>JAVANC010000007.1:14860017-15530850 GCA_033319125.1 Parnassius glacialis | reverse complement strand
GAATATTAGTGGATGCAGGTTCAGAACCATGCTTCGTGGCGTTCTTTAGACTTCCCGACTTTCCCGAAGACTTCCCGTCTTTGTTCAGCAGTGGACTTTTGATGGTCTTAATAATAAAGTGCTCTTTTGCAAACCCACATTAAAACGTGAACATGAATATATTTGGCTGCAAAAAGTATGGCCTTATCAAAATTTCCATTCGGTGATGTTTATGCGTGTTTTACAATACAGGATTATTTTGCAATAACCGGTCAAATTTGCTGAGAAGGTTCAGACGGTGGAGAAATATTAATTTAAAAAATCTCAAATATTCTGTCCTTTTTATCTTTTAAATTCAAAATGTGTGGTAATGGCCTATTTTAACTGATTTTACTGCGCACGCACAAATTCGTAAGGGTCGATCGAATTTATTTTCTGCCGACTTCCAAAAAGGAGACGGTACTCAATTCGAGTGTATGTTTTTTTTTTATGTGTGTTACCTCATAACTTTCTACTGGGCGAACCGATTTGGATGATTCTTTTTTTATATGAAAGCTGATAGTTCTCGTGTGGTCCCATATGAATTTGATCAAGGTCAGACCAATGGTTATTGAGTTATTCTTAAATAACCTATATTGAAGTCACTTATATTGAAGTCGGCTGTACAAAATTTTTAATTTTAAATTATTAATCATAAAAGTGACAAACGGATTTACAATTCATCCAATGGTAAATGGCCACTGCAGTCCAAGGATGCCTACAGCCAACTTAAAATAAAGAAGGTCACACCTGAGGACTAACATGGAACGCTACACAGCCTGTAACTACACCGGCTCTTTATTCGCTTCCAGACTGGAACACAGCAGTGCAAGCACTACTATTTGGCATCTGAAATAGATAATGACTACCCTCATTATCTACCCTCATTACATACCCAAACGGAATTCCAACACCTGTAAGTGAAATTTGATAAATTAATATTAAAATTTCATATTCTTTCTGCAATCCTTACCTGTGTCGTTGATTTACAAAAAATCCTGGGAATTTGTTCCGAGTGGAGAGATTGCTAAATAATCACCTCGAAAATTATGAGATCTCCAATAGAATAGAATAAAATATTTTTTTTATTCAATATAGATCACATGTGTAATTATTATTGAAAATCATTTTTTACTTTATCGCTGGTTCGAAAAAAAACCTCTGTCCTGGGAAGAACCAGCAAGAAACCCAGCGGTACTTTTTTTGAAAAGCATTTTTTTTTATTTATTTAATCTTTAATGCACAAAGTTGTACATATGGCGGACTTAATGCCATAGGGCATTCTATTTTACATTAATCGCTGGTACATCATTTATTTTAGAAACAGCTTAGAAGCGACCACCTCATTCCCAGGGGTTATTATCAACCATATATTCATTTATATAATATTCTATAATTTAATAATTAAATTAATTAAATAATATTTATATATAATAACCCTTTTTATACAGTTTCAACTTAACAAAACATTTAAACTTGGTAATAGAGAACCCATACACTTTCCGGGACCTTGTTGTAATAGCGTATACATTGCCCCAAGAATGAATTACTGACTCAGTGGAGTCGAGAGACTGGTATCACTAGCTTGTGTTTGTTCCTACTGTTTACAGAATGTATATCACTTTTTTTACTAAAACTACCTTTGTTTTTGTGAACACACATTAAATTTTCGTAAATATACTGAGAGGCCAAAGTTAATATTATATTTCTTGTCGTGAAGCGACAATTAAAAGAGAAGGAAAACCTAACCTACGATCAGCAAAACAACCAAATAGACCAAGACAATAATATATTTAAGTTTTTAAAAGAGTATTTACAATTTTATATATCAAAAATGGAGTATGAATGTGAGGATGGATGATGTGATTTACAAATTATTTTTTTTAAAAAAAAGGTAATAAAAAAATATTTATGTCGTAGCTGAGTCCGAAGATCCCAAGCGTGCTCTCAGCGCCTGGAACGAGCACGCACGGCGTAGGTGGGTAGGCGTGGGCGTCTCTAGGGGACGACCTCAGGTGAATGCGGCGATTGCAGGATCGGCGACTTCAGCCCAGACAGGAGCTTGCAGGATCCTCAGCGACTTCAGACAGCGCAGTGGCCTGCAGGATCCGGTGACTGCAGGCGGGACAGAGGTTTGTAGGTTCCGGTGATTTCGGGCGGAACAGAGGTCTGTAGGTTCCGGCGACTCCAGGTAGAGTAGAGACTTGTGGGATCTCGGCGACTTCAGGCAGAGCAACGTTTTGTAGGATCCGGCGACTTCAGGCAGAGCAACGGATCGTAGAGTCCAGTGGCTTCAGGCAGGATAGAGGCTTGCAGGATCCCGGGGCTGAGCGGCCCCGGGATAAGGCCTTTAGAAGATGCTTCTGATACGAGAACTGAAGCAAGACTGAATTTCTTCACCGATTGTTCGGCTTTTATATCTTTCTAGAGAGAACGGAAAAATTATTTAAATTAAAAGGAAATTTATTGTAAATGACCTAGAGCAAAAGAGTATTTATGTGAAAATATCGAGATAAAACATTATATCGGTAACGAATTTGAATAAAAATTGCCATGACAACGGTATAAATAGTAGTTGTCATAAAAACCAATTTTTGGTTTTTGGACTTTTATTAAGAAATTATTACATTTAAGTATGAATTGAGATATGATTCACATAGGAAAAACTTATGCACGGCTGCGTGCATGAAGCCTGAAATTGTAGAGTTACAGAGAGTTCAATAAAAGACCATAAAAGGTAAGATTTCATTGACAACTATTTTAAAAGTGATAAATAGTGTGAAAATACGAAGTAAAATGATATGTTATTGTGTAAAAACGTTACAGGATCCTATAGAAATAAAGGTGATGCAAAATATAAATGCAGAAAATCAAAAACAGAATGAAAAAAATAGTATAAAGTGATGCAAAACATGAATGCAGAATATCAAAACAGAATGAAGAATTAGTGTACAATGAAATGTAAGTAGTATAATACTACATTTTCCCCCCGACCCTGGAAAATTTTTGACTCAGCAAAAATTTTGATATATACATTCTAAAATAAACCATAAAAACACAGCTTTGCAGAAACAGACATCACCAGTCAAAATCAGATATACTATCTCTTACATTCATCATCTGCATTCATGTAAGGGTGGAGTTCACATTCAATGACTACCACTCTAAAAGTGTGTTTTCGAAACGACATTAAGGCTTATTTAAGGAGTAGTCAACCGCTCCTGTGTGGAAAAAAAATTAGTCGAAGAAACACCACTCTTAGAAGTGTGTTTTCGAAAGGACATTCAGGCTTATTTAAGGAGTTGTCAACCGCTCCTAAGTGAAGATAAAAAATTGAGGGAGTAGTCAGCTGCTCCCAGGTGAAGATAAAGGTAAAGAAATACCTCAAGTAAGCTTTAGTCGCTATGACTTAAGTAAAGATTAAGAACGGCCAGAGCGGTAGGGCTCAAAGCCAGAAATCAGCAACATCACCAACGAGATGTGTCTGAAATAAAAATAAAAAGTGACGATTAACCAACGAAAGTTCGAGGTCCTAAAGTAAGATGTGTTGAAGAACACTGGATCATCAAACAAACAAACAAATTAAAAGAAATAAAAATAATAAGGTGAAAATGATGGTGATATTTATACATATATACAAATTAATAGTAAATAAAAGTTAAGAAAATTTATGATTTTACATCTTTAATGTGCCACTTGCCTCTAACTCCATTAGGGTCTTCAAGCACATAGACTAGTGGTGACAGTTTAGCTATCACTTTGCACTTGATGAACTTAGGGGCAAGTTTAGCATTAAAGTATGCGCCGGCATCGCTTAAAACATGGTTTTTACGCCAAACAGTGTCTCCCACATTGAATTCTTTAAAAGACCGACGAAGATCATAGCGAGCGCTATTTTTAGCGTGAGCTATGTGAAGTTTAGTTTGAACTTTGTGAAATATAGATGAGAGGAAACCAGCATTAGACGCGTAAATATCACGAGGCATAAATACCAATTCCTCGAGGTTCTGAGTTGGAGTATAGAAGGAACCACAAGGTATTGTTTCCCTACCAAAGACTAAAAAATTTGGAGTAAAACCAGTAGCTACATTTGTAGCGCTGTTCATTGCGTACTGAATCTTAGCAAGATGGTTGTCCCAGGATCTATGATCGTCTCCTACTAGAGATGCTAGAGCTGTAATAATTGTGCTATTAAACTTCTCCGTAGGATTAACCTGAGGACAATATAAAGCTGTGTGAAAAATACAAGGAACATTATAAGAATTTAAAAATGAGTGGAATTCTCGCGACTGAAATTGAACAGCGTTGTCCATTATAATAGTTTGAGGAATGCCATGAACTAGAAAAACTGAATTTTCCAAAACATTAATAATATTAGCTGAAGTAGCACGTTTAAGGGGAAAAATCATAGTATATTTAGTAAAATTGCAGTTAATCACTAGAATATACTGATTTCGTCTTCGAGTCATTGGCAATGGACCCATAAGATCTAAGGATATAGTTTGAAAAGGTCTGGAGCAAAGTTTGGGTTTACCCATAAGACCATAGGGAGAATGATTAGGGTGTTTGTAGGTTAAGCAGGTTTCACAAGTCGAGATTAATTCAGCAATGTCCTTAAACATACCAGGCCAATAGTATTTTAATGATATTTTCTTGAATGTTTTGAAGATACCAAGATGGAGTTCTGAAGGGGAACCATGGTTAGCTTCAATAAGTGCCTGTCTATCTTGAGGTAGTGGAACTTCTTTCCAAATAAAGTCATCGTTTAGACGATCGGGAGAATGGATACAGCGGTAAAGTTTGTTATCCCTGATAGTGTAGTTGGGATATGCGTCTGGATTGTTGGAACATCCGAGAAAAATTTTGTTGTAGTGTTCAAGTCTACGATCAGGTGGTTCTTCAATCGTAATGGGATGTACGCCTTGAGGTGAAGTTTCTCGTGTATTAGGACGTTCTTGATTTTTATGTCTTGATAATAAATCTGGAACAACGTTATCCTTTCCTTTTTTATGTTTTATGACAAAGTTAAAGCATGATAAGCGTAAAGTCCAGCGAGCAAGTCTTCCTGATGGGTTTGATAAATTCTGAAACCATTTAAGCGCAGCATGATCAGTATATATTGTAAATTCTTTACCATTGTCTAGGTAACATCGCCAATGTTCTAATGCAGTTATTACAGCCAATGTTTCTCTTTCAGTAGTTGAGTAGTTCCGTTGATTTTTATTTAGTGCTTTACTCATGTAAGCAATCACGACTTCTTTATCATCTTGTTGTTGGGTAAGCATTGCTCCTATGCCATAATTTGATGCATCACAATGTACAGAGAAGGGTAGTTCGAAGTTAGGGCAAGCAAGGACAGGAGCAGTTACCAAGGCTTCTTTAAGTTTCTGGAAAGCAGCTGCAGCTTGTGTATTCCATAAAAATTTAGGAGCGTTCTTCCCGGAACAGGTTAGTTGGTTGAGTGGAGAGGCAATAGTGCTAAAGTTTGGAATGAATCTTCTGAACCAGCTGCAGGTGCCTATGAATCTTCGTACTTCTTTTCTGCAAGTAGGTACAGGATATTCTAAAATAGCTTTTATTTTATCTGGATCTGCACGTAAACCATACTCGTCCACAAGAAAACCAAGGTATTTCAGTTCTTTCTTGAAGAATTGACTCTTCTCAAAGTTAATAGTTAGATTGGCATATGATAGTTTTTCATGAACTTTCATGAGAAGCGATATGTGTTCATCAAAAGTCTCACTAATAATAACAATGTCGTCCAGATAGCAAAATACCTTGTTCTCAAATTCAGGAGTAAACAGCATATCCATTAATCTTTGTAGAGTTGCAGGTGAGTTGGTGAGGCCAAAAGGCATTACTTTAAATCTAAACATACCTCTTCCAGGTACATAAAAGGCAGTTTTATCTTTATCCGCAGGATTCAAGGGAATTTCCCAAAATGCTTTTGCAATGTCAATGCTTGATAAGTATTTGGCATTCTTCAGGTTGTCCAAAATTTCGCTTATTAGTGGCAACTTATAAGCATCACGACGTGTAATTGAGTTAAGCTTCCTGCTGTCAACACAGAAACGCCATTCACCATTCTTCTTCGGAGTGATGAGAACTGGAGATAACCAAGGACTTTCGCATTGTTCAATGACCTTCCATCCCAGCATCTTGTCAACTTCATTAATTAACGCCTTTTGTTTTTCAGGAGACAGTCTATAACATCTTTGTTTGATTGGAAGAGAATCACCAGTATCAATCTTGTGGGTGATTAAATGTGTGCTTCCCAGGATACCTTTTTCCTCAAAAGAAATTGTTTTGAAGCGTTGGATGATGTCGTTAGCGATGTTCTTTTGGTTAGGAGTTAAATGCTCATAAGGTAAAACTTTAGTATCTTTAGTTTCGATAGCAGAACATTTAGATTCTGTAAAGTTAAGAGAAGATAAAACACTAGGTAAAAGATTAAATTTTCTCCAAAAGTCAATACCTAATATTAGCGAAGGAAATATTTCAGGGAAAACATAAGCTTTAATTAAATGAGTTTGATTATTAAAATGAACAGGTAAGTCAAAATAACCCAAGGAATTAATTTTTTGATTATTAGCAGTAGAGACAGTAATAAGATCTGACTTGAAAAGTTTGCAGCCCAGTTTAAGAATTTCCAAATGAGAATTATTACCCAGAATAGTTACTGAACTGCCAGAATCTAGTAAACCAGATAAAGTTAAGTTATAAATTTTGACATTAACGAATGGACGATTAAGATCTTGTTCCTTGGAGTAGAGTGTAGAAGAGATTTTGTAACAAGAAAAGAAGTTTTGAATTGTTTTAATCCAATTAGTCCAATCGTCGTTATCAAAGTTTAAGTTACTTTTCAAGTCAGTAGTTAGTTTTTTGAACTAGTATTAGGTTTGGGAGAACAAGTAGGGCAATCTGCAGTTTTAAAACCTTTAAGACCACATTTGAAACAAATCACGAATCGTGGTTGAGTACAGGTGTTTAAAGAATGACCTTGTTTACGACAGCGAACACAAAAGGAGCTTTCTTGAGGAGCTTTGGTTTGAGAGAGACTATTAACTTGCCTAGAAGGGTATTTGTAGGATGAAGTGAATTTATTCATGAGGGGAGGAGAAGGTCTTGAGTTATTAGAAAAATCTGAAGAGTCAACTGAACTTGAAGTGGAATGCTTGTAGTTGAATTCAGAAATAAGAGGACTTTGTTGTACATTTGGTTCTTTAAATTGTTTGTCTCTGTCTAGGAATTTTTCATAGTTTTGGCAAGTAGCCAAAAGAGAGTCGATAGAGTCAATGTCTTTTAGAGCTACGAAGACAGAATAACATGGGCGAATATTCCTCAAAATAATCTCCAATTGTTCTGTTTCAGAAAGTTTCTTCGAAAGACGAGAAAACATTCCAGACATGATGGAAATATAGATGACAATAGGTTCATCTCGACCTTGAGTTCGATTCCTAATCGCTTCTAAAAGTTTGTGATCATAATCAAAACCACCAAAGTCTTTGATTAATAATGAAGAAAGTTCGTTCCACGTTAAGTTTGGATTCTGATTATATTTAAATCTGAACCAATGAAGAGCATTGTCAGTGAAAATTTCAAACGCTTGTGAAATCAACAAGTCTTTGGACAAGCCACGAGCTATACAGTATTCTTCCAGTTTTTGAAGAAAGGATCTTGGACAGCTTTTACCATTGAAGGTGTGTCTTTTCAGATCTTTGAAGACGTTGGATGGAGAAAAAGATTGAGGTGTTGGTGGAGGATACGGGGTATGGACCTGAATAGAAGTTTGAGAAACAAGAGGGAGTTCCGTGACAGTCGGGTCAACCGTAACAGTCGGGTCAACAGGAGGGTCAAGTGATGGAACGTCATTTTCAGTTGAAGGTGGAGTCAAGGATTCGAATTGTTTAGCCATAGCGTCATATTTCATCTTCAAAGTCTCGAAATTAGCTTTAAAGTCTGGATATAAGTCAGTATCTATTCGCTCTAATCTGTAAAAAACATGGTTAATAAAAGTTTCTATTAGTCGTAAATATTTGGTTTCACCTTGTAACATTTTTTTAATTTTACAGTCCAGATAGGTCAATGTAGAATCAATTTGAGACAAGTCATCCTCGATCGGAATTGGAGAAGTCAGAATATCTTCAGGGTGAGAATTCGCAACTAAACGTAAAACTTGTTTTTTTAGAAGCAAAACAGTATTAGCTGGTTCCTCACATCTAATCTTCACTTCGTATTCAAGTTCGGCCTTGTTAAGGAATTCGTACTTAATAACCCTTTTCATTGTTATAATTACGTGTAAAGTTAAGTTTAAGAAATAAAAATATTATTAAAAATCGTACCTCTAAGTTATCTAGAATAAAAAATATTATAGTGATGAATGTAACTTAGAGTGATGAATGTAAATGAAGTGTTATTTGTAGGCCTAAATATAATCCAAATAAGTTGAAAAACTAGAAGAAGTTTTGTTTTAGAATTTTGAAGGTATGAAAAGGATGTGTAAATGAATGATGAATAGTAAGTTAAGAACAAAAGGGAAAGCAATTAAATCAAAAGGAACTAGACAAGGCGCAGTAAAGGTGAAGAATTAAGAGAGAAAGAGGACTTTTACGTTGGGCGCCAAACTGTCGTGAAGCGACAATTAAAAGAGAAGGAAAACCTAACCTACGATCAGCAAAACAACCAAATAGACCAAGACAATAATATATTTAAGTTTTTAAAAGAGTATTTACAATTTTATATATCAAAAATGGAGTATGAATGTGAGGATGGATGATGTGATTTACAAATTATTTTTTTTAAAAAAAAGGTAATAAAAAAATATTTATGTCGTAGCTGAGTCCGAAGATCCCAAGCGTGCTCTCAGCGCCTGGAACGAGCACGCACGGCGTAGGTGGGTAGGCGTGGGCGTCTCTAGGGGACGACCTCAGGTGAATGCGGCGATTGCAGGATCGGCGACTTCAGCCCAGACAGGAGCTTGCAGGATCCTCAGCGACTTCAGACAGCGCAGTGGCCTGCAGGATCCGGTGACTGCAGGCGGGACAGAGGTTTGTAGGTTCCGGTGATTTCGGGCGGAACAGAGGTCTGTAGGTTCCGGCGACTCCAGGTAGAGTAGAGACTTGTGGGATCTCGGCGACTTCAGGCAGAGCAACGTTTTGTAGGATCCGGCGACTTCAGGCAGAGCAACGGATCGTAGAGTCCAGTGGCTTCAGGCAGGATAGAGGCTTGCAGGATCCCGGGGCTGAGCGGCCCCGGGATAAGGCCTTTAGAAGATGCTTCTGATACGAGAACTGAAGCAAGACTGAATTTCTTCACCGATTGTTCGGCTTTTATATCTTTCTAGAGAGAACGGAAAAATTATTTAAATTAAAAGGAAATTTATTGTAAATGACCTAGAGCAAAAGAGTATTTATGTGAAAATATCGAGATAAAACATTATATCGGTAACGAATTTGAATAAAAATTGCCATGACAACGGTATAAATAGTAGTTGTCATAAAAACCAATTTTTGGTTTTTGGACTTTTATTAAGAAATTATTACATTTAAGTATGAATTGAGATATGATTCACATAGGAAAAACTTATGCACGGCTGCGTGCATGAAGCCTGAAATTGTAGAGTTACAGAGAGTTCAATAAAAGACCATAAAAGGTAAGATTTCATTGACAACTATTTTAAAAGTGATAAATAGTGTGAAAATACGAAGTAAAATGATATGTTATTGTGTAAAAACGTTACAGGATCCTATAGAAATAAAGGTGATGCAAAATATAAATGCAGAAAATCAAAAACAGAATGAAAAAAATAGTATAAAGTGATGCAAAACATGAATGCAGAATATCAAAACAGAATGAAGAATTAGTGTACAATGAAATGTAAGTAGTATAATACTACATTCTTTAAATTTATCTCTAAGAGACTCTCTCGGTTTTAGATTGTAAATAGCTCTAATGGTCCTCTTCTGTAAAACAAAAATAGTTTCTGAATCAGCCGCATTTGTTATAATTTGTCATTAACAATCTATGATACGATTCATCTAGTAACGAGACCTATTTACGCGTGGCAATTTCAGCTAATTTATTTATAGTAGAGTAACGTAGTGGAATTACGCTTCATTGGCACGTTGGAAGAATAGTATTATGTAAAATTTTTGAAATATAAAATAAAAACTCACATGCACGTCATCAACATTAATGTTAGTAGTTTTCTTCGGCTTCACTATGGTAGGCGTTAGCATGTCATAGTTCGACAGTTCTGGCACGTCTGGTTCTTCTAAAGTCCATCCGGTAGACTCAAACATCTGTTTAAGAATTTAAACATTCTTATGTCAGCAAGATAAAGTAATAAGATTTAAGTATAAATTGAGAATACCAAATCATATTAAATATACTACTGTGTTAAGCATAGTCTGTTCGCTTAGATACGGTCACCTTTGTTTCGCGCCGCCTTGGCACGTGCCGCATCTTGTCAAAAGTCGCCGCGTGCGACGTACCCCGCAGGAAAATTTGGCATTTTAAAATGAAGCGTCGTAGTAAAAGGCTCTTTGCTACCGAACTTGTGTTTATTATTTATATTTGTATTTTATTACAATAATATAGAATATAAAAACATTTATTTAACAAACAATTAAAACAGTCAAATAATAAGTACGCCTCCGGGTGTACCGACACTATCTTAGTAAACAGACTATAGAAGATGACAACTAGAATAGAGAGAGGACTTTATAGACAAATTACTACAATAATAATGAAATATATGGTGGATAGCCATGAAATAGCACCAATTGATATTCATTCGCAATCGAATGACGAACAAGCGATTAATTTGATTCATTTTAGTGACAACTGGCTATCGTTATATGAAATAAGTTTTTAAGGGGGAAATAAGAAGGCGTTTAAAGACTACTGTAATCACGTATTAATTACCAATTATCTAATTCTCCCATTCCCCTGTGGCCTGGTTTCTATTCTGAAAACATTTTAGTTTTACTTATGTACCATTCTAAATTGTAGAAAGTGACTGAAAAAAATTAATAAATCAAAATACTGATGTAATACTATCAGAATAGTTTTTTTTTTATTTTTAAAACTAAATTAATTTCCTAACCAACAGTTTGGTAATATTATAAACGGTTTTAACACCCATTTAGTACATTGTAATAGAAAGAGATTGTCATAGAGAACAAAAATTGTAGTAATTTCACTAGTGGAAGTCGGTGAGATGACAGTGTGTCAGTGTAGGGAGAATTAAAATCCCAACTGCAGAATGTGAAATCACTTTATTTCTTAGTTCTTTGTAATCAGTTTTTACCCTTCTGAGATTCTTTAATAGAAAAAAAGAGATCTTCTACAATATCGTCTTAATAGTGTCATTAAAAACGCTATCCCAAATTTTGCCACCTTTAGCGGTGGAATTATTTCTCCAAATTAATTCTATCTATCGCTGAAGGTATTAAATATTGTATCACCTTTTATGACACCCACAGGATGATATGAGGTAAGTTATTTTTACACTGTCATTGCAAAGTTTACACTTATCCCCATTAAATTTATTACATTGACACTAATCTTGACCTTCTGAACGTTGTACTTCATCATGATAATAATGAATATCATCATGAAGTACTTGTACTTATTTGAAACAAATAGAAATACTATCTATTTAGTAATAATAAAAAAAAATCATCAAATTTGGTTCACAATTGAGGATGATATCGCGTAGTAACATACAAAAAAAACATACAGTGTAATTGCAAAGCTGTTTTTCTGAAATTCGAAAAGTGCTTCGAATATGCGTAAGAGACTTAATCAACTAGTACATGAGCAGAGGCGGACGTATTTACTTTGAGGTCTAGCGGGTCGCCGGCCAGCTGCGCGTCGAGCAGCGTGAGGCTGTGGCAGGCGGCCATGCCCAGCTTGAGGTCGTGCAGGTCGTTGAGCCGCGCCGGCTCCCGCTGCGCGCGCCCCAGCCGCGGAGGTTGCGTGGCCGCGCTCACGCACACCACGCCCCACATGTCCAGCCCGTCCTCGGTCAGCGTGCCCGTCTGCAACAGTATAGTTTTTATAGTATAAGGGTGACAAACGAGCACACAGTCCACCCCATGATAAATGGTTGCTGTGGCCCATAGATATCTATTACCCATGAGGACTAAGATAGAATGCCTCGTATCCAATAAAAGGAGTTTCCAGTTCTCTAAAATCACCTTACGAAACACAGTAACATTAAACTACTATTTTACGCTGGTAGTGTGTGAAAGCGTGATCGAAACCCGATCGAGCCGACCCATTCGTCATCATTATCATCATTACAGCCCTCCACAAGTCCACTGCTGAACATAGGCCTCCCCAAGGAATGCCACGAAGCACGGTCCTGAGCCACCTGCATCCATCGACTTCCTGCACATCTTACCAGGTCGTCACTCCATCTAGTGGGGGGACGCCCGACACTTCGTCCGCCACTCGAGAACCTTTTTTCCCCATCGGCTGCGGTTCTTCGAGCTATATAGCCGGCCCATTGCCACTTCAGCTTACTAATTCGTTGGGTTATTTCGATCACTCTGGTTCTACTGCGGATATCCTCATTTCTTAGTTTATCACGCAGAATAACTCCAAACATACACCTCTCCATAGCTCGCTGAGCGACCTTGAGCTTCCCCATCCGGCCAGCAGTGATGAACCACGTCTCAGTTCCATATATCATCACTGGCAACACGCACTAGTTGTACAGTCTCATTTTCAAGTTTTGAGGTACACCTGACGAGACGATGTGCCGCAATTTCCCGAACGCTGCCCAACCGACTTGAATCCGTCGATTGACCTCTCGGTCGAAGTTTGACTTGCCTAGTCAGACTATTTGTCCCAGGTGAACATACTCGTCAACAACTTCGAGCTTAATGCTCCCAAGAGGTCATTGAGCATAGTGCTTAGATCCTCCAGCGATTCTGCCATAAGGACTATATCGTCGGCAAATCGAAGGTGAGTGATGTACTCGCCATTGATGTTGATACCGTATCCTTTCTAGTCCAGAAGCTTGAAAACGTCTTCCAATGCAGCGGTGAAGTTTCGGGGATATAACGCCACCCTGTCTTACACCTCTCTGCAATTGGATAGGTTTCGCTCTGGTTCTGTACTCGGATAGCCATCGTAGCCCTACTGTACAAGCACTTTAGCACTTCGATATAACGACAGTCAACTTGGCACTGCTGAAGGGACTGCAGCACCGTCCAAATTTTGACGGAATCAAAGGCTTTTTCATAGTCCACATACGCCAGACATAGTGGCATTTTGTACTCCGCGGACTTCTGTACAATTTGCCGAAGGGTATGTATGTACTCTATGGTGCTAAAGCCCTTTCGGAAACCGGCTTGTTCTGGAGACTGGATGTCGTCATGTCTGCGCGCGAGACGATTCGTAATGACTCTCGAAAACAGCACGTAGACGCGACTCAGAAGGGCAATCGGTCTGTAGTTCTTCAAGAGAGCGTTGTCACCTTTCTTGAAGAACACGACCACAGCACTTCTACTCCACGCCTCCGGTGTAATGCTACCATGGAGGACGGAATTAAAGAGCTTCTGAAGGACTTCAAGTACCGGTTTTCCACCCGCTTTCAGAAGCTCCGCTGTAATTGCATCCTCGCCTGGGGCCTTACCGTTTTTAAGGTGCTGGAGAGCCATTCTAATCTCGCTCAAACTGGCGTCCGGGATATCATCGGAATAATATCGGATAAGACTCGCTCTTGGATCGTTACTCACACTTGCATGTGACTCCAACGATGATGTGTACAGCTGCCCATAGAACCTCTCAATCTCACTCAAAATCTCAAGTGTCCGGGAAACGACGCTGCTACGCTCGGTCTTCAGCTTCGACAGTTGGCTCTTTCTGGCAGACAGATCTCTAGCAAAGACTTTGGAGCCCTGGTCCCGCTCGATCGGTTCTTCAATACGGGCAGTATTAAAGTTGAGTAAGTCCCGCCGCATGCATATGGAGATCTGTCTGTTCAGTTGCCTGTATGCTGTCAAATCTACTGAAGACTGCAGCTTCATATCCCGTCTAACAGCCATGAGATTAAGAGAGTGATCGGAGAGTTTTTGTGTTCTTCTGCGGCGGGTCTTGCAAAACTTAGCTCCGACCGCATGGACAGTTTCCACGAGCTTGTCATTCCTATCGTCCACTGCATTGCAATCTTCTAGACACTGAAAACGGTTTCATAGCTCGAGCTGAAAGGTTTCGATACTTTGGATTAGAGCACGAGGGGAACGGAGCGTTGACTTCATTAGACATGACCTCTCCAACTTAACGTTTAGGTTCAGTGTGCCTCTCACCATTCGGTGATCGCTACCGGTTTTCACCCTCGCGATCACTGAGACATCACTGAACAGTTGTCGTCTGGTCGTCATAATGAAGTCAATATAATTTTTTGTCGAACCGTCGGGGCTCGACCAGGTTCACTTCCTGTGGGGCCGCTTCTGACACCCACGGGAAGATATGGGGTAGTGAGTATTCTTACCCGCCACTACACGGGGACCCATTCGTACTACATTCTTAATATAGCTGTAGTGTAGCTCTATCGCGTAATTACCATATTTTTTAGCTTTTAAACATAATAATACATTAAGTACAAAAAAAAAAGATCGTAAAATTTAAATAATGAACGTTAAACATTACCTTGTCAAAGCAAACGCAGTCGAGCGAGCCACTAACATTTACCGCCCGTGTATTCAAACAGGCGA
The DNA here is from genome assembly GCA_033319125.1 of Parnassius glacialis. Classification (NCBI taxonomy): domain Eukaryota; kingdom Metazoa; phylum Arthropoda; class Insecta; order Lepidoptera; family Papilionidae; genus Parnassius; species Parnassius glacialis. Next base: position 15,516,103 of record JAVANC010000007.1, on the reverse strand, counting down.
TATGAGCGCGTTTTAGGCGCGAAACTGCGTACAAGCGGCCCACTGTCATGGCGGCGGGCAACGCCGGCGGTACCACTATTGTTATTATATCGAGCGCCTTAATTATAATGTCTGCAGCTGTTAATGAACGGGATGCCTGAAAAAAAATCAAAAGAAACTTACTACTAAAGAAGTTATATCCATTAGCATAAAATAGTTCACATCGGAAGTTATCTCCGCAATAGCAAAAGGGTGTTTCTTCGTAATCACCACACTTAGCACGTATCGATTCAGCGGATTTTACACCTTTTTTTATATAATAAGGTGACAAACGAGCACACATTCCACCTGATGGTAAGTGGATTCTGTGGCCCATAGACATCTATATCTATCCATGATTAAGAATCAAAATACAGATATATTTTCACCCCTGAGGACTAAGATGAAATGCCTTGTTTCTAGTAAAAAGGATCTCCGGTTCTCTACACTCAACACACGAAACACAGCAGCATTGATCTGATATTTTTCACTGATATACTGTGAGAGCGTGGTCCTTCCACAGTCGAGTCGACACATTCGTGTTACCACCATAACATAAATGTGGGTCTACCACAAAACACCGGGTATAAACTATAAATAAGAATTTCTCAATCTATTGAATCTATTGAAGGCCACAAGATCTTCTGGGATATTTTCTTAAATCGTCGCTTACATGATATGAGATAGAGTGATGAATTATCTTTCTCTTTCTAATTTACCACAAAGTACAAATCTCAGTATTAACATTATTGGAATACCTTCAACGCGATGGTATAACAGAGGCCGACAAACGCGATGCAGGCCAGTATAACTATGAACTTGTAGGAGTCGCGGTCGAATTTGAAGTCAGCCGGGACCGGATACAAGATGCTTCGAACTAGTTGTCCCTTGCTCGTGTTGTAACCGGTTCGGAGAACTAAAGCCCTATTAAAATGTTTGAACGATTAATTCTTCATAATTGTGAAGAATATACTTGTGAAAGATGCAATGGTCACATACACCACATCAGAATTCATGCACCCTAATGCAATATACTTGGAATGTGTAACTACGCTTTTACAATAAAATCTTAGAAAAAGTATAAAGTTTGTCAATCACCAAGTTTAATGCGATCAAGTTTTGTCTGCTTGAGAATAGTGCTAGGCACTCGTTTACTCTAAATTATTTAAAGTAAAAGTAAAAAAGTGAGTGTCGTGGAGCAAGAAATTATCTTACTAGCAACCCATAGCTCCACTATTATTGTGACGTCATTTGGGCTTAAGATATCATAATAGACTATTTATTTAATATTTTTTTCGATTTGACAAAAAACAATGTCTAAGATTTTTAGACGAAATACAGCCTAGTTCACTCCTCGTATTGCTCTATATCTGTTTCTGAAGTTTCATGACAATCCGTTCAGCCCTTCCGAAGATTAACACGAACAGACAGACAAATTTAAAAACGGTTAAGAAGGTATCTTAATCGCATGCAAATAACGCCCTAAGCTCAATAAAAGCCAGTTCTTTGGATATTACACTCAGATACTTTAATTTTATTTGTATGTATAGATCATTTGTTAGTTATATAGGCTCCCCCACAGTTTATCTTAAAAGATAAATTAACAATTTCATTGTTTTCGGCTGGTATCGAAGCACGTTGGCCCTTGTATTAGCAAACACGTGCATTTTCCTCCCATGTAAAACACAAGTATTGACTTTAACGCGACTGGAATTTGAAGAAAGAACTCAAATTCAAAGCAACTGTAAATGCACAGGCGTTATGTTACGAACCCACCAAAACATAAATGTAGAAACGGGGCTTCAGTACAAACTACGTTCAGGGTGTCGCTGACAAAAAAGTTGAGATCTGAACGATCAATTAAATAATAGGATCTATATGCATGTACAACGCTCCTAAATATGCTGTGGAATTTGGTGCCCGGCGATAAAAGAAAGCATCCAAAGGAAACCTGCGAGTCTGTTCATTTAAAAACATCAAGGACATGTGAAGTAAATTCACACCCCGCTATAATATACTCACCTGACAGGCTCATTGTTGTAGTAGCGGGTTTGTATGACTTTAGTCCCGCAGAAGAGTACGCTGGATGAGTGTTCCTTAAGGTCAAATGGTCTATCGATACACTGTAATGCCGTCTTTGTCACCGGCACCGACTCGCCTGAGACAAAGCATAATAATAAATTTATTTTATATAATTATCGCAATATATTTTAGAATATTAATAACTTAACTTCTTATGAGACTTGCAACAAGTCCACACTTGAACTTAAACCTCCACCAAGGAATGCCATAAAGCACGGTCCTGAGTTTGATGAACCGACAACCGATGCGGAAATACATTTATTTATTCTTAATTGTACACCTTAAATAAAAGGATTACAAAGAGCGGACTTAATGCCTTTTGGCATTTTCTCCCAGTCAACCCAGGGCGTGTGGAAATAATGTGCATTCAAATGCACCGTTACAGTGCCAAAAAATTATTGTAATTGAGGGAAAATAGAATAAAATCTACACACATACACTAAACATACGTGAGATATGTTTAGTGTATGTGTGTAGTGTAGGGCGGCAAACCTTAAGCTTTGCCGCCCTATAAAACATAAACTAGGAGGAAGACAAGGACAAAAACACATAGTCCTATAACTAATATATTAAAAACTAGCAAACAAGCTTTGGCAATAATTAGGTACACTTCAAAAAATCAACTTATAAAAAAATTAAGTACACTACACTACACTAAAATCGACTAAAATATTTACCATAATGTATACCCGTCATAATGGCGGCGATGAAACAGCGCTTTGACGCGCCCGTTTGATCTTTTATTATTTAATTAACTCATGAAGATCTATCGTGTCACAGAGCTATTTATGTAGACAAGGCTGGAGTTTTTGAGTTATAAGAAAGTGCCCACATTACCCTCACGTACTAAATACATATTTTAAATACAAATAAATATATAACATAAACCAAATTATAACATTGATCATACTAACTAACATCTGATGTTATAAAGGTTAATATATATAGGTTCTGACCTATACATTTATAGATTCTCGAGTGGCAGCCAGCCATTACAGGCCGTGAGGCATTCATCTTAGTCCTCACTCCTCAAAGGTGACAACGTATCTGCAGCCTTCTTCGTTTGAAGTTGGCAGATGTCCAAGGTGTGCAGTAACTTACCATCGAGCATCGAGTGGACTGTAAGTTCCTTTATCACTTCATTTACATATATAAATGAAAACAGATGGTTATCCTGTCATCTATACTAAGCGACAACATGTTTTTAGCGTCTTACGATATCCACAGGACTTAATGAGGCGATGGGTTCTCTTAAGATACATCTCACGACAATTGTACAGTAATAAAATTAGATTTTATTAGCACTTACCAGTAAGCATGCTTTCGTTTAATATCGCCGAGCCGGTAAGCAGTACAGCGTCGCATTGCAAAACGCAACCGTTAGGTGGCAGCACTAGAACATCGCCGGGGCTCAACGCTCTACTGTCCACGGTACGCTCACCCCACAGTTGGACCGAGTCGTGGGCTTCCACTGTCGCGCGCAGGTTTTCCTGGTTCTGTCCAAACGATGATAACTTATTACTGTCTACTGATAAATATATAGGGTTTAACCATGGCATGGCACTCTTTTTATTCGAAGCTACACCACTAACGGTGTCTAATAGGTATACAATTTTTGAACAACTGTTAATAGGACAACACATTTTTGCTGAGTTGTCTAACAAAATGTTTTTAATTAAGGTAAGTATATTCCGTTCACTTGTTTTTTTTTTTATAAAATTATCAAAAGTTTCAAAGAAAAATATAAGACCTTACAAAGTTTCGGTTACCACTTTTAATTCGGCTGTAACTTTTAAGCAACCAGGTGTTAACAAGTAGTAGTGATGAAATTATACGTTTACAACGCATTTTAATTATTCATCTAACAGATTTAAAAAGAAAACATGTGTGCAGTTCACGCGCGTTAGAAGTGAAACGTTCAAATGAAATGAAATATAAAACAAAAACATTTCACAGCAAAAGCTTTATGCTGAACTAGTTGTTCCCCGCGGTATCACCCGGGTATTTCACACTCTCAGCCGCGCTTTCAGTTCAGTTATCGGATGGCTAGGAGTCGTTCGCGCGCAGAGCTGAGTGTTGAATTATTTTAAGTTTTCATTATCTCTTAAACTATGCATCCAAATAATATGCTATAAAGAGCAAAGTTTATCTTCATAAAATTGTCTTCATGATGAAGTAACTTTCGTTCGTAAGGACTAATATGCAATGCATAATTATAACACTCATAAATCACTTTTTAATTTTCAATATTTTTTGTCACAAAATACCTTATTGTGGCTTATGTATAACAAATAGGCATATAGAATCGCGGACTTTTTTTAAGATGGAGTAAAGTTCAATATTTTTGTAGATCATTGTATTTACGTATCACTAACACCAGCGCACGCGGATAAAACATTTCGGGAGCGCTTTTTCTACCGACTTGTTTAAAAAATCAATATTTAAGGCTAGCTGAGAAATGTAGCCTAATACTAGATAGCCTATGTTATTACTCATGAATCTGGCTATCATATACAAAAAGACCTTTTCAAATCAGACGGGTAGTTCCAGAGCTTAGCGTGTTTAAACAAACAAAAAGAAAAAAAACAATAAATCTCTTCTGCTTTATTATATTAAAAAGTATAGATTACGATCTTAAACTTTAAAATGAGATGCTATAAAATATCAATTAATTTTGTATATCTAATATTGAGGCAATTTCTTTACATAAGCGTATAAGAAATTGCCCTATTGCATCGCGGATTTTTTTTGGATGGAGGCAAGATCTATATTTTTGTAGAACATAGTATTTAGGTATCACTAACCACATTTATTTAAATATTGTCAACATACCTTCTTAGTTTGTATAACAGATGTGGCAACACCGAACGTAGACATCAACACTACAGCTATACAGTAATAGTAGTAGCGCTCCGCAATCCACACGCCAATAGTGAAGAGTTGGAACACGTAGAAAGGATTGAAAACCTCCAGAATAATGAGGGCCATGATGGACTGTACTGGCACCTTGATCTCATTAAGGCCATAGATGTTGAGCCTGAAACAAGTTCTTAAGTTTGTAAAATGCAAATAACCATTGAGTTATATGTACTACGTACTAGAGAAGCCATTCCAAACAAAAATTGTGTCCTACTCTATGTCTTCGCGCATGCGCGGGAGTAGTAGTCGCGCATGCGTGAAGACTAATAATATAAAATAAATATAAGAATTTAATAGAAAATACTCTTATTTTAATCTAAACAAACATATTTCTAATAAAATGTAATAATAATTATTTTATGGAATTTACAAATCTTCAATTTACGCAATATTTAGTTTGTATGGATTGCACTACAGTTCAGTTGAACATAGTCAATGTTCGGAATGGCTTCTCTAGTACGTAGTACATATAACTCAATGCAAATAACAAATTATTTTAGTGTGCTTGATCCTTGGTCACATCATCACATGTGCTAGCGTATTTGCTTCATTTATTCGAAAAGCGGTTTGGAGTTGTAAGGTCAGCAAAACAAAGTAAATAAAGAAAAACACATTCAAGGGTCATTTTTATAACAGGAACTTTTAATATTACCAAAATAAAGAGGCTAAAGCTATCTATCCTAATCATCACAGTTGATCGCTGCTCAAGGGTTGAGCTGACAGCCGTCTTAAAATGCATAAAGCACAAGCAACTAGAGTATAATTCCGTCGTCACTATCGATTTTTAATGGAGTATTCTTAGGTATGTTGCAAGAAAATCTGTTCAGCCGTTTGAAGATCAGCTCTTTTTGTTTCAGATTTACCACATGCTCTGTGGCAATACAAGGATTAATTTAAAACCCTGTCTATAACTTACATGCGTAAGCGTCGATCGACGCTCGGCGCTCGAGTGGCCATTGCGTGAAGCTGCGCACACGACGCGCCACTTTCTACTCCCGCTAGTCGGACCCAAGACGCCCGTCCCGTTTCCCATACTAACGTCTGTTTTTTGTGACGGAAGTACCGGTACTGCATGACATCTGAAAACAATCAATTTTTGAAAACTGGAAAAGTTACATAAGAATTATAAATAATGTAAGTATATAAAAATAGCTTCAAATTTCAACTTTAAAGTTGATGTCCGATATTATTCAATTCTATTACTGCTTCATTAATGATATGTCCTCCAGACCGAATTTTGTACACGGTGACCGCTGTATACGAAATTCGTCTCAACAGAGACTAGCCATCTTCTAGTACAAGATAGGATCATAGTATTTTGTGCTCAGACCGGTGATGGTAAGCAGCGATAAAGATGCGAGACGTCTGGCACCGTTATCATCAATCCACCTGTCAAACTCAAACTCAAACTTTTATTGCTAAACCATAATGTACACAAGATGTTATAAAATAATTTGAGACCAGTGTTATGGACCCTGTTGGGCACGCAATTTAGGGGCTAGGAGAGAGGAAGCTTATTAAACTACTTATAAGAATGTCATGGTGACTTATTGAGATAGAATTCAATTTAAATTAGTGATCATTTTGTAAAACCTATAAAAATACTTATATATAAGTATTACATATTTGTAAAATATTCATTAATACTATAGTAACATTTATTAGTTAGGTACTGTTTTAATTTTTTTGTAAATATGATGTCATTATGACAATTTGCCAAGCATGGCGAGTAAGGCAAAACTTTCCTACAAGAGAGGTTATTATATTATTTTTTATATATTATTATGAAGGGATGGCTCAGGATACAGCCAGTGAATTAGGAATGGAGTGTAATGATAAAGTATAGCATATTGTATTATGAACTCGTATTACCGTATTTTGTGGCCTTTTCCTAATAATAATCTTTTTGTTTAATAATTTTGGAGCGAAACGGTATTTTACGTGGTAGCCATGCTGCAGCTATATTAATTGTATAGTAGTAGCACGAATGGGTCGGCTCGACCGGGAAAGGACCACACTCTCACAGAATACCAGCGTAAAATAGCGACTTAATGCTGCTGTGTTTCGTATGGTGAGTGTAGAGAACCGGAGACTCTTTTTACTGGAAAAGAGGCATTCCATCTTAGTCCTCACGGCTGACAACGCATCTGCATTTTGATTCGCATACGAGGATAGATGTAGATGTCTATGGGCCACAGCAACCACTTACCATCAGGTGGACTGTGTGCTCGCTTGTCACCCTTATCCTATAAAAAAAAGAATAGCCAAAACCTATTTTTATCTTGGATGCATATTAATTGATAATAATGTATTTAACATAATAATATTTGAACTTACTCAAAGTAGTACCATCATCCAAGTGCATTGGTGTATACAAATCATCGGCGCTGTCTAGAGAGGCTTTTTCACCGCCAAATTCCTCTTGGAAGCCTTGGTTTATCAATCCGCTGAAATAGAGGTATATTTGATACACTAAATTTAACAATCGCAAGACAATACAGTCCACATTCGATAGTATCATGTAGCATCAGAACCTCTTGCGGCAGAGTAGGTATAAGATATTCTGCCCGTATAAGTCTACAGTTGGACATGAGGCTCTCCCAATGTAAGAAGGATTTGCATTAATCCTCACGCTTGGCAGGTGCCAAAATAAGTAAGAGAAAGAAGGCTCACCGGTAGATTGTCGATTAGTGTTGCCCAAAATCGGTCTTGGTCTTGTTCTTGCATTTTTGCAAGAACAAGAACAAGACCGCCTATTTTTAACAAGACCAAGACCAAGACTGACCGTGCAAAATTTGCGCAAGAACAAGACTAAGCTTGCGAGACTCTTGCGTCTTGCAGTTAGGACTGAGTATCGTTTCAGGGAGTAAGGAGTTCGGGTATACGCTTAGAGACTCTATGAGACGCAAAAAAATATAATTAAAAAAATGTAAAATTGGACTTATGCGCATTACGAACAACACCATAAACATACATAGCGAATGAAAATATCCAGTAAAAGAAAAAAGAGTGCATCCCTAGTTTTGACCAACGCCACTTTGATAGTGCGCGGCGTCTTGTTGTCGGCGTCATCAAAGGTCGGATACTAACCTGTCAAAGAAATTGTGCAACAATTCGAAAATACAAGGTCAAGATAAACGTGCCGGCGGCTACTGTTGATATCGCATACAATAGTCGCCGCCGCGCCGCACGCACTACATTTGACACTGTTTGATTGCCGCCACAGAGTACATGTTCCAAAGAATAAAATAAGTTTCCGGGTGCTCAGAGTGGACACGAATACATTATGCTGATCTAGCAAGGAATATTGTAATTAGATGTAAGGGATGTAGGGATAGATGGTTATCATAATAATTTATTCTAGTAAGTAATTATTGCAGAACTTAGCTCCGACCGCATGGACAGTTTCCACGAGCTTGTCATTCATATAGTCCACTTCATTGCAGTCTTCTAGGCACTGAAAACGGTTTTGTAACTCGAGCTGAAAGGTTTCGGTACTTTGGAACAGAGCACGAGGGGGACGGAGCGTTGACTTCATTAGACGAGACCTCTCCAACTTAACGTTTAGGTTCAGTGTGCCTCTAACCATTCGGTGATCGCTACCAGTTTTCACCCTCGCGATCACGGAGACATCACTGAACAGTTGTCGTCTGGTCGTCATAATGAAGTCAATCTCATTTTTTGTCGAACCGTCGGGGCTCGACCAGGTCCACTTCTTGTGGGGCCGCTTCTGGAAGAAAGAGTTCATCATAAAGAGTCCCTCTTTCTCCATGAAGTCGGCCAGCTGCTGGCCCCTTGGGTTCCGTTGCCCTATTCCAAATTTCCCTACTTTCAGCACACCGTTCTCTCTTGTGCCTAGTTTTGCATTGAAGACTTCCGACACTATTCCGAAGATAACCCGGACGTCAGTCTGAGCGAGATTAGAATGGCTCTCCAGCACCTTAAAAACGGTAAGGCCCCAAGCATGGATGGAATTACAGCGGAGCTTCTGAAAACGGGTAGAAGACCGGTACTTGAAGCCCTTCAGAAGCTCTTTAATTCCGTCCTCCATGGTGGCATTACACAGGAGGCGTGGAGCAGATGTGCCGTGGTCTTGTTCTTCAAGAAAGGTGACAACGCTCTCTTGAAGAACTACAGACCGATTTCCCTTCTGAGCCGCGTCTACGTGCTGTTTTCGAGAGTCATTACGAATCGTCTCGCGCGCAGACTTGACGACTTCCAGCCTCCCGAACAAGCCGGTTTCCGAAAGGGCTTTAGCACCATAGACCACATACATACCCTTCGGCAAATTGTACAGAAGTCCGAAGAGTACAATTTGCCACTATGTCTGGCGTATGTGGACTATGAGAAAGCCTTTGATTCGGTCGAAATTTGGGCGGTGCTGCAGTCCCTTCAGCGGTGCCAAGTTGATTGTCGGTATATCGAAGTGCTGAAGTGTTTGTACAGTAGAGCTACGATGGCTATCCGAGTACAGAACCAGAGTACGAAACCTATCCAATTGCAGAGAGGTGTAAGACAGGGTGACGTCATATCCCCGAAACTCTTCACCGCTGCATTGGAAGACGTTTTCAAGCTTCTGGACTGGAAAGGATACGGTATCAACATCAATGGCGAGTACATCACTCACCTTCGATTTGCCGACGATATAGTCCTTATGGCAGAATCGCTGGAGGACCTAAGCACTATGCTCAATGACCTCAATAGTGTCTCCCAACGGATAGGTCTTAATATGAACATGGACAAAACAAAGATTATGTTTAATGTCCATGTCACACCTATGCCGGTAGTTGTTGGGAGCACTAAGCTCGAAGTTGTTGACGAGTATGTTTACCTGGGACAAATAGTCCGACTAGGTAAGTCCAACTTCGACCGAGAGGTCAATCGACAGATTCAACTCGGCTGGGCAGCGTTCGGGAAGCTACGACATATCTTCTCGTCAGACATACCTCAAAACCTTAAAACGAAATTGTACAACCAGTGCGTGTTGCCAGTGATGACTTACGGAACCGAGACGTGGTCCTTCACTGCTGGCCGTATGAGGAAGCTCAAGGTCGCTTAGCGAGCTATGGAGAGGGCTATGCTCGGAGTTTCTCTGCGTGATAAACTTAGAAATGAGGATATCCGCAGTAGAACTAGAGTAACAACATAGCCCAACGGATTAGTAAGCTGAAGTGGCAGTGGGCCGGCCATATAGCTCGAAGAACCGACAACCGATGGGGAAGAAAGGTTCTCGAGTGGCAGCCTCGTACCGGTAGGCGAAGTGTAGGGCGACCGCCCCCCCCCCCCACAAGATGGAGTGACGACCTAGTAAGGCATGCAGGAAGTCGATGGATGCAGGTGGCTCAGGCCCGTGCTTTGTGGCATTCCTTGGGGGAGGCCTATGTTCAGCAGTGGACTTATGAAAGGCTGTAATGATGATGATGATGATGAAATAATTATTATAATATTAACTATATGGGTTTATAAAAATTACTTACTATTATTATTATTATTATTACCTAATAGATAAACATGTTCAATAAATTCACTGCAAATCTCGACTTTTGGAAGTGTGTGTTTTTAAAACACAACCACCATCTATTTGAAAAGAAAATAAAATAAAATATTTATCAAATAAATTATTTATTTGATAAATATTGTAGACACTTGTAAAACACTTGAAATGTGTAAAAAAGGATCTGGTTCTTGTCTTCAAGGATTAGTTATTAGCGGGTAGAAGGAGTATCTAAGTAAACCCAGAGCCGCCAGCTCGGAATTAGGCTAATAGGTCATTGCGAAACTATTGCTGCAAGACCAAGACCAAACCAAGACTGGGAGCGCAATACCAAGACCAAGACCAGGTCTATTGGCGCAAGACCAAGACCAAGACTTGATAAGTCTCGTCTTGTTCTTGCATTTGAGCAACACTATTGTCGATCGCAGACGCAGTACCAAAGGTTACGCACGTTTGACTTTTACTTCCCTGGTCTATGCTTTTCACGCCTGGCGTAATCGAGCCGTACCAACATTATATCGGAAGCCTTTAGATCATTCTAACATATCCACAGACGTCAGTGGGTGTCGACTGAAAGAAATGGGGTAATGAATTTTATTTCGTCGCCACCATACATATACTATAGTATGTTATCAGTTGCCGTATGGTGGCGGCGAAATAGAATAACTTTATTTATATTAAAGTGATTGTAGTACATGGGTTTGACATTAAATTGTTTGTACTATCTATAAAATATGTCCTTAAATCTAGTGGATGTAGCTCTGCACTCCTAGCTAAGTTACAGAAATAGCGTAATAGTGCTTGTTTTGGGAACCTCTGACATATACAATACACATATTTTTGTAACTTTAAAAAGTATTGTGTCATAGTTACATAGTTAGGTTTTATTCACAAGTCGCTACTCACTCACCTTGCGTCTGCAATATTCTTATTTACAATCTTGTGTATATAGAAACTTTTGCATTTCTTCTGGTATGTTTCCTGACAAAGAAACATTTTACTCAAATTAAAAACTATTAATGCTATTGTGATTCTTAACGAGAAACCCATTTTTGTATTGAAAATTAAAAAACATATGAATGAACAGTGGTCTAAGTAAATAAATGTTTGGTACAAATTACACAATAAAATTCGCAATTTTGTCACACAGTCAGCCGATTCTATTTAATAATGACCTATTTATTTGTCTTTAAAAATTGTAAAATTTGATTTAAATCTTATTGTTATAGGAAAAAGATGTGGTAGCTAAGATACTAAGTCATTTCCATAAATTTCTCGATACACGAGCAACCCCGGTACGATACCCGCCGGCACAATGAAATTGTTTATTGCAATTTTAAGTGCTGATTTACCACGAGTTTGAAATTTAAACATCATGAGCAAACCTGCATACCCGAATAATAAAGTATTTCGAGGACGTGATATGAAGACACGTCCTGGAGAAGAACAACAGACTAATAGATCCATAATCAGTATGCTCCATAATACTAACCGTGTACTGGCAGTGTAAAACATAAGATCGTTCCATGGGTGTCGTAAGAGTCGATAGAGAGAAACAAACCAGAAGGGCAGCAGCGTCTTTCTAATAACTACTAAAAAATAAAAACTGCGTCTACTAAGCCGCCTGTCAACCACGGCACCTATTGCAATGCAAAAAAAATTGCGGCTCCTTTGAGGCAATCAATGCGGGAGGCCTGTGATCAGTAGTGGACATTTGATAGACTGCATCCGTAACGTTATGTTGAAGTGTATTATAGTAGTAAATATGTAAGCTCGACTAGGAAAGAACCACGCTCTAAGAAAGTATTAGCGCAACAGCATAGAATAGAATAGAATAGAATAGAATAATTTTTATTCAATATACATTACATGTGTAATTGTTATTGAAAGTCATTTTTTACTTTACCACTGGTTCGAAAAAAAACCCTCTGTCCCGGGAAGAACCAGCAAGAAACCCAGCGGGACAATTTTTTTAAAATAAATTTTACAATATAAATGATTACGAACTATTTACAAAATTTATTTTAAAAAACTGCTTGGAAGCGACCACCTCATTCCCAGGGGTTATTATCAACCATGTATTCATTTATACTATAATAACCCTTTTTATACAGTTTCAGCTTAATAAAACATTTAAACTTGGTAATAGAGAGAACCTGTACACTTTCCGGGACCTTGTTGTAATAGCGTATACATTGCCCCAAGAATGAATTACTGACTCTGTGGAGTCGAGAAACTGGCATCACTAGCTTGTGTTTGTTCCTAGTGTTTACAGAATGTATATCACTTTTTTTACTAAAACTATCTTTGTTTTTGTGAACATACATTAAATTTTCGTAAATATACTGAGAGGCCAAAGTTAATATATTAATTTCTTTAAATTTATCTCTAAGAGACTCTCTCGGTTTTAGATTGTAAATAGCTCTAATGGCCCTCTTCTGTAAAACAAAAATAGTTTCTGAATCAGCCGCATTTCCCCATAGCAAAATCCCATAAGACATTATGCTATGGAAATAACTAAAATAAACTAATCTAGCTGTCTCGACACTAGTGAGACCTCTAATCTTTTTTACAGCATAGGCTGCAGAACTTAGTCTGCTTGCTAATTTGGATATATGGGGGCCCCACTGAAGCTTTGCGTCAAGAGTGATGCCAAGAAAAACAGTAGATACAACAGGGCTCAATTCCTCCCCATTTAAAAACACATTGGTATTCAGATTTTTAACATTCGTTGTTGTAAATTTAACACAATTAGTTTTATTTCCGTTCAAATGCAGATTATTAACGTTAAACCAATGCACTAATTTTGATATAGCATTATTCACTTCGTCACATTTAAATGATTGACGTTTAAGTTTAAAAATCAAGGAAGTATCATCAGCAAATAATACTATATCATGACTATCCCCTACAAGGTGAGGTAAGTCATTAATATACACCAGAAACAGGAATGGGCCGAGAATCGAGCCCTGAGGAACACCCATTAGTACAGGTGACCCGGAAGAACTTTTACCATTGATAATAACCTTCTGCTTTCTATTACTTAAATATGAAATAATAAGTTTAAGCGCTGTGTTCTTGACACCATAGTACTGTAGCTTCCTGATTAATGTCTCATGGTGAACACAGTCGAAGGCCTTGGAAAGGTCACAAAATATACCCAAAGCATCCTCTGAATTCTCCCATGCACAAAAAATATGTTTAATAAGCTCAACTCCAGCGTCAGTTGTCGAGCGACCCCTTGTAAAACCGAATTGATTTTTATGTAGCAATTTATTAATATTAAAAAAACTTAACATCTGATCTAAAATAATTTTTTCAAAAATTTTACTTAATGTTGGTAGTACAGAAATTGGTCTAAAATTGGCGGGGTCTATTGTACTACCAGATTTAAATATAGGTATGACTTTACTATGTTTCATTAAATCAGGAAACACACCAGATTCGACGCTTATATTAAATATAGTGGCTAGATAAGGTGCTAATATATCTATTATAGATAAAATAACTTTAACGGAAATCCCCCATAAATCTGCCGTTTTCTTAACATCAATAGCTTTAAAATATTTAACGATATCTTTTGGCAGTACTCTATGGAATTTAAAAGTATTAGAACAAGCCTTTACATTTTGTTTGAGCAATGATTCGGCGACAGTAGGAGAAGAATTTAATGATTTTGTTGTCAAAAAAGGAACATCAGTAAAATGTTTCTCAAAAGCCATAGCAACTTCTTGATCAGATCGCGTTAAATTATTGTTAATATTCAATTGAAAATCCGAGTTGCGCGGTTTGACCTTGCCCGTTTCACTATTTACTAATTTTGTTGCTTAAATGTAAAGCCTTAGCAGTGGAGCACACTTTTTTAAATATTTTAGAATATGTTTTTACATAATCTCTAAATATAACACTACTATTATATGATCTTTCATCATAAAGCTCGTATAACCTTCGCCTACTTTTATAAATTCCTACTGTCGCCCATTCATTAAATGATTTGCGACTGTTAAAAGAGAAAGTTTTAGAAGTAAATATTCTACTAAATTCACAACTTATAATTTTAAATAATGTAGCATACATATAATTAGCACTATTTTTAAACGAAAGTGATGGAAGTCGAGAGAGAAGAAGATGGAAGATAATGGTGTTGTGTTACGCTATGCTATGTTCCATATGGTGAGTAACCGGATACAAGTAGGTAATGTAATGTGGCAATCTAAGTTAGTCATCTTGGGTAACAACTCATCTGTATTTTGATTCGTAACCAATCACAAATGTAGGCATTTATGGGCCACAGCATCCACTTACCCTAAGTTGTATATTTTGATCATTTTACACACTTACTACATTATATTATTTTCACCAGCGCTGGCTTAATAAGAAGGCCTATTTCCAGCAGTGGACTTATAAGGTTTGGCTAATTGTCAGCAAGTGTCATAATTTATTTATGACTAGCTTTTGCCCGCGACTTCGTCCGCGTAGATATTATTCTTTACACCATAGGTGATCCATCAATAACCGCACTTTCATAGTATATTCCATCACCCTCTTTAGGGACGATTTAACGTGATCAAAGCTATCCTATTTCCTTCGACCGGGACTTAAACTAACTCGATACCAAATTTCATCTAAATGGATTCTGCAGTTTAAGCGTGAAGAGGTTACATTTGCTCACGCGGCGATGAGCTGTGTTTTCCCCCACCTCGACCGCATTACGCCCGCCCGCCGGACCGTATCATTTTATATCATCGTTACTTTTAAAATATTTGACCAAATTACGAGGTTTAAAAGACAAAGTTTATGTACTTTGCACATCAGAAGCGATTAAAATATTTATTTTGATAAAATCCATTTGTTACTGCAAAATGTTCATTGGAAATAAAGTATCAAACTTTATTGTATATATGGTTCACTATTTTGGTAATAATGACTTACATATAAAATATAGATAAGTATATACTGTTACGGACATTTTTGTTTCTCCTAAATAGTTCTATTTAGGAGAAACAATCCTACCATACATTATATTTGTATAATTCTTACATTTTTTGCACCGCATACCAAAATAGCTCGCAGATGGCAGATTTTTTCCGACTTACTTAACACCTATCGTTATATTTTTACCAATTTACACAATATCTTTATTAATTATAGCCTATGTGTTCTTCTGATGTATGAGCTATATTATTGTAAAGTTTCATTACAGTACATTGATTAGTTTTTGCGTGGAAGAGTAACAAACATTCATACATTCTTACGTCCTCACAAACTTTCATGTTTATAATATTAGTACGATAAGCTTTATGATATTTAAACTCAATAAAGAAACCAAACAATACATACAATTACAAGAACCTGATCCGCCATCTGAAAGCAGCATCGTACTGAAGTTGCATACAGGAACCATCTTGGGCACCAATGGAAGAACAAAAATGGGATTCCGCCCAATAATACTGACAGTAAGTGCACCAGTGCCGCCCGCCACCTTCTTTTACGGTAGCCATAAACTACCTGGAACAGATACATTAAATTTAAAAATACAGCCAACATAGCCAGTACACGACAAGAACAAAAAGAGACAAGAAAAAAAAACTTTATTGCTAATGAAAATGCAATCAAAATTAACATTAAAACTATGTGTAACATAATATTATGTAGATAGATAAATGTTAAACAAATTAATGTTTTTTTTAAATATTAGTAAGAAGACATATGATAATAAAACTTTGCAATTTGTTGACTATATTTAAAACTAGGTGGTCTGGCAGATGTTGTTCTGCCCTTTCCGTGGGTGACATTATGAGATTAGCTCAGAATTTTCTCGAGACTTTTTGCAGTGAAATATAAAATATATTAATAACTGGTCGTCAGCGCCTCCTATCGGGTCCAGACTTTGTGTACAATATACTTATATTTATAAATAATAATTATTATTTATATTTGTGTCAAAACAAAAATTTACGGTGGTTCATCATTATGATCATTACCGCCCTTCACAAGTCCACTCTCCCACAAGGAATGCCACACCACGTGACTTCCTGCACGTCTTACCAGTTCGTCACTCCATCTAGTGGGGGGTGCCCTACACTTCGTCCGCCGGTACGAGACCGCCTCTCCAGAACTTTTTTTCCCCATCGATTGTCGGTTCTTTGAGCTATAAGGAATGCCACACCACGTGACTTCCTGCACGTCTTACCAGTTCGTCACTCCATCTAGTGGGGGGTGCCCTACACTTCGTCCGCCGGTACGAGACCGCCTCTCCAGAACTTTTTTTCCCCATCGATTGTCGGTTCTTTGAGCTATATGGCCGGCCCATTGCCACTTCAGCTTACTAATCGGTTGGGCTATATCGATCACTCTGGTTCTACTGCGGATATCCTCATTTCTAAGTCTATCACACAAAAAAACCCCGTGCATAGCCCTCCCCATAGCTCGCTGAGCGACCTTGAGCTTCCTCATACGGCCTCGGCTCAGCTCTCTGTCAAAGTTGGACTTACCTAGTCGGACTATTTGTCCCAGGTAAACAAATTCGTCAACAACTTCGAGCTTAGTGCTCCCAACAACTACCGGCATGGGTGTGACATGGATGTTACACATGATCTTTGTTTTGTCCATGTTCATCTGAAGACCTACCCGTTGGGAGGCAGTACTGAGGTCATTGAGCACAGTGCTTAGGTATTTCAGCGATGCCCTAAGGACTGTATCGTAGGCAAATCGAAGGTGAGTGATGTACTCGCCATTGATGTTAATTCCTTCATCATTACAGCCCTTCACAAGTCCACTGCTGAACATAGGCCTCCCCCAAAGAATGCCACAAAGCACGGTCCTGAGCCACCTGCATCCATCGACTTCCTGCATATCTTACCAGGTCGTCACTCCATCTAGTGGGGGGACGCCCTACACTTCGCTTGCCGGTACGAGGCTGCCACTCGAGAACCTTTCTTCCCCATCGGTTGTCGGTTCTTCGAGCTATATGGCCGGCCCATTGCCACTTCAGCTTACTAATCCGTTGGGCTATGTCGGTCACTCTGGTTCTACTGCGGATATCCTCATTTCTGAGTTTATCACGCAGAGAAACTCCGAGCATAGCCCTCTCCATAGCTCGCTGAGCGACCTTGAGCTTCCTCATACGGCCAGCAGTGAAGGACCACGTCTCAGTTCCGTAAGTCATCACTGGCAACACGCACTGGTTGTACAATTTCGTTTTAAGGTTTTGAGGTATGTCTAACGAGAAGATGTGTCGTAGCTTCCCGAACGCTGCCCAGCCGAGTTGAATCCGTCGATTGACCTCTCGGTCGAAGTTGGACTTACCTAGTCGGACTATTTGTCCCAGGTAAACATACTCGTCAACAACTTCGAGCTTAGTGTTCCCAACAACTACCGGCACAGGTGTGACATGGACATTAAACATGATCTTTGTTTTGTCCATGTTCATCTTAAGACCTATCCGTTGGGAAACACTATTGAGGTCATTGAGCATAGTGCTTAGGTCCTCCAGCGATTCTGCCATAAGGACTATATCGTCGGCAAATCGAAGGTGAGTGATGTACTCGCCATTGATGTTGATACCGTATCCTTTCCAGTCCAGAAGCTTGAAAACGTCTTCCAATGCAGCGGTGAAGAGTTTCGGGGATATGACGTCACCCTGTCTTACACCTCTCTGCAATTGGATAGGTTTCGTACTCTGGTTCTGTACTCGGATAGCCATCGTAGCCCTACTGTACAAGCACTTCAACACTTCGATATACCGAGAGTCAACTTGGCACCGCTGAAGGGACTGCAGCACCGCCCAAATTTCGACGGAATCAAAGGCTTTCTCATAGTCCACATACGCCAGACATAGTGGCAAATTGTACTCCTCGGACTTCTGTACAATTTGCCGTAGGGTATGTATGTGGTCTATGGTGCTAAAGCCCTTTCGGAAACCGGCTTGTTCGGGAGGCTGGAAGTCGTCAAGTCTGCGCGCGAGACGATTCGTAATGACTCTCGAAAACAGCACGTAGACGCGGCTCAGAAGGGAAATCGGTCTGTAGTTCTTCAAGAGAGCGTTGTCGCCTTTCTTGAAGAACAAGACCACCGCACTTCTGCTCCACGCCTCCGGTGTAATGCCACCATGGAGGACGGCTTCGAACAACTTCGAGCTTAGTGCTCCCAACAACTACCGGCATGGGTGTGACATGGATGTTACACATGATCTTTGTTTTGTCCATGTTCATCTGAAGACCTACCCGTTGGGAGGCAGTACTGAGGTCATTGAGCACAGTGCTTAGGTATTTCAGCGATGCCCTAAGGACTGTATCGTAGGCAAATCGAAGGTGAGTGATGTACTCGCCATTGATGTTAATTCCTTATCCTTTACCAATAGCTAGCAGTAGTCCAGTAGCTTGAAAACGTCTTCCGATGCAGCGGTGAGGAGTTTCGTGGATATGACGTCTATACTTACACCTCTCTGCAATTGGATAAGTTTCTTACTCTGGGTCTGTACTCGGCTAGCCATCGTAGTCCTACTGCACAAACACTTCAGCACTTCAGGATAACGAGAGACTTGCGAACGATAAATCCAACACTTCCTTGAAACAGATGGCCCTCCCTGTTATAGAACAAGTTGCTGGATTCAATGATTACCGTGTCCCCTCTCTTCGGACCTCAGATAATCCTATAATATCCCAGCGCAACTTGTCTATCTCTTCTTCCAGGTTCAGGATCTTCTCGTCAGTCCTCAGGGTGCATGCGTGACAACTCAACCCGGAGATTCTTAGCACCCTCTGCCTCGCCGTTAGCATGGTGGCTACCGTAGCCACGAAAAGTGGAGCCGCCGGGGACTGGAGGCCGCCTTTTTGTAACTCTCGCATTGTAACTATCGCCATAGTTGCCACGCTTGGCGAGCGGGTTGACATGGCAACATTTTATTCAGGATAACTACATGCAAACTACGACTCCGTAAAAAATGGAGTATAAATTGTCTTAATTTTTTAAATACAGAAGATTTACAAAATTTGAATTTGTACATCTTTTTATTTTATTTGAATTTTGTAAATACAAAATTAAAGATAATGCTAGCAAGCTACTTCTTGCTATGCAGACGACAGCAATGGTGATGCTTTATACACCGGCCGTGCCAATATTTCTCGGGAAAACGTCGTCGAGTACGAGAACAAACTTGTGTCTGAAGTCAAAACTTTGTTCAACAAAGTTGTTGACTGGGGGCGACTAAATCAAATCCAGTTCAATCCCCAGAAGATACAAGTTTGCGCGTTTACCGCTAAAAAGA
The DNA here is from genome assembly GCA_033319125.1 of Parnassius glacialis. NCBI lineage: Eukaryota > Metazoa > Arthropoda > Insecta > Lepidoptera > Papilionidae > Parnassius > Parnassius glacialis. Next base: position 15,496,322 of record JAVANC010000007.1, on the reverse strand, counting down.
ACCCCTTTGTCGTATCTCCCAGTTTCAAGGCACTCCCTTTATTGTCTCAGCCAGTATCTAAATCCACAATGTCGACATATCGAGTGACATGCAGTTTCGTGGTCACTTGGAAGAGAAGGCCAAATTGACCTCTAAAAAGCTTGGCGTGCTCAGCAGAGCAGGACAGTATTTCATGCCGGCACACCGCTTGCAACTTTACAAGGCGCAGATTAAACCTCACATGAAATACTGTTCCCATCTCTGGGCAGGGGCTCCCCAGTGCCAGCTCCTTCCACTTAACCGCATCCAGCGCAGAGCGGTTCGAATCGTCGATGACCGAGTTCTTTCCGATCGGCTTGATTTACTGGTACTGCGTAGAAATGTTGCATCTCTTTGAGTATTTTATCGCATATCTCCTTCCACTTGAACGCATCCAGCACAGAGCGGTTCGAATCGTCGATGACCGAGTTCTTTCCGATCTGCTTGACTCACTGGCACTACGTAGAGATGTTGCACATCTTTGAGTTTTTTATCGCATTATATCACAGGTAGTGCTTTGAGGAATTGTTCGGGCTAATTCCAGCCGCTCAATTTCACCAACGCACATCACGACAAAACTCGCGATACTATCCATACCATCTGGATGATTGGCGGTCCACCACTGTGCGATTTAGAAGAAGTTTTCTGCCTCACACAACTTCCTTCTGGAATCGATTACCACCAGCGATTTTTCTGGACCGATTCGACTTAGGGACGTTCAAGAAAAGAGCCTACTCCTTTTTAAAAGGCCGGCATTGCATCTGCAATTCCCCTGGTGTTGCAGTTGTTCATGGGCGGCGGTAGTCACCATCAGGTGAGCCGCATGCTTGTTTGCCCCCTCCTATAAAAAAAAGGCCAGACTCAAAAGAAATTAACGCTTTTGTGTGAAATGATTAAAAAACCAGGAAAAAGGAAAAGTCAATCCGACTTGTAATGACGATGATCATGAAGATGATGATGATCATGACAATGATAACGACATTAACAACAAAGACAATGACGATGATGGCAATGACGATAATGGTGATGATAATGACGATGACGACGATAAAAACGAAGATGACGATGAGACGATGACGATCGATGTTGATGAGGACGATGATAATAATGTTATTATGTATGTAAACCCTGATGTTTACAGGGTTTACATACATCAGGGTTGGCCAAAGTGAGATAGAATATGTTGATGAATACATCTATCTGGGCCAAATGATCTCACCCACAGACAACATGGAAAAAGAAATCAACAGGAGAGTAGCAAACGGATGGAAAAGATATTGGAGCATGAAGGAAATAGTGAAAGATAAAGAACTGCACATATCCATTAAATCTAAAGTATTCAACACATGCATTCTTCCTGTATTGACGTATGGATGTCAAACATGGGCTCCTACTAAATTAAACAGTAAGAAATTTAAAATATGCCAGCATTCGATGGAGCGAAGCATGATGGGAATCAGGAAAAAGGATCGAGTCAGGTTAGAAGATATTAGGAAAAACACAAAGGTTCGGGACATAGCAACAAAAGTCAGGAAATTAAAGTGGAAATGGGCTGGGCATATGAGTAGAGGGAAGGAAAAGTGGAGCAGGAAGGTCACAGAATGGTACCCCAGGAATGGCATAAGGAAGAGGGGGAGACCCTGCCAAAGATGGGAGGACGACCTGGTCAAATTCGCAGGTGTGACTTGGAGCCGGGTTGCCAAGGATAGAAACGAGTCGAAAAGGTTGGAGGAGGCCTTTGCCGATTGGCAATCAGCAGAAGACAATATAGATTTTATATGACTTAGATAATAAGAAATGGTATTACGTACTGTTGAATAAATGGCTTTATTTTTATTATGTACGTAAAAATCTTTAGCTTCCGCTTGGCATGACTGATTTAAATAAAAAAGGCTCTAAGCAGTATGTTGACATCTTTATTGGCTATGAAAGTTTCCAAATTACTGTTTTAATAAACATGTAACATGTAACTATACAATAATTATGTAAACACTGATAAGCAGCTGATTAGCCAATATTTCAATGAAGCATGTCATTGTGTTATACCAGAGATAAGGGACACAATCCCTTATCTCACAGGAAATAATGGATAACAACACATTATACACTACTATTAATATAAATTATAAAGTAATGGTAACATGCTGGTAATGTGCAGCTGATTTCATAACTGATTTTAATTAGGTATGTGAAGAGATTAAATGCAAATATGCAATAAAAGTTATGAATTAAACATATTATGAAAACTGGGTGTATATACGATTTGGTCTACCCTCACTATTAACTTCCCATTTTGTGTCAATTTAAAAGAATTCACAAGCTAATATTTTTACATAGTCCAATGGATAGCAAACTTAAGTATTAATTGTCCAGCCATAAAACCTGACGACTCGGCAACCAATGAGGAAGAAAGTTCTAAAGTAGCAGCCTCAGCTTTGGTGTGGTCTAAGGATCACAACATCGAACATTTAATACAATTATAAAGGGTTTGCCCTCTATATCCTACACCTTATTTTCCTTTGCCTTTTCACATAACAGAATAGCAATTTGCTTAAGAGATCATATAAATAAAAAACAATATTTTCTTACTCTAAAACTATGAGGATCCCCCTTGAGAGGTTCACCCTAACATCTAACCTCTCCTACTCTCAAAATCAACTATAAGTATAGTACCTACATTCCTTACTGGCTGCTCACGCATGCACACATAAATACAAGATTACCCTATTTAAAACAATAGAATTAGACTCACGAAAACTAAAATGGTGATTTTTTTTTAAATTAAGACCTTCACAAATTTACCGAAAACAAAAAGTTCCAAATGGAATGTTAATAAACAATAAAAATAGTATGAGGTATAAATAATATCATCACATGTTAATGCATCATGTTTAATATTTAAAAATTACCTGTTCAAAGTCTGGGTCAATGTTTATAAATTGTGCAGAAAGTTCCAATAATATGTTTGATGATCCTGTATAAGAGTTCTCAGGCTCGTAACTTATGAGTGGTTGAACATCGTCTTCCGAATCTACCATTTTCTATTTTTACTCTCACAAAATGTTATTCTTTGGCTTTCTAGCGACTAGTTTATATTCTAAAGTAATTATTTCAATTTTAGGCTTTAATAGAAATTTAATTTAGTAAGTGGAAAGCCGTTTCAACGTCATAATTTTCCTTGGACAAAAGAATTTTCTAATGCAAAATGTACGGTTTCTGCTACGTCTGCATGAACGTCAAAATGAAAAGAATTAATGACAACAGCGTAATTAACATTCATATGTATAACATTCATCTTGTAGGCCTCCGTAAAAGATGCAACTCATGACAAAGAATTTCCTTCGCAACTACTTTATATCTCGTTATTTCTTCTCACTTAAACATCGTGTTCAATTTCATCATTAATTTACTTGACCATTGGACACAGTTTATATTAATAAGTATAAAAGTTAATATATTGCTTAACCTTAGATCGAAACAGTTGTGTATTATAATGAGAAAATAACAAAGAAATCAAATAAATACACAGCTATCAGCTGATCACAGTACGGCTCATATAATAATAAAATAAATATTATTTAAATAGTAAAAAAAGAAAATACTAAAAAGGTAACATTGACGTTTGACACTGACTGACAAGCTGACAACAGTCCAAAGAGTATAGTAACTAGCGATGAGCGTTGAATCAACGAACTAGTTGAATCAACCGTTGATCTCCTGTCAACGTATTAACGTTTACCGTTTATGAATCAACTAGTTGAATTCGTCAACGACGTTTATGACTTTAAGTCGTGCATCGCGTTAACTTAACGAACTGAGCATATTAAAAAACTTACGTTGAAAATAACGTCATAGATTGCGAGCGATAGTCATGTCATACAATTTGAACCCTAAGTAACCTAAATAAGCGGCCAAGTGCGAGGCGGACCCGCCCATGAAGGGTTCCGTAGCAGCAAGTAACATAATTTACGATTTATGACATGGTAATGTACATCATATATTTTTTTAGTTTTATCATTCTCTTATTTTAGAAGTTAAAGGGGGGGGGGGGCACACATTTAAGCACTTTGGAAGTGTCTTACGCGCAAACTATTCAATTTAGAAAAAAATATATAAGAAACCTCAATATCATTTTTGAAGACCTATCCATAGATACCCCACATGTATAGTTTGATAGAAAAAAAAAAAGTTTTTGAGTTTCAGTTCTAAGTATGGGGAACCCCCAAAATTTATTGTTTTTTTTTTCTATTTTTGTGTGAATATCTTAATGCGGTTAACAGAATACATCTACTTATCAAGTTTCAACAGCATAGTTCTCATAGTTACAGAAAAAAGTGGCTGTGACATACGGACGGACAGACATAACGAATCCATAAGGTTTCCTTTTTTGCCATTTAGCTACGAAACCCTAAAAAGAGGTTTATTTTCGAAATATTTATTTTAAGAATAGTGCGATATTGGTGGAATGGCGCGCCCCGCTCGTACCGTCCGAGAGAAATAACTTAATACTAGTTTGTTTATATATGAGTCTACTAGAATCAAAAACAGCAATGTCCATCAATGGTTGCTGATTCAATAAACAAAATGACATGTCTTACAATATTAATTTTGATTCAAAAACCGCTTATTCCTATAGAAATCCCCATGAGAATATGCTATGCCCCTGCTATTTGCAAATATTAAGTTTATTGCCAGTGAATTGTAACTACCCGCAATAATAAAATGATGTATTGTTGCAACTTTGCAATAGGGGTACAATACATTGCTGTTTTTGATTCTAGTAGACTCATATAATACGACGGTAGGAAGTTCGCTTTCTTTACGTTTTTGATTGACAGTTTGTGACAAGTTGCGCGGAAGGTCAAAAGTTATTTTGCGGCTTATCGTAAATGTTTAGAGTTTAGACTTTTTAGTTAATGTATATAGTAACAGTGTAAATTTGTTTCATCATCATCATCATTACAGCCCTTCATAAGTCCACTGCTGAACATAGGCCTCCCCCAAGGAATGCCACAAAGCACGGTCCTGAGCCACCTGCATCCATCGACTTCCTGCATGTCTTACCAGGTCGTCACTCCATCTTGTGGGGGGACGCCCTACACTTCGCCTACCGGTACGAGGCTGCCACTCGAGAACCTTTCTTCCCCATCGGTTGTCGGTTCTTCGAGCTATATGGCCGGCCCACTGCCACTTCAGCTTACTAATCCGTTTATTAATCCGTAAATTTGTTTGTGATAATATAATTGTGTATATTCGCATAAAACAGGACTACTTAAGGTACAAAATTGAAAATGTCGGGACGTACTGGGGTAACAGTGAATCGTGACTGCATTTCGAAAAAAATTAAAAAAACAAAAAAATTAAAAAAAAAAAAAAAAACTATAAAAATTTTAATTTTTAATTTTAATTTAAGATTTGCGCACGTAAAATCAGATGATATTTTTAATAACCCTTAGTAGAAAATGGTTTACAGCTAATTGTAATCAATCAGTCCTAAGCCTAAAGAAAAAGTATGAAGGGAAGGTCATCTTAATAGAACCATCAATTATACGTTTTCCAATACATACATTGAATCAATTTGTTTCTAAAATTGAACGTCTTAACGTTGAATTAAAACCGTTAAATGAATTAACGGTTAACGTTGCAAGTTGACATTAGTAGTACGTTAACTCGTTGACGAATTCAACTAGTTGATTAACTAGTTGACAAACTTAAATCAACGTTAACGTTTCGTTAACGGAAAAACCGTCAACGACCCATCGCTAATAGTAACTGTCCTACAACAGTCTGATTGTTGTTGTTGTTTTTATTATTCGCTCGAGAGAGCAGGCAAAGGAACTATGCCATACAGCCTTGTCTTTATGTATAATTATCCTTCATAGTTCACTGCTTCACAATATGTTGATGCGTCACATTGTGCAGCCCTTGGGAGATTTTGATGGCAACTTGAGCCAGCAGGCAGTTGACAGTTGGCGATGGTATCTAAAGGCGCCTATGCAAATAAACAGATTATCTTGAGAATCCATAACCATCAGAGCACATGTTTCACCGTTTCCACTAATAGTTCACATGCGTAGACAGTTAATACATAAAATCGTATTACTTTTACATATCAAAATCCACTTCAAACTATTCTTTTAACTATAATACAGGAGCAGCAAACCACCGCCGATCAAGTTCCCGCCAAACACACGACAACAGTCTGATTTCTGAAGCTCTGAAGGTTGACGTTTAATGATTTTTTTATTTAAAGACAAAGACACATATGCCCATACAGCTTACTCTGAAGTGTATTTTGTTCGTAAACATTTTTCACAGTCAAACATAATAGTAGGGACAGACGAGTCCCACGTTCGCAACGTATGCGATGCAACACTTCTACGTTGGTTACACACTTGACCTACGCATGCAAAGTACGGTTGGCGTCAGACTCTCTTATCACTTCTTAACGGTTTTTCATGTTTTCTGATTCTGAGCGTGAGTTTGAAAATAATTTACTTAATCTAATGTTCATAAACGAAAATAGAGGTTTATTTTTCAAAGAGTAGCCAAATTTTAAACTTAAGTAAAATATATTAATAATGATATACCCTTATTGCAGTTTGCTAATAATACTAGTAAATAACTAATTATCCTAAATGGCATGTGATTTATGGGCAACAACTACGCGTACTCACGCTCCTCTGTGTGCGATTCAATTCACAACGTTTTGCCGACCGATAGACCCTTACGAATATGTGCGTGCGTAGTAAAATGGTAGGCGTTAGATATTAATTTTATGAATGACAATCAGTTAAAATAATGTATTATTTCGCCTTTTAATTTAAAAAGATAAAAACGATAGAATGTTTGAGATTTTTTTAATTAACTTTTCTTCACCATTTATATTACTTATTCTGAATCTTCTCTGTAAATTTGGTTGATTATTGCAAAATAACCCATTATACACGCCACAAAAAAACGATTAGGTAGTAATTGTTTTTTTTTTATATTTATGATGCAAGCAATGTATTTAAAATAAAATCTGTTATTTCCGCATTATATAAAATTATGTTTCATACCTTATCTTAACATAAGTAGGATAAAAACTCAAAAAAAAAAATACTTTTTTTAATTTCACGCACTAGCTGTGTTTACCATTAAAATAAATCGTTTTGCAATATAAATATTTTTATTGCAACAAGAATACACCAAGCACCTTCTGATGCGTGAAGCTGAAAATCATAAACAGAATCAGAATCATAGAAAGTGTGTAAAATAATATAATGGAAAATTACCATTTGGCTGTCATCTATTGTAATGTGCTGTTTCACACTCAAAGTCATTGTGCTCCGTTTTTTCTAATGTAATCGGCAAGACCTGAAATTAAAAAAAAAACCTTTAAGTGATTAATAGCGTAATTGAATTAGAGAAATAAAGTAATTAGTTAGAAAAATGATCATTTTGCATATTTATTCAATATTAACCCTTTACCGCATGGATTTTTTAAATCCTTTGGAAAAAATATATGTCACTATAAGGTGTATATAGGGCCCCAAATAAATATTCAAATAAATATAGAACCCCCTTTAAAAAAGATAAATAGGTAAAAGTAATTGTTCCAAATATGGAACGCCATGCGTTCTAGTTCTATAACTTCGACGTTCCATATTTGGTACAACGTGCGGTGTGATCTAATTATGTATAATTGTAATAGAATTTTATAAAAATAAAAGAAATAACGTGAAGCAATGCATAAGTATTTAATTTAAAAAAATTGTGTGTGAATTTTTTTAAAACAGTTGCGATCTTTGTTGAAACAAAGATAACGCCCACACTTTTCACACATCACTTGGGATTTCTGCATGTATCCTACCATTTTACATCTTTGGCGATCAGTTTTCCAATTCGGCCAGTGGCTGGACCCGTCTCCAGCTACTTCCATTGGAGGCAGTTCTATGCGTGATCCTTGATCGTCCCTTTTTAATTGCTTTAACACCTTGATTCAGTGGTCGTCCTTGTTTGCGTGTAGTCGGAGTATATACTTTTGAGTCTTTGTGCATCAATACATCTGCTATGGTTAATTTGAAGTCAAGCAATGAAATGTAATCATCTTCAACCTTCTGATTCATGACTCTCCGCCATAATAGCCAACTATTCACGCAAAAGAGATCAATTAAATGGAAGAACAGGCGGTGGTTTACAGCAGATGACGGAAAAAGAAATTTGAAAAACTCCATTGGAGTATTTAGCTACATTTTTCCATTTGGAAGAGTTTCAGATTCCAAAAAAGTAATATTAGATTCATCATACTGAAGATCGTCATCCGACCACACCAACTTATCTTTATTTTTTTTCTTACTTAAAGAAGCTGCCTGTGAATTAGAAGCTTGATTATCTGTAAACATTTCTAACGTCTCTACATGCTCTTCAGTGCACCCAGGAAAAAGCTGGTCCAGTTCCTCTTCTCCTTCTTCATCTTCTTCGTCTGAGGAAGACATGTCTTTTTCTTCGTTTATATGTAAAGGATCTTGAGTACTGTAATCGTCGTCATCTGATACATTTTCATTCTCGCTGCTCTCTGGAATTACGACAATTGTTCGCCGAGGACGCATCTCGATTTTTTCTACAATTAAAATAAATAAGCAAACATAACTATATATTATATACTCAGGGCGGGACATCCGATAAGTAAACTACTTTTACTTGTCCTACTTAAACATTACATTAGCTGCAGGGTATAGTTTTAAACTGAAAATATAAAAAGATCTTATGCAGCATAATGTTCCGAATTTTGAGCTAGCAAGTTATTGACTGGAGCGCATATAGAATTCCATATTTAATAATAAAGTTTGCTAAAAAATGATCTAAACGTATGAGAGTATCTTAGTCTAACGCTGCATAATGTCCCAGATTTGGATTTGGAAGAATATTGACTGGAGTGCATAAAGTTCCATATTTGGTACTACAAAAAACATAACAATTGCCTGGTGTTCCAAATTCGGAACAATTTTGAAATTATAATATTCACTACATAATATGGTTTGAACTTACTTCTTTTGCCGTAAAAAGCCTATGAGTCCATTGTTCTATCCGGTGAATCACTACTATTCCTCAGATATTAACAAAAACCCAACGAAAAATCGTTTTGAAAACCTGCTAATTATCGATCTGTCAAATTTTGGCAACCAACTGACGAAACAGTCGATTTTAGTTTCTAGGCTTCTCTGAAGAGGCGCTACTATCACATATTTAGGTGAGTTACACTCTCTATTACGAATTAGTTTCGAGAAAAGATCGTAGATGCCGCAGGCAATAATATATTACACCAAAAGTTGAGTCTTCCAAATTTGTCACGGTATGCGGTAAAGGGTTAAATACCAATCTTCATAATGAATACTGTCGTGAAGCGACAATTAAAAGAGAAAGAACCTAACCTAAGAACAGCAAAACAACAAAAGTAGACCAAGAAAATAATATATTTAATTTTTTTAAAAGAGTATTTACAATTTTATAAAAAAATGAAATATGAAGATGATGGATGAAATGAGATTACAATTAGGTTTTAAAAAAATAAAGATAGGAGAATAGGACAATATAGTTTTATAGTGGAGCCTGGAGCCTCGCTGCTTTTGTAGAAATAGGCACACGCAGAGCTTGAGGTTTCTCAGCGGCGACGGCACGCAGCGCCTGGACTGGGTACACGCAGCGTCCGGAGCCGGCGCACGTAGCGCCTGGGGTAGGTGCGCTCAGTACTTGGAGAAGTAGTCGCCGCACCCAGAGGTAGCGCGGGCAATAGGTGCACTCGGCGCCTGGAGCAAGCAGTCGTAGCGTGCCCGAAGGTAGCGCGGGCAGTAGGTACACTCGGCGCCTGGAGCAAGCAGTCGTAGCGCGCCCGAAGGTAGTGTGGCCCCGCGCTTGAAGCAGACAGCCGACGACTTCACGTGTAGATGGAGGCTTGCAGGATCCCGGGGCAAAGCGGCCCCGGGATAAGGCCTTTAGTAGATGTTTCTCGTTTGAGAACTGAAGCGAGACTATGTCCTGTATTCTCCAATTGCTCGGCTTTTATACCTTTTTAGAGAGAACGAGAAATTATTTAAATTAAAACGAAATTTATTGTAAATGACCTACAGCCAAAGAGTATTTATGTAGAAAGAACATCATACCAGAGACGAATTTGAATAAAAGTTACCATAACAACGACATAAATAGTAGTTGTCATGTTTAGCAATTTTTGGTTTTTGGACTATTATTAAGAAACTATTACATTTTAGTAAGAAATGAGATATTATTCACACAGGAAAAACTAATGCACGGCTGCGTGCACGAAGCCTGAAATTGTAGAGTTACAGAGAATTCAATAAAAGACCAGAAAAGGTAAGACTCCATTGACAGCTATTTTAAAAGTACTAAATAGTGTGAAAATACGCAGTAAAATGATATGTTATTGTGTAAAAACGTTACAGGATCCTATGGAAATAAAGGTGATGCAAAATATAAATGCAGAAAATCAAAAACAGAATGAAAAAAATAGTATAAAGTGATGCAAAACATGAATGCAGAATATCAAAACAGAATGGAGAATTAGTGTACATTGAAATGTAAGTAGCATAACACTACAATACCTACATGAATTATTACATATTTATATTTTCAAACCACCTCGATTAATTATAAAATCGAGTCATGAAAAATGTTCAATATGTAGAGGAATCAAAAGATTGTGAGTGAAATTATATTATAATACAGTCGCAATATTGAAGTGAAATATCGTGTTGTAAAGCCAAAGCTATAATTTTGTAAATAATCAACGAATACAGTTTATTCGAGAAAAACTCACAGTTGGTAATCAAAGCATCTACTTTGTTTCGCCTAATCTCCGAAACAATTGGACCTATTTTGACGGTACTTTCACGGAAAAATAGATTATATTATGTATTACAGGAGTCGCAGAAAGGAATAATAATACGCCTGATTGTTAGTTGTTTCCTTTACTAATTTTACAGCACGAAAAGCCCCTCAATCATTATTGCAATCGTTTAAATAATATCGCACAATGGTGGTAACTTATCCCTACTACCTATCAAAACTGAACTCAGCAACAGTTTGAATGTGTAAGAATTATGCAATCCAAATACTTTTATTATATGAAAATAAGTTAAACACTGTTATAAATAATACTAATGAGTGAATTAATTACGAATGTTTAAAAGATGAAATTACTTTTATAACATTCTTAGTAAATATCTCGAATTCTTAATTAGAAATAAAGAGAAAATTATCAATGATAATTATTATAACAATACAGTGACTTTTAATCTATTTTATATTTGATAATTAAAACAAATAATATTATAAAACAAAACCATAATTATACAAATATTATCTATAACGATTTATGACAGAAATGATGTAACAATCACTGATAACATATGTAACTTTTATTTTAGAAAAAGAATTAGGGTTCCGCGCATAAAAAATAAAACACATGAAATTGTGAACAAACTCCGATTGAAATAAGGAAGTATAATAATTGTTTAGGCCAAACAATTAACATAAATTTGCATTCACACTCGTTTCCGCCCGCTGACTTGTAAAGGTCACCTTGGCCCCCCTCCTGTGCGTCGTCGGGTAGAGGGCGCGAAGGCAGAACGTGGGTGCAACAGAGTTGCTAGAATACAGTGCTATCGACAGCACGTAGTGATATCGCTCGGGATAACCTCCATTTTTTAGAGTCGGTTTTGATAGCAAATTGTGCACGAAGAGGAATTGTAGTCTAGAATTAGACGCCGGGTTGACAAATTGTAAGGAAGTTAACATTGATTGCGATCAACGTCTGAATTGTGTGTTATGCGCGCCTAATTTACCGCGAATTTGGTTATTCTAATTTGATAGCGTATATAAGTGCATTTGACAATATTAATTTGCTCGGGCGGACTTTGATATAGTTCGGATACGTTTTCGGTATTAGTGGTGTGTTACGCTTTAGTTTAGTGTTAGTGGCGTCTGGAAGTATAGTTAATAGACTGTCATAGTGAAGAAGGAAGAAAGTGACTGTGGGTGACGCCGCTGGAGATTACCACAATTTGGAGCGGCGCCGAAGTCCGGGCTGCTGCCGACTTCAAAGATCCCGTCAGGTCTATCACCACCAACACCACTATACCCAACGCCTACACACTTCCGGCCTGACCGAGCCCTTAGACAGCAGTCGCCTCGTATACAGGTGAGTAATATCTATTTGACTAGCCTCCTCAATTAAATTTTAGTAGGATAAAACATTTTCTATATAGCTTAGTATGATAGGACATTCCACGTGGCCATATTGGGGCCCGACCTGCGTCTGCTTGTAAAGTCTTCTGCTGAATGGGCCCCGGAAGACTTGATCCTTGCTGGAGCAGCCGTAGGCCGTAACATAATAAATTATTAAAAATTATTCTATGCGAGCGATGTCGTGGCCACGGTAGTATTTCGTAAAATTGCACAACAAAAAAATAAAACTTAATATTTTAAATGTGTTGCAAACCCGAGCAGTCCAGTCCTCACAGTGAACAAAATACTCCTCAGTGAAGGCTGTATGGTCTAAGACTTTTGCCTGGATAAATTGTCGAAACATTACAACAATCGCAAATTAAATTATAGCAACAACAAGCAAAACAAAAAGTTCTACCTATACCTACTCTTTGGTCACTTTGGAAGAAAGCAAAACGAATAGGCTCAGAAGGGCTAGAACCCAGAGCCGTAAAGCCAGTTTAAAAAAAAGAAATAAAAAAAAAGAAAAACGAAGTGAACGAAATTTGTGTTGATTAATTTTGACTATTATTTTATATATAAAACAAAGTAAGCATATTGCAGAGTATCTAAACTACATAAAACACCAAGCAGTATATATTTCTGAAAGTGTGTCACTACAAATATTTGTGTATATCTTTGTTATCAAAATTTAATAATAACATAACCTCACCAATGCTCATCAACTATAATATCTAAAACTTTTCTTTTAGTTTTATCCTACCGTCATAATACTTTATTACTATAATTTCCTTATATGTACTAATAAAACACCAATCTTAGAATTCACTGTATAAAAATATATAATTCTAAATATTTATTTCTTTAAATCACAATAGTGTACGTTTTTAATTTATTTCTGTCTTTTTTTTTTGTAGATTTAAAAGAATGATTATACCTGTGCGATGTTTTACATGTGGTAAAGTTATTGGCAACAAATGGGAAGCATACCTCGGTTTACTACAAGCAGAGTATACAGAAGGGTATGTGTAACACAATTTTTTCAAAGAAATGTCTTTACGAAAGAACGAAGAAAAAATGCATTTTGATTCTTGGTCGGTTTTGGTCGTAGTTGTTATAAATGTTTATAACTGTCTATGTGCATTAGCATCCACTTACCTTCAGGTGCCTTGTTCCAATTGATCACCATCAAAAAAAATTAAATATAGGTGGTTATATTTCTCTTCGTCGCATCGTCCACCGTAACGAGGAAACTACTTCATCAGCCCTTCCAAGTGGCATCAGTGCCGAAGAAAGGTTAACAGTTCATAGAAACTGTTCAACATTAGACTTTAAAAAGAGATAATCTGCGATTCCCTCCCTGGTGTTGCAGCTGTTCATGGGTGGCGATAGTCACTTACCATCAGGTGAGCCGCATGCTAGTTTGCCCCCTCTCCTATAAAAAAAAAGATACAGAACACAATATATGTGTTTCGAATTCAAAATACCTATTTGCCTTGAATGTTTAAATATGTTCAATGTTGTGAAAAAATATGAGTTTAGAACCTGCAATTTTGTGTAAATGTTTGTTCTTGTGAGATAATTAAAGTTTTTAACCTTCAAATTATTCAAATAATTTAAAATTAAAAATTTTGTACAGTCGACTTCAATATAGGTTATTTAAGAATAACTCAATAACCATTAGTCTGACCTTGATCAAATTCATATGGGACCACACGAGAACTCGGTTCGCCCAGTAAAAAGTTATAAGAAAACAAAAAAAAAAAAAACATACACTCGAATTGAGCACCGTCTCCTTTTTGGAAGTCGGCAGAAAAAGTATAAAGAAGTTCCCACTATATGTGATTAGTTTAAAAAATATAATTTTCCAAATATGTCAGTTTGTAAGCTTGAAATAAGATATGTCGAAAAATAATTGAGATTATAAGAAATATTGTTGATTTTTGTGTGTCCTTCGTTTTTGAATGACCAGTTCATCATTCGCTTTAACTGTTTTTTAATTAATAACAAACACTTACTCTTATTTATTTCACAAACTAGAGTATTATATTCCCGCGTCCCAAAGACGCATGGGAGGTGGTTGTGTGACACAAATAGGTGGCAAGTGGTCAAGGGTTAAATTTGAAGTATTGTCCTCCACCATGTCTCCTGTCACCCACAACTAAACTCGCCGCTTGTGTGAATGGGCGAGTTTAGTTCAGTGCATAAGTTGACAGGACGCAACATGTTCACGTTCAATCCTCAAAATATAAAATTGAACTTTTTTTAACTAAACTCGCAATGAAGACATTTTAACGCTACTCTCCACTTAACTATTTACTGTCAACTGCTCTGTAACTAAACTCACTACTGTACTTGTTGAAGTACAGTAGTGAGTTTAGTTACAGGAATTGAAAAGGATTATTATGGTTTTTTGATAGGATAGGGTGCCAAACAAGCACACAGTCAGTAAGTAGTTGCTGTGACCCATAGATCAATATACATACATATAAATATACTTGAAGAGAGAGAGTCAAGAGTGAAGATTAAGATGAAATGCCTCTCTTCCAGTAAGAAGGGTCTCCGGTTCTCTACACTCACTATACGAAAAACGGCAGTGTTAAGTTAATATTTTACATTGGTATTTTACAGAACAGAGCGCAGTCCTTCCTCAAACGAGCCGAATCATTCGTGCTACAACTATACTGCTAATATAGTTGCAGCATGGCTCTACCACGTATAAAAAATAGTGTCCTGCAGACTGCTCCATTGTGACCGAGACAACGGTAAACATAGACTCGTTTACCGATATGTCCTCGGCATATTATCTTAGTGCCGCCGTGAGCGGGTTTGTTGTAGCAATACGGTTTGACCGTAGACATCGTGCACCCTTACTGGTTATATGCGGAGTCTTAGCGTGTTTTACGTATTAGCTATACTACAGCTGTAATAGGACTGCAAAACAAATGTGTTTGCACTACAAGAAAAGGACTCTCTTGAAGAATTCCAGCATTAAATAGCAGCAAATGCTGCTGTTGCTATTACGTCACGTGTACGTTAGTGTTGAAAACCAGATACCTTATATACAGGCCAGAAGATATTTTGACATGATTCGCGTAGTAGCGCTGTCACATTTAAATTCTTTATCTAATGTAGATGTTGTTGTCTATGGCCCACAACATCCATTTCTCCTCAGGTGGACTCTTAGTTCTAAAAAGAGATGCTTAAGCTGGTGCCTATCATCTTAATGTCAGTGTATTATTATTTTTACCTGGGCGACTACTTCGCTTTTCGATAGAAACACCTAACACCAATGGGACCATTGGGATGAGATAAGGTGATGAATATAGTTTTAAAAATTACACTAACTAAACCAGCCTTAAAGATAAAAAAATCTTTAAAGAATGGAAAAGAAAGGTTCTTTGAGTGGCAGCTTTGTACCCGTAAGCTAAGTGTACGATGCCCACCGATGATCTATCCTATCCTAATAAGATAAGGCAGGCCCTATGTTCAGCAATGGATCTGTGAAGTGTTTTAATGATGATGAAACTATCTATATCTCTTAAAGGTTGTTTTATTTTTATATAGAAGATGGTGCAAACGAGCATGCGGCTCACCTGATGGTAAGTGACTACCGCTGCCCATGAACAACCACAACACCAGGGTAGTTGCAGATGCTTTGCCGGCCTTTTAGAAAGGTGTAAGCTCTTTTCTTGAAGGTCCCTAAGTCATATCGGTCTGGAAAAATCGCCGGTGGTAAACAATTCCACAGAGAAGTTGTACGAAGAAGAAAACTCCTAGTAAAATGCACAGTCGTGGACCGCCAAGCATCCAGATGGTGAGGATGGTATCGTGAATTTTGACGCGATGTGTGTTCGTGAAATTTGGTGGCTGGAATTAATCCAAAAAATTCCTCAGAGCGCTACTAGCTAGGGTGCTATGTCACAGATACTAGAGTAATAAAATTACAATCTTATCTACGACACTAGAAAACTATTTTTGTTATTTTTTTCCACAATGTTGAACTGCTGCTGATGAATTCTGAATTCAATATAAAGCAGAAAAAACAACAGTAAAGTGTACATAATATCCTTTTATTCATTCATCATGGCCTATAAAAAGCCTACTGCTGAGTACCTCCCTCATTAATTACTTTATATGGGGATATTCATCATTATTCTATGGGGGATAGGGAGTTTTAGTTATTTAAAGTATATGGGGGATTATCACTTTGTAGTTGCAGCTTTGAGTGACCCCTCATCATTCCATAGATGTTGTAAGAGGTGAGAGAGGGATATGAAACAGGAAATAGACCATAGCATCTTTATTATAACTAAAATCTATACAAATAAATAAAATTGGAGTGTCTGTTTGTAACATCAAAATAACAGCTTTTCACTAAATGCATATGAAAGTATCATCATCATCATCATTACAGCCTTTCATAAGTCCACTGCTGAACATAGGCCTCCCCAAGGAATGCCACAAAGCATGGTCCTGAGCCACCTGCATCCATCGACTTCCTGCATGTCTTACCAGGTCGTCAGTCCATCTCGTGGGGGGTCGCCCTACACTTCGCCTACCGGTACGAGGCTGCCACTCGAGAACCTTTCTTCCCCATCAGTTGTCGGTTCTTCGAGCTATATGGCCGGCCCATTGCCACTTCAGCTTACTAATTTGTTGGGCTATGTCGGTTACTCTGGTTCTACTGCGGATATCCTCATTTGTAAGTTTATCACATAGAGAAACCCCGAGCATAGATAGCCCTCTCCATAGCTCTCTGAGCGACCTTGAGCTTCCTCATACGGCCAGCAGTGAAGGACCACGTCTCAGATTCGTAAGTCATCACTGGCAACACGCACTGGTTGTACAATTTCGTTTTAAGGTATGTCTGACGAGAAGATGTGTCGTAGTTTCCTGAACGCTGCCCAGCCGAGTTGAATCCGTCGATTGACCTCTAGGTCGAAGTTGGACTTACCTAGTCGGACTATTTGTCCCAGCTTTATACTTGTCAACAACTTCGAGCTTAGTACTCCCAACAACTACCGGCATAGGTGTGACATGGACATTAAACATGATCCTTGTTTTGCCCATGTTCATCCTAAGACCTATTCGTTGGGAGACACTTGAGGTCATTGAGCATGGTGCTTAGGTCCTCCGGCGATTCTGCCATAAGGACTATGAAAGTATATATAGTACTTATAACAAAAACACCATTTTTAAAAATTTTGTCTGTCTGTCCGTCTGTCTATCTGTCTGTTTGTTCCGGCTAGTCTCCGAAACGGCTGGACCGATTTTGATGGGGCTTTCACTGGCAGACAGCTGATGTTATAAGGAGTAACTTAGGCTAATTTTGTTATAGAAAAAGAATTAGGGTTCCGAGCAAAAACTTAAAAACCTAAATTACACGCAGGCGAAGTCGCGGGGGGAACAGCTAGTGTATAATATTTTTGCTGTAGAGTTTTATCAGCATGCATAGTGCTCTCTCGGTTTTAAAGTGACACAAATCTTATCTTGTAAGTGCTCAAAAATGTTAATGCTAAGATTGAGGAAAATGCTTTTATTTGTTTTGTACAATCATAAACGTCGGAGAAAATCATAATTTTAATAACAGTACATTATATTTCTTATTGTAATGAAGTTTTAGATAAAGCATGTAGTTTTTCTTTGAAATTCAGATAGTAGATCAATAATAAATAAAAGTAATTGCACCTACATGCTATTGTAATTAACATGGTTCATTATTTCGGTCAAATGTTGCATACATAGTTAGAAAAATGTAATTTAGATTAGGAAGTAATGATACATAATATGAAACATTGTTTCATATTTTAAGTAAAATGAAATACAATCTTTCAACTCGAATTATGGAATGACTTAGGGGTTATTAGTATATAGTCTTCTTTTCTACTGACTTCAAATAGGAGAAGGTATTTGACTGTATGTTTTTTTTTTTATAGGATAAGGGTGACAAACGAGCACACAGTCCACCTGATGGTAAGTGGTTGCTGTGGCCCATAGACATCTACATCTATCTTCAGTGTACAGGCTCTCTCTATTACCAAGTTTAAATGTTTTGTTAAGTTGAAACTATAAAAAGGGTTATTATAGTATAAATGAATACATGGTTGATAATAACCCCTGGGAATGAGGTGGTCACTTCCAAGCTGTTTCTAAAATAAATTTTGTATCTACCAATCATTAATGTAAAATATGCTTTTAAAAAAATCCCGCTGGGTTTCTTGCTGGTTCTTCCCAAGACTCCCAGGACAGGACAGGGTTTTTTTTCGAACCAGTGGTAAAGTAAAAAATGACTCAATAAGAATTACACATGTGATCTATATTGAATAATAAAATTATTCTATTCTTCGTTTGCGAATTAAAATGCAGATGCGTTGTCAGCCGTGAGGACTAAGACAGAATGCCACTTTTCCACTAAAATAGCAAGGTCTTTGAGTTATCTATACTTCTATACTCTATACGTATAAATAAAATTGAAGTTTCTGTTTGTAATGTTAAAATTACAGCGTTTTACTAAATGCATATGAAAGTATAAACGGTAGTTATAACATAAAGATAATATACAATATAAAATAAAATACAAAATTAAGACAAAAGGATAATAAGTCGGCAGAAAAACACAATTTTTAAAGTTTGTCTGTTTGTTCCGGCTAATCTCCGAAACGGCTGAACTGATTTTGACGGGACTTTGACTGGCAGATAGCTGATGTCATAAGGAGTAACTTAATAATAATAATAAAGCCTCTTTATTCCTTTTCGCTACATTTCTACATTTTTACATTCCAATGTTGTTTAGTACTTATTGTAAGTATTATTAGCTTATTTTATATTAGTTGTTGTTAGTACGGTTAACTATATATATTTTCAGAGATATGGATCTCATTTTGAGTAAAGGCCTCCTCCATCTGCTTCCCCAATTCTCTATTTTTACTTTTACTGATCCAGTCTTTTCCTGCATACTGTATTATGTCATCAGTCCACCGTTTGTGTGGTCTTCCAACTTTACTTTTGTCAGATACCGGTCCCTTCCATTGTGTGGTTTGTATTGTCCACATATTATGTAGGTATCGTGCGACGTGTCCTGCCCATTTCCACTTTAACTTGAGAGCTTGCGTGAGTGCATCTGTTATTTTTGTTCTTTGTCTTATTATATTGTTTTTAATTCATGTACTTTATTTATATTTAAAATGCTCCTTTCCATTGCTCTCTGTGTTGTATTTATTTAAGTTAAGGAGTAACTTAGGACACTTTTATTATAGAAAATTAATTAGGGTTCCTTGCAAAAAAAATTAAAACTCTAAATTTCACGCGGGCGAAGTCGCGGGGAACAGCTAGTTCTTAATAATTTATATTGAAGTCGCTTGTACAAAATTTATAATTTTAAATTATTCAACACCCATAGAACAAAATGGAGATATAAATTTGTTGAGTTGTAAATTATAAGCATTTTCACCAAGAGCATTTTTCTTTTTAAAATTTAAGTTAGGTAGAGGTTTTCTGTTCAACTATAGATTTAACAATTTTCATGATTAATTATTTTTTTATTTGTAAAGTAAAAAGGAAAGTAGGTGTGTATATTTTCATTATGAAAGTTAATTTTAAATAGTGTAGAATGCTCCTGTAATATAGTGTTGGCTTAGGCTGAATGAATAAGTATAGAATCCATATTTGATATTTTTTTATTTGTATGTGTATAAAAAAATTGCATTTATTATTTTAGTGACGCGTTGGATGCTCTGGGCCTAAAGAGATACTGCTGCCGTCGAATGTTGCTTGGACATGTGGATTTAATTGAGAAGCTGTTGAATTATGCACCATTGGAAAAATAAATATGCTCTATTATGATGTAGTTATTAAGTGATAATAAGCGTTATCATAAATTTGTTAATTTAAGATTATCATGTCTTTCAGTATCCAGTTTTTATTAATAAATAAAATAAATAAAAAATAAAAATTGTTTATTTTGGACAACTTGAATCCATCGAAATTGTTAGTAGAGAAAAACTTACATCTATGTTAGTAATATAATTTATACTTATATTTAATACTTAATTATTAATCAGGACATAGTACTGGAGATCATAATATGTCTGATCAGTGGACAGTGGCAGTGGGGACTGACCGCTGCCGTGCACTCTGTTTGCGGTCTTTTTTCGGATTATTGCATCAAAGCTATCCACACCCGCCAGTGCAAACATCGCAGACGCGATACAGTAGCACGGCAACCGCAACAGCGCTCTGAATGCATTATTGTATTGAGTATGTAGGGCACTAGGCCTTTTTGGTGTAAGTTGGTCCATAGGCTGCAAGAATGAAATGATTTTCGTTCGTTATAGAGCTTTATAGCGGGTACAACACTAGGACATTTACTGCCAGTCTAAAATACCATGAACTGCGACTTTTAGGTATTGTATAGTAAACCATGTGAGACAGCGAATTTTTCACAAACACCGAGTAGAGCTCTCAGCGCACTAACTGAGTGTGCCAGAAGAATCATATCGTCCGCGTAGCTGTTATTGTTCACACACCACTTGCCGATATGGCAGCCAATACGCATGCTGCTGAGCTCGAATCAGTGCGTCCATATACAGGTTGAAGAGCCTCGGCGATGTCAGCCCCCCTTGCCTCACCCCGCACTCCATCCTGTACGGCTCGGAATACTTATTCACTTCACTCATTACTACTCTACTCATTACTCATTATTAATAAAAGCTTAGTTTTGATATATTATATTTTTTTTAATTCTTACCTACTGTTCGTTTCGCTAAAAGCTTTTTCCAAACAATCTCCGATTAACAGTCTTTATTCCAATATTTATTAATCTGACCTAATCACTATCCTAAATGACCTAAACAGTGTCTCCTAATGGATAGTTCCTAAGATGAACATGGACATACAAAGGTAATGTGTAAAAACCAGTGCGTGTTGCCAGTAATGACATATGAATCTGAAACTTGGTCCTCCACTGCTGCCCATACGATGTAGTTCAAGGTCGCTTAGTGAGCTATGAAGCGGGTTATCATTAGTAGAATTAGAGTAACCAACATAGCACAACGGATTAGTAAGCTGAAGTGGCAATGGGCCGGCTATATTACTCGAAGAAGCGACAACCGATGGGGAAGAAAGGTTCTCGAGTGGCAACCTCGAATCGACAGGCGAAGTATAGGGCGATCCCCCATTATATAGAGTGACGACGTGGTAAGGGATGCAGGAAATCGATGGATACAGGTGGCTCAGGATCGTGCTTTGTGGCATTCCTTGCGGGAGGCCTATGTTCAGCAGTGGACTTGTAAGGGCTGTGATAATGATGATGGTGAAATATTAAGATCAGAGCTGGCCTTAGCCATCAGGGTGTCACGTGCGGGAAAATTTACACCACTGGAAAAAAGGGGTATTTTTACTTAGCAAGTCAGAGCGTGATTACAATGCCACCTGAAGGTAAGTAATTATGTAACCGTAGATTGTAATCCGGTTTGGCTGTGACTAAATTAATTCATGGGTCAAGGCGCTGCACGAATTCGTGGCGCATCATTGATACAGTCACTATTCTCGAAATTTAAGTGCCCTCTTTAAAAGTATAATCTTGTGATAAAAATAAAATCCGCAAAATCGAAATCACTGATATCGTGTTACATTTAAAATACCTACTTAGTCGAATTGATAACCTCTTAACCGATTCGTTGCGGCACTGATTTTCGACAACTTAGCTGTGGCGGCGAACAAATATTTCTTGACACGCCAGGCACAGACATTGATGACACGCCTATTGTGCCATCAGCCATGTGTAAAAGTAATTATGTTTAGTTGACATCAAACATCAGTTACAAACGGAAGGATACTTGTTTTTAGTGGGTAACTACGTATTTTCCTACGTGTTTTCTTTGAAATTGAGAGTCAAGTGACTTTTTTTCGCAGAGATTACAAACATTTTGTATTAATATTTTGTTTTATAAAAATCATTTAAATAAGTAGTTATAGCTAAATCACCCTGGAAAACCTTGGTTTTTATTTAATTAAATCTTCACCTAATAATAATATTTGTAAATATCAAACAATTAAGAACTTTAATTTGGAAAAAAAATAAGGTTTATGATTCATTAATATTTACAAATGTTAAATATTATTTAATGCTATACAAATGTAAAAGTAAAGTCGATTTGAAAACGTCTAATTAATAAGAATAGCAAAACAAGTGTTTTCAAAAGGAAAAAAACGCCGGCGCTATACGGTGGCGAATTGACAAAAGACTATTTATTAGCGAACTTTTTATACATGAACGGTTTCGAACTGGTTCAAGCAAAAATAAACCTTATACCATATTACAAGAGCACATGTACTTCGTAGGTCTATTCGGCCATATGATAGTAATAAGACGGCAGTACAACCATTTTAAGCAAAATTAAACAATTAGACAAACGCATTGGTTTTTTTTAACAGGAGACTTGTTTTACAGAAATTTATTTACAACTTGAGTTTTTGAGCGATCGCAATGAGTGCTATTATTTGTTACTTATTAGACTATTTTTCCACAACATGATTTAAAACCCACAAAGTAAAAAGAGTACCATCTACAAGTTAAAAAATGGCCAACCCCTAAAAATTTCAAAATTTCAAAATATCCAGAAACGAAGCTGTAGGTACGCATAAACTACTTGCAAAATAATGAATATTTTGTTCTGGATAAATTTTCCAAAAATGCAATTTGAGCGAGTTATAACGATTTAAAAAAAGACACGACTTGCGTGTCATACGCCACACACAAAAGTAATCGATGGCACGCCTGGCGTGTCATCTGCACTGAACCGGTTAAGAAGTCGATTGCAAGGTGGCTGGATTCAAAAGTTGTCAGTTTTCACCCTAAAACCACAATAAATAATAGCTAAAACTAAAAAAAATAAGTTCCATATGATTTTTGGCTAACTTTTTATATTAACGATAATAATTAATACAGTGTGTACATTGTATTGTGTGTATTGTTTTTTAAGAAAAATTTAAATTTTGTTATTTTAGTCTATAGTTTTTTTGTAGACCGTTTTAGACAACTATTCGCCGAATTTTAAAGTACGCGTACAATGCAACCAACCCGGCCGGCATCAATGAAATTGTTATTTGCTTATGAGCTGATTTAATTTTACCACGTGCTCGGCGTTAAAAGAAAACATCCTTTCCTGAGGAAACGGCATGTCTAAAATATAAAATATTTTAGGGACATTGAGTTATATGTATTACGTACTAGAAAAACCATTCTAAACAAAAAATGTGCACTACTCTGTCTTCGCGCATGCACGTGAGGCGCATGCGCAAAGACAGAGTAGTGCATAGTAGAGTCGCGCATGCGCAGTTGATTCAAGCGCGTTGCGCCTGCGCCATTGATTTATATGTTACACCTGCGCGGTAATTTTTTAATTTAAAATCTTGTATTATTAGCGCCGCTCTACACTGCATCTATATTGAAACCACAGACTAACTAGTAGATTGACACCACACTAAATGACACACTGTACGGATTGCAGTAAATCCGAAATCTAGTAAGTAGTACATAATATGTCATATCGATGTTTAGGGACATGTGAAATTCACCAGAACCCTCTCAGAAATAAGATGTGGTACAACAGTGAAGCGTGGAGTAGCTGTAACTTATCTTTGACAACTCTTGAATAAAAATAATAATGTAAAAAATAATGTCGAAAGTCGGAATACATACATAACAAACATTGAGTTATATGTACTACGTACTAGAGAAGCCCTTCCGAACATTGACTATGTTCAACTGAACTGTAGTGCAGTCCCTGCAGTCCATACAAACTAAATATTGTGTAAATTGAAGATATGTGAATTCCATAAAATAATTCTTATTACATTTTATTTACAATTATGTTTGTATAGATTAAATTAAGACATTTTATATTAAATTCTTATATTTATTTTATATCAATATCTTATTTTATATCAAATTAAAGTATTCGCTCATGCGCGACGCGACTAGTATTCCCGCGCATGCGCGAAGACATAGAGTAGGACACAATTTTTGTTTGGAATGGCTTCTCTAGTACATAGTACATATAACTCAATGATAACAAATGAACGTGATAATCGTCCTCGTCTGCCTGCACGTGCTGCTCGTGACGTAACTTGAATGCTATAAAGATCAGCAGTGTGATTGTGTAAGTCTGGTAGCATGGTTGGATGATGTTTTGTTTCTTTTTATTAGATAAATGTAGATTACCATTACCGATTATAAGCCAATGCCTTTTTTCCGTTACAATACTTGACGGCGAAAGCTTGCGCATAGCTGCTGGAATCTGTCTAAAAGCGGCAATCTGTCATGCTTTACTAGATGATATCATTCGTTTTCTGTCCAGAAATCCGTCTGAATAGGTATAATTCTCTTACCTATTTCTACCGACTAATAGCAGTGCTTGGACTGCTGTTTTCCGGTCTGTAGGGTACAGAAAGCCAGTAATACGAGCAGGCCATCTCAGGGTCAAAGATTGCAGTAGCCACGTACCATCAAGTTGGCTGTAAGTTCGTTTGTCACTTCACGTTTTATAAAAAAAAACTCATCGGTGTCTTTGTAGTGGTGACGCTGTCGACGAATTTAGGCTCCACGGGATTTCATGTTAAAACATTTTTGGTAGGTCGTCCCACATCGGTTCTCTGAACGATGTTATCCGAAGGATTCTCTATAAATTCTTAAAATGTATACGTGGTAGAGCCATGCTGGCTCAATCAATCAAGGCTCAATTCTCGCCCCCTTTCTATTTCTTGTATACATTAATGATTTACCTTACATAGTAGGAGATAACCATGATATAGTATTATTTGCAGATGACACTTCTTTAATTTTCAAATTAAGTCGACAATTGCTAAAATATGACGAAGTAAATAATGCTATATCTAAATTAGTAAATTGGTTCAATGTTAATAATTTGCGTTTAAATGGCACTAAAACGAAATGTATGAAATTTATGACTCCAAATGTCAAACAATTAAATACTAATGTAATTTTAAATGGGGAGAAACTGAGTCTTGTAGATACCACCATTTTTCTTGGAATCACACTAGACGCGAAGCTTCAATGGAGCCACAAGACTGGATGGCGGCGCGTGAAATCGACTTCATCCGGCACGAAGGCTAGCCCTCCTCCAGTCCAGATTTGAATCCGTTAGATTACAAGATATGGCAACACTTGGAGGAAAAGACGTGCTCAAAGCCTCATCCCAATTTGGAATCACTCAAGACATCCTTGATTAAGGCAGCCGCCGATATTGACATGGACCTCATTCGTGCTGCGATAGACTATTGGCCGCGCAGATTGAAGGCCTGTATTCAAAATCACGGAGGTCATTTTGAATAAACTTTAGTGTCATAAGAATCTATGTTTTGTTAAGTTTATTTTGGTATATAAATGGTTACATAAAGAATAAACTTGTTTCAATTACTTTATTTTAAACATGTGACAGAATTTATGACCTGACTAGGTATTTGTTTTACAGAAGAGGGCCATAAGAGCAATTTATGATTTAAAGCCTAAAGAGTCGCTTCGACAAAAATTTAAGGAAATTAATATATTAACTTTGGCCTCTCAATACATTTATGAAAATGTAATGTACGTACACAAAAATAAAAGTAGTTTTACAAAAATAAGTGATATTCATTCTGTAAATACTAGGAACAGACACAAGCTAGTAGTACCAGTTACTCGACTCCATCGAGTCAGTAATTCATTCTTGGGGCGATGTATACTCTTTTACAACAAAATTCCAGAAAATATACAAAATTTGACCTGCTCAAAGTTCAAAAACTTTATTAAACTAAGTTTGTATAAAAAGGGTTATTATAGTATTAAAGAATTTATCATCTATAATAAACAATAATAACCCCTGGAAATGAGGTGATCGCTACTAAGCTATTTCTAATTTGTTGTGTTGTTAATTTGTGTAACATACATGATTGTAAGTTGTTATTTAAAAAAAAAGTCCCGCTGGGTTTCTTGCTGGTTCTTCCCAGGACAGAGGTTTTTTTTCGAACCAGTGGTAATTATACAAAAGAGTGACTTTCAATAAGTATTATTTATAATCTATATTGAATAAAAAAGTTTCTGTTTCTGTTTCTGTTTCTGCTGCAGCTATATTAATAGTATAGTTGTAGCACTAATGGGTCGGCTCGACCGGGGAAGGACCACGCTCTCACAGAATACCGGCGTGAAATAGCAGCGTAATGCTGCTGTGTTTCGTATGGTGAGTGTAGAGAACCGGAGGCCCTTTTACTGGAAAAGTGGCATTCTATCTTAGACCTCACGGCTGACAACGCATCTGCATTTTAATTCGCAAACGAAGATAGATGTAGATGTCTGTGGACCACAGCAACCACTTATTATATCAGGTGGGCTGTGTGGTCATTTGTCACCCTTATTCTATAAAAAAAATGTTTCTTCAGATATGAGACTGAGAGATGAATATTTATTTGTGTGATTTGCTGTAGTTATAAGAACCTATCAATTCGTATGGTCCACGCGACTGGTGATCACCTCTGAAGATGTGAGGGCTGATTCTTTTCTCGTCTAAAAGCTAAGTATATCCATTCAACGAGGAAACGCAGACAATCGAAACCATATTTCTTGGCACTATACCGAACAGAAAAAGATGGTTTCATAATTTTAGTTTTTAATTTCTTTGATAGTAGTAAGTAAACATTATATATTATTATATTATGTTACTCATATGTAGATAAATATTTTTTATATTAATATCTTAGTTTCAGTTACAAACAACGCAGTTGAGGAGTGATTTCTACCGACAACGATTCCGACCAGTTACGCAACCGCCCCGCAGAGTTAGACTTGGTTGCAGATTAGACCCATTCACGGAACATCCATTTGTTTTACATATATGTACATATATTCGGATTGCCTGAGATTTTAATATATTTGCGTTGCATGAGATTGTAACCCTATTTGTATTAGGTAAGTATTATCTACCTATATTATTGGCGATAAAAAAGCGTAAAGTTTCCATGTCGCTGGTAAAATGATTCTGAAACTGGTTTCGATATTGAATTTAACGTGTAAACTGAATTTAACTGTACCGTCTAATGATGTTATACCTACAAAAAGTAAACATGAATGTGGTTATAGAACTAGTAATGTGTATTATATCTAATAATTAAGTATACTTATTGCATTTAAATTTTAAACAACCAGTGTTATAAGATTCCATATAATATGTGACTAACTTAATAGCTTAATACCTAATGTTGTATTTATCATCATCATTACTTTCCTTTACAAGCTCACTGCTGAACAAAGGTCTCCCCCAAGTAATATCACAAAACACGGTCCATCGCGATCCACCTGCATCAATCGACTTCCCGACATCCCATCTATCACACAGGGAAACTGCGAGCATAGAGTTTAGCTCTAAATAGCTCGCTGACCGTCCTCATACAGTAATCAGTAAAGGACCACGTCTAAGATGAATATGATAAGTCATGGTACACTTGCAACGCCATTTGGTTGAACAATGTTGCTTGCAGACTGTCAATTTTTCCATCTATTACAGCTTATAAAACTCCACTGCTTAACATAAGCCTCCTACATAGATTGCGTCATAGGGGGGATTTTGCCATAGTTGACACGCTTGGCAGGCGGGTTGGCAACCACAGTTTTTTATAATTTTGAGTTGTCAGAAAATTGCTGCAGCTCAACTCTTGTTTTAGTTTCCCTCTATCGCTTCTTACGACACCCAATGGATATCTTTACGCCGCCATTACACGGTTAGTATTTTAGTGAACCTTAATATTTACGTTATTCGTTAGTAAATTATAAATGATTACGTTAAATTTATTTAATATAATTATTTTTTATAACTTTTTGTTCTAGCAGTTTACCTTGATATTATTGTGAAGGCTTTGTTTGAGTTTTATGGCTGATTCTGAATGCATAATTTGCATTTTAGTAGAATACAAAAAAGGAGGTGTTTAACAATTCGACTGTATGTTTATTTTAGTGTCTTTTTTGTATGTTACGCGATATCTTCCTCAATTGTGTACCGTGTTGGATGATTCATTTTTTATTAAATAGCTTAGTGACTTCAGGTTGGTCCCATGTAGAATTGAAAAAAAAAATTAAAAATTTTGTACAGCCGACTTCAATATAAGTTATTA
Organism: Parnassius glacialis; assembly: GCA_033319125.1. Taxonomy (NCBI): domain Eukaryota; kingdom Metazoa; phylum Arthropoda; class Insecta; order Lepidoptera; family Papilionidae; genus Parnassius; species Parnassius glacialis. Next base: position 15,467,912 of record JAVANC010000007.1, on the reverse strand, counting down.
AGAATAACTCAAAAACTGTTGGTCTGACCTTGATCAAATTCATATGAGACTACACGAAAAGTACCAGCTTCCAAATAAAAAAAGAATCATCGAAATCGGTTCACCCAGTAAAAAGTTATGAGGTAACACATAAAAAAAAACCGGCAAAGTGCGAGTCGGACTCGCGCACCGAGGGTTCCGAACAAATCTGTAGGTATATAAGTTTAAAATTATTAAAAATATTTTTATTATATGATGTAACTAAAAATTTATGCTTTTCGCAATTTTTCCTTTATCTGTGCTATAAAACGTTGCTTCGTACCAAATTTCAAGATTCTGAATTCACGGGAAGTACCCTGTAGGTTTTAATTCCCTTGCGAATGTCGAAAATTTACGGCATAAACGGCTGTATCTTTTGATTGCGTTGGCTTAGAAGTTTTATTTTTTCACAGCTCTAAGGGACAGTAGACTCTTGAGTATTTGATACGAATTTCAGCTTGATACCTTCACGCGTTCCTGAGAAAAAGGGTCTTGACAGACAGACAGACAGACGGACAACAAAGTGATCCTATAAGGGTTCCGTTTTTTCCTTTTGAGGTACGAAACCCTAAAAACAAAAACACAGTCGAATTGAGTACCGTCTCCTTTTTGGAAGTCGACAGAAAATCAAACCTAAGGGTGGCAAAATAGGAATATTTTAATGGAAGTATTTAGACGACATTGATATATTGATACTCCTTGGTCCACTCAAAAGTGTAAAAAAAATTGATAAAAAGTAAAAACCGATTGGAAAATACTGAAAATAAAAAAATAATTTAACATTCTGAAGTCGCGACTTTAATTTTTTTAAACAATATGTCCATCCAACCATCGAACTTTACACTGAGTAGAAAGTGACATTTTTTTTTCACTTTTTTAAAGTCGGTTTTTACTTTTAATTGAAATGTTAATTTTTGGTAATTTACATGGAGTCGTAACGAAGTGAAAGCCGAGAAATTAAAATATATTTCGAGGACTTGTCATTCCTGCTCCTAACCCTTAAAGAAATTAACACAGATAACTGTATACTAGTCAGAGAGAAATTAATGGAGTTCTGTACTCATAAGCTGTTGCAAAGATATTGCACAGATTATTTAATTTACGTTCTGTTTCCTATTTTTCTATTTTAAAATCATTTTCATATAAGATCTATCTATAAAATCTAATCTCAATATGTACACGCTACCTCCGCAGTGTTGTTAAAATATAGAAATGATTATATTATTATATAATAACATATTATATCTAATCTGAAATGCTCTGATAGATAGATTTATTTAAGTAATCCGCTTTACTATTTATTCTTATTAAATGTATATATATATTGAATATTCTTAAGATGTCGTTGAAAGGATCTGGTTTATAAATGTCATCCAATAAATACAAATGTATTAGTTTAAAGGTTTTTCCATAACATTTTACTTTTGTTTGCTGTTGCATTTCAACCTATTAGTTCGATCAATAATTGCTGTATAGTGTTGTCGATCTTTTTCTCATGGTATGACAACAATTAAAAAAATATTTTATTAAGTTGGTTGAAGAAGAAGAAAATTAACTACGAAGTAAGTCGTACGTTCCAAAATAGGTGTGCCGTATTTTTGTTGATTTTTAATGTTTTTGATAAAATTAATATGTTTAAGGAATGTCCTTTCAATTATATGGGTAAAATAGCTTAACAGTTGTGTTTAACAAGAATATTCTGCTATTAACTAGGCTTGTGGCATTAGGCAAGAATAAAACAGGTCTTGTAAAGCTTGCGAAATGAGCTTCCTTGTGTCGTTATTGCAATTTGATTACAGGATTTATGGTGATTAGGAGCGATCAATTTCAATTTCATGACACTTTGTGCATTATAAATATCTAATTTACTTTTTCTACGTAAAAAAGCCATGCTGGAGTTATATTATAGTGGTAGCACGAATGGATCGGCTTGACAGGGAAAGGATCACGCTCTCACGGAATACCAGCGTTCCTTATAGAAGATTGATGTAGATGCCTATGGGCCACAGCATCCACTTACCATCAGGTGTAGATACTGTGTGCTCGATTGTCACCCATATTCTATAAAAAAATATATTTAAGCAAGTATTTGACAAATTATCATTCCCGATGGTAAGTAGTTATGTAACCTAAGTATGGTAAAATGCAGTTTTTTTTAGCTTAACTAAAACCTATTCGCCTTAAGACACCCAAATTATAATCGGATTGAAAGACAGATGTTGGCAAAATGTTCAGCTTTTTTGCTTTACTGAATGAAAATGCTTCAAGCATAAACTCTACCTAATAAATGCTAACACAGTATCGTGAATGTGTGGTTTAAATAAATAAATAAAATCGTATACAATTTTTATTTATTTAATTAAACTTTGGAACATAATTGAAATATGCGAATGTATGTATTAAATCTAATTGCTACACAAAAGGCAGTAACTGGTTTGCGAAATGCATTTCGTCAACCGGTTACCGCGCTGCGGTCTTTAACCTTATAACCTGTGTTCACAGTTGACACGTTTAACCATAAACGATGTTCCTTGTGTGTGATAGAATAATAAGTTGTTATGGTAGATATGGTAATGGTAATGGTTAAGTGATTGATTGGGAAATTAAAATACCACGGAATCGAATCCGTAATCCGACTACTATCATGAATCATTTCCAGCACAAGTGATTAATTGGTATACAAGTAAAGTTAGTAACAATTCTAGCATTCTGTCTTATCTTGAGAGAAAGTCTTATCTTGTCGAAGACATAAATAGTTAAAAGGGACCAAGTCCGGTACAAACAGCTTCGCCGATAAAATGCCAAGTTTCATGGTAGTTCCTTCAATCAATAGGAACGTACAACGTTCTTCAATTGATTTAAAAGGTTCTTTAATATTTAAATTATAAAAAAATTGGAAAGATTTAATAGTCAATTATTAATTACGTATGATGTGACGTTATTAAACGGAACAAGCTTATTTTTTTATGTTGTTGTTCCATTTTATAATATGTTTGTATAATATTTAATTGGAAAAGCTTTTAAAAATGGGTCTCCGGTTCTCATCACTCGCCATACAATATAAAAGCATTATGCAGTTTGACGTTAGTATTATGTGCGAGTTCTTCCCCGGTCGAGCCGACTAGACGTAATTACCGTCTTACATAATTCTGCCGCCAAATATTAATGCTTGCAGTGCCGGTTCGAAGAGTACAAAGAGCCAGTAAGACAAATAAAGGCTGTGAGGTATTCATCTTAGTCGTCAGAAGTGACAGTGCTAGTGTAAACTTCTTTGTTTGATGTTGGTTTCAGGTGTCCATAGACTGGAGCAGTCACTTGAACCATCAAGTGAACAAAAGTCAACATCTATGCAAAACTATTGCGTATTAGAAGTAGTAGTTCTACCGATTGTGTCATGATTGCTCCTTTGGACAGCGGATCGTATCCTAGCTTACCTTCTATCCACGACGAATGTATCAGCGCGCACTTTTGTGGTGACTATATTATCTTCTGTGCCATCTATTATTCCGGTTATTCAAAAAACGAATTATTCGCAGGTTGTCGACAGTCAGGCATCATGGTGAATATTTTGAGTGAAGTAATACCTCGATAGTTAACCTAGTTTCGATTATACAATGTGGTTTCTGAACATTTGTGCCAACGAAACTTATTGTGTTGTCACACTTCAACGGAAACGATACAAATGACTGAAGGTTGACAGATAATAATAATGGATCATTGGAATCACGACCGGAACACCGGTGCATTAGGTGTACGACAAAATTTTCGACGCATCTCTTACTTCCCGTCTATTACAAGATTCTGCAAGCTACGTAGACGATACTTCACAATTTTACAAACAGTCGAAGTAATTTCGTTCTTAGATACCTTAATTGCATAAACTAAAATTCAATTCACAATGGTAGAGCCATGCTGTGGCTATATTAATAGTATAGTTATAGCACGAATGGGTCGGCTCGACAGGGGAAGTACCACACTCTCACAGAATACCAGCGTAAAATAGCAGCTTAACGCTGCTGTGTTTCGTATGGTGAGTGTAGAAAACCGGGGTCCCTTTTTACCGGAAAAGAGGCATTCTATCTTAGTATCCTCACGGCTGACAACGTATCTGCATTTTAATTCGCAAACGAGGATGGATGTAGATGTCTATGGGCCACAGCAAACACTTGTCATCAGATGGACTGTGTGCTCGTTTGTTATCTTTATTCTATAAAAAAAAACAATAAAGAAGCAAATAATTCTCAAGCTTACCTAAATGTTTGTCATTAGTCATTCGTATATCCAATTACACCATAAGTCATACTGTATAGAAAAAAGACACAATTTAACAGATAATGATACGGTGAATACTTTCCCACCGTCGATCACAGTTAGCTACATTGGGGAAATCTTTGTTTCATAGAAAGATCTTTGATAGCTGACAGTAGTCAAGTATTGCGTGACGACAAGGTTTGAGTACCGCGCTTATATACGTCGCAGGAGTCACAGAAATGATTGACTACGCCTTAAACGGACATATTACAAGTCATACATACATACATACATATAATCACGCCTCTTTCCCGTAGGGGTAGGCAGAGACCACTTCTTTCCACTTGCTACGATCCTTACATACTTGTTTCGCTTCGTCCACTTTCATTTTCATACAAGTCATCGAAGAAGATTAATCAGTTTCATCAGCTGTCATAAGTAATATAACTTTACAAGATGCAGGGATGGTACAATGTTGGTTCTGAATGTGGTCTCTCTTAAATAGGATAAACAAAAATATCAATAGCGTAAAAGAAAACACAGCTGACGGGAAGCACCGACGCTCCAAGAAGACTGTGATATGTGAAAATGTTCAGGATCGTTCCCGTCATTACATTTTGATAAACCGCAGATCCTCACAAGAGAACACCAAGATTCCTGCCAAGGATCATTCTCGAGGCCATTAAAATTTGAGAAAACGTCTATATTTCAGTAGAGGAAGTTTCTGGGTGCTACCATCTACTTTGGATCTCATAACCAATAAAATTAAACCCAATTATACCACTGCAAGATTTTCAAATAGTATAAGCCCGTTCTGCGTAGTTCGGACACAAAGTCAATATTTATGAGGTGAAGGTATCCCCGGTTAAATATGACATGTGGACGTTAAACATCTCAGTCCCGCGTGATTATGGGTGCCTTAAAACACCCAAAATACAAAAAAATTAAAATTTTACGCGATGAAATCCGTAAAATTAGGTTAAATCACGTTAACGTAGTAACGTTTGCTAAAAATCCCCGCAGTAAAATTTCAAAACCATTGCGATATAAATGTTGCAAATTATTATCGCAATTCTCACGATACAATAGATACTAGATAAGTTATCTAATACCTAAGTGGTCTCGTAAGTGCTAACTTACGAGACCACTACGTTCTATTGATACAACTCCTCATTTATATATTTTATTAAATGAAACTGATTGCGTTATTAAAAAAATGGTGTGAGTACGATTCGGCCTATCCTACACCTTCAATTTGGTGTCGATATCATGATTTTTGTTTTGTTTCGATATCATGAGATATGCTACACCACACACAAAGACATATCTTTAATAAATAACCGGCCAAGTACGAGTCGGACTCGCGCAGGAAGGGTTCCGTACCATCGTCCTTTTAATTTTTAATTTATTTTTATTTTTATTATTTGTTGTTATGGCGGCAAGAGAAACACACGTTCTGTGAAAATTTCAACTATCTAGCTATTACGGATCATAAGAGTCCGTTGCCCTGTTCGGGTACGGAATCCTAAAAACATTCCTTTTACGTTAGAATGGGTCACAACAGACTTCAAAATATGGCGTGTTATATTTTTATTTGGACTTTCGAATGCAGACACATTATTAAAACTTCCAGTTTAGATACCGCGTCCAAAAGCAACAACTATATAGTTACAATCAAATATCGATTTTAATGTTTCATAACCCTCTCTGAAATTAGAGGCTTGTGTAAGACACTATCATTAGACTGTTTCAGGACTTAGATAATTGACTGAGACGATTCATTATGAATACCGAATTTTCTTCCTTTTTATAATACAGGATCCGGGGTGTATAAAGTGACAATGAACATGTTTTACCCTTACGGCAGAATGAGTTGACAACTTTTGTTGGAGTAACAGAAACTATCGTCACGGTATTTCGACCATATCAAGCGGGCATCATCAATGTACCTACTTAATCTAAAAAAATGTGATAATAAGCAGCTGATGGTCAGACCACCTGTCTAATAAATTGGCCTTTATTCCGAAGTCCGAAGTATATAAATTTAATCAGATACGAACGACGGGTTTAGGTTAGTGAGTGCCTGGATTAGAGCGTCCAATTGTGTCACTATGATACATCTCGAGCAGTCGAGAGCGATTAATAATATGCGAAAGTTGCTTGATACGAGGGCGGCACTGAAAATTTCGGGAATCAAGGAAGTGACACAACATTACTATTTAAAAATGTATTTATTGCTTTTCGAAGTATTCTCCGCGAAATTTGACACATTTTTCCATACGATGGAACCAATCATTGAAGCAACCATACCATTCGGAAGTTGGGGTCTCCAAAATGCCGTTTTGTAGGCATCCACAGCTTCTTCAGGTGATGAAAATCTCTGCCCACGCAATTTATTCTTTATTTTAGGGAAAGTATAAAAATCATGAGGGCTTAGGTCGGGGCTATACGACGGATGGTCTAATAATTATATGTTTTCTTGCTCTAAAAACTCTTTTGTTCTGTGTGCGGTGTGAGAACTCGCATTGTCGTGAGGATGATGCGGCGGTTGCAGTTCTCTTTACGGAGTTCAGAAACGACCTGTGGCAAACAAATGCTAGCATACCATTCTGCATTAACCGTTCTTTTTCCCTCAAGAGGAATAGTCGTAACATGGCCGGTTTTGGAGACAAACGTGGCCACCATTTTTTTTGCAACACTCCGTGAACGAACAATTTTTGTTGGCTTTAACTCATTTTCGAACACCCAAACTCGTGACTGGTTCTTTGTTTCGGGTTCGTACGCGTATATCCAGGATTCGTCACCTGATACGATGTTGTATACAGCATTTGAGGATCCTGCGTGGAATCTTTCGAGAGTGCTGACGCATCAAGTAACGCGAGCCGCTTTTTGCTCTTCACAGAGCGAATGCGGTATCCATCGGGAAAACAACTTTTTTACACCTAATTGTTCATGCAAGATTATTTGTATTTGACTCATGCCAATGTCTAAAGCTGCCTGAATTTCGCGGTATATCACTTGTCGATCTTCCTCAATCAGCTTACGCACAGCATCAACGTTTTCTTGGGTGACTGCAGTTTTTGGACGACCTTAACGGGAATCATCACTGAGCTTGACACGTCCACGTTGAAATTCAGCAAACCAGCGATAAATTGTGATTTTGGATGGGGCTTCATCAACAAATGCAGAAATCATCCGGTCAACACACTGTCTTTGTGTTAAACCACTTCGAAAGTCATAATAAATCATTGCTCTTGAATTTTCTCGAGTCAATTCCATTTTCTCAACGACTAAATAAGTTGGACAAAACCTTGTTGTGACAAGACCGAGAATCTTTTTTTATATAAATAAATGGTATCCGATTTTTAAAACCAAGGACTTTTCAATCAAAAAGATTTTAATATGACAGGAACAGTGGAAATATTCCATTCCCGATACTTTTAGTGCAGCCCTCGTACGTTTGTAGCCGTGGAAGGAAAAGGGGTGATCGCCTGCCGGGCAAGGTGTTTTATCCGGGGAACGCCCGAGTGGTAGTTCGGAGCTATTGTATTACTGCTTTTACTTCGGAACTTTGATAGCGCGATTTAGGCTTCGATGTATTTCGCTTGTGGCACTTTAATAATTAAAAAAAAATGTGCTTAGGTATATTAAAAAGGAAACATGAACTTAACCTAGTTTTGCGGATTAAAATAAACACAACCAAAACTCAAATAGACAGGCTCAGGTAGTGTCAATAAATTCGCAATAAATCAGCGACAGCCGTAACCGTCTACGTGAAGGGGAGTCAAGGTCCTCGGGGCGTCCCCCTATTAGGTATCTGTCTGCTGTAGCGTGTGAATATTAGGGACGATATTTCAGTTGGTAACCGCGTTGTTTAATACTAGCCTTTAGAGTTCAAATTCATTCCAGGAGACATATTTAAGCGTTTCCAAAACAATTTATTTTTCGTCTCATAATAAGGATTCCCATACCCCTAATTTAATCGTCACTTTTATCATAACTATATCCTAATTTTATCGTTGAGTAGATAGATCCCTTATCCGATTATAAACGCTAGAATTATTGTAATGTATACTATATGACACCATTAGTTTGCGGCAGTCCACTGCCTATCCAGTCCCCTCCAAAGGCGCGTCGCTAAGTCTGATTTTCGGTGTCATGTATCCAGTTGCAACCTGCCACCTTGAGCAGATCGTCGCTCATTTTATATCAACCCGTCAACTGGTCTATAAACGAATATGTGCTGATTCTTTAGACTTCCTATACTATTAGGTGTGCCGTACCTTCGACACTGCAGCCGATCGTTGGTTCAAAGGACATTCAGGATATAAATGCAAAAATAAAGTAACCTGCAACTTCTGAGAGAATTTTTGGAGCACGAAAGAGTCCACCGCATTACCCAAATGCGTATTGACAGAATTCACTTGTTCTCGAAATATTTATAACTCCTCAGACGTGCAGACTTTTAACGATTTATTACTTAACCGCAGAGCACGTGGTAAATCAGCACTTACAATTGCAAGTAACAACAATATTATGGCCGATTAGCTCGCGTATTTTCTGCCGACTTCCAAAAAGGAGACGGTACTCAATTCGAGTGTGTTTTTTTTTATGTGTGTTACCTCATAACTTTGTACTGGGCGAACCGATTTGGATGATTCTTTTTTTATATGAAAGCTGATAGTTCTCGTGTGGTCCCATATGAATTTGATCAAGGTCAGACCAATGGTTATTGAGTTATTCTTAAATAACCTATATTGAAGTCGCTTATATTGAAGTCGGCTGTACAAAATTTTTAATTATAAACTATAAAATAGACCACTTATACTTGACCGGTCATATCCGGTAATATTCAAGAAAGTTATACTGCTCTCCTGAAGGCCATGACATCTTGAACCATTAGGCCTCCCCCATACTAAACATGGGAATCATCCTAAGGGAAATTTTGCCATAGTTACCACGCTTAGCAGGCGGGTCAGTGTGGTCCACCGTAGTTTTTTTTTTACTATTTTGAGTTGTTAGCAGGAAGATGCTATGTTGCTGCCCGACTCGTTTCAGTCCCGCCTATCGCCTCTAATGATACCCACGGGACTGTATACGTTAGTGGATAGGTATTCTTAAACGCTTATATCTTCATGGCGTTTAATATTAAAAATAGCTGGTCCACCGAGCTTTGCTTGGCGTTGGAAAAAGAAATTATAATTTTCTCAGGAATTAAATCTATCTAGATAAATCAAGAAATCGTCTAAGATCCCAGGGTCAGTAGACGTCACTTATTTTCTGACGAACGAAATGTGTAAAATTGAGTAATGTCCTCCACCTCACGTTAATTTTCCCAGCTGATTTTTATGTATATGTTAGATAATAATCGTTAAAAATCATTCATAAATACTCCCAGACACTTTCCGTCGGCAGTATCGCTTTGCAGACGCTTTAAATCTAACAAAAAAATTACTCAATTTTACTTATTTTCTGAATTACCACTTTTATATATGTTAGCTATTTTAAAACGTTTTACAAGAAGGCAGACCAATCCAAGGGGTTAATCATCATCTAGAACCCATTTTAATGCCTCAGTGGGATTTTTAACGATATTATGTAACATATACATAAAAATCAGCTGGGAGGATTAACGTGGGATGAGGAATGCTTTTACGTACCTTGATTACCTGATACCTGGAAAATGGCCGTCTGGCCTAGCTAGCAAGGTAGGCTGATCATAGTACATACTAACACTACTCAATCTTACACATTTCGTTCGTTAAAAAATAAGTGATGTTAACGTTTATTCTAAAAGTAAAACATTATCTAAGTACAAAATTTCATCCACATCGTACATGATGATACAAGAGTTTTCCACTTAAAGTCTAGGATTAATAAAACTCCAAACTAAAAATTATGTCAGTGGCTTCTAAAGAGAGCAAAAGGTATCCCATCATTTTTCTTCACAACGGTACGGTATATTACTGTTGTACGCCCTCATAGCTCTATTATTAGACGTGTAGTCTAAGCCGCTATACTTCTTTCTTAACATTTTCCTAGAATTATTTCCACTTGCGTGTTCATCTTAGTTTATGAGTAATTTAAAATTAAAAATTTTGTACTGCCGACTTCAATACAAGTTATTAAGAATAACTCAAAAACTATTGGTCTGACCTTGAGCAAATTCATATGGGACCACACGAGAAGTACCAGCTTTCAAATAAAAAAGAATCATCGAAATCGGTTCACCCTGTAAAAAGTTATGAGGTAACACACGTAAAAAAAATATACAGTCGAATTGAGTACCGTCTCCTTTTTGGAAGTCGGCAGAAAAATAAATAAGTTTTTCTTTGTTTTTGTCATAAAACATTTCAATAAATAAAATTTATATTTCCTACAACCATATTATGATTTATAATTTTATATGGACAAGAAAAATAAAATAAAAAAGGTTCTAGTAAAGGAACAGGTATATCTCTATAAATAAAAATCAATTGCTGTCCGTTAGTCTCGCTAAAAGTGGAAAACGGCTGGACCGATTTTGATGAATTTTTTTGTGTGAGGTTGAGTGGGTCCCTGGATGATCTAAACGATTCACAATTGGAAACGTTAGGTGGCGCTCTTGTCGAAATCCAGAAATCACCCGTGCGAAGCCGGAGCGGATCGCTAGCAAGTTCTAAATTTCTGGACTTAATTTCTGGCAAATTATCAGAAATTACGTAGGCGCCGTGAAAGATTAGGGAAATGTTGAAGTGCAATGAAAATATAATGTTCACTGGCGTGGCGGGAAACATTTAAAATGTTTAATTATATTAGTGACGGGAACGACATAATACCACCGCGGAAGAATTTATTGCGCTTTTACATCCACCTGTGACATGGTATATAATATATTCAGTGGCATAATACAAGCCGATTTACACAGTACCTTTTTATCTGATAATATTATCATTTACTAGACTACGTATAGAGATAACAGGAAGTCTTGAAACATTTATTTCATATCTACACTACATTACAATTTTATTTTAGTTACAAAGGGTAAGACAACTTGCTTAACTGACTGCGAGGCGTCTTCTTATATGTAGAAAAATATTTTTACATTATAGAATTAAGTAATTTGCTTTAAAAAATATTATAAAGCTTCAGAAGTTGGGGCTTCTTCGATACACAATGTCTTAGCTCGGCTTTCAGAACCTAGTAGGTTATGTGGTAATTATTTCATTTTAGTTTTTTTGAAGTCAGTATTTTTTTTAAAGTTTAATTACTTGAACCTTTGGGTGGACTAAGCAAAATCGCAACCTCAAGGTATTAACTACAATGTCCAAATTTCATCCCTTATTTTTCCACCCCTAAGATGCAATTTTTTGTTACAATTTAATTTGTGGTCACCCTTAGGCTTTAATATAACCTATAGGTTATTTTAAAGTCGGTTCACAATAGGTGTGCCTATATCGAGTTGTTACTAACACACGTGTTCGTAACACACGTACAAAAAATACAGGCAAATTGAGAACATTTTCTTCCTAATTTTGAAGTCTGCTAAAATGGGAGTACCATTGTAACAAGACGACGGGGTTATCGAACAACTGGAACGAAGACAACTTTCGAATTGAAAGTTTCTTCTCGAATGTGCACGCGTATACCTACATATATTCAAATGTTATTTGTATATTGTTTTCGCTGTATTAATGGATTTGCAGAATTTACCGCTGTGTTCGTTAATACAGCCATATGTCTAAATTATTGTAATCCAAACATTCATTCCATACTAAGATTAAATGCAAATATGAGTGCATTAAAGCGAGTCAGTATCGGTCAATTTTATACGTGGTAGAGCCACGCTGCAGTTACAAATATTATGGTTTTAGCACGAATACCAGCGTAACATAATAGCTTCATACGTATGATGAGTGTAGAGAATCGGTGACCGTTATTATTGGAAATGAGGCACTCCACCTTAGTCCTTAAGGGTGGCAACGCATTTTTTTTATTCTTAATTGAAGATAGATGAAGATGTCTATGGGCCATAGCACCCACTTACCATCACTGTGTGCTCGATTCTCACTGATATTCTATAAAATGAACTTCGTGTACTGTCTATCGTTCTTTATAGGTCTGTGTTTCAAAAAAATAGCTTTTACATAGTAATTACGATAAATCTTCCCAATTTTGGCTCTGTCAATACATGCTATTGATGATGACGGTTATAAATTGTAACTAAACAATAGTCATCACCAGAGTAAATGAGAGGACCCGAAATCTCCGTTTAGGACGCTACCGGGGCTCTTCAATCACTTTGCTTGACCATTAACACGTCGCGGGGGTCCCAACCCAATGCTACCAAGGTGTCTCAAGAACATTTTTAGGTCATCCTCCTTCTCGGGGGGTTACATTAGTAGATGTGATGGGCTTAGATAAGAGCGCGCGCAACCCCAAAGCCCAGTTTCTGTAAGGCGAACACCGTCACCAATAAATCATTAAATTATTAATTGTAACTTTAAGTGTTTGGATATTGAAGGAAAACAACTGAGGAATTCGGCATGTCTCAGATATTTTAAAATAAATTTTGACGACACCAATACATCTTAGTTTACGTTTTTCTTGAAATTTTTATTTATGTTAATAAACTTCAAGTTCATAATTAAGTCTTATTATTATTCTTGATATTCTTTTTTAATTATAGAAATTTTTTAGGATTTTTAATATGTACTTTTTTGGCGGGATAACGTTTTCATAGTCTGTTTTAAATTTATTTTTGGGAGGTAAGATGTAAGATGCTGTTGCTTCAATCTGTATTATACAATATTGAACCTCGGCGGAACGCATTACATACAATTCACTCATCGTTTTACAGTATAATTTACGTTGATGGTGTTGTAATTACGACATAGCTGACGAATAATTACGTGAGTGACAAATATTAAGTCTTTATCTATGAAATTGCCGTTTTGATGAACTGGCTAACAGTTCAGGATTCCAAGTATTGAACAGTAATACTTGGAATCCTGAATTCAATTTTTTAACTTAAATAAAAAACATTTTTTTTATAGATTGGAGGTGACAAACGAGCACACAGTCCACCTGATGGATAGACATTTATCTTCGATACAGATGCGTTGTCACCCCCGAGGATTACGATGGAATGTCTCGTTTCCAGTAAAGAGGGTCTCCGGTTCTCCACCCTCATCGTACGAAACAATTTGCGCTGGTAGAATCTGTGAGAGCGTGGTCCTTCCTCGGTCGAGTCGACCCATTTGTGCTGCAACAATAATAAGGGTGCAGCGTAGCTCTACGTATTTATTTGTATTATAAACCATACAAATGCAAAAAATATTATTATAATATCGCTTATATATAAAATTTATTTGAATTTAGAATTCCAAGTAGAACCATAGGTATTTTTTTTTGTTTTGTTTTTTTTCAGTACTACTAAAGCCGATATTACATGGATCAATTTCGGTTCAATACTGCTTTCTATTTCATTACTTCAATGGCATTGAGACATCTCAATTCATTCACATTTCAACCCGATTGCGCAATCTCATTGAAAGCTTAAATTCACCGAACGCTTTCAATGCAATGGCAGCAATATTGGTCATTGTTCAATGCGGTTGAAACGTGTATACATGAATATTGAACGTTGACTCTTTCCGCGCACCGCACGACACTTATTTCGCGGTGACAGGGATTTTCGAAAATGGTTTTCAAGTGGCGTGAAAATGGGTTTTAAGAAGTTCATTATATTCACTTTCTGTCATTCGCAAATAGTTCTTATAATATATATATATATATATATATATATAATAAGAATTTGGATCTTCTTCTGCCAATTTTACTAATAGATGCTTGAGGCTTATTTAGTTATCCTTCTCGAAATCCACGGGGGCACCACCAACGCCAAGATTTTTTTTTTTTTTAAATTATGCAACTCATTTATTAAATAGTAGCAGTATATCGAACATTCTGCACGAACGAGTTAGCGCGACATCTCATTGCGCTGTGAACATTGAACGTCATTTAAATGATTTACGTGTATATTGGTAAAGCCGTTCAATGTGCAATATTCAATGTTTTTCAATGGAATTGTTTTAATTTGGTTGATCCGTGTAATATCGGCTTAATGAACGGATTGTAGTTGTAGGTTATTGGTACAATCGCTTGCATAAACACCTGGCCGTCCGGAGAAGGTTGATAATAACAAACTAAATGCGAGAGTGGAAGCAGATCCGTCTCAAACTATCGTTGAGTTAACGTCGGCTTTGCCATGCAAGTGATGAAACAATATTAGATCATTTGCGGCAAATCGGTAAAGTAAAGAAGCCAACAAATGGGTAGGTACCTATACATAACGAAAGAGTGACGCACAGCGACTGAAAAATGATTTTTTTAGAGAGCAATTAATTGGCATACAGTTTTATTTAAAAAAGTTGATATTTTATGTTTCATAGTAAAATTAAATTTTCGATAGTTAAATAAAAAAAATTTAAATAAAACTGTTTTTTACGGATTTTATCGCGTTTATTTTATTATTTTTATTCCCGACGTTTCGAGTGCTTTTCAGCAACCCATGGTCACGGGGGGGACTGAGATGTTTGACGTCCCGATGTCACAGTTAGCCCGGCTACCTTCAGTTTTTTAGCCGGTTTAAAATAATAAAATAAACCTAGCAAGCTAACAGCATAGCAAAGTGGCGAAGCAATCAGCTTTGTAGCGGTTTCTAACGGTTGCCGTTGAGCAATCAGTTTCAAAATAGGAGGTTCAGATGCCTGGGTGATCAGTAATCGATTGCTGAAAACAGAATTTGAAAATTCGAAACCGTTCTCGAGATAATCGTGGGACAGACGGACAGACGGACAGACGGACAGACATCGTGAAATCAATAAGTGACTTCGCAAACTTCGCCACTTAATAAACGCGATAAAATCCGTAAAAAACAGTTTTATTCAATGTGTAGTGTTCGCGTAAATATAAGAAATCATTATAAAAAAAATTATATTAAATTAATTATTAGTTATTACGGATTCTTAGGGAGCATTTAAGGAGCAACTAATTGGCATACAGCTAACGTGATTCACGAGTGTACAACACAGTGTTTTTTTTTACTAAAGTGACAAATGAACTTTTTGCTGAACTCGACTTGATGGTTAGGGGCTTGTGCATGCTATTGACACCTGCAAACAAAGAGGAATGTCTCACAGCCTGGAATTATACTGGTTCTCTATACCTTTCACACAGGAACATAACAGTGGGTACTCAGGCGAACTTCTAGATAGAAAAAGAGTCTTACAGCTTAGTATAATCTAGCTTCCAAGCCAAATAGTACCTAAAACCAGATATTAATAAGAGATTAGCCCGAAAAAGCTAATGGTGACAGTTTGGTGACCAATCGTCGAAATCATCACCCAGCTACATACTCCTCAACCTAAGATGCAAAACTAACAGAGCTAAATCTAGAGACCATCACAGTTTTTGAAGTTTTTTATGTGGTAGAGTCATACTGCAGCTATATTTGTAGTATAGTTGTAGCACGGATGGGTCGGCTCGTCCGGGGAAGGACCACGTTCTCACAGAATACCAGCGCAAATGACAGCTTAACATTGCTGATGTTTCGTACGGTGAGTGTAGAGAACCGGAGACCTTTTTTACTGGAAAAGAGGCATTCCATCTTAATCCTCACGGGTGACAACGTATCTGCATTTTGATTCTTTACTGAGAATAGATGTGGATGTCTATGGGTCACAGCAACCCCTTACCATCAGGTGGACTGTGTGCTCGTTTGTCACCCTATCCTATAAAAAAATTTAGACACACTAGAGACACAAATCTCATTCCTGAAGAAGCGAAACGTGGCAACTTATACGTGGTAGAGTCATGCTGCAATTATCACATGGTTGTACCAGGGAAGGACCACGCCCTCACAGATTACCAGCGGGTAATGGCAGCTTAATGGTGTTTCTATATAAAAAAAAAACAGTAAAAACGCCTTTAAAGTGCACAAAGATTTTAATGAATTAACGTTCTATAGCAGCGACATCAACATACGGATCGTAAAATGGCAAGAATGTGTAAATAGTTTAGGCAAATATTTTTTATTTCAATTTTCCTATACAAAACGGCAATAACATAGGTAAAGACCTAACATAAAATATCACATAGAGAGCACAAACGAAATAGCTGCGCATGAATTTCGTTACAACCTTTCTAATTATGAAATCATTATTAAATTTAATATCTAGACTGTAACTGGAATTGAAATATCACCGCCTCTCGTTCTTTGAAATAACAATATCGTAATCTAGCAATAATGATCGCAAGATGTCATCTTATATTCTGAGTTATAAGTGGTTTTATAAGGGAAAGCGGTATCTATATAAATTAAATGATTGGGGTTTGTAGTTGTGCACGTATCACTGAAAACTGCTGGATAGATTTCAATTAGGTTTTCTAAGTTTTATTTCTTAGACACTTGGCCCTAATCCAAAATAAAATATTGCGTTTACTCATTTAATATAAAGTTATTAAACCTTTAAGAAAAAACGATTTTTATAAGCACTATGTGTTCAGTGTACATTATATGCAACGAATAACATTGTTTACAAAGAAATTTTGTATGCAAAGTATATTTTTGCGTGCGATCATTTTTATGTTTTATCCTGAAACTTTATTAATATAGCTCGGTGACGTAACTCGCGGACGTAGTCGCGGGTATCAGCTAGTCGTAAATATAATTAAGAAGTGAATGCACAGCACTGGGGTCGCCAAGACTGAATGAAATCAACATTAAGGTAAAATATCTTCCTATTTTGAAGTCGGTTATAAAACTAAACCTAACTAAAGTAAAACAGAGTGTGTAAATTTTTTGTAGCGTTAAAGTAATATTTTGTATATGTACCTAGTGATGTCATAAATTCTGTCACATGTTTAATATAAAATAATTGAAACAAGTTTATTCATTATGTAACCATTTATATACCAAAATGAACTTAACAAAACATAGCTTCTTATGACACTAAAGTTTATTCAAAATGACCTCCGTGATTTTGAATACAGGCCTTCAATCTGCGCGGCCAGTCGTCTATCGCAGCACGAACGAGGTTCATGTCAATATCGGCGGCTGCCTTAATCAAGGATGTCTTGAGTGACTCCAAATTGGGATGAGGCTTTGAGCACGCCTTTTCCTCCAAGTGTTGCCATATCTTGTAATCTAACGGATTCAAATCTGGACTGGAGGAGGGCCAGTCTTCGTGTCGGATGAAGTCGATTTCACGCGCCGCCAGCCAGTCTTGTGTGCTCTTCGCTCTATGAGCTGGCGCCGAATCTTGTTGGAATACCCAGTGCCTGTTATTGAACATTGTCGTGAAGCGACAATTAAAAGAGAAGGAAAACCTAACCTATGATCAGCAAAACAACCAAATAGACCAAGACAATAATATATTTAAGTTTTTAAAAGAGTATTTACAATTTTATATATCAAAAATGGAGTATGAATGTGAGGATGGATGATGTGATTTACAAATTATTTTTTTAAAAAAAGGTAATAAAAAAAAGATTTATGTCGTAGCTGAGTCCGAAGATCCCAAGCGTGCTCTCAGCGCCTGGAACGAGCACGCACGGCGTAGGTGGGTAGGCGTGGGCGTCTCTAGGGGACGACCTCAGGTGAATGCGGCGATTGCAGGATCGGCGACTTCAACCCAGACAGGAGCTTGCAGGATCCTCAGCGACTTCAGACAGCGCAGTGGCCTGCAGAATCCGGTGACTGCAGGCGGGACAGAGGTTTGTAGGTTCCGGTGATTTCGGGCGGAACAGAGGTCTGTAGGTTCCGGCGACTCCAGGTAGAGTAGAGACTTGTGGGATCTCGGCGACTTCAGGCAGAGCAACGTTTTGTAGGATCCGGCGACTTCAGGCAGAGCAACGGATCGTAGAGTCCAGTGGCTTCAGGCAGGATAGAGGCTTGCAGGATCCCGGGGCTGAGCGGCCCCGGGATAAGGCCTTTAGAAGATGCTTCCGATACGAGAACTGAAGCAAGACTGAATTTCTTCACCGATTGTTCGGCTTTTATATCTTTCTAGAGAGAACGGAAAAATTATTTAAATTAAAAGGAAATTTATTGTAAATGACCTAGAGCAAAAGAGTATTTATGTGAAAATATCGAGATAAAAAATCATATCGGTAACGAATTTGAATAAAAATTGCCATGACAACGGTATAAATAGTAGTCATAAAAACCAATTTTTGGTTTTTGGACTTTTATTAAGAAATTATTACATTTAAGTATGAATTGAGATATGATTCACATAGGAAAAACTTATGCACGGCTGCGTGCATGAAGCCTGAAATTGTAGAGTTACAGAGAATTCAATAAAAGACCATAAAAGGTAAAACATCATTGACAGCTATTTTAAAAGTGATAAATAGTGTGAAAATACAAAGTAAAATGATATGTTATTGTGTAAAAACGTTACAGGATCCTATAGAAATAAAGGTGATGCAAAATATAAATGCAGAAAATCAAAAACAGAATGGAAAAATAGTATAAAGTGATGCAAAAAATGAATGCAGAAAATCAAGAACAGAATGGAGAATTAGTGTACAATGAAATGTAAGTAGTATAACACTACAACATGGTATGAGAAACAGGTTCCACAAGGTTCGTCAGGACTGTATTTTGATACACAACTGCATTCGTTTTTACACCTTTCTCACAAAAATGTACCTCTGTTAAGCCCCAATAAGAAACTCCCAACCATACCATGAGCGAGGATGGAAAATAACCTCGTTGGACACGCGGAATACGGTTGCTCGCTTCTTCATTACCTTATCATTTTGTTTGTTGTAGCTCACTTCTACGGTAAACATTTTTTCATACGAAAAAAGAATTTCCCGATATTTTTTTCCCGCGTACCGCTTCAACAAAGCGCGGCATATCTTCAGTCTCAGGTCCATTAGACAAGCATTCAAACGATGTCCTGTTTTTCTTCGATATGCCCGAAGCCCTAAGTCTTCATTTAACACCCTTTTCACCGTGGTTCTGCTTAACCCCATCTGAAGGGCCAACAGTTTCTGCTTACGTTTGGGATTTCTTTGAATTCGCGCCTTCACTGCTTTTAATCACTGCTGGAGTCCTAACAGACCGAGGGCGACCACTTCTTTACCTGTCATCTACACTAAAGTCTTCATTGTATCGTTTGATGGTACGATAAACGAATCTTTTGGTTATATTCAAATTTTTCATGATGTCAAAAATTTGAATTGGCGCGTAACCGCAACTATGCAAAGCAATAACTGCAACACGGTCTTCTTTAAGCGTCCACTCCATATTTAAAAATGAGTAAAATTCTAAAAATTTATACAGTTTTATTTTCATGAACAATTCGAAATTCGAATTCAATAAACTTTTTTCTGGCCAGCATTCTAAAAGAAAAGTTTTTACTGTGTGACAATACTTATGACCTGACTGTGTATATTTTATTTTGTCATAACCGGTCAAATTTGCAGAGAACGTTCAGAATAAGTAATAATATACGTGAAGAAAAATTATTTAAAAAAAATCTCAAGCATTCTGTCCTTTTTTCCTTTAAATTCAAAATTCATATGTATGTGTACGCAAACGTTGTTGCCCATTAATTACAATGTTTAATTTATCACTGGTTCGGAATAAACCTCTGTCCTGGGAGGAATCAGCAAGAAACCCAGCAAGAACAGTTTACAATCATATTGTTAGTTAATAATCATTATGACTTCCAATTACTGTTCATTAGTGATTATATACTCTTTGACTGTAGTTAGAAAAATAGTTATATATACGTAGAGAGACATACTCACTCTACGGTTATATATGTACATATCATTTTTTTATTTGCCGCTCGTGCTAGTTCAAAAAACAAAGGGACAGAATGAAGTTTTAATAATTTACAGATCGTAACAGGATGTATATACTAGCGGTATTACCGGTTTTAATAAAAACAAAATAAATTGAACGTCTTGAATAAAATATGTTTTACTTTTTTTTACCTTCATTTAGTCTCGCTAAGTGATGCTGATGTCACACTCCTTATGTTTCCACAAGATTTGTTAAATGGTGTACTGATTACGTATGAAATTAAAATTATTTATCAAAACGGAGATCTCTTCCCCGCTCTAAAAATTTTCTTATATTTACGTGGTAGAGCCTCGCTGCAGCTATGTTATGGTTGTAGCATGAACGGGTCGCTTCGACCGTGGTAGGACCACGCTCTCACAGAATACCAACGTAAAATAGCAGCTTGATGCTGCTGTGTTCCCTATGGTGAGTGTTGAGAACCAGATACCCTTTTTACTGGAAACGAG
This sequence comes from Parnassius glacialis, assembly GCA_033319125.1. Classification (NCBI taxonomy): domain Eukaryota; kingdom Metazoa; phylum Arthropoda; class Insecta; order Lepidoptera; family Papilionidae; genus Parnassius; species Parnassius glacialis. The sequence goes on along the minus strand of JAVANC010000007.1, from coordinate 15,447,332 downwards.
GCACTCCATCTTAGTCCTCAAGGGTGACAACTGACAACGCATCTTGCATTTTGATTCTTAATTGAGTATTAATTTAGATATTTATGGATCACATTATCTGGTTTATCACCATTATCATATTAAAAAAAATTGAGAAGGGCTTGTGCTAAGTCGTGTAGTGGCAGAATATCCACTACCCCATATCAATCCGTCGTGATAAGGGGTGATAAAGGAAAACCGAAACAGAAGTGAGGCAGCAGCATCTTCCGATAACAACCCGCCTGCTAAGCGTGGCAACTATGGCAAAATCCACCCCTATGAGACAATCCATAGGGGACGCCTATGTTTAGCAGTGCAATGTAATGGGATAGATGGAGGTTTTTGCACATCACTAGCATGGACGTGTGCTGTCATTTTTCTTACATAAATAGTGTGTAGTATCAATCTAAGAAGTATTTTTTTAATTATAACTAAATCGGTTTTTGTTTATTGCTGTTATCTTTGAGCGATCTAAAACTGGTTTGACAATATACGCAACCCGTTATTTAAATGCCACTTATTTAGGTATTATCTAAAGGCTATATTAAAAACTAATTAATAATAAATAAAACCAAATTACGACGAATGTACACGGTAATAAATTACTATTCGATATTATGTTTATGTACAAAGAAACAAACAAGTTGGTAATCTATCTGATAGTAATATTTCATTGTGTAGCTCATGGACGTTGTCACATCTGAGTTCGATTCCAACACATATTAAATGCATCATAGTCTGTGGCTGTGAGGAAAATGAAGCTTAATTAGCAAGATATTAGGAAACAAATTACTGTTCTATATTTAAATACAGAGAGATAAACAAATTGAATTTGTAATCTGTGTGATAGTAAAACTTGTTCGATTCAAACTTACTGACTTATTAAATGCATCATAGTCTGTAATGACTGTCTGCGAAGTAGGTGTAGGAAACGTGGTAGCAATTTAAAAGAACCGATCACCCCAATTCATCAATGAAAGTAGGCATGAGTGAAATAGTTTGAAAATGTAGATACCGAGACATTTTTTTAAAGAAGAGAACACAAAAGAGTATGTTTCTCACCTGATGGTAAGCGACAACTGCCATTCATGAACATTCTGAATACCTTAGATTTTTTTCTTTCTACTAACTCATCATGGCTGTCTAAGCCTTTTAAGTACTAGCTTTAGCTTGTACGCAATCTTTCACCTCTACACACCCCCTCAGTAATTTTACTAAATTGAACCCAAGATGCAAGTCATAGGGCTGAAAAGACACATTATTCATAATTATTTTAATACGTGGTAGAGCCATGCTGCAGCTATATTACTGGTATAGTTGTAGCACGAATGTGTCGGCTCGACCGGGGGAGGACCACGCTCTCACAGAATACCAGCGTAAAATGGCGGCTTAACGCTGCTGTGTTTCGTATGGTGAGTGTAGAGAACCGGAGACCCTTTTTTCATTTGGCATTCCATCTTAGTTCTCACGGATGACAAAGCATCTTCATATTGAATCGTAATCAAGGATATATGTAGATGTCTATGGGCCACAGCAACCGCTTACCATGTGTGTCTATAAAAAAAAAACATATTTCCACTCATTAACTATTGTAATCATTTTCTTCTCGTCATCTCGAAGGTAATAGCTGAAAAGCAGTGTTTGCTCTCTGATCAATATTAATCGCTGAGTTAGGACACATTTGAAAACTGCAACACACATATATATTTAGATCTTAAAGTTTGTGTAATTTTTTTTCGTAATATGTTACTTTGTACCTAGTTTAGTCACGGAATTTACGTGTGTGATTGGAGAAACAAATAAATTCTTTATCTGTCTATATATCTATCTATAATCTGTAGATTTTCGACCCTTTAAAAATGAGTAGGCTTAGTACTAGTACTTTCTTTTAAACAGTAAGGGTGACAAGAAAGTACACAGTCCACCTTATGGAAAGTGGTTGAGACACCTACATCTACCCTCTAAAAGAATCAAAATGCAGATGCGTTGCCACCCCTGAGGTCTATGAGTGAATGCCTTGGTACCAGTAAAATGAGTCTCCGGTAGTCTAAACTCACCATACGGAACACAGCAGCAATATGGTGCTGTTTTACGCTAGTATTCCGTGAGAGCGCGCCTAAAATATAGCTGCAGCGCGGCTCAACCAAATATAAATTATAACTAAAAAAAATGGTGGATAAATCTCGATAATTACTTTTCTATAAGAATAATGGTGAAAAACGAGCACCTGATGGTAAGTGGATGCTGTGGCACATAGATAGAATTATTCTCGATTAAGAATCAAAATGCAGACGCGTTGTCACCCCTGACAACAAGATGGAATGCCTCGTTTCAAATAAAAGGGATCTTCGGTCTGATCCGGACTCATTCGTAATACAACCATAATATAGTTGCAGCGTAGCTCTATAACGTATATATATATTTACTACTTATATACTAAATAGCATAAATACATGCAGTTGTTCAAAGGCTATTATTTTCTATCACGAACTTAGTTATTCACCAATGTACTGACACTCAAAGTAAATGAGGTAGTCTTTGTTTCCGCACGGCCCCCGACGTTTTTCTTGCATCATTATCCTTCAAACTGTGTATGTGTTGATACGACGTATCTACCCTATGCAACGTTTAATGGTAAGGTACCTTATCTACAGTCAGTAAAATGTGCTAACAAAGCATTTGAATTAAAAAGGAGGTCAGGGTTAGCCGAAATCGGCGAGGACTTATGTAGCATATTAACAGTAAGACACATTTTACATTATTATCATGACACATATACATATCGCCCCGGCATCGCACGGGTGATATCTGGATTTCTGCAACAGCACCAACTACCGAATCCAATTGAGTTTTTAAACCACTCAGGGACCCACTAAAATACATACAAAAAATTCATCAAAATCGATCAAGCCATTTTCGAGGTTTTGCGAGAATAACGGACAGCAATTGATTTTTATATACAGAGATAATGAAGCACATTTAGAATCAGTTGCTATAATTTATATAATAGGTATAAATTGATTAAAATAAAAACACTATTGACAGCATATCCGCTCAATAGTTTGTCGTTGTATTTCTGTGATTTCTGTCAAAGTTTTGCAATCAATCATAGACTGCAGTGTGGGGCTGTTGCGTTGAAGCAGTCTTGTAGAAACTGAGAATGGCACATTATTTTTTTTTCTATAAAACTGAAAGCACAAAAGAACTTACAGTTCACCTGGTGGGAAGTGGTTACTGCAGTCCAAGGTCACCTGCAGGCAACTTAAAATAAAGGAGGCTTCAGGTGCGTTATCACCTTTGAAGACCATGATAGAATGTCTCACATTGTGTAATTATACTGGCTCTCTATGCTCTCCAGAACGTGACACAGCAGTGTGAGCACTGCTATTTGTCGGAAAAAAATGGGCAAGCAGGTTTTTTTTATATAGGTGAGGGGGCAAACGAGCATGCGGCTCACCTGATGGTAAGTGACTACCGCCGCCCATGAACAACTGCAACACCAGGGAGGGAATTGCAGATGCGTTGCCGGCCTTTAAAAAGGAGTACGCTCTTTTCTTGAAGGTCCCTAAATCGTATCGTTCCGGAAAAATCGCTGATGGTAATCGATTCCAGAAGGAAGAATACATATTCTAAATCGCACAGTGGTGGACCGCCAATCATCCAGATGGTGTGGATGGTATCGGGAGTTCTGCCGCGATGTGCGTTCGTGAAATTTGGCGGCTGGGATTAATCCGAACAATTCTTCAGAGCACTCCCCGTGGTAGATGCGAAAGAAAATGCAAAGGGTAGCAGCATCTCTTCGCAGTGCCAATGAATCGAGCCGATCGGAAAGGACTCGGTCGTCGACGATTCGAGCCGCTCTGCGCTGGATGCGGTCAAGTGGTAGGAGCTGGCGCTGCCCAGAGATGGGAACAGTATTCCATGTAAGGCCGAACCTGCGCCTTGTAAAGTTGCAGGCGCTGTGTCGACATTAAATACCGTCCCGCCCTGCTGAGCACGCCAAGCTTTTTAGAGGCCAATTTGGCCTTCTTTTCGAAGTGACCACGACACTGCACGTCACTCGATATGTCGACTCCGAGGATTCCGATACTGGCTGAGGCAAGAAGGGGAGTGCCTTGAAACTGAGGAGATACGACAAAGGGGTTCTTTTTAGCGATAAACGCGCAAACTTGTGTTTTCTGAGGATTAAACTGGACTAGATTTAGTCGCCCCCAATCCGAGACTTTGCTCAGCAGAGACTCGACTTCAGACACAAGTTTGTTCCGGTACTCGGCGACGTTTTCCCGAGAAATATTGGCACGTCCGGTGTATAGATCATCATCACCAGTGCTGTCATCCGCATATCAATGAATGTTACCAGTTAGCAACATATCATTGATATGCAGAAGAAATAGCGTTGGTGCACACAGCCTTGTGAAACACCAGCGTTAATAGGCTTGTAGTCGGAGCATGCACCGTCTGCAACGACTTTGATGCTCCGATCTGCAAGGAAGCTGGTGATCCAATCGCACAATTTCTCGGGAAGCCCATAGGAAGGGAGCTTCGAAAGAAGCGCTTTGTGCCAAACCTGATCGAAGGCCTTCGCAATGTCCAAACTAACGGCCAACGCCTCCCCTTGGACTCTACTGCCTCCGCCCATCTATGGGCCAGGTAGACCAGAAGATCACCAGCTGATCGACCCCGACGAAAACCGTATTGGCGATCACTAATCAGCTGGTGATCCTCATGGTACCGGATGAGCTGGCAGTTTTTTTTATAGGATAAGGGTGACAAACGAGCACACAGTCCACCTGATGGTAAGTGGCTGCTGCGGCCCATAGACATCTACATCTATCCTCTATTACAATTCAAAATGTAGATGCGTTGTCACCCGTGAGGACTAAGATGGAATGCCTCATTTCCAGTAAAAAGGGCCTCCGGCCACCTGCACACACCAATCGAAACGCAGAGGTGAACCTCTACTTCACGCTGGTTTTCTGTGGGGTTGTGGTACCACCCCGGTTCGAGCCGGCCCATCCGTGCGACAGCGAAAGCTGCCGCGTGGCTCTACCACAGTTAATAATGGATTCCATTATTTTGGAGAACAAGGAGGTGATCGCGATAGGCCTATAGTTGGACCGGTCTGAGTGGTCGCCCTTTTGAGGGATCGGGTGGACAAAAGTTGTCTTCCATGAATTCGGGACTACGCCTTGGGAGTAGGACTACCGGAAAAGACGCGTTAGGACCGGTGCCAACTCCGGAGCACCACGTCCTCAGCACAATTGGGGGGATTCCGTCAGGCCCAACCGACGACTTCTGGATGTCCAGGGAGAGGAGTGCTTTGCGAACCGAGCACTGTGAGAACAGCACATCCAGCATGGAGCACTCACACCGCGGGATGTTCGGCGATGTTTTCCCCCCGTCATCAAGAGTCGAGTTGGACGCAAAAAGGGAGCTTAAAAGGTCGACTTTGTCTTTTGCGGCTTGGGCCAGTGAGTCGTCCTCCCTGTGCAGAGATGGTAGTGATGGCTTACAGAAATTCCCTTGGACAGCCTTGGCGAGAGACCAGAATGCACGGGTTCCCGAAGGAAGGCGAACTAGTTTCTCGCCAATTCTGCCTATGTGCTCTGACTTTGCCTTGGCAATAACTATTTTGAAGGACCTGGAGGTGATACCTTCTCAGTCGGACTGTAAAAAGAAAAAGAGTTCTTCCGCTTAATAAACTAAATTTATCTGGTTAGTACGAGTAGTAATAGTAGAGTTAGTTAAATATTACTACGTAATAGGTTTGTGTGCTAATGGACAAATGAGAGGATTTAATAGAAACATTGCTGTTACTATTCGAGAAACTCGTAACCAATAACATACAAAGAACAAAGAGTTCCTCTGCTTCTCACAGGAATACGTAGTACTATTATTTATTCTGTGACAGGAGTGCCACCAACATTACGCATATCTATAATATAAAAATGAATCGCTGAATGTGTTGCTAAGCGCAAATCTCCAGAGCAGCTGAACCGATTTCGCTAATTCTTTTTTCTAATATTCCTTGAAGTATGAAGATGGTTCTTACGGAGAGAAAAATTAAAAAAAATTGCCTGAAAAAGTCTAAAAACAACACTTTTCTATATTCCCATACAAAAGATTCGTAATAATACTTAAAAGTCAATTTGAACTTTAATACCATACCATAAAGTTTAAATATTAGTGGAGGGGTTCCGGGAAGGCAAAACAATTGAGTGACGTTAGTATCGTATAAATATTAATGTCAATATTTTTCAATATTTATACGATAGTAACATTACTCAAAAACAAAATTAGGGTTCCGCGCAAAACAAATTGAAATCCATGAAATTGTAGTAAATTCCACGCGGGCGAAGTCGCGGGGCACAGCTAGTTCATGATAAAAAACTCTTGAAATAGCAACTATCAATTTTTTGTCGTTAGCAGTTAGCACCTAAATAAAACTCAGTGTGACGTTATATCCCCGAAACTCTTCACCGCTGCATTGGAAGACGTATTCAAGCTTCTGGACTGGAAAGGATACGGAATTAACATCAATGGCGAGTACATCACTCACCTTCGATTTGCCGACGATATAGTCCTCATGGCAGAATCGCTGGAGGAGCTAAGCACTATGCTCAATGACCTCAATAGTGTCTCCCAACGGATAGGTCTTAAGATGAACATGGACAAAACAAAGATTATGTTTAATGTCCATGTCACACCTATGCCGGTAGTTGTTGGGAGCACTAAGCTCGAAGTTGTTGACGAGTATGTTTACCTGGGACAAATAGTCCGACTAGGTAAGTCCAACTTCGACCGAGAGGTCAACCGACGGATTCAACTCGGCTGGGCAGCGTTCGGGAAGCTACGACACATCTTCTCGTCAGAAATACCTCAAAACCTTAAAACAAAATTGTACAACCAGTGCGTGTTGCCAGTGATGACTTACGGAACTGAGACGTGGTCCTTCACTGCTGGCCGTATGAGGAAGCTCAAGGTCGCTCAGCGAGCTATGGAGAGGGCTATGCTCGGAGTTTCTCTGCGTGATAAACTTAGGAATAAGGATATCCGCAGTAGAACCAGAGTAACCGACATAGCCCAACGGATTAGTAAGCTGAAGTGGCAGTGGGCCGGCCATATAGCTCGAAGAACCGACAACCGATGGGGAAGAAAGGTTCTCGAGTGGCAGCCTCGTACCGGTAGGCGAAGTGTAGGGCGTCCCCCCACAAGATGGAGTGACGACCTGGTAAGACATGCAGGAAGTCGATGGATGCAGGTGGCTCAGGACCGTGCTTTGTGGCATTCCTTGGGGGAGGCCTATGTTCAGCAGTGGACTTGTGAAGGGCTGTAATGATGATAATGATGATGAAAACTCAGTTTAATGAGTTCTATAATTTGAAATAGTGGTCACCGCCACTCATTAAATATTTAAATCGTATAATTGTACATTATTTTGGGATTATAGTGACGTCATCCTTTTTATTGTTCTGCTAGTGTAACGAATGCTTTAATAGGAGTAAATAATGTAAACGAATCAATAAAATTAAACAGATATCTAATGCCTACTTCACGGGCTCGTGTCATACAATTTATGAAAACCTTAGCCTTTTGTTCCATTTACAATCTGAGAAATTTATATTTGCTATACTTGAGTACCTCGATTATAGATTCTTTCTATAGTTTGAGCCAAAATAGATAACATTAGTTGTTTTCCAATAAGAAAGTATATGATACCTACTTAAATAAATAATTACCCTGTATTTTCCTATTTGAATCTTGCATAGTGATTTGGGTCAAGGCTTGTAAAAGACAGACAACAAGACCCTCCTGAAACCAAATCACTAACTTACAAAACTAAATAGGCATGCACTAATCTGTATATTATTTCTAAAATATTACAGTGGCACTAAGAATCGAACTTGAATCGGCTTATCGGCTGTTATCATGTGTAAATACTGAGTACTATTTTTATTTCATTATTTGAATTCTTTTAAGTCTGCAAACAGAGCAGAGGTTCCGTACCATCGTAAAACACGTTTCTAGTAGGGGAGCCCCCTTTATTTTTTAAATTTATTTATTGTTATAGCGGCAACAGAAATACACATTCTGTGAAAATTTCAATTATTCAACTTCTACCTATTACGGGATCATGAAATACAGCTCGCTGACAGACAGACGGACGGGCAGCGGAGGGTTAGTAATGGTGTGTAATGCTATAATCATTTAGGAGCCCCAATCCACTCAAAGTTTTAGATCGTGATCCCGCTTCATGAAACCTTACGTCATCAAATACACGAATGAAACTATTTTGTAGCTGAACTAGTAACTTAAAAACACTAAAAAAAACTAGGGTTGCCTTATTATAACATATATATTTAGATATACTCAAAAATTACGACATAAACTACAAGGTTGGAACTTTTGCGTAGCGACAGAGACCATCGAGAAAAGTTAAAAAATAGAGTTTCACCCGCCTCTCCTGGCATCATCTGTCTTCAGTGAGCCACTTTTAATGTATCTACAAAAGGGCCCCTCTATCATCATGAAACCAACGTCTTCTTATAGTTTAGATGAAACATATGGTGAATGCCGAAGGTTGCCACCCCTGCTAGCCTGGATGTTTCTTGTGGCAGCCAGTGTTCAGTTCAGATATAATATACTTCAATGTCTTAAAATATTGCGTACTTGCTGATTTTTGCACCGACAACGTTGCCGGGATTTACCAGTACTGCCTATGCCCTAATATTATGTATTTTACAGTCACCCTTATCCTATAAAAAAAATAGTTGAAATGGATAGAAAAAGAAAACTAGTGAGCGAAAAGTTACCTAAAATGGACATATTCAATTAAATATATCCAATATTTAATTAAATCAGCTACTATCACAGTTATTTGTGACTGATTCTTGACTCTGATGATGAGTGTGCCACAACGGCATTGGATGGCTATAGAGAGCTTAATGTTTTCTATTCCTAAGCGATAACCGTACATCTCCTTCATCATCATCATCACAGTCCTTCACAAGTTCACTGCTGTACATAAGCCTCCCCCAAGAATGCCACAAAGCACGGTCCTGAGCCACCTGCATCCATCGACTTCCTTCATGCCTTACCAGGTCGTTCTCCATCTAGCGGGGGGCGCCCTACACTTCGCCTATCGGTAAAAAACCTGTGAACTGATTTGGATGGGACTTTGACTGGCAGATAGCTGATGTTATAAGGAGTAACTTAAGCTATAACCCATGAAATCCAATCGCAATAAATTCCACGCGGGCGATGTCGCGGGGAACAGCTATTATGTAACTATTATGTCATACACATAAATTATGTTCATGCTGCTATCGTCAAATACATAATTGTCGCTTGGACAAATTATGTCATGCTGACGCTCGTACCAAAGAATACTTAAAACATAATCGCTACGTTTTAGTTCATACAACAAATAATTACTGACAGATTTACGCTGCAATTGCGCTGTAAATTTTGTGCGATTTCCATCTTTTTATGTACCATCCCGAGGCACTGGAGGCGTTACAGCTGTTTGTGCCTGATAAGGCGGTGGTTAGACGTCGCCCGCATCTCACATTAAATATTCCGAAGAAACGGACATCTTCCACTGCAGCCTGGCAATAATATATATATATATATATATATATATATATATATATATATATATATACTAGCTGACCAGGCAGACGTTGTTCTGCCCTTTTCGACGACCCTTCATATAAAAAATCCTTGTATCTATACAAATAAATAAAATTGAAGTGTCTGTTTGTAATGTCAAAATACCAGCTTTTTACTAAACGCATATGAAAGTATGTACGGTACATATAACAAAAACACAATTTTTTAAATTTTTGTCTGTCTGTCGGTCTGTCTGTCTGTTTGTTCCGGCTAATCTCGGAAATGGCTGAACCGATTTCGACGGGACTTTCACTGGCAGATAGCTGATGTTATAAGGAGTAACTTAGGCTACTTATATTTTAGAAAAATAATTAGGGTTCCACGCAACATAATTAAAGGCGTGTAATGTAGGGTACATTACACGCGGGCGAAGTCGCGGAGAACAGCTAGTTCGTAATAAAAAAATATTGAGTGTCACTTATCAGGATAAAAACTATCCTATCTCTCAAGTTGGCCCAAAATGCACAGTGTGCAAAATTTCATTGAAATCAGTTCAGTACTTTAGGAGTTCATCGCGGATACACAACGTGACACGTAATTTTTATATATAAAGATATATTAATATGTCGGTAATTCTTTCTTTTTTGTTTTTCTATAGCATTGTCTTGGCTTTGAACTGTTATCATGCTGTTACTGTTTTTAAATAAATAAAAAATCTGGACCTTTTCCTAAGGCGCCCCTTCGTCGTCCCCATAAATGGGAAAGTACACTTGCTATTTATGATAAAGCCAGTTGGTAGATGAAGTGTTACAATTACTATCTAGACAAGGCAGGTCACAAAATTTTAAAATCAAGGCGTCTACTATTGTCGACGTTTACCCCAACACCAAGTGCGCGGCGTAATACCTTATCTAATGCAACGGTTATCAACATCAATAGAAACACAAGCTGCTAATAGGTACTGATATTGCAATACGGATTCATCATGTATATATGTTGACCGATTACATACATGATACTCTAATCACCGGCCTGGTATTTCACTCGGGGATTCACTCACTTTCAATATAATTCTTATAATACTGATTTTTATCAATACACTAATACCCGCAGACGTCCGAAGGCATCGGTTATTGACACCGAGTAATCTCAGCCTGATTTGATTAGCACTGTCCGCACGAATCAGTCACTGATATAGAGTGTTGCACTAATAAATCTTATTGTACCAGCACTGAGAAATTTCTGACTCACCAATACAGCCTCTCCACTACTTGGTTTGATGCAATCACTCACAATTAACCACAAGGTACATTTTAACCCAATATGGATGCTCAATCAGGGTTTTATACTTATTTAAAGTATTTCATCTCAAGATTTTCATCAGCTAAGATCGTGATCAAACGTTTGCCTGTACTCTGTATAAATAATTTAAGAGAAAACAAATACAAAACGTTAATGTAAGAACTAGAATTCCGTTAACGATTTCTAATGATTCAATTTCGATAATTCTTTTAGTAAACCACTTAACCTAGTCTCACTGTAAACAAAAAGAAAAAGAGGACAGATAAAACTCAATTTAAGGATCATTGCATACAACGAGTTTGAGACGCTATTTTTTCCTTCTTTTCTTTCCATGATGTCATTGATACATTGTAAATGCGAATTATAGCACCTACTTTAAACAACACCGCTGTGTAAGAGTAACACTAAGGCATACGATAACAATTTTAAGTATTTCGCTGTCCCGTGTACTACATGTAGGTCATTGCTATTGTCTTGCTATAATGTCTGAAAATCGAACAGTGAATTGATACATAGAAAGTGTTAACATACGTGTAATTAAAAGATAATTATTGCTCGTGCGGTGAAGTAGCGGAGTATGGGAATTCATTACCCCGTATCATATGGTGCGTGTCGTAAAAAGCGATTGAGCGAAATTGAAACATGATATTAGCATCTGATAACAACTCAAAATAATAAATAAACTGGTTGTATACCCGTTCTGCCAAGGGTGGCGACTATAACATATATCGCTCCTATGGGGCTCCTAGTAATCTATGGGGGAGTTCTATGTTCATAATCAATGAAATTGGGCGCTCATATGCAGATATCGAGTGCATTAACAAATTTAACTATAATATTAGTATACCTAGGGGTTGAATGCAGTGAACATCATTTTTTTAAAGATCTATTCTGTCTCCATTACCTGTATTCACAAATAAATAAAATTTTAATTTGAATTAAGATGGGAAAGCGTCTCATGGATCTGGAATCGTAGCTAATTTATTTCCTCATCTATACATCTATACAAATAAATAAAATTGAAATGTCTGTTTGTAATGTCAAAATAACAGGTTTCATCATATGAAAGTATATGCTTACTATGTTACTAATACTAATAAAAATACAATTTTTTAAATTTTTATTTGTATATCTGTCTGTCTGTTTGTTACGGCTAATCTTCGAAATAGCTGGACTGATTTTGACGGGACTTTCACTAGCAGATAACTGATATTATAAGGAGTAACTTAGGCTACTTTTATTTTAGAAAAAACTTAGGGTTCAGCGCAATAAAAATTAAAAGACATGAAATAAACCGTAGTAAGTTACACGTGGGGAAACAGCTAGTGTTTAATATTTGTCGTGTGGTGGCAAAGTAAGAAAATCCACCTCTCCATTTCGTCTCCTTGATCCTTAAGGCGTAAGGGACGGCTATGGAAAACCTCTAATAAATCAATATGTATATAACCAATTTTTTTTACTTGGCGGAACACCTCTCCCGCGTAGCAAGGATGGGTTATGTCAAACTCGCACAAATTAAAATCCCAAGATGTTCCTTTACCGTACATTGGCAAGGCCACAAGAACGCTTGCGCACACATTCGAGACTATTCACGCCAGCTGTCTCATGGTGGCCCCGAGTCAACAAAGGACAACTTCTTTTTCTTCTTAGCTAAGGTGCACCAGAAACACATGGCGCACCTTCCTTGGTGGCCTTCAAACCCGGGTAGTATTACCGCTTGATGTAAGTCAGATGTAAAATACTCAAGCCGACGACAGGGTACAGCGAAACATTAGGTATAGCGATGACGAATTCCATTGATAAGCGTGATAATGGAAGATTTGTGCAATGGCATAAAATTATATATAAGAAAGAATGATGGAAAGGTCGCAGAGCGAGCTATGGAAAGGGCTATGCTTGGAGTTTCTCCACGTGATAGACTTGGAAATGAGGATATCCGCAATAGGGCCAGAGTAACCGACATAGCCCAATGGATCAGTAATCTGAAGTGGCAATAGGTCGAAGAACCTACAGCAGCAGCTTCGTACCGGTAAGCGAAACGCAAGTCGGATCCCCCACATATACAGGAAGTCAATCAATAGCATCTATAGATGGCTTAGGACCGTGCTTTATGGAATTGCTTGCGGGAGGAATATGTTTAGCAGTGAACTTGTGAAGGACTGTAGAGATGATGTCGATGAAGAAAAAAAAATTTAGTAAGAAACCTTAACAATAGGACTTATAATTTCAGAATTCGAAAAAATAACCTTTTTTTAAGCCGAAAAAATCTCAGCTTATATCGTGACAGAAATAAACACAGATTTTAAGAAACGCTGGTGCTTCAAAGTCTTTAAATGGTATAGAGTAGTGTTGAAACTGAACGAGTTTAAACATTCAACAATTAGCGCAAGGAAAAATGTTATCGCCGCCTTGTTTGCATAACAATAGCATGTCAAACATCTGAATCTGATATTGACAGTAGAATTCAAGTAGAAAAATAATAAGATTAAGGTTAGTGCGGAGGTTGTAAATACTTTATTCAATAGTATTTTCTTCACCTAAGCCTGAGCCGCGGTAGCTCAGTGTCTAAGCGCTCCCCATAAATTTGGTCGTGTTCCGCGTCTGGATTCATGTGTGTAAACTGCCTCCACAACACAGAAGAAAATCCTACTGTGGGTGCATTTATTTAAGAGAAACAATCAAATGATCAGCTCTAGTTCGGTCTCCGTTGGCACCAATGAAATTGTTGCAATTTTAGTGCTGAAGTACCACGTGCTTGGCGAAAAAGAACTTCGTAAAGAAATCTGTCTGCATGTCTGGATAAAATTATTTTGAGACATATGAAGTCTGCTAACACACACTGGAGCAGCAGGCGGATTAACTCCATAAGCCGATCAGAAATGAGAGGCTGCCTGTACTCAGCAACAGGACGTACTACAAGCAGCAACGTTACTTAATTGCACGCCACAAAATCATCGTAGTCTTAATTAATTTCAAATTAAAATATTCTTCTATTCGACTACCTCTTCATCACTAAAATCGGGTTTGACGTAAAAAACCTTAAGAGAACAGAGAACCTTAAGGGACGGACAGCAGAGGCTTAGTAATAGGGTCTCGTTGGTTATCTTTCGGGTGCGGAACCCTAATTATACCGAAAACATTGATGAGCAATATTTTCGATATAATTTTTTTAGAAGTTGATTGACTCATGATCTGTGTCAAAAATGAGAAAAGAGATAGAGGTTCAAAAGGCCCAAAACTTTATATAAAAAATCAGATATTCATATCAATAAAATCAAGTTAACCACAATCATAAAGATCTCATTAAATGTATTTATTTAACTGTCCCGAACATTTCATTAGTAGAACAACCGTTTCATCCTACTTGATTTTGAGACGTAATAGGAAAATAAAGTAAAAATCTGTCAGCTCCGACGCGTCTTAAAATAATGTATACAATGGACAAAGGTAGTAAACCTTTTTTCATCACGTGGTAGAGCCATGCTGCAGCTATATTAGTAGTATAGTTGTAGCACGCATGGGTCGGCTCGACCGGGGAAGGACCACGCTCTCACAGAATACCAGCGTAAAATAGGAGCTTAACGCTGCTGTGTTTCGTATGGTGAGTGTAGAGAACCGGAGACCCATTTTATTGGATAAGAGACATTCCATCTTAGTTCTCACGGGTGACGACGCATCTGCATTTTGATTCTTTATTGAGGATAAATGTAGATGCCGCAGCAACCACTTACCATCAGGTGAACTGTGTGCCGTTTGTCACCCTATCCTATAAAAAAAAAAAACAAATATTTATTTATATTAATTTGATAAAATATTTTACATAAAAATATATGACTTATATTAAATTATGCATTTCGCGCTGAGATGCACGTGTATGTTGCGCAAAGGAAAACCACAACGGCTTCATTTTTGTTAACGCTTGATTTTTGTACCCGTTTTTCATACCGTGCGTTTTAAATTAAACGATTCTTAAGGAGTTAACTCCAAAACACCATTATTAGCCGTTTAAGCAGAGAGTATACAATACAATCTTATAAAAAAATACAACGCAATATAATGAATCTGCGAAACTGCGAAACCAATGCATTTCTCATGGCCACAGTGCGCACTGTTATTGTTTTTCGTATATCTATAAATAATGATTTTAAATGCCTCGTTGATAATGAGCATGACTAAAGCCGTTGGACGTCCATAACTACATACCAAATAAAATTTAGGTTTATTTGAAATGGTGAACAGGTTTTTTACCTATATTTTTGTAAATGCAAGATTTTAGAATTGTTAATAAGTCCGCCCTAGTGACTACCTAGTTGTTAATTAAATTTTAATGCCCACTTAATTAGGTACCTATTCATTATGTATTTAAGCATTTAATGAAATTGGTACATCATCTCAAGATTGATTGGTATTATAGTATGGATACATTTCTTCTCGAGACATTCGAGACGAAAAACTTCACTAACTAAACATACACGGATATTTTATTAAAAAGTAAAAACGGCAAAATCGGTCTTTGAACGTCAAAAACGTAGAAATCCCACATATATTAAACTTTAAACTTTCAAGTATCGTACCCATTACCGTAACTTTAAAATTAAGAATTAATATTTATTTATTTAATCTTACATTTTAAGTATTTTAAATAAAAATATTAGTGGGGTACAAATAGTCAGTAACCTGTCAATAAATTAGGAAAATAATGCCCAGTTGTCTGCTGAAGTACTAATAATTTTTAATTGTGTGATAAAATATAAAATGTACTTTCCAATACAAAGCATTTTATTTTGCTGACAATGTTGTATTTGCTAGCAAGGATGTAAGGTGTTAGGGACATCTAGCCTTTGTCGTCATCAACATCTGGTTAATCGTGGATGGTAATTTGTGGGTAGCTGACTTGTATTTTTTAATGTAATAATATTTTATTAATTAAAGAAAGAAGAAAGTAATAAGAAAGAAAGTAATACGTTTATTCAAGTTTAAGCATGCAGCACAACAAGTAAAAAGTAATTACATGCAAAAAGATAAATAAATCTAAATTAAATATAATTGACAAACATTATAAATTTAAAAGTAAATACTCTTAAAAATCCTGTGCTGCAGCATGAATTGCGAAAATGACCGGACTCAGTGATAGCACTAATTTTCAGTTCAGCCCATACCAAGAGATAACTATTTTCTTCCGACTTCAAAAAGCAGGAGGTACTCAATTCGACTGTATGTTCTTTTTTGTGTATTGCCTCATAACTTTTTTCTGGGTGAATCGATTTCGATGATTCTTTTTTTATTTGAAAGCTGGTGCTTCTCATATAGTTCCATATAATTTTCATTAAGATGTGACCAATACTTTTTCAGTTATTATTAATAGTTTATATTGAAGTCGGTTGTACAAAATTTTTAATTATTAATTATTAACATTAGTTAATATTAATACATTAGTAAAACAAAAGGAGTATTGAATAAAATTTGTCCTTGTTTATAATACTAGTAGTTGCCTAGTTAGCAAAATTCGACCGTAATTCATAAAATTTTTAAGTTTAAAGTTGTAATTCCTCTTTCAACTGCACATTAATATATAAGACACAGATATTAATAATTAAAAACTAAAAATTTTGTACAACCGACTTCAATATAAATTATTAAGAATAACTCAAAAACTATTGGTCAGGCCTTGATCAAATTTATATGCGACCACATGAGAAACACCATATTTCAAATAAAAAAAATCATTGAAATCGGTTCACCCAGAATAAAGTTATGAGGTAACACACATAAAAAACAAGAAAAAAAAACACACACAGACGAATTGAGTACCGTCTCCTTTTTGAAGCCGGTAGAAAATAGAAAATATACAAAATAAACACTTTTTGCCTTGACATATAAATAAATAAAATTGAAGTGTCTAAACTATAAAATATAATAGAAAATATATACGGTACTTATAACAAAAATACAATTTAAAAATTTTTTGTCTGTCTGTCTGTTTGTACCAGCTAATCTCCGAAACGGCTGGACCAATTTTGACGGGACTTTCACTGGCAGATAGTTGATGTCATAAGGAGTAACTTAGGCTACTTATATTTTAGAAAAAGAATAAGCGATTCTCGCAAAAAAAAATTAAAACCCTAAATTACACGCGGGCGAAGTCGCGGGGAACAGCTAGTCTCTAATATACAGGAAGTCCCAGAACTCAACGTCAAGCCGAAACGGGATGACAGGATTGATTGTAACCATCATAAGAACAATCAGAAAAAAAAAACTATCCCATGCAGTTTGGAAATTATGGGCATTTAAGAAAACCCTAGAAATTTGGTCAAACTATAACCATTTTTCGGTTATTGTGGTTAATTTGTATTATTATTGTTCATTTAAACTTTGGAACTGTCACCCTAAATAATATTTCTTGAACCACAGGCAAAAATAATGACACAACTACCCCAAGTTTTCTAGAATTAAGACTATTTGTTCAACTATGAATCTAAAATTTTCAAGTCTACTTTGAAAGCCCCTCCTTTAAAAAAAATGTACTAAAAAGCCTTGGCAAGTACCATTACAAGTTTGCGCATTTAATCAGGATTATAAAATGATACAATACTTGTTACTTTCATACTAAAAAAAAAAAAACTAGTAAAAAATAAAAACCTCGAGTAACCCGATTTTTGTTAACCCATTTTACTCAGTTCAAATGTTTTTATTCAAATGTTTTTTATTGATGTAAGAGATGGATAGTGGACATGTTTACCATGAGCGATCGAGACAGATAGTAACGCCACGTTTACCAAAGTCAACAAAAATAAGTAAAATTAATAAAATAATGAAAAATCTTGACCTAGTTTACTTTTATTGGAATAAAAGTCAGATAGGGAAATAACATTTTTTATTACAATAAATGTTCAAATTGTTTACCATCAGCCACAATACACGCCCTACATCTTATTAAAAAAGATCTAGTTATTAGTCGGGCATATCCTTGAGAGTTGATGTCCTCAGCAGCTTGAGAAATTCGTTCACCCAGATCGGCTACTCTGTCAATGGGCTTTGAATAAACTTTTTCTTGGAGAACGCCCCAATAATAAAAATCCAGGGGACTTAAATCTGGGGAACGGGCTGGCCACGAGATAGTGCCTGAACATCAAATCCACCTTCCCGGATATTCCTGGGCAAGGAAATATCTTACTTGCACTGCGTAATGCGCTGGGCAGCCATCTTGTTGATACCACATGTGGCGACGATCTGTTAGTGGTACGTCCTCTAACAAAGTTGGTAAATTTTCTCGTAAAAAATGTAGGTAATTTGTGCCATTCAAGTTTACAGGCAGCTCAAAAGGCCCAACAATTTTGTCGTTTAAAATTCCGGTCCACAGGTTTACTTAAAGCGATACTGGGATCTGTCTTCTCGCATTAAATGTGGATTCGCCACATGCCACTCGTGAAAATTGTGTAAGTTTATGTAACCATCTTTTTTAAATGTAGATTTTTTTTATATAGGAGAGGGGGCTAACGAGCATGCGGCTCACCTGATGGTAAGTGACTACCGCCGTCCATGAACAACTGCAACAACAGGAAGGCAATTGCAGATGCGTTGCCGGCCTTTAAAAAGGAGTACGCTCTTTTCTTGAAGGTCCCTAAGTCGTATCGGTCCGGAAAAATCGCTGGTGGTAATCGATTCCACAAGGAAGTTGTGCGAGGGAGAAAACTTCTTCTGAATCGCACAGTGGTGGACCGCCAATCATCTAGATGATATGGATGGTATCGCAAGTTCTGTCGCGATGTGCGATGGTGAAATTGAGCGGCTGGAATTAGTCCGAACAATTCCTCAGAGCACTCCCCGTGGTAGATGCGATAAAATACGCAAAGAGATGCAACCTCTCTATGCAGTGCCAGTGAGTCAAGCCGATCGGAAAGAACTCGGTCGTCGACGATTCGAACCGCTCTGCGCTGGATGCGGTCAAGTGGAAGAAGCTGGCACTGGGGGGCCCCTGCCCAGAGATGGGAACAGTATTCCATGTGAGGCCGAACCTGCGCCTTGTAAAGTTGCAAGCGGTGTGCCTGCATGAAATACTGTCCCGCTCTGCTGAGCACGCCAAGCTTTTTAGAGGCCAATTTGCCCTTCTCTTCCAAGTGACCCCGAAACTGCACGTCACTCGATATGTTGACACCGAGGATTCCGATACTGGCTGAGGCAACAAGGGGAGTGCCTTAAAACTGAGGAGATACGACAAAGGGAATCTTTTTAGCGGTAAACGCGCAAACTTGTGTCTTCTGGGGATTGAACTGGACTAGATTTAGTCGCCCCCAGTCTGAGACTTTCTTCAACAAAGTCTCGACTTCAGACACAAGTTTATTCCGGTACTCGGCGACGTTTTCCCGAGAAATATTGGCACGGCCGGTGTATAAAGCATCACCAGTGCTGTCGTCTGCATAGCAATGAATGTTACTGGTTTGCAACATATCATTGATATGCAGAAGAAACAGCGTTGGTGATAGCACGCAGCCTTGTGGAACACCAGCGTTAATGGGCTTGTAATCGGAGCATGCACCGTCTTCTACGACCTTGATGCTCCGATCTGCAAGAAAGCTGGTGATCCAATTGCACAATTTCTCGGGAAGCCCATAGGAAGGCAGCTTCGAAAGAAGCGCTTTATGCCAAACCCGATCGAAAGCCTTCGCTATGTCCAAACTAACGGCCAACGCCTCCCCCTTGGACTCCACTGCCTCCGCCCATCTATGGGTCAGGTAGACCAGAAGATCACCAGCTGAGCGACCTCGACGGAAACCGTACTGGCGGTCACTAATCAGCTGGTGATCCTCAAGGTACCGCATGAGCTGGCTGTTAATAATAATTTCCATTACTTTGGAGAACAAGGAGGTGATGGCGATAGGCCTGTAGTTGGATGGATCTGAGCGGTCGCCTTTTTTAGGAATCGGGTGCACCAAAGCTGTCTTCCATGAGTCCGGGACTACGCCTAGGGAGTAGGAGTACCGAAAAAGACGCGTTAAAACCGGTGCCAACTCCGGAGCACACGTCTTCAGCACAATAGGTGGGACTCCATCAGGCCCACTCGACTTGTTGATGTCCAGGGAGAGGAGTGCTTTACGCACCAAGCGCTGTGTAAACAGCACTTCCCGCAAGGAGCACTCACACCGCGGGATGTTCGGAGGTGTGTTCTCCCCGTCATCTAGAGTCGAGTTGGAAGCAAAAAGAGAGCCTAGCAGATCGGCTTTCTCCTTTGCGTCATGGGCCAGTGAGTCGTCCACCCTGTGCAGAGATGGCAGAGATGGCTGACAGAAGTTCCCTTGGACAGCCTTGGCGAGAGACCAGAATGCGCGTGTTCCCGAAGGGAGGCGAACTAGTTTCTCGCCAATTCTGCCGATGTGCTCTGACTTTGCCTTGGCAATGACACTTTTGAAGGACCTGGAGGCGGAATTGTACTTCCTTTTAAGAGCGCTGGTGTTTACATCCCAACGTCCCGGGAGCCCAGGCCAGGCCTAGTAGCACTCCTGCTTATAGCGTGATGCTATTTTACAGGAGCGACCAAACCATGGCTGGGATCTGCCTCCGATGGGCACCACAGAGGATGGAATAAAAAGTTCCATACCCTGAAGTACCACATCAGCAACAGAATCGGCAACAACGCTGGGATCTTCCGGCGAGAAGCAAACCCGCCCCCAAAGGTAGGATGCAAAAAAAGACCGCATCCCGTCCCAATCGGCCGACCTATAGTGCCAAACACGGCGGCAAGCTGCAGATCGCAACTGCGATGGGAGCGTGAGTGGCACCGTACTCCGGATCAGACAATGGTCCGAAGAGCCCAGTGGGGCGTCGACGGAGACCTGATATCCGTCCCGATGAGAGGTCAGCAGAAGGTCCAACAGGGAAGGTACATGATCCTCCACATCTGGGATCCTCGTAGGCGAAGTAACCAGTTGTGTTAGACCATATGCCAAAGCAAAGTCATAGACAGATCTACCCGCATGATCGGTTAAACGAGAACCAAGCCATTCAGCGTGGTGGGCGTTAAAATCACCGAGTATCACGATCTCTGCGGATGGGACCTGTTGTAGCACGGAGTCTGCAGCCATTTGGACGTGGTCGATGAGTCGGTCTGTGTCGGCATTACCGCTATGGGACCTATAGAGGCACCCGTAGACGCGGGGATGGCCGTCGCTGTCTACGCGCAGCCATAGGATGAACAGGTCCGTACCTTCAAGACTGCCGAGGCGTAGAAAACAGATGTCCTCCCTGACGTATACGCAAACTCAGCTCGGGGCACAAAGGAGTGTTCAAATTTGTACCCCGGGTAAGAGAGATATGAAGTATCAGCCGGAGAGGACACCTGAGTCTCGGTTAAAAAGAGCAAGGCCGGCTTCGCCGTCTCTAGATGGTAATGGACAGCGTTAAGGTTGGAATGAAGTCCCCTGATATTGCAAAAATTCACGGATAGCGTGAAAGGGGTCGCCTTGGTCTTATTGCTCAGCTTGCCCCAAGCAGTATTAGTCGCGAGCGGAATTTTGCCCCCCCCCAGAATACGCGGGGCAGCCTGAGCACCCACGCCCAGGAGTGGAGTGGTTTGGTCGTGGATGCTCAGCGAGGGATTCTCCAAGGGTGCTGGTACCCTCCTGGGATAGTCTTCTGTTCAATTCCACTACCATGTTGATGGGGGGGGGGGGGAATTGGGCCTCCGGCCACCTGCACTCACCAAGCGGAACGCAGAGGTAAACCTCTACTTCACGCCGGTATTCTGTGAGGTCGTGGTACCACCCCGGTTCGAGCTGGCCCATCCGTGCGACAGCAAAAGCTGCCACTTAGCTCTACCACTGTTAAAATTCATCTGACCACAGAATGTTTTGGATGAATTGGGGATTTTCATTATGCCTCTGTAGCATTGTTCTACAAAATGAAATCCTTTCAGGGTAATCTCGAGGAAGAAGACTTTAAACTCGTTGTACGTGAAACGGATGCATTTCGGCTCTTTGTAAAATACGATGTGATGTGCTTTTGGGTATTCCCGTTCTTTCTTCAATTCCACGAACGGAAATACTTGGGTTATCTGCTACCATTTGCAACACTTCTTCCTCGTAAGGAAAGTGAGCTCTACCTGCAGCCCGTATTTGATTCGGGAAATTGCCGCCCTTCGTGAGTGAACGGTGCACATTAACAAACACGCGGTGATCCGGATAGCGCTCTAAATTTGGATATCTTTCACGATAAATTCTAGCGGCGGCACTTGCATTGCATCTGCATTCCCCGTAAATGAGGTGCCTGTTCGCATATTCTTGTGAAGTGTAGCGCGTAGGCATGGTAGATAACAAGGATGCTAAAACAAAAGACCAATTTTTTTTTTTTTTTATAGGATAAGGGTGACAAACGAGCACACAGTCCACCTGATGGTAAGTGCTTGCTGCGGCCCATAGACATCTACATCTATCCTCTATTAGAAATCAAAATGTAGATGCGTTGTCACCCGTGAGGACTAAGATGGAATGCCTCATTTCCAGTAAAAAGGGCCTCCGGCCACCTGCACTCACCAAGCGAAACGCAGAGGTAAACCTCTACTTCACGCTGGTTTTCTGTGAGGTCGTGGTACCACCCCGGTTCGAGCCGGCCCATCCGTGCGACAGCAAAAGCTGCTGCCTGGCTCTACCACTGTTAAAATTCCAAAAGAGAGAAGCCAAAGTTGCCAGTATGTAATCAACAAGTCCAATTCACAAAAATTCAAGTCCAAAAAGAAAAGCCAAAGTTGTCAGTACTAAATCAACACAAGCAAATACGGAAAGATGCGCAGTAGACGAATGAGCGAAACGTACTAACTGGTGTCAGACGCGTCTCCGTCTCACTGCGTGGCGTCACTATCTGTCTCGGTCGCTCATGGCAAACATATCCACTATCCATCTCTCCTATGCCCATACTTTCCAAACTGCATGGGATAGATTTTTTTCTGATTTTTCTCATGATGATTACAATCAATCCTGTCGCCCCGTTTCGGCTTGACGTTCAGTTCTGGGACATTCTGTATATACAGTAATCTATGTCACTAACAATCAAAAAAGGAACATTTGAAATCACACAAAATTCACAGCTCATTCAGTCAATCTATATGTAATTATTTTGTTGGCAACATTTTGTAATTATTTGGCGACAATGTCTATTCTGTGCGACTGTTTGACTACAGAATAAATACTTGTGTTTAACATTGTCAGTGTGAATTTTAACAAGGAATGTTTAGTTAATGTAATTAAATGTATTTGTAGCACAACTTCTCCATATCCCTATATAAAATATATACGGGTCGCTATTTATGTATAAATTTTAGTTTTAGGAACAGCTTCTCCATAATGCACATTAACTATGTCAAATTTCACACTCCTTCGTACGCGCAATATACATAAATGCCTCGTTGGTCTAGTGGTTGTACTAGTGCGACTGCTGATCATGAGGTCCCGGGTTCGAATCCCAGGTCGGGCCAAAAAATCAGTTATTGAGCTTTTCCATCAAGAAATTCTCAGTAGCTGCCCGGAGTCAGGTAGTTGGCGGTGTTTCACTCCCGTGCCTCGGAAAGCACGTAAAGCCGTTGGTCCTGCGCCTGATCTCTCTCCGGTCGTATCGGTTTACCGTCCCATCGGGCTATGAGAGTGACGGAATAGAGAGTGCACCTGTCCTTGCGCATACACTTGGGCACTATAATCCTGTCCTGCGCAGATGGCTCGTCTCCGTTGAGACTGGCCGCCGTGGCCGAAATTCGGTCTGGAGGACATTATTATTATTATTATACATAAAAAATTAATAGGTACAAAATTTTCCTTCGTGTATACATAGTTTTTTTTCAAACAACGGAAATTGATGTTTTGTGTCTTTTGAGTAACCTTCTACGCGCAATTTTCGAACGATAAAATCCTCAAGACCAATTTTATAATGACTGCTTCAACTCCTCAAAGATAATAAATAAGATGTTTCTTTTCTTTATTCAACCTCTTATATATATATATCCTGTGGGTACTATAACATTAGTTTTTTTTTTTTATTATTATTATAGTTTTTAATATTGTATATAATAAAATACTATAACATTTGTTAATTGTATACTTGTTACTTGCTCGCTTTCCCAATACATACTTACGAGTATATTATGTTAGCTGGTAGTACAATAAACCTTTGCAAATTGCATCAGTTAACCGCATTTCCCTGTCGTAGAGTTTTGTGTAAGTGCCGTAGAACACTGTAATTGACGTAGCAATGACATTGCCCGCAAGCCTATCTTTGATTTAATCGCAACATCGGATCACACATCGAACACGTGTAGGTTACTGATAAATTGAGTGCGTGATAAATAACAGGTTATTAACAGGTGACTTAACAGGTTTGGTAGGTGAGTAACAGAAATAGATGAAAGTGTGGTTTAACTACCGCGACGGATTACGGAAAAGAAATTAAAAAAAAAAACTAATAACACAAGAAAATAAAAAATAAGAAAAATACTAAAAGAAGTCCCCCACCTAGCAGTTCATTTATTTCACTTAATTGGTGAATATTGGAATCGATTCTTAGTGCTAGCAATAGATTGCAATTTTAGTTGGAAACTACATATTGACATTGTCTGTGATAGATTAAGATCTATATAATCTAGCCTTAATAACTTAAAACTTATAGTATCTAAGCAGGTTAATGTTATATATGCTTTACTTGTTAGTTATTTAAAAATTTTAGAATATTACCTACACACGTAAAACTTGGGTTATGCTCAGAGCTTCTCTGGGTGATAAACTTAGAAATGAGGATATCCGCAGTAGGCTGAAGTAGCAATGGGCCGGCCATATAGCTCAAAGAACCGACAACCGATGGGGAAGCAAGTTTCGCGAGTGGCAGCCTCGTACCGGTAGGCGAAGTGTGGAGCGGCTCCCAATAGATGGAGTGACGACCTGGTAAGGTAAGACATGAAAGTTGATAGATGCAGGTGGCTCAGGACCGTGCTTTGTGGCATTCTATGGAGGAGCCCTATGTACAGCAGTGGACTTGTGAAGGGCTGTGTTGATGATCCGATGATATGATGATTCCTACGTGGTAGAGCCATGCCGCAGCTATATTAGTAGTATAGTTGTAGCACGAATGGTTCGGCTCCACCGGGGAAGAACCACGCTCTCACAGAACACCAGCGTAAAATAGCAGCTTAACACTGCTGTGTTTCGTATGGTGAGTGTAGAGAACCGGAGACCCATTTTACTGGAAAAGAGGCATTCCATCTTAGTCCTCACGGGTGACGAGTGACGACGTATCTGCATTTTGATTCTTTATCGAGGATAAATGTGGATGTCTATGGGCCGCAGCAACCACTGCAAACACAACACAGCACACAACACACCACCTTCAGGTGGACTGTGTGTTCGTTTATCACCCTATCCTATAGAAAATGATGATGTAATACTTAAGTACTTAATTGCGATAGAGCAATTTAAATCTCCAGAATTTAAAACGGTTTAAATATTTAGCAAATATATTACATTTACTTCTCGAAACATATACCTACGTTGAGCATAGGGCTTACAATTATTACGGTAAGAGGACGACAATTTTTTTATATTATTTTTCAATTATACAAATTTTCATGGTACAGATGCATTTTGCGAAATTTCAAATTTCTCAAATTTATAACCATTGTACATACCGAGAAGTGGTGGCAAAAGAATAATCACTACGCCACTACTATCGTTTCGTAAATGTCGTAAGAGACAACATCTTTTACGACACTTAGGGAAACTGAAACAGAAAATGAGTCTCTCATCTGATAACAACTCAAAATAATGCAAAACTGCAGTTGCAGTATAGCGAAATTTCCCCTATGAGGCAATCTAATGAGATTTCAAATGATAACATCTTAGACTCAAAAAGAACGAAGTTCTTTTCTGCCGACTTCCAAAAAGGAGACGGTACTCAATTCGACTGTATGTTTTTTATGTGTGTTACCTCATAACTTTGTACTGGGTGAACCGATTTCGATGATTCTTTTTTTATATGAAAGCTGATAGTTTTCGTGTGGTCCCATATGAATTTGATCAAGGTCAGACGAATAGTTTTTGAGTTATTCTTAAATAACTTATATTGAAGTCGGCTGTACAAAATTTTTAATTTGAAATTATTTATATCCAAATATAATGACAGTGACAGCCCTCACTATCTAAATAGGTTATATTTAGAATGGTCCGAATATCCGTTTCAGATTCGGTATTCGGCATATTAGGTAGGGTTAATCTTCCTTTTCGGCCGAATATTTGGCTATATCACCAAATGTTAGGCGAAGTGGTACTTAACTTTACGGTATTTTCAAACGACTTCAAAAAAGGAGGAGGTTCTTAATTCGTCGGAATCTTTTTTTTTAGGTATGTTTACCGATTACTCAAAGACGCCTGAACCGATTTGAATTATTTTTTTTGTTTCAAAGTTTATACTTCCCAGGTGTTCCCATTTAAATTTTATCGAACTCGCTCGATGGATTTTTAAAAAATCAGTAATAAATTATATTCATATTGAAGTCGTTTGCACAAAATTTTAAATATACCTCTTGCATTATATTTTTGATGTGTGTGATTGAGCATGGTTGATTAATGTAATATTTTACATGTGATATTTTCATAACGTAAGTAATTTAGCGTGTAGCTAGCTAACTTTTTGCTTTTGAAATACTGTAGTTTTATTTCCAAGAACAGTAAATAAAAAGATATCAAAAAACATATGACTGATTATAATTACCTACTATTTAACTCGATATAGCAACTTGAATTACAGTGCACTTTTTATATTATAAGGTCTTTATTGTTGGAAATGAAGCATATTTTTTGTCTTAATCATTATTTTATTTAGTATATAAAAAAATTATCATTGAATTACATTTCAGCAAAATTTAATCATATTTTTAGTTATTGCTTAGTGTAGCGGTAGAAGATAACAATAACTTAATGGATACAGTAATTGTCTAAAATAATTTACACGTCACACGTCTGAACTGTTTAGGTAGAGTAATCAGTTATGCCAAATATTCGTATTCGGTGAATGCCATGTTCGGCACAACTCTAGTCATTAACTCTTACAGCGTTCGTATCGATATTCATTTTTACTTAGAAAAACAATTTGCCAATTTGTCGCGGCGTAATACAATGTATCACTCTATTTCGTCTTGTAGGTGTCGTAAACATATTATAGAAAATATTAGAAAATGATGGCTTCCGATAAATGTCCGAATAACACCATGTATGTAAAATGTTATATACGAATCGAATCGTCAAATCGTCTGTAAAATACTAAGACCGACAAATTCTGTTTGTTATTGTCATTCCCAATGCTCTACTCTACTCTATTTACTTTTACTCCCC
This sequence comes from Parnassius glacialis, assembly GCA_033319125.1. Taxonomy (NCBI): domain Eukaryota; kingdom Metazoa; phylum Arthropoda; class Insecta; order Lepidoptera; family Papilionidae; genus Parnassius; species Parnassius glacialis. The sequence continues at coordinate 15,420,042 of JAVANC010000007.1, read as the reverse complement.
AAGGAGTAAAAGTATTTTGTGGTCATTCCTTCCGCCAAACGTGATACAACGGGACACAACGAGATCGGTCCATATCCAGCAGTGAATTTTTATGAGCAGAGGAAAATAAAAACCTAGTTTTAGTAGCCTATTAAAAATAGCAAAATTAAAGCATTTTGCTTATTTTTTTAAAAGTAAGTAGGTACCTATTTAACGTTTCTTAGGCTCGCCACATACATACGGAATTCCGCAAAATTTCGAACGGAAAACTACCGTACATGTGTTTAGGGACCTTTATTTTATATGGAATTGGTGCGTTCGGGATTCCGAATCGGAATATCGAAACGGAATCCTGAAAAGGAATTCCGTATGTATGTTACGTTCAAAGCCAGAATTAAAAATGTTCATTAAAAATATTATGTTAAAATGTGCTGTTAATATTATATAAATTTATTTTATTTTCTTTTTAAAAGAATTAAAACTTATATTTTACTTTTTGTTGATAAGTTTGAACTTACGTCCGAAGTACCCACCAAAGTTAATAAATATTACTTATATAATAATTATGACTTAAAATGATAATAAATAAATACCTCTTTTTAAAAGGGATCCTTTAAATTAAAAAGAAAAACACTGTAACAATGAGAAATCACCACCGACACTTATAATTTTAAATTATAAAATAAAACACTCGCGCAAATCTTAATTTAGCACGCGAAGAGTGACAGTATAACGGACGCGCGGCACTGTCGATCTCATGCAACTGTGCGTTCTCGAGGTCGCAGGTAATATACAGTTCCAACTTCTAACGTTCATTCAGATAAATTTTACAGCTAAGCACTCTAATACCTAAATTCTTATATAAATTATGCATATTATAATATTTTATTATGACATAATATTAGCAAATTATATAATCTCGTTTCACCTAATAACTTTCTAAGCGCAAACAGGTACATTTTTTTAAATGGTGCTGATTTTAATTCTTTTATTTTATAAACTTAATTTTTAATAATATGTAAAAATAGATTATTGAAGTACTCGTTTCACTGATAAAAATAAGTTCAGGTTATTGTGACGATGTAAAGGAGAATCAAATGTGAGATGAGCAGGTGAGTGAGAGATAACAGCTGTATTATATATATACAACGTGTCCCAAAATTCAACGATAAGCCAACACCGGAGGATAGACCTGCCCCGGACTAATCGGGGAAAAAAAGAAAAAAAATATATCCCAATTATATTTTAAGTTATATAAAAAAAATGAAATTCTTCAGAAATTGAGACCGTTTATGATATTTTTCACTACCATGACCACAATTTTTTAAATATTTTTTTCTTTTTTTTTATAGGCAACCTGAATAGTACTGCTATCTACCACAATTCTTAAAAACTCCAGAATAACTCTTGTTTTATCACGAAAATTAATGAAACTTATTTTATTCCCTAAATTTTTTGAAGACTTTTACTTTTAACCAAATTTAACTTATCGTGGTGTAAAAAAAAAGTATGAACACTAGTATGGCAAGTTTTTTAAAAATTGACGCAACTAACCAACATTCCAAAATGGTATAATACTCTAGGAAAACAAGTTATAAAAAAATATGGGCCTATTATTTCTTAACAGGGGCCAAATGACGATCGGGTGTAATAAAAGTATTAGTTCTTGAAAAATGTTTAATATTTCAAAACAAATGGTACAAACAGTTTCACGTGTAATTTAGTAAGTTATTAACATTATAGCAAATGTTCGAACTGTTTGCCACCAGCATTAATACATGCACGACATCGCCTTAAAAATGATCGTTTTATTTGTCTTGCATATCTTCTGCTATTAATGTAATCAGCAGCCTGAGTGATATTTCGACGAAGCTCGTCCAATGTCACAATGGGTTTTGAGTAGACCCTGTTTTTAAGACAACCCCAATAGAAGAAGTCCAGGGGGTTCAAATCGGGTGAACGGGGTGGCCATAAGATAGGACCAAGTCGCCCGATCCAACGCCCTGGATACTCTTGATTTAAATATTCTCGCACAGGACGGGCATAATGTGCTGGGCAACCATCATTTTGGAACCACATGTTTTGAAGATCACTTAAGGGCACGTCGTTTAACAATTCTTGCAAGTCATTTTGTAAAAAGTTTAAATAACTATTGCCATCTAAGTTTCCTTGTAACTCAAAGGGCCCAATTACTTTTCCATTTAATATGCCGGTCCATAGGTTAACCTTGAATTGATATTGGGATTTGTCTTGTCTCATCAAGTGTGGATTTTCATTACTCCAACTATGTAGGTTGTGAAGATTTAAATACCCATCTTTCTCGCACGTTGTTTCATCCGACCATAGAATTTTGTCTAGGAAGTGGGGATCTTCACTGTGCCTTTGCAGCATTACACTGCAAAATGTGACCCGTAGCGGATAGTCCCGCGGTAATAACGTCTGCACACGTCTGTAGTGATATGGGTGAAGATTGTGACGTTTTAATATTCGATGTGCAGAACTTTTCGGGATTCCTGTAGCTTCTTCTATGGCACGTACCGAAGTAGTCGAGTCATTTTCTATCTCATTGAGAACTTCTTCATGACGATCCAATCTAGGTCTTCCAGCGCTTCTCCTATTGGATGGCATACGACCCTCCGAAAACGCTTGATGCACATTAATAAACACTCGATAATCAAGATATTTTTGAGCATTTGGGTATCTTTCTCGATACAGTCTGCAAGCAGCGTTAGCATTACATCGGCATTCTCCATAGATTAAATGCATATTAGCGTATTCCTGTGGTGTGTACGGATGCGGCATGTTAAACGCCAAACAGTCCAAAGTGCGCCAGCACTCTAAATCACAAAACACACAATCGTAGTCCAAGATAATGCCAGGTCAGTTCAGTTTGCAGATCACTTCCAGTCCAAATAATGCCAGGTCAGTTAAGTTTGCAGGTCAATTCCAGTCCAAAAAGCCAAGCCAAAAGTCGATAGTATGTACGAGGGCCACGTAAGTTGAATTGGGTACGGTGCGCAGTAAACAAAGGAGCAGAGCGTACTGAACCGACTTGCTGAGAATAATAACAGCTTCTCTACCTGCCCTGTTGTTGTCTCTTTTTAACGTAAATATCTCTATCTATCTATCTCTCTCTAACATCTAAGGTATTAATGCCCCATTCGAATTCCTAGAAATTATAACAGGAACCCATTTTGGGCATGTAGTAAAAGTGATTACTGACAATTACAATTTAAGGAATTTGGCCCCTGTTTAGAAATAATAGGCCCATATTTTTTTATAACTTGTTTTCCTAGAGTATTATACCATTTTGGAATGTTGGTTAGTTGCGTCAATTTTTAAAAAAATTTGCCATACTAGTGTTCATACTTTTTTTTACACCACGATAAGTTAAATTTGGTTAAAAGTAAAAGTCTTCAAAAAATTTAGGGAATAAAATAAATTTCATTAATTTTCGTGATAAAACAAGAGTTATTCTGGAGTTTTTAAGAATTGTGGTAGATAGCAGTACTATTCAGGTTGCCTATAAAATAAAAGAAAAAAATATTTAAAAAATTGTGGTCATGGTAGTGAAAAATATCATAAACGGTCTCAATTTCTGAAGAATTTCATTTTTTTTATATAACTTAAAATATAATTGGGATATATTTTTTTTCTTTTTTTCCCCGATTAGTACGGGCAGGTCTATCCTCCGGTGTTGGCTTATCGTTGAATTTTGGGACACGTTGTATATCTATAACATCATATTCATTTCTCTCCAACAATAAATGTTACCTAAACGATCCTTGAGAAGTGGAGAGGGCAGAACAACGTCTGCCTGGCCAGCTAGTATAAATATATATATAGAAAATATATATCCTATCTCTCAAGTTGGATCAAACTGCACACAGTGTACAAAATTTCATTAAAATCAGTTCAATAGTTTAGGAGTTTACCGCGGACAAACAATGTGACACATAATTTTTATATATAAAGATATATTTATACATATATTTACTTAATACTACTTATATGAATGTATATATACATAATTAAATAGAGCAGTTTCTGATTCAAACTCCTATAAAAAAATATAAAATAAAAACAGAAAGCGTTAGAACGAAGCCTTGCTCGTGGCTGCGCGTACACTGTCCGGTATCTCGTTCCATAATCTTACATTTGCATGGGGAGTAAAATATTTGGGTAAAAAGCTAGTGTGATAGAGGAGAACATGGAGGTATGATTTTTCAGGGAATCACCCTAACACTGAAATTTGCTTTTCAGATATTCAAGGACAAACAAATCGTGTAAAACTGAAAATAATGTGCACAGTATTCTAGAATATCTGCGATAACGGAGAGGTAGCTATTTAAGCTAAGAACAATAAGAGGAAACGTGGTCGTATTTACGTAAACCAAAAATGAAGCGTATACAATTATTGAGAAGACGATCCAGTTTCTTTAGAAATTCTTGCGAGGCATCAGCATAGCAGACATCTGCATAATCTAGAATAGGCAACACTAGAGTCTGTATTAGCATTGCCTTAGTCCCTAATGGTAAAAAAAATCTTGAGACGATACAAATAACGTAGTGTTTGTGACCTTTTTGCTTAGTTCATATATATGCGGTTGCCAACTGAGGGTGTTGTCTATAATTAAGTCAAGATCTTTAACAGTTGTTGAGTAAGGAACAATGATATTATTAAATATTAGTATTAGGGAGTATAATTCATATCAATTTTAGTGACTCTACGAGAACTACCAACCACAATAGCCTGAAAGAACAATGGCAGAGTTTCATACATAAAATTAGTTGAGACGGAATGGTAGCGTCTATATATCAAAAATATCTTAAAATGTTAAGTGTCACGCCCCTAATAACTCTGTCAAAGAATTTTGTCCTGAGAAGGCGTCAAAAAAAGATATTTAGATTTGAACCTTTTTAGGTTATGTCTTATGTCACTTGGAAAAGTCATGCGTCGTGTGGTTGTTTGATATTAGCTTAATACATTCTCAAATAAATGTGCCTACATAATTGAGAGTTTTTAGATTATTGTATCTCTATAATATATTTGCATACTATTAATGTATATTTTTGGCATGACTCCAGGGCCTTTGTGTCATACAGTGGCATTCTCAGAAGGGCTAGAACCCAGAGCCGTAAAGCCAGTAAAAAAACAGTACCATATTGTTTTAGCTAGTGTTGCCATAACATTAAATAGAATTGTTACGTATTATATGATTGAGATAATGTATTATTGTAGGAAGTTCTTTGTAAGAGACTAAATTTCAACCATATCACTTTTATTTTTATTATTACTGATAGTATAGTTATTACTAATAATAACTTAATATAAAAATATTTTGTGTTTCTGTGTTGTGTTGGTAGTCTTACAAAGAGTATACGAAAATAGTATGAATATAGTAAATGGCAACACTTGAATAGAATAAAATGATTTAAGTCATTTGATATTCCCACAAATGTTTGCTTTTTTCTGTGGCTTTAATTAAAATACATTATTATTTGAAAAAACATAGAAAAATAATAAAACTCATTTTATATATAACTTATTTCTAGACGCAATAATTTTTATCAATTATTTTTCCGCCATTGCTTTTTGATGGATTAACCCTAATATCAAATCTGTTTGACCGATTAGAAATACAATTGAGATCACTGTTGAGCTTGTCAATCACATCATCGATACATACCACCTCAGCTTGAGCATAAATTTGTAAGTTATCAGAATACAGATGGTACGAACAGCGAATGTCGAATGTAATGAGATTTATAAATACTGAGAACAGGAGAGGACAGAGAATTCCGCCTTGAGGAACGCCAGCAGACAACGAGCACCAATCAGAGATAATCTGACCTACTCGAATTGCCTGCTGATGACCCCGAAGATATGAGAATAACCAGTCCCGGGCTGACGAAGAGAAACCCACGTGACAAAGTATATCAAGGAGAATATCATGATCGACAGCATTAAAAGCGTTAGAGAAATCTATTAGGACTAACACAGTCAATTTTAAGTTCTACATTTCAGTAAGCAAATCTTCCGTAACTTTCCTAGGCCTAAAACCAAATTGAAATGAAATTTGTTTGAGCTTCAAGAACTTTAGATAAAAAGGGAGAATGGATATTGGAGAGAAAGAACAGGGGTTATTTATTTTGTGAAGTGAAGGAAAATCCCCAGTCAATAGTGAATGATTACTGATGTGAGTAATAATAGGAGTAACTATATATATATATATATATATATATATATATATATATATATACAAAGTCTAGAATTAAGGTGATAATAAATCTATTCATATCATCGAAGCCATGTCATAGACTTAATACAATAAATGGTATTTTTTATATCCTCATCAACTACGGGAGAAAAGTTAAATGTGCAGTTATGAGATTGTGGCATAGAATGCAAATAAGAAATGGTACTTGATTTAACAGAAGCCTGCATTTGGGTAGTTCAAGAATCATGTAAATTGAGATCACTTATAGAAATGATTGTTCATTTATTATTCAGTAAAATTAGTCACGAATTTGCAGAATCAGTGTGCTAACCTAAATGATCCATCCATTACAACCTATAAAAGTCCGTTACTAAACATAAGCCTCCCTTATAGATTGCTCAGGCTACCCCGCGTTTTCTAGGGACCGGGGGGAGGGGGGGGGGATATTCCGCTCGCGGCTAAAACTGCTCGGGGCAAGCGGAGCAATAAGATCAAGGCGACCCATGTCACGCTATTCGTGAATTTTTGCAACATCAGGGGACTTCATTCCAACCTTAACGCTGTTCACTACCATCTGGAGACGGAGAAGCCGGCCTTGCTCTTTTTAACCGAGACTCAGGTGTCCTCTCCGGCTGATACTTCATATCTCTCCTACCCGGGGTACAAATTAGAATACTCCTTTGTGCCCCGGGCTGGAGTTTGCATATACGTCAGAGAGGACATTTTTGTTTTCAACGATTCGGGAGACTTGAAGGTCTTGAAGACGGATCTGTCCATCCTATGGCTGTGAGTAGACAGCCACGACTATCCACTCGTCTACGGGTGCTTCTATATGTCTCATAGCGGTCATACGGAAACAGACCGAAACATCGACCACGTCCAAATGGCTACACAGTCCTTGCTACAATAGATTCAATCCGCAGAGATCGTGATCCTTGGCGATTTTTACGCCCACCAAGCCGAATAGCTCGGATCATGTTTAACCGATCATGTGGGGAACCTGTTTATGACTTTGCCTTGGCATATGGTCTTATAAAGCAGGTTACTTCGCCTACGCGGATTCCAGATGCGGAGGATCACGCATCTTCCCTGTTAGACTTTCTGCTGACCTCTCATCCGGACAGATATCAGGTTTACGTCGACGCCCCTCTAAGCTCGTCGGACCATTGTCTTGTCCGGAGTGTAGTGCCACTCACACTAGCGCGGTTGCATTCTGCAGGCTGCCGCCGTATTTGGCAATATAGATCGGCCGATTGAGATAGGATGCGGTCTTTTTTTGCATCCTACCATTGGGGGCGGGTTTGCTACTCGTCGGAAGATCCCAGCATTGATGCTGATTCTGTTGCTGGTGTGGTACTTCAGGGTATGGAACTTTTTATTCCATGCTCTATGGTGTCCATCGCAGACAGATTCCAGCCATGGTTTGGTCGCTCCTATAAAATAGCATCACGCTATAAACAGGAGTGCTACCGGGTCTGGGCTGACGCATCAACGTCTCGGGATGTAAGCACCAGCGCTCTTAAAAAGAAGTATAATTCCACCTCTAGATTCTTCAAAAGAGTCATTGCCAAGACAAGGTCCGAGCACATCGGCAGTATTGGCGAGAAGCTAGTTCGCCTTCCCTCGGAAATCCGTGCATTCTGGTCTCTCGCCAAGGCTGTTCAAGGGAACCTCTGTCAGCCATCTCTACCATCTCTGCACAGAGAGGATGACTCATGCCGCAAAGGAGAAAGCCGAGCTGTTAGGCTCTCTCTTTGCATTCAACCCGACTCTTGATGACGGAGGGAACACACCGCCGACCATCCCGCGGTGTGAGTGCTCCATGCCGGATGTGTGGTTTACACAGCGCTCGATTCGCAAAGCACTCCCCTCCTTGGACGTCAGCAAGTCGAGCGGGCCTGACGGAGTCCCTCTCATTATGCTGAAGACGTGTGCTCCGGAGTAGGCACCGATTTTAACGCGTCTTTTCCGGTACTCCTACTCCCAAGGCGTAGTCCCGAATTCATGGAAGACAGTTTTAGTCAACCGGATTCCTAAAAAAAGCGACCGCTCAGACCCGTCTAACTATAAGCCTATCACCATCACCTCCTTGTTCTCCAAAATAATGGAATCTATTGTAAACAGCCAACTCATGAGGTACCTTGAGGATCACCACCTGATTAGTGACCGCCAGTACGGTTTTCGTCGGGGTCGATCAGCTGGTGATATTCTGGTCTACCTGACTCCTAGATGGGCGAAGGCTGTAGAGTCCAAAGGGAAGGTATTGGCCGTTAGTTTGGATATATTATTTAAATCCAAATATAAATATAAAGATAACGAAGGCCTTCGATCGGGTTTGGCAAAAAACGCTTCTTTCGAAGCTCCCTTCCTATGGGCTTCCCGAGAAATTGTGCAAATGGATCACCAGTTTTCTTGCTGATCGGAGCATCAAGGTCGTAATAGACGGTACATGCTCTGATTACAAGCCTAACAACGCTGGTGTTCTACAAGGCTGTATGCTATCACCAACGCTGTTTCTCCTGCATATCAATGATATGTTGCAAACTGGTAACATTGCTATGCAGACGACAGCACTGGTGATGCCTTATATACCGGCCGTACCAATATTTCTCGGGAAAACGTCTCCGAGTACCGTGACAAACTTGTGTCTGAAGTCGAGTTTTTGCTGAACAAGTCTCGGATTGGGGGCGACTAAATCTAGTCCAGTTTAATCTCCAGAAGACACAAGTTTACCGCTAAAAAGAACCCCCTTTTTCGTATCTCCTCAATTTCAAGGCACTCCCCTTACTGCCTCAGCTAGCATCGGAATTCTCGGCGTCGATATTTTTTTTTAATAGGATAAGGGTGACAAACGACAACACAGTCCACCCGATGGCAAGTGCTTGCTGCGGTCCATAGAAATCTAAAACTATCCTCGTTTGCGAATCAAAATGCAGATGCGTTGTCACCCGTGAGGACTAAGATGGAATGCCTCATTTCCAGTAATAAGGGTCTATCGAATAGCGTGCGCAGTTTCGTGGTCACTTGGAAGTGAAGGCCAAATTGGCCTCTAAAAAAAAAGCTTGGCGTGCTCAGCAGAGCGAGACAGTATTTCATGCCGGCACATCGCTTGCAACTTAACAAAGCGCAAATTCGGCCTCACATGGAATACTGTTCTCATCTCTGGGCCGGGGCACCCCAGTGCCAGCTCCTTCCACTTGACCGCATCCAGCGCAGAGCGGTCCGAATCGTCGACGACCGAGTTCTTTCTGATCGGCTCGATTTACTGGTGCTGGAAGGTGGAGGAATTGTTTGGACTAATTCTAGCCGCCAAATTTCACGAACGTACATCGATACCATCCCCATCACTGGGATGCTTGGCGGTGCACCACTGTGCGTTTTACTACAAGTTTTTTTCCTCGTACAATTTCTCGGTGGAATTGTTTACCACCGGCGATTTTTCCGGACCGACAAGACTTGGGGACCTTCAAGAAAAGAGTTTCTTTCTAAAAGGCCGGCAACGCACCTGCAATTATCCTAGTGTTGCGGTTGTTCGTGGTCGGTGGTAGTCACTTACCACCAGGTGTGCCGCAGGCACGTTTACCCCTGTTCTATAAAAAAATTGCCTAATAGCGGGGATTTTGCCATACTTGCTACACTCGGCAAGCGGTTTGGCAACCGCAATTTTTTATTATTTAGGATGTAATCAGGAAGATGCTGCTGCCCATCTCCTGTTTCATTTTCTCTCTGTCGCCTTTTCCAACACTCACGGGCCGATATGGGGTAGTGGATATTCTTGCACCACCACTGCACGGTTAACCTAAATAATACATAAGAACATTCAAATAAAATTTTAGTTAAGGTTCTTTACGTTTTATGTTTAAAATACAAAGCGCAACTTACATCCACGAGCCGTTCTTCTTATTTCTCTTATACATGCATCAAGAGGTATCATTTGTCGCATGATCTGAAAAACTGACTAAATTTTTTCAATCAACTCCTCTTTTGTCATGACTTTTTGACACGCGTATGAGTCTACTCGACCGGGCAATAGCATATATGGCAAATAACATGGCAAATAGCAGCTTAATGCTGCTGTGTTTCATATGGTGAGTGGAGAGAACCGGAACCCATTTTTAATGGATACGAGACGTTCCATCTAAGTCCTCAGGGGTAACAACGCATATGCATTTTGATTCTTAATTGCGGATAAATGTAGATGTTTACGGGTCTCCAACTAAAAGAACACCTGAACAACTGTTTTCCAGGCAGCTGGTCTATACCAATTCCATGGCCTGCAGGACCCGTTGACGTTTCGTCTGGGGTCGTCCCCACACTACTACAGGGCCAGTCTGTGAATACGGAGAAATATTTTTTTTAATATAGAATAAGGATAACAAACGAGCACACAGTCCACCTGATGGAAAAGGGATGCTGTGGCCCATAGACATTTACAATTATCCTCGATTAAGAATCATAATGCAGATGTGTTGTCACCCATGGGGATTTTAGTCCTGCAGACCATGGAATTGGTATGGACCAGCTGCTTGCCATCTTAATGGATTGCCTTGTTTCCAGTAAAAAATGTCTCCACGGTTTTCTACACTCACCATACGAAATATAGCAGTGTCAAGCTGCCATTGTACACTGGTATTCTGTGAGAGCGTGGTCCTTCCCCGGTCGAACTGACCCATTCGTGCTACAACTATACTACTTATATAGCTGCAGCATGGCTCTACCACGTATAAAATGTGTAAGATGTATGCGGACGCGTTCCCGTGAAACTGCCAACATGCGGCAAAGGTGGACCACCATGGGGTTTTAATCGGTGCGAGTCCAACAGTCCTTGCTCCCGCGATCCGGATCAAATTTTCCTGAATTCACACCAACATCCAATGGGCGATTCTTTCCAACTGAGTGTGCGCAGGAATTGCAAAATTTTATTCCTCCCTCTCCCTTCCACTTTCGTTGTTGACCACGCATTCGATCCAAACGGTTTGCTACATCGTAACATCGCTCATTATGTGTATAGCAAAGGAGTGGAATAAGTTGCCGGCATCTTTCCATTCGATTACAATGTGGGTGTCTTCAAGGTAAGACTGAATAAGCTTTTGATAAGTCAGTGCGCTTTAACATATTAGGCTACATCACCACTTACAATCAGGTGGGATTGTAGTTAAGCGGTTGCTTAGAATAATAAAAAAAAACCTTCTATGAGCCGAAGACAAGTTGTTTAGAATACCCTAACTTGATTCTTGATACAACCTCCGGGTCATAGCCGGTAATGCGTCAGGCATATACTTCATTCGAGAACGTCGTTATTGAACCTTATATTCTTAGTAGTAGTACGAGTATCTAGATGGTACTTCAGTAATACCTTTTAAGTACCACCTATCATAGATATCAACGGTGAATTACTTACTAATTTGAAGTGAGTATGACTAGTCTTATTAATTTCATTCAAAATGATGAAACCTTGCTGACCTGAAAAGTTTGAAGTCGACCGAAAATATCATTTATACCACAGCTAGCACCTTTCGTGGTGAAAAATCAAAGTACTTACATACACTTGTGCACAGCGCTCAAGCGGTACAGAACTTTTTTGGATAAATCCATATTTAGGTTTTTTATAGGATAAGGGTGACAAACGAGCACACAATCTTCCACCTGATGGTAAGTGGTTGCTGTGGCCCATAGATATCTACATCTATACTCGATCAAGAATCAAAATGCAGATGCGTTGTCACCCGTGAGGACTAAGATGAAATGCTTCTTTTCCAGTAAAAAGGGTCTCCGGTTCTCTACACTCACTCACCATACGAAACACAGCAGTGTAAAGTTGCTATTTTACGTTGGTATTCTGTGAGAGTGTGGTCCTTCCCCGGTCGAGCCGACCCATTAGTGCTACAACTATACCAGCTGCAGCATGACTATTGAATTGTATTAATTTATCTGTATTCATTGAAGATTACATACATACATACATATGATCACGCCTCTTTCCCGTAGGGGTAGGCAGAGACCACTTATTTCCACTTACTACAATCCTTACATACTTGTTCCGTTTCGTCCACTTTCATTATTCCCTTCATACATGGTCTACGGTTTAGGGTACTCTTGACCTGGCCTTTTTTCAAGACGTCCCTGATTTGGTCTTGAAATGTCCGCCTACGTCTACCCCTTCCAACACTTTCATTCACACTCGCCTTATACACCTTTTTTGTCAATCGTTCTTCATTCATTCTTTCGACATGGCCGAACCATCTGAGCATACCTTTCCCAATTTTTGTCACTTTATCTTCTTTCAGACTACAATTTTTCCATTACGCTCGCAGGGGGATATTACGCTCGCGACTAAAACTGCTCGGGGCAAGCGGAGCAATAAAATCAAGACTACCCATGTCACGCTATCCGTGAATTTTTGCAACATCAGGGGACTTCATTCCAACCTTAACGCTGTTCTGGAGACGGAGAAGCCGGCCTTGCTCTTTTTAACCGAGACTCAGGTGTCCTCTCCGGCTGATACTTCATATCTCTCCTACCCGGGGTACAAATTAGAACACTCCTTTGTGCCCCGGGCTGGAGTTTGCATATACGTCAGAGAGGACATTTGTTTTCGACGATTCGGGAGACTTGAAGGTCTTGAAGATGGACCTGTCCATCCTACGGCTGTGAGTAGACAGCCACGACTATCCACTCGTCTACGGGTTTTTTTTATAGGAGAGGGGGCAAACGAGCATGCGGCTCACCGCACCGCACCGCGGTAAGTGACTACCGCCGCCCATGAACAACTGCAACACCAGGGGAATCGCAGATGCGTTGCCGGCCTTTTAAAAAGGAGTAGGCTCTTTTCTTGAAGGTTCCTAAGTCGTATCGGTCCGGAAAAATCGCTGGTGGTAATCGATTCCACAAGGAAGTTGTGCGAGGGAGAAAAATTCTTCTGAATCGCACAGTGGTGGACCGCCAATCATCTAGATGATATGGATGGTATCGCAAGTTCTGTCGCGATGTGCGATGGTGAAATTGAGCGGCTGGAATTAGTCCGAACAATTCCTCAGAGCACTCCCCGTGGTAGATGCGATAAAATACGCAAAGAGATGCAACCTCTCTACGCAGTGCCAGTGAGTCAAGCCGATCGGAAAGAACTCGGTCGTCGACGATTCGAACCGCTCTGCGCTGGATGCGGTCAAGTGGAAGGAGCTGGCACTGGGGGGCCCCTGCCCAGAGATGGGAACAGTATTCCATGTGAGGCCGAACCTGCGCCTTGTAAAGTTGCAAGCGGTGTGCCCGCATGAAATACTGTCCCGCTCTGCTGAGCACGCCAAGCTTTTTAGAGGCCAATTTGGCCTTCTCTTCCAAGTGACCACGAAACTGCACGTCACTAGATATGTCGACACCGAGGATTCCGATACTGGCTGAGGCAACTAGGGGAGTGCCTTGAAACTGAGGAGATACGACAAAGGGAATCTTTTTAGCGGTAAACGCGCAAACTTGTGTCTTCTGGGGATTGAACTGGACTAGATTTAGTCGCCCCCAGTCTATAGGTCTATAGGTCTTATAGCGGTAATACGGAAACAGACCGAAACATCGACCACGTCCAAATGGCTACAGATTCCTTGCTACAATAGATTCAATCCGCAGAGATCGTAATCCTTGGCGATTTTTACACCCACCAAGCCGAATGGCTCGGTTCACGTTTAACCGATCATGTGGGGAACCTGTATATGACTTTGCCTTGGCATATGGTCTTACACAGCAGGTTACTTCGCCTACGCGGATTCCAGATGCGGAGGATCACGCATCTTCCCTGTTAGACTTTCTACTGACCTCTCATCCGGACAGATATCAGGTTTACGTCGATGCCCCTCTAAGCTCGTCTGACCATTGTCTTGTCCGGAGTGTAGTGCCACTCACACTAACGCGGTTGCATTCTGCAGGCTGCCGCCGTGTTTGGCAATATAGGTCGGCCGATTGAGATAGGATGCGGTCTTTTTTTGCATCCTACCATTGGCGGCGGGTTTGCTACTCGTCGGAAGATCCCAGCGTTGATGCTGATTCTGTTGCTGGTGTGGTACTTCGGGGTATGGAACTATTTATTCCATCCTCTGTGGTGTCCATCAAAGAGACAGATTTCAGCCATGGTTTGGTCGCTCTATAAAATAGCATCACGCTATAAACAGGAGTGCTACCGGGCCTGGGCTGACGCATCAACGTCTCGGGATGTAAGCACCAGCGCTCTTAAAAAGAAGTATAATTCCACCTCTAGATCCTTCAAAAGAGTCATTGCCAAGACAAGGTCCGAGCACATCTGCAGTATTGGCGAGAAGCTAGTTCGCCTTCCCTCGGAAATCCATGCATTCTGGTCTCTCGCCAAGGCTGTTCAAGGGAACATCTGTCAGCCATCTCTTCCATCTCTGCATATAGAGGATGACTTACTGGCCCATGCCGCAAAGGAGAAAGCCGAGCTGTTAGGCTCTCTCTTTGCATTCAACCCGACTCTTGATGACGGAGGGAACACACCGCCGACCATCCCGAGGTGTGAGTGCACCATGCCGGATGTGTGGTTTACACAGCGCTCGGTTCACAAACACTCCCCTCCTTGGAGGTCAGCAAGTTGAGTGGGCCTGACGGAGTCCCTCCCATTGTGCTGAAGACGTGTGCTCCGGAGTTGGCACCGATTTTAACGCGTCTTTTGCGGTACTCCTACTCCCAAGGCGTAGTCCCGAATTCGTGGAAGACAGTTTTAGTCCACCCGATCCCTAAAAAAGGGGACCGCCCAGACCCGTCTAACTATAAACCTATCGCCATCACCTCCTTGTTCTCCAAAATAATGGAATCTATTGTAAACTGCCAACTCATGAGGTACCTTGAGGATCACCACCTGATTGATGACCGCTAGTACGGTTTTTGTCGGGGTCGATCAGCTGGTGATATTCTGGTCTACCTGACTCATAGATGGGCGAAGGCTGTAGAGTCCAAAGGGAAGGCATTGGCCGTTAGTTTGGACATAACGAAGGCCTCCGATCGGCTTTGGCACAAAACGCTTCTTTCGAAGCTCCCTTCCTATGGGCTTCCCGAGAAATTGTGCAAATGGATCACCAGTTTCCTTGCTGATCGGAGTATCAAGGTCGTAATAGACGATACATGCTCTGATTACAAGCCTAACAACGCTGGTGTTCTACAAGGCTGCATGCTATCACCAACGCTGTTTCTCCTGCATATCAAATGATATGTTGCAAACTGGTAACATTGCTATGCAGACGACAGCACTGGTGATGCCTTATATACCGGCCGTACTAATATTTCTCGGGAAAACGTCTCCGAGTACCGGGACAAACTTGTGTCTGAAATCGAGTTTTTGCTGAACAAAGTCTCGGATTGGGGGCGACAAAATCTAGTCCAGTTCAATCCCCAGAAGACACAAGTTTGCGGGTTTACCGCTAAAAAGAACCCCCTTTGTCGTATCTCCTCCATTTCAAGGCACTCCCCTTACTGCCTCAGCTAGCATCGGAATTCTCGGCGTCGATATTTTTTTTTTAATAGGATAAGGGTGACAAACGACAACACAGTCCACCCGATGGCAAGTGCTTGCTGCGGTCCATAGAAATCTACATCTATACTCGATCAAGAATCAAAATGCAGATGGGTTGTCACCCGTGAGGAATAAGATGGAATGCCTTGTTTACAGTATAAAGGGTCTCCGGTTTTCGACACTCACCATACGAAACACAGAAGCGTTAAGCTGCTATTTTGCGCTGGTATTCTGTGAGAGCGTGGTCATTCCCCGGTCGAGCCGATTCATTCGTGCTACAACTATACCAGCTGCAGCATGACTGTTGAATTGTATTAATTTATCTGTATTCATTGAAGATTTATCTCTGTTATAAAGCTTCGAACACTCTAATTCTGCAAATAGGTAACTAAGTTATTTAATTAATATTTTTATTATAGCCGTACGAGTATTACAATTCTTCATCAAACGTAAAGAGCCTTTAATATTTTTATGATTTTTATTTAATAAAGCAGACACTTTAAATTCATGTCGTTACATAGCCCGGACATTGTTCATATAGAAATTTAAAAAAAAATGCTCTCATACTGTCCAATTAGTTGGGCTAAATTAGCTATAAACAGTCAAATTTTGGGGATTTTCAAAAAATAAAAATTGTAATAAAAATGTTAAGACTTCGATGAAGACATGTATGGCTGTAAATAACCTCAATGAGCTCACCTATCACCCCTTTAAAGCTTTACATCGAGTTCCCAAACAACCATGGTATTTACACATTTTGAGCAAAATTACAAATTTTTGATTATCGGATTTCGTTGTATTCCTCATACACTTAGCAGTATTCAGGATGTCGCTGTAATTATAATTGTAAAGAAATAACACAATATAAAAACCCTTTTTTAATAACAAATTTTCTTGGATTACCCTTACAGATTTATTATTTGATTTTCGATTTTTTCGTTTATAATACCAATGACTTTAAAAATTTATTCAGTGTAAGTAGACCTCCCAGTACTAGTGACTGCACACTAATGCAAGATCAGCATATACTGGGGTTATTTTAAACCCTTGGTCTATAGAAGAAAGAGATTGTAAGTAGTAGCACTTCCCATTGCCACTCTTTCATTAATAATAAAGTCGCGTGTCGCATGTTTGTTTGTAAATAGAAAAAAATATGAAACAGACAAGTGACGGCTCCGTGGCGGAGTGGCTTAGTAATGAGTTGCAGCGCTAAGGGCCGCGGGTTCGAATCCCGGACGGAACAAGTATTTGTATGGCCTATAAATAATTGTTCTGGGTCTGTTCAAAGTATGTAAACTGTCCATGCGATACAGGAGAAAATCTTAGTGGATGTTCCGGTTTTTTAAAAAGAGAGGAAGAGACAACTAATGATAAAGCTAACAGTGGTAGAGCCCCGCGGAAGCATTTGCTGTCGCACGGATGGGCCGGCTCGAACCGGGGTGGTACCACGACCTCACAGAAAACCAGCGTGAAGTAGAAGTTTACCTCTGCGTTTCGCTTGGTGAGTGCAGGTGGCCGGAGGCCCTTTTTACTGGAAATGAGGCATTCCATCTTAGTCCTCACGGGTGCCAACGCATCTGCATTTTGATTCGTAAACGAGGATACATGTAGATGTCTATGAGCCGCAGCAACCACTTACCATCAGGTGGACTGTGTGCTCGTTTGTCACCCTTATCCTATAAAAAAAATGAAATTTTGTACAACCCACTTCAATATTAATACGCATTATTAAGGATAACTACTTGTCAGATCTTGATCTTTATATGGGACTACATTAGAAGCACCAGCTTTCAAATAAAAAAAACATCAAAATCGAGTAACACATAAAAAATACAGTCGAATTGTGTACCTTCTCCTCTTTTGAAGTCAGTTAAAAATAGTAAGTTTAAATGGTTGTTATAATCTTAATTTTCCTCGATGTATATTAACCTTCCTCACATTGGATAATAAAGTTTTTATTGTCAGCAAATTGATGGCTCCGTGGCGCAGTGGATTAACAATGAGTTGCAACGCTGGGGCAACGGGTTCTAATCCCTCACGGAACAAGTATTCGTATGGCCTACAAATAATTGTTCCGGGCCTAGATGTTTGTCCTTGTGCAATTTATGTTTGTTAACTGCCTCCACGATACAGGAGAAAATCCTAGTGTGGGGGTAACGTTTTTTTAACAGAATAAAAAATAAATAAAAGAAATACTTATACATTGCATAACACCTCAGTGTATTCTACTATATAGCAACCAATATCAAAGGATTCAATTTGTTTTATCACATCTAACCCTACAGTAAAAGTGGTCTTAACAGAGGCGCGTAACGGGCTAAGTGATACAGATACTCGCACGCGGACGTAAGGTGCATTTTGATTTAATATGCGCGCCACATAAATTTTCTTTCGACGAAATAAACGGTAGGCTAATTTCACGAAGGTCTCTTCCAAGACGTGCAAAGTATTATGAATATTAGCCACGTTGTAACTAAGTTTAAATTCGCAAGTTTGCTGTCAGAGAGTGATCCTTCTGTTCTTTTAATTATTATTTATTCTGTGGTTTTAGGGTTCACTGCCTGATGAACCTAAGTTAGCAGTAATATTTGGTTTCTTATTATGGGACGAACTGAGTATACCAAAGTAAACTGTGATATTACAAATAAATAAACCAGTATTAATTTTATATAATTCATTTATTTAAATTGTATAGTATTCACATGTCGCTACGAGTTTCAAGACGTGAAACACCAGCTTTACATACAAAATGAGAACACAATGCTTTACAAAATAACTAGGTATAAAGAGAAATGCAGCGGTCGAACAAAAGCGAATTGTATGTTATAACTAGGACTGCTATATGTAAATTGTGATATAGCAAAATGAGACTTATGGCTTAAAATTACTTGGCAGTTAGCACGCGAGAGATGATGAATAAAAAAAATGATTACTTAATACTGATCAATGCCAAGTCGACATCTCGCGCGAGAACGAGAGTTATTCAAATCTGATGGCAGAAAATATGCTAAGATCTCAAAAATGTGAAAAAAAAACTATCACAATTCAAAATCGACGGCTGAAATGCGAATTAACTCTCAGCCCTCACGTTCTCCAACTAAGAACAAGTGGTAAATTTAAAATTTTGTACAAACGACTTCAATATGAATATAATTTATTGTTCATTTTTTTAAAAACCCCTCAACCGATTTCGTTAAAATTTAAATGGAACCACTTGGGAAGCAAACAAAAAAGAATTTTCTAAATCGATTAAGGCGTCTTTGAGTAATCGGTGAACATACATAAAAAAAAGATTCCGACGAATTGAGAACCTCCTCCTTTTTTGAAGTCGTTTGAAAAAACTATACAATAATTGACTAAGTAAATACCTTAAACCGCTACTCGGGTTAAAAAATAATAAGCCGGTTGTCTCTTATCAAGACGTCCGGATGATATTAAACTATTGAGCATAACAATATACGAAAGGCAGTCATCTTAATACAAATATTTAAAAAAAATGCTAAATTTGAGTATAGTGAGATACTGTCAGAAAGTAAAATACTTTACGAGTTAATATGCTTACACTTGTACAAACAGTATTCGTTACTTTAATTTAATCAATTTCCCTATGAACCACACGGGGGAAAAGGAGTTGTGTCGAAATATTTAATATTCCCTGGTTGTTGACCAAAACACGCACGTAAATTACAAAATTTTATTGTAATAAACGCAACTTATTATATTTGTAAATGAACAATATTAATATTATATAAAACATCTTTGTCATGTCTAGTCACGATATAGCTACAAGTGAAGCATTATTAACCCATTTACATTAAAGCATAACATTACAACAGTAATATGCATTTATTTTGTAAATTACAATACACTTGTATTTTATGCGCAATGTTATTACATATTAAAAAAAAATTATAAATCTATTTGAAAAATAAAAATGCTTTAATGTCGATTATACATATAACAATAGGCCCTTTGTAAATGTTACAAATATCGGAAGACAAAATAATTAATTTTAAAACACAAGTCAAACATATTGCACTGTAAATTAAAAACAAAAAGGGACTAGACACATTAATTGAACTGAACGATTTTTAACATCTTTGCTAAATGATTTAATTTATACTCTACACTTCATTGGAAGAATTTTGATTCTGTACTCTTTGACGCTTTATTAATATATGCAAATGGTTCATTATTATTTAGTCCATTTTCAATATAATGTGTCTAGTCGAAATAAGAACTGCGAAATTGTGTTTACAACAACATAGCATATATTTGTTTTATTTGCAAAGCAAGATTAGTTAGCACTAACCAGTAATTTGTATAATTATGTAGTCTAGAATATTCTGAGAATAATCGTTGATGAGATTGGATATGTTTGACAAACTTCAACATAACGTTTGAGTTACAATCATACAAGGAACCATTTTGTAGTTAAGTAGTAAAAAGCTGGATTATGAAAACAAAATGTACTTATAATGCTACGCAATAAGTTGTAACTCTCCATAATATACAGAATGGCCGTGTATATAATGTGTAGTTATTTATCTAATAACGCATCTATACTCACTGTATAAATCGTCAACTTATCACATTCACTACTCTATATTCATTTAAAAAAAAATCGCACAGCTTAGCTTCTTAACTAGCTTAAAAGGCCTTGTAACTATCTACCCTTAAGTCCTTTAAGAATTCCGATTATAAGGTCACCATTTCGTCGCGAATACAACATCACTATATCACTTGAGAGAAATTAACTAATTACACAATGTAACTTAGAAACGAATTACAAGTAGTAATTAAAAAAAAATGATAAATTGATTTTGTAGGAAAATCGTTATAACACACACATTAATAGTTTAGTTCGCTTACATCTATGTTTTTCGAGAGAGAATTTTTATGAAAAAAAAAAAACTAGCCTATGACGCCAATTGTAATAACTTCAGAGCGTCAATAGACGGCGCATGCGCTTAAACAAAATTCATTCAAAATCTTGTATCAATGACTGCAAGATTCTACGAATTTCGATTGAACGCGCACTACAAAAAAAAATTCAAGTCTCGAAATTTAACAAGTCGTCTTTCGGTAAAATGGTTCAAAGAGCTCCCTTAAACAGTGGTCGAGGTTTCCTATACACTAAACCAGACTTAGCAGGCACTAAGAACGACACATTCGACTCGTGAACGTACGTACTCTTAATTAATACGTATACCAACATAGAAAACAGTAAAACACGTTAGATTACTCGCACAATTCCACTAGATGTCCGCATTACATATACATTATGTAGTCTTTATTTTATTTATTGAGATCAATAACGCCGCTATGCACTAAATTGAAGGCTCTTCGCCGAACGAGAATGTCCTTTTGTACCTCAACCACTGCCTTACAAATGATACACTTTAAACTACCTAGGAACATAAAAATGATTGTGCTTCATAAACACTATTATTCCAATCACTAAATTTAGATTTCTTTGAGCCGACAGCAATGTCTATGGTATTAGGTTAGGGTTTGAATCGTCTAAAATAAATCTTTAATAATACTTTAAATAATTCGTATGTTGCTATAATTATTTTAACTGGTGTATTTTTCAGGAATTAACGCTAACGTAGTTTTATTCAGTTCTATATAATTGCAAGAATTTACGCAAGAAAACTGGTCGTTTATTTGTACATTATAATCCATTCACTAACATCCTAGTATACACCAAACCTACGAATCACTATAAGGCAGTGGAGAGGCTTGTTACCGCACACACGTCACTTTTGTAGCACCAATGCCGCCGAACACCAACCGCTCGTCACAGTCGCCAAATATCTTTTTTTATATTCTGTCGTGTGTCAAAACTGTACTTGAGTATGTACTTAAAATCCCATTGGCATTTCTTTTGTTTCTAGTTGGCTATATCAAATATTGAAAATAAGTCTATTCATATTTCTACAAGAGAACGGAACGATAAAATGCGTACCGCGACTTAAGAATTCCGCGCTACATTCGTAGAGCGCAGAACACAGATGCACACCAAGGCGAATGAAGCCAGGGGGTGTCCACGTGCGCGGCAACAGTGTGCGTCGGCGGCGCAGGGAGCGCGGGTTTCGCGGGGGGCACGGGGGGCACAGGGGGCACGGGGGGCACAGGGGGCACATCAGACGAGGTGGTCGCGGTCGTCGAGCGAGGCGTCGGAATCGCGCTCGGCGCGCAGCTCACGCTCGAGGTCGAGGCTGCGGCGCTCGAGCTCGAGCCGCGCGGGGCCCGCCGCGTGGGGTCGTCGCGGCGCTTCCAGGGACGACACCTGGTGGTGATTGCATCGTTATTTATAAAGCCGCTATCACCTTACAATAATCAAGTATTAAGTACCCTACGTATGTCCTGTTGCAAATTTTCTATTGAAAATTTTAACAATTTCTACTATTGCAAACCTCAAGTGCACGTGTTTCACCTGGCTACTTATCTATAAACGAGGTTCTGGCGGCCAAATAATAGAGATATATTCATTCGAAAATGTAGAAGAAAAACGACGAACTTTATTTCTCTTTATTTCAATCTTTATTTAAAAAAAATAAGGTGTAAGAATATACACTACCACATATCGTCCCGTAGATGTCGTAAGAGGCGATAGAGGAAAACAAACCAGTAGATGGCAGCAGCGTCTTTCTAATAACAACTAGAAAATAAAGCTGCGATTGCCAACCCGCCTGAAAGCATGACAACTTCGGTAAATACCCCCCCTTAAGAGGGAGTGCTTTATCATGATGTGACGATGTGTGTGTTTAGCCATATAGGAGCACTTTTTTTTGTAAATTAATGGACAAATCGCTTACAGAACTCCAGCGAAAATAGCAACTTAACTGCTACTGTATTTTGTATGGTGAGTGTAAACAACCAGATACCCTTTTAACTAGTTACGAGGCATTTTATCTTAATCCTCAAGAGTGACAGCGGGTCCTACAATTTGATTCTCAATTCTCAAGGTGTCTGTGGGTCACATCATCCACTTAGCATCAGGTGGACTGTGTGCCCGTTTATCAGTGATATTGTATATATATGTAAGAGTGGCACCTTGGCGAGGCGGCGGGCGGACGGCGGGCGCTAGGAGGGCGCGGGCAGGTGCGGCAGCTTGGCGGCCCAGTAGCGCCCCGACCCGCTCTCCTCCGACAGCGCCGCCTGCAGCTTCGCTTCTGCGGACATTGCACACTCTGTCTTCATTGCCCTCGTCTGTATCACTATAAGGAATTATCTGCACGAGCTATTCACGTAGCATCTCCGTTCACGATCCATAGACAAGTAAATATCGACATAATTGTTATCGCAGCCCAGCAAAAGTTTAGTTGAACATAAACCTCCCCTGTAGGTAGCCACAATTCACCATGATCCTGGTGTTAATGATCCTGATGATGATCATGACCTTCATCCATCGATTCCCTACATGCCACATCAAATCGTCAATCCATTTAGTGAAGAATCACCCTAATTTGCGTTTTTACATGTCTGTCATCATCATCATCATCATCAAAATCATTACCGCCTTTCACAGGTCCACTGCTGAACATAAGCCTCCCCCAAGTAATGCCACAAAGCACGGTCCTGAGACACCTTCATCCGTCGACTTCCTGCATGTCTTACCAGGTCGTCACTCCGTCTAGTGGGGGGGTCGCCCTACACTTCGCCTACCGGTACAAGGCTGCCACTCGAGAACTTTTTCTCCTCATCGGTTGTCGGTTCTTCGAGCTATATGGCTGGCCCATTGCCACTTCAGCTTACTAATCCGTTGGGCTATGTCGGTCACTCTGGTTCTACTGCGGATATCGTCGTTTCTAAGTTTATCACGCAAAGAAACCCTGAGCATAGCCCCCTCCATAGGTCGCTGAGCGACCTTGAGCGTTCTCATACGGATGAAGGACCACATCTTAGATCCATAAGTCATAACTGGCAACACTCACTGGTTGTTCAATCTCGTTTTCAGGTTTTGAGGTATTTTAGACGATTCTGCCATTAGGACTAATTCGTCGGCAAATCAGTCGAGTGATGTACTCGCCATTAATGTTAATACCGTATCCTTTCCAGTCCAGTTGCTTGAAAACACCTTCGAATGCAGCGGTGAAGAGTTTCGGGGATATAACGTCACTCTGTCTTACACCTCTCTGCAGTTGGCTAGGTTTCGTACTGTGATTCTGTACTCGGATAGCCATTGTAGTGTTTGTACCCTACTGTACAAACACTTCAGCACTTCGATATACCGAAGGTCAACATAGCACCGCTTTAGGGACTGTAGCACCGCACAAATTTCGACGGAATCAAAGGCTTTCTCACAGTCCACATACGCAAGGCAAAGCTGATTGTACTCTTCGGTCTTCCTGAGCCGCCTGCATACATCAACTAACAATATGGATGTAGCATGTTTCATTAAGTCATCATTTCGTCTAATGGGAGGTTGCTAAACATGTCCCTCACCAATACGAGAATACCATAAAAATTATTATTCGACAAAAGTAATGTATATATACCTAGTCAGGTCATAAATTCTGTCACATGTTTAATATAAAATAATTGAAACAAGTTTATTCATTATGTAACCATTTATATACCAAAATGAACTTAACAAAACATAGATTCTTATGACACTAAAGTTTATTCAAAATGACCTCCGTGATCTTGAATACAGGCCTTCAATCTGCGCGGCCGGTCGTCTATCGCAGCACGAACGAGGTCCATGTCAATATCGGCGGCTGCCTTAATCAAGGACGTCATGAGTGACTCCAAAATGGGATGAGCCTTTGAGCACGCTTTTTCCTCCAAGTGTTGCCATATCTTGTAATCTAACGGATTCAAATCTGGACTGGAGGAGGGCCAGACTTCGTGCCGGATGAAGTCGATTTCACGCGCCGCCAGCCAGTCTTGTGTGCTCTTCGCTCTATGAGCTGGCGCCGAATCTTGTTGGAATACCCAGTGCCTGTTATTGAACATGGTATGGACTGTATTTTGATACACAACTGCATTCGTTTTTACACCTTTCTCACAAAAATGTACCTCTGTTAAGCCCCAATAAGAAACTCCCAACCATACCATGAGCGAGGATGGAAAATGACCTCGTTGGACACGCGGAATACGGTTGCTGTGTGCGTACACCTTATCATTTTGTTTGTTGTAGCTCTCTTTTACGGTAAAATTTTTTTCATCCGAAAAAAGAATTTCCCGATATTTTTTTCCCGCGTACCGCTTCAACAAAGCGCGGCATCTCTTCAGTCTCAGGTCCATTAGACGAGCATTTAAACGATGTCCTGTTTTTCTTCGATATGCCCGAAGCCCTAAGTCTTCATTTAACACCCTTTTCACCGTGGTTCTGCTTAACCCCATCTGAAGGGCCAACAGTTTCTGCTTACGTTTGGGATTTCTTTGAATTCGCGCCTTCACAGCTTTTATCACTGCTGGAGTCCTAACAGACCGAGGGCGACCACTTCTTGACCTGTCATCTACACTAGAGTCTTCATTGTATCGTTTGATGGTACGATAAACGAATCTTTTGGTTATATTCAAATTTTTCAGTATGTCAAAAATTTGAATTGGCGCGTAACCGCAACGATGCAACGCAATAACTGCAACACGGTCTTCTTTAATCGTCCACTCCATATTTAAAAATGAGTAAAATTCTAAAAAGTATACAGTTTTATTTTCATGGACAATTCGAAATTCGAATTCGATAAAATTTTTTGTGGCCAGTATTCTAAAAGAAAAGTTTTTACTGTGTGACAATACTTATGACCTGACTGTGTATATCTACAATAATGTAATATTATTTGCTATGTTTTGGATAAGTAATAATGTAATATATTAAAGAAAATAAATTATTATTCTCTACAAGATTATGGAACGTATAATTAACGCTGACCTAATATCATACTTAACACAAAATGACCCCTAAGCAATCGACAGGACGGGTTCCGCCATAATTGGTCGACTTTCTAGTTATTACATATACTAGATAGATGGGTTTTAACCTAGACATATGGAGCGAGGCTTCAAAGAAAAATGAGGAAGCAATTGCTCAAAGGCCTTTGATAGGATTTGGCACACTAGCCTCTAAGGCAAGCTTTCAGCGTACGGCTTATATTTAGGTCCTATAACAATCAATGCCGCATATCATCAGGGGAAAAACCCGAACTGACACACTATTTTTTTTATAAAAATATCTATGTTGGATAATGTTTTTGCATACCAGTGCAGTTTACTTACTGGCGACTTGCGATGCGTTGAAGGTGACCGGAGTGCGCGCAAGAGGCGTGCGTAGGGAGCCGCTGCGGCCGCCCACGCCCCCCGCGCCGCCCGCGCCCGTCGCCGCGGCGCCGGCCGCCCCCGTCCCCGCACCCGCCCCCGCCGCCCCCGCGGCCGCACCTGCCGCACCCCCTGCGCCCCCCGCGCCGCCCGACTGCCGGCAACAGAAAAACCATATCTATACACAATTACTCGATACCACACAACATTAAAGTACAAACTTCGAGCAACAATACACAACTGTTCGCTTAAAAATCGAAGCGCAGTTTACCGCGGTCACGATTTAAATTATACCTAGCTATGGCTAAATTCTTCAGCAGTTTATTTATTTATTTAACAATTTATTTACGCAACAACGCAAACAACGGAACGGACACAACATGATGAAGAGTTTGTACAAGGGCGCTATTTATCTCGTAATGAAATTTCTTCCAATAGGCCATTTACAAAGATATCTGATAAATAAAAGATAATAAGGTGTGCACTTTGTTATTATACCACACATACAAGATAAAATAAATACATATATGAGTATTTTTCAAAATAATTGTACCTTTTCGAAATAAAGTATGTCACTAACATTTAAACATTATTTTAAAATGTGTAGGTAGTCGTCTTCCATTTTTTTTTATCAATAAACTTAACACTTCATTCATTATCAAAACGATATTAGAATGTTCTACTTCGTCCTAATTATTTATTAGCATTTTTTTTCTTACACCTTGCCTTTTAACCTTCATACAAATATGAAATGTCACTGCTACTCCCCACAAGATTCCCGCCTAACTACATAAAGTTCTTTTAAGTTTATTTATTTTTCACAATATTCATCTTTTATAGGAAATTCTAATCTATTCGGTATAATCATAAATTTTTTAGATTTACTAATAAAAAAAACAAGAAATTGCAATAATAACATGTGTCACGCCTTTTTTACAATTTCGTTATATAAACTTAGTAACACTAATTGCTCGATCGTGTATTCACTTTCTGAACGCATTCTGATCTTAATATACTAGTAACACTCGGCCATCTCTGACTGGTCAATGTTCAGCTGTACCTCCCATATTGAATTTAAAAGAAAACAAGACTTGAAGCTTACGCCTTGTTCTTAAATAATATTCTAACAATTTAGTAACAGTTGACTTTTCTTATGGGTATTTTAAAAAATTTATATATTTAATGCTTCATATGTTGAACAGACTGATATATCGTAATATATGCTTTCATTTAAACGATAAACTTGACGGTTTGATGTAAAAACTAATTTAACGTTACTTTTCACTAACAATTTCGTAAATTTTCGTTCGTTTCGAAAGTGTATAGTCTTAAGTAACGTATACACTGGTGTAGTTGTAGTGATAAGCATTACAAGGTAGGTGAGTAAATTAAGCCCTTTGGCACATTATAAGAAAATTTCTTGTGTCTTATGAGAAATGTCTTATAAGAAATTCAGTCGCATTGGTTGTTATATGAGACCACACATATTATAAAAAAAAAAAAAAATATATACAAATTAGCGATGCTCAATTTGGATTTAAAAAAGATAGTTCTACGGATGCGGCGATTTTTACTTTAAAGCAAACCGTTAGTTATTATAATAAGCGGAAAACAAATATTTATGCATGTTTCTTGGACTTAAGTAGGGCTTTTGACAGAGTCAGTTATGATATACTTTGGAGGAAGTTACGTGATACGGGAGTGCCGTCATTATGTATTAACATATTGATCGCATGGTATAGTAGGCAAATTAATGTAGTAAAGTGGCGTGATACATACTCTGAGGAATTTCTCCTACAATGCGGCGTGAGGCAGGGAGGGCTAACATCGCCTATGCTGTTTAATCTGTATGTTAATCAGCTGATTGAGGAGCTTAGAAGCACCAGACTGGGTTGCCACATTGGTTCTGAATGCTTTAACAACTTGAGTTATGCTGATGATATGGTGCTGCTGAGTCCCTCGATAGGTGCGCTGCGTGCACTACTCCAGATATGTGAGAAATATGCGATGGATCATAACCTATTGTACAACACCAACAAGTCTGTTTGTTTGCTTTTTAAGAGTGGTAGGGTTCAACCTCATATCCCCCCATTGTATTTGTGTAATTCACAATTAGAGTGGGTAACGACGTTTAAATACCTGGGTCATATTGTTACTCAGGATCTGTGTGATGGTTCCGATATGGACCGCGAGCGACGTTCCTTGTCAGTGCGTGCCAACATGATAGCTAGACGCTTTCAAAAGTGTTCTTATACCTCAAAGCTGGCGTTGTTTTCAGCTTACTGTCAGCCCCTTTACACTCCTCAGCTGTGGACGAATTACACTAAAGAGGAATATCGCAGACTGAAGGTGCAGTATAATGATTCGTTCCGCGTGTTGTTCCGTCAGCCACGATACTGTAGCGCGTCCCAGATGTTCGCAGAGGCCCGTGTCGTTGGTTTGGATGCGTTGATCCGTCACCGTATCGCGCGATTTAGAAGTTTTGTTTTTGGGTCGCAGAATAATCTCATCAAAATTATTTGTAATATTTATGCATGTAGTGAAATTTTTAGTAGGTGGTCAAATTTATTAAAATCTTAATAATAAAATGTAATAATTCATTGATTAACCAATAATTATAATTAAAATTTAAGGTATAGTGTAATAAAAAAATATTAATTTTATAATGGATCTGTGTTGTCTGTATCAAATAAATTATTATTATTATTATTATTATTATTATTATAAGATTTTTTTTTCTTATGTCGCATCAGACACGCGCACTCTAGTCATTTTGTCGGCTGCACGTTCGATGTCGCTCCTATACAAGACGTCTAGCTTAGACACGACGTCTACTCAACTATGTAAAAGGTGAGTTGATGAAAATTAATGGGACAGAGGAAGAGTTACAGATTAAGAATGATAAAGAGCAGGATGAAATTCGGATTGGTGAGACAAATAAAGAGGTACTAGCAAATAAGGGTAATAGAAGTGAAGAAATACAGATTCATGATTTACAGAAAGAGCCAGAGATGAGTAATGACGGAAAGGGAACAAAGCGGTAATACTCTGATACTGCGGGAAATTAAATATTGAATATAGAAGATACTGTACTATTACGAAATTATATAGGACATTCTTGGAAATATTATGTTGGCATAATTGAACATATCAATGTAGCAGAAACATTATACACAATATCTTTTTTTTAAACTATCGGTAAAAAAGACAAATTAAAGTTCCGTAAAACAATCCGTAAGGATAAGCACACGGTACCCAAAGATTTAATTGTAAAACATATTAAAATGCTTCAAATATCGGAAAACTCCGTTGAATATGTATTATATTGCGACGAAGATCTGATTTATTTTTAATAATATTAAGTAAAAATTTGGATAAATTTAAATAAAAAGAGTATAATTAATCAAGTTGGTAGTCATAATTCACACACGTACACAAATTGTCACTTGACCACAATCTGACAATATAATTCTAGAAGTATTTATCACAACCCTTTTTTACTATACGTAGTAGGGTAATTAGTAATTCGGAATAGTTCAGTAGTCAGTGTACACGTGGCTTAAAACTATTAAGCCACGTGTACAAAAACAAATTGTAACTACAATTTAGTAACAATTACAACGATTTCGTTACTTTTTTCGTAACTACAATTTCGATACGTACCATTATTTTGAAAAACACTTATATATTTATTTTAAATATGTTTTACTAAATTAACAACAAAGACTAAATTAAACAATTATACTAAAATCATTAATTAATTCATTCATTGCAGCCCTTCAAAATTCCACTGCTGAACATAAGTCTACGCTAGTATTCGAATACACCGCAGTTTTTATTATTTTGAACTGTTATCAGGAAAACCGGCTGCTAATATCCGGTTTTATTTCTCTCTGTCGCCTCTTACGACACCCATGGGATGATATAGTTATATGGAATAGTGGATTCTCATACACAGCCATTACACGAAATGTACTCATCTCAATATCTTAGATAATATTATAGCGGTTAAAGTACAAATCACCTGATTTAAAATTGGAACTTATAGTGTATTCGAGGTGCTATTTGCCGGACATTTTAAGTGTCTGATCGAAAGGTACAAATACCATATTATATCTGCTTCTTAGAAAGATAAATACAATATTAATACGCATAAAAATGCACGTAAAAACTGTTATTACTTCGGCTACTTTAGCTGAATTAAATCAAAGTGGAATACTGTACACTACCATCTACGCTCTCTGGTTAGGACTAGAAGCTCGTCTTTGCAGAATCGTTAAATCGTATAAAACAAAGTCGCTTCTCTGATTTTGTTTGTGTATTTGCTTAAAACTTTAAACATCTTAATTCATTTCACCAATGGGGACGCAAACAACGGTTAAATAACTTCTTGAGGTAGGTTAATGTACATACGTGATACTTGCATATTTTATGTAAGCATAGTAAAAAAATGTTGGCGTTTTATGATCACCACCTCACTGGTAACTCGGATTGATGTAAAGCCAAGTCGAGTTGTTTATGTTATAAGACCGAAAGGAAACCGAATAAAAATAAGTTTATAAAAATTACTATATTATAACATAATATGAATCATAAAATAAGTTAAGACCAAGCTAAAAAAATATATGTATAATGTATGTACGCCTATGACTAAATAAAAAAAGAGATTGCATGCATAAAATATATAATTTATTTAATAATAATAAAAAACAAAAAAACTGATAATTATTGCTTTGACCAAAAAAGTTCGCAACTTATTAATAAATACTTAAAAATAAAATAGACAATGAGGCTGAATTTTAATTAAAACTTTTTTCTAATTAGTAAAAAAGAGTTTTAATTGAACAACTTGTATTTTTGAATATTTGATCATAAAATAATAAAATTTTCTGTGCAATATTTTTTTTATCATCACCGATTAAAAATTTTAAAATAAGAATTAAAACGAGGAATTAAAACCGGTATAATAGTTTAATCAGCGGAATCAGACAAGTTGGACTTACTACTATCGCTAACGCAAATAAAAAAGTATGAAAATGAATGGAAATGACATGACAACAATCACGTGACTAAACGTTGATTTCATTCATTTATACAGGGTTATTTTGCGATACTGCCAAAGGAGATGTATGAAATTGGGTGCTTAACACCGTTCGTAACAGTTATAAAAAATATGAAGGTAATTAGACGATAAATTATAAGTATAATTAAAAGGTTTTTATTTCTGTAATCCGTGGGACATTCATAAAAACATTTTTTAAAACTGAAAAACGAAAACTAACGCTTTTACCTAGCTTTTACCATAGCAAAAACAAAACGTTTTTATATATTTTTTCTGTATTTTCTGTCTATGGCATTCGATAATGAAGGTTCTTTTTTAAAAATAAGCCTTCATTATCAAAGAAATCATAATATTAAAATATTTATGCGAATCTGTAGAGATTAATACTGAATTAAAGAAATCAATTTAGAAAATCAATTGAATAGACCATTTTATTTAATTAAAAAAATATTTGAATAATATCTGATACGATAGAATAGGTTGTATGGTTGTTGGTCATTGCCTATTCCGAAGACGATTTAACTTTATAACTTCGAGTTTCAACTTTTCATTCGCATTTGATATTGTGGTTGTATTTGTGGATAATATATTTCGTGTTTTTATTTTCGTGGAAAATTTCGGCGTTTCTTTCGCATTACAGGACAGTAGATTGTTGCGCCCACATAATGACAATAATGTGATATTTGGGTTTTTTAAAGAATAGAACAGACAAGTTACAGCTTCCGGCTGCTTTTCTAGATGATATTTTATTAATAAATGCAGAATATAATTAAAATTTTAAAAAAAGGTTAATTTATAATGCTTTATTTCCATAATAACTACAAAACTGCATTATTTTGTATCCTTTTCGATTTGTTTAAACAACATATCACAGGAACGAGTGATTTTATTACATAACCTAAAATAATAAAACAAAATAAAAACAAAACCCCAAGCCATACAAAAATATGATTTTTGAATTAAATAGCAAATGTTTAAATCTTCAAAATAAGATTTATTTCAACTTCGTTCACCCCGGGCCCAAGCTTGTATGGAACCAAGTTCATCTCCTTTGCAAGAAGGTTTAGAATAAGTAATATCAATTAAAAATCCCTCAAACATTCTGTCCTTTTCATCTTTTAAATTCAGAATGCGTGGTAATGCATTATTTTATCTAATTGTTATTCATAAATATCTAACGCCTACTATTTTACTACACACGTACACTTTCGTAAGAGTTGCTCGGTCACAAATTTAGGTAACGCACGCGTAAGCGTAAGCGCAAGCGTAGTTGTTGTCCATAAATAACATTTAATTTGTGATAATTTCAAATAAGAGTAGAAGAGAGCCTCCTTAGTCGTAATTTATAAAACTTCAATTTTATGTATTTGAACTAAAACAAAATGTCACTGTTTTTTTTTTACTGGCTTTCCAGCTCTGGGTTCTAGCCCTTCTGAGAATGTCACTGTATGACACAAAGGCCCTGGAGCCATGCCAGAAATATACATTTATAGTATGCAAATATATAATAGAGATACAATAATCTAAAAACTCTCAATTATGTAGGTAGGTACATTATGTTAAGAATGTATTAAACTAACATGAAACAACCACAGGACGCATGACATTTTCAAGTGACATAAGACAACCTAAAAAGATTCAAATCTAAATATCTTTTTTTGACGCCTACTCAGGACAAAATTCTTTGACAGAGTTATTAAGGGACTGACGCTTAACATTTTAAGATATTTTTGATACATAGACGCTACCATTCCTTCTCAACTAATTTTACGTATGAAAGTCTGCCATTGTATCTTTGGATACTTTTTGAAAAATAACCCTATACAGTTTTCTACAGCGTTAACGTAACGTAGGAAGTCAACTAGGCTAACACCGCAAATATTATATCTATATCACTAGCGCTCATTGCCTTTACTGAAATAAAATAAAAATAAAAAGCGTAACTAAGACAAACCTATTTG
Organism: Parnassius glacialis; assembly: GCA_033319125.1. Lineage (NCBI taxonomy): Eukaryota > Metazoa > Arthropoda > Insecta > Lepidoptera > Papilionidae > Parnassius > Parnassius glacialis. The sequence goes on along the minus strand of JAVANC010000007.1, from coordinate 15,387,036 downwards.
TCGGTGCATTTGGGCTGGGCGAGGCGTTTGACGTGGTGCGCTATACTAACGTGGTTGGCGGGCACCGGCTGGGCCTGTGCGTGCTGGTGCGGCTGCGGCTGCGCATGCGGCTGCGAGTGCGCGGCGTGCGGCTCGTCGTCGTGCGGCGGCCGCGGCAGCCGGCGGCGCAGCCACGCGTGACGGAGCGCTTGCGCCGGCGTCAACCGCTTCTCCGGATCCCATTCTAAGCATCTGCAAGACGAATGTTATCGCTTCAATATCTTATAGAATATTATTACTATATTATGGGTATTATAAAATATTATTATTTATACATGCCTACAGCTATATTGGCACGAATGTACCGACTCGACCGTGGCAGGACCACGCTATCACAGAATATCTGCGTCTAAATTTTCTGCATCATCTAATCACGTAGAGTAATGCTGCAGTGCGAATGGGTCCCCTATACCGGGGATGGACCGTATTCGCCCAGAATACGACTGTGAAATAGCGGGATAGTGCTTCTGTTTCGTTAGGCGATTGAGGATACCCTTTATAATGGTAGCAAAGCAACCGCTTTTCTGTATTAACCAAGCCGCCTGCTTCACTTTTTCAAGGAGTAATAATAATGTCCTCCAGACCGTATTTCCGTTACGGCGGTCAGTCTCAACTGAGAGCCATCGGCGCAGAACAGGATAATAGCCCGAGTGTATGGCTATCTCTATTCCCTCACTCTCATAGTCCGATGGGAAGGCAATCCTAAGTAACGTTGTAGTAAATAACTCCTGGCGAAGTAGAAACGGCTTTATTCTGGAGTGTTCAACTATTTAAGGGTATTTTGGACAGATTAATGTATAACTTCCATAAATTTAGCACCAACCTTCTAATGAAATCGATGAAGAACTTGTCCTGGCAGCCTTTGAGTGCAGTGACAAAACTTCTCGATCCGGGCAGACCTCTCGGCTTTCCTCTTCTTGACATACCTGGAACGAGAACAAAAATAAATAAGATTAGACTGTAAATTATATTTTAACCGACTTCAAAAAGGAGGAGGTACTAAATTCGACCGTAAGTTTTTTTTAAATATGTGTTACCTCACAACTTTTTTCCAGGTGAACCGACTTTGATGATTATTTTTTTATTTGAAAGTTGGTGCTTCCTGACTCCTGACTGGTCTGACCAGTAGTTTTTGAGTGATCCTTAATAATTTACATTGAAGTCGGTTGTACAAAATTTTTAATTTTAACACTTGTTCTTCTTTGTCGTCAGCTCGTAAAAGTTTACTGTTTGGAAATGACCCTCTCTCGCTATTGAGAGCTTGGCTGGTAGTTTTAAAGTAGCTTTTTACATCGCCCATACTGTTACCACATGAAAACAAAATTCAAAATAAAAATTCAAAAATTCGAAACAAAACATTAGCATATCCATTTGGAATTGACGAAGTACAATACTTAGAATATTTCGGAATAAGAAATGGTTCACTTAAGTGATCTCTATTGTTTTAAAATTCAAGGAAAAAAAACCTCTTTTCAATACAGTCCGCGCTTATATGCCTCATGCTGGTAAAATAAAATGCTGGTTCGTCAAATCGTCAAACGTAAAAAGAGATTGTGTAAAGCTGAAATTTGACACAATTTAAAATAGTTTCAAAAGAGGTTAATAGTTTCCTAATACCAAGGACCGATATTCATCTTCTAGAATACTCTTTGCAAACAATAACAGTGCATCATACCTAATCCTGAGCTATTTGTATTTATGGAATAATCATTTCAAAAGCCAATAAAACTCGAATGGCTAGTGTATTTCATTGCCGACATTAATACGACCAAACTGGTGTGTAAATAGAATTAAGCGAGCGTCGTCATTGGCTGTTTTGCTGTTGTCGCATTTTCACGTCGTTATACGTCCATGGTCGTACCGTTACACTTTTATCACCAGATAACAATTGCAGACATTAAAAACCTAATTAGAAAATTCTAGGCTCGACAGTATAAAGCTAAGAACTTACACGACGTTTTTTTTTTGTAAGTGGATACAGATTGTCTCAAAGTGGAGGGAAATGAGAGGCCTGTGCCCAGCAATAGACGGCTCCGTAGCGCAGTGGCTTAGCAATCAGTTGTTGCGCTGGGGGCTGCGGGTTCGAATCCCGCACGGAACAAGTATTTGTATGGCCTACAAATAATTGTTCCGGGTCTGGATGTTTGTCCTTGTGCAATTTATGTTTGTAAACTGCCTCCACGACACAGGAGAAAATCCTAGTGTGGGGGTAACATTTTTCTAAAGAAAAAAAAATGGCTAAATGGTTAAAGGCACAAGGCAAGACATATTACAACATTTCAGATGTTAAAAGCGGCAAATTAGAAAAAGGCTCAGGATCTGATCAAACCAACACATATTTATACGGAACGTACTAATATTTTACTATTGAATAAAACTACTTTTATGTATTTTATCGCGTTTAATTATACTTATTTTTAATTCCCGACGTTTCGGGTACTTTACAGCACCCATGGTCACGGGGGAGGGGGACTGAGGTGATAGACGTCGCGATGTCAGAGATAACCAGAAGTACCTTCAACTTTTTAATTATTACTTTTGGTCCGATTATGGAGTGTAGAGTAGAAGGAGAACCATCTTATAAGGTGCGAAAGTTGAAAAAGTGTCCCACTATATACTGAAAATAGAGGTTCCAAAACCTACCACAATAGCGCTGGCGTCTGAAAAACTACGATATAAATATAGCTGTTGTAGACGGAGTGAAGTCAGCTGAATTCAAATATTTAAAAAATTTCATGACTAGAGTAGTTAATAAAATGCCAGTATACAAAACCTCAACTATTTACGTAGTGCAAAACCAAGCGGATTGGTCGGTCTTTGTTTATTTCTCCATCTTATTTTAATTAATTTTGGCGTTTTTTTTTAAATTTATCCTATGCTACTGCAGCGCCACCCTTATTGGACGCGTTTTTAAGGACACTTTTCATATATAGAGATGGTCCTCCTTCTACCTTATACTCCATAGGTCCGATCTACGCGGGATATTCGTCTACGTCGTCGAATCTACATCTATGTCGGAAGTTAAAAAGAAGTATAATTACCCGCGATAAAATCCGTATAAGTATTTTTATTCAATTTGTAGAGTTCGCGTAAATATAAGAAATCGTTAATATTTTATTAAATAATGTTTCATTAACAAAATAATTATTTAGTTTTCAAGCATTACATACACTTTAACGTAAGAGTAAAACAAATTAAACTAATAATGTAACAATTTCGCATAAATTTGTCTACAATTTCAAGAGCAATTGCGATGAAGTAATGCCCCAATAACGAAATGCCTAACAGAATATATTAATATGTTAATTTGGCACAGTTCATTCCACCGAGTTATTATACGCTATTTTGTTAAATCACTGTTTATTGTCTCCGGAGACGTAACAATTGAACAGGCAGCGTACCTACTGTAAACAAGCGTCACGTCTCCGCGAGCAGTCATAAAACTTGAATTTCTTCTGGTTGGTTGCCAAGCGAAATGAGGTATATACACTAACGATATTTATATTTTTTTATATAAAATTGAAGTGAAGAACTTGCAGTTCAGCTACACATAGCTATTTGTTAAGACTTTTTTTTTATAGGACAAGGGTGACAAACGAGCACACAGTCCACCTGATGGTAAGTGGTTGCTGTGGCCCATAGACATCTACATCTATCTAGTCTATGGGTCACAGCAACCACTTACCATCAGGTGGACTGTGTGGTCGTTTATCACCCTATCCTATAAAAAAAATGTCCATGCCTGGTGCATACAGATGACGTGGAGCTCTTTTCTGTTATCAATACATCTAGCGATTTATTAAATCTTCAGTTGAATTTAGCTTCCATTCATAAATAGTAAAAAGAAAACTACACGCATTCGAATACAAGAAAATGCTTTGTCTTAACCCTTTCGCTTTCCCGTGTGCTACATATAGGTCATTGTTATTATGTCTGAAAACCGGACGTGAAAGTGTTAACATTAGGCATGAAAAAGCAAAAACATACTTTTGATTATAAAATAAATGGACAGCTTCTTGATAGAAATCCCGTAGTTAAGTATTTCGTAATAGTGTTTGATAAAAAGCTTACGTTTCACGCTCGTTACGAACATGTGGTGCATAAACGTACGAAGCTTCTTCGCTTTATATTTAGAACTGTCAAGACTTAAAAATCCTCGTAGCTTTCTCATTTCGTACTACTCGCTAGTACGCAGTATTTCAGAGTGCAACACTATTATCTTGTCTCCACACTGTCTTTAAGATAATATCGGTACACCCCGAGGTGCATTTATAATTTTGCTTTTATTTTATTATATTTTACTGTGTTTGTTAAATAAATAACTATTTTTCTAATCTAAGTATAAAATAGAATACCATTTTATTCTTATGATTATTGTAATAAAATATGAATATAAATATTAACCACATGTTAGGTAACAAAGAACCTTTCACGCCGTAGTGAAAGGTATAAGGTGTCACAGATGTGGATCGCAGGGGCGCCGGCTGAGCGTGTAGCTGGCCTTCCATGTTAGTCCTCAGGGGCTGCAACGTATCTGCATTATGATTCCTAATTGATGATAGCGCTGATAGTCAAATACGAAATGAAGTTATACATTAAGTATGTAACTTTATTTAGTAAGTGAAATAAACTTCAAATCACGTTGACAAAATGCGCACATAAGTGTGTGTAAGTAAATAGAGACGTTTCGAAGCGTTTTCCTAGTTACATTAAACAAAATCAGTGTTAGATAGTCGAAAATACCACGCGGTTTACAAAACAAAGAACTAGTCTTCTCGCCCACTTTCAGTAGACTAAAGGAGTTCCGGAGAATTGATTGTAACTTAGTGCACAATGTATTATTATTATAAACTTGCCTTTGGCAAGATGCGACAATACATATTATATTATATATTGTCGCATCTGCCGCCGCGACATCGATGGTCATCGCGTGCGGCGTACACCTGCAAGAAAATTAGGCACTAAAACAAAGCGCTGTACCTACATCTATCATCAATTAGGAATCATAATGCAGATACGTTGTCACCCCTGAGGACTAAGATGGAAGACCAACTATCCGCTCAGCTGGCGCCCGAGCGACCCACAACTATGACACAGGTTTTGTTATTTGTTCTGAATTGCCTATCTAGTACTATTCATAGAAGTCTTTGGGTCTCCATGCTACGCTGTCCACGTAGATCATAATGTAAGTGTTCAAAAGAAATTCGATCTATTCTATACGATATTATGGTTTAAATAAAAGCCTGCCCTCATATGAAGATATACTTAAAAGTTTAATATTATGTCACTATCACCACAAACTCGGCGTAATAAGGACTACTTACCTTTTCAAAATTATTCATTCTCTTATTCATTCCCCCACCTTACTTTCATTTGTCAAGATTAACAGACTAAGCCCAATCGTTGGTACACTTTCCTAAACACTTGTTTTGCAAGTTAATAATAAAATTAAAATTTACCCCTTTTTCCCTAGTAAGAATGTGTCCCATCTATAATGATTTATTGGTTAATAAAAGCAAAAATATCAAACTATACAATAAAAAAAAACTGTTTCTGATATACTTAGTAACTAATGCATTCAAGGCTAAAAACTTAAATAATAAAAATTAAACTTTGATATAGGTAATAAATTTTCGACATTTATCACAACATTAATTATTGTGCTGTGAACTAGTTACCTTATACTTATACCGTATATTTAATCGTACTGTGTGCAAATGTTTTGTAATACCATCCAGATTGATATGTTTATCTATACATATTTTGATTTTATTCTGTTTTGTGTATGAATTTCTAAAAATTTTTTTTTTAAATTATATAAATCAAATTGAAGTGTCTGTCTGTAATATTGAGATCACTGGCTTCTATTACGCTCAAGAGGTTATTTGCATGTTATATATATACGACGTAAATAACCACTTTTAAAAATTTTGTCTGTCTGTTTGTCTGTTATAAGGCTAAACAGATTGTGATGAAACTTAACGAACAGACAGGGAAAAATGCCCCGAGGGATCTAGGCTATGTTTGATGAAAATTGATAAAATAAATGGTCTTTGATTATCTTATATTTAAATAAACCTAGCAAGCTAACAGCATAGCAAAGTGGCGAAGCAATCAGCTTTGTAGCGGTTTCTAACGGTTGCCGTTGAGCAATCACTTTCAAAACAGGAGGTTCAGATGCCTGGGTGATCAGTAATGGATTGCTGAAAACAGAATTTGAAAATTCGAAGCCGTTCTCGAGATAATCGTGGGACAGACGGACAGACCGACGGACAGACGGACAGACGGACAGACAGACAGACGGACAGACGGACAGACATCGTGAAATCAATAAGTGACTTCGCAAGCTTCGCCACTTAATAATGCTACATTAATTGATCATATGCAGGCGAAGAGCCGTGGATCGAGCTCCGCCGGCACCAATGAAATTGTTAATTGCAATTTTAAATGCCGATTTACCACGTGATCGGCGGTGAAGGAAAACATCGTGGGGAGACCTGCATGTCTGAGAAATAATAAAAAAGAAATATTTCGAAGACACGTGAAATTCGCCAATACGCATTGGGGCAGCTGGCAGCGCGGCGGACATTTCCTTGCCCTAAAACCCTCTCAGAAATGAGAGGAGGCCTGTGCCCAGCAGTGGGACGTAAATAGGCTGCAACTATATGCAGGCGAAGCCGGGGCGGATCGCTAGTTTTTTATAAATATTTTTAGATATACATACAGTGGTAGAGCCACGCGGCAGCTTTTGCTGTCGCACGAATGGGCCGGCTCGAACCGGGGTGGTACCACGACCTCACAGAATACCAGCGTGAAGTAGAGGTTTACCTCTGCGTTTCGCTTGGTGAGTGCAGGTGGCCGAAGGCCCTTTTTACTGGAAATGAGGCATTCTATCTTAGTCATCACGGGTGACAACGCATCTGCATTTTGATTCGCAAACGAGGATAGATGTAGACGTCTATGGGCCGCAGCAACCGCTTACCATCAGGTGGACTGTGTGCTCGTTTGTCACCCTTATCCTATAAAAAAAAAAAGGTATGAGACCCGGTTGAAATTTATAAACCTTAATATATATTAAGAAAAATGTTTCTTTTTCAATAAAAATCACCAAACAACCTCAGAGGCACGATATTACATCAAATACAATAACCTCGTCCATTTTTAAGTCGCTGAAAATTTGTCTACATTTTTATTCTATCACTTTTCACTGTCAAAGAAAACATAGTTACATTTGGGCACACATTAATACTTGTTCTAATTAGTCGATTTCTGAGAGAAATTTCACATCCGGCTAACATTGTTCGATCCTAAGAATATTCGTTAAAATTATTCAATGTTTATTTTTCTGCCACTACCTAGGTTTGCTATTTTTAATTAAGTCTAACCCCTTTTCACTCTCCAAATAATTCAAGGAAGTGGAAATATTAGCATCGTGACCGTGTTCATTATGCGACAATAATATGCATTTCCTAAATAGAAAGCTTAAATTCAAAATATGTGATTATAATTTTCTTTTACGAACTCTAGATATCAGTATTGTAGAAACCCTGCTGAAAATAGTATATTATAAAGAAAGATAGGAATTGGCTATCTACTAGAGGATTTTAAATCGATCCACTTTATCAGAGTGCTCGCAATTAACATTTCTTCTTAAGATGTTTAATTATCTTAAGTACTGTATCTCAAGGATTAAGTGAACTTTGCGAAACGTATCTTCGGAGATGCATATTACTAATTTTCATACACAATGAATCAGCTTTGTTAACTCACTGTTATTATTTAACATGACGGTAACTAACATATTAAAATATGCCAAAAATCTAGCAGTGGGTTTGGAATTTGTGAATCAGTGTCGCACACTGCAGTTGTCGCGGCGACGTAAGCCTACGGTGAGAGTATTTTTTAATGTAAATAAAATGACATTATAGATAAAAATAGATATGATTAAACGTTTCAAACGTTGTGTAGCCAACATGAATTCCTGAAGTGAGGACTTTTGCTTTTTATTATTAACTGATGATGTATAAGTTCATTGATATCTATCAGTATTTATTTCATTTCGTATGTTCCTAATAATTGGTTGTCTTTTTTTTATAAACATGAAGAGACAAACGAAATTACAGTCCAACTCTACTCGAAACAACTGTAACTTACTTCAAACAACGAAGTTTGCAATGCGTTGTCGCGTCTTAGGACTAACATGAAATGCATCTAATTATACTCTGACTCTATTGTATAATTCAGAAGATCAGAACAGTTCTAGTCTCTGCAGTGCAGTGCTGTGTTCCGGCCCACTGCAACTACTACTGTAATAAAAACGCCAGCAGACTACTATCATAAGTCCACTGCTGAACACAAACCTCCCGTGTACATTATCTCATAGTGGAGATATTTGGTATAGTTGCCATGCTTGGCAGGCGGATTGGCAACCGAAGTTTATTATTATGGGTTGTTATCGGAAAGGTGTTACTGCCCTGCCATCTTCTGGTTCAGTTTCCCATGTGACGTCTTATGATACCCACGTGATAGTGGATTCTCTTATGCCGCCACTATACAGCGTAGTTGTATATTACATTATGTATATAGTTCTTTTTCTTGTATACTATGTTACGTGGCAGAGCCATGCTGCAGCTATATTACTTGTATAGTTGTAGCACGAATGGGTCGACTCGACCGGGGAAGGACCGCACTCTCACAGAATACCAGCGTAAAATAGCAGCTTAACACTGCTGTGTTTCGTATGCTGAGTGTAGAGAACCGGAGACACTTTTTACTGGAAACGAGGCATTCCATCTTAGTCCTCACGGGTGACAGCGCATCTGCATTTTGATTTATTTTTGAGGATTGATGTAGATGTGTATGGGCCACAGCAACCACTTACCATCAGGTGGACTATGTGCTCGACTGTCACCCTTATGAAATAAAATTAAAAAAAAAATATACTCGCTGTACCTAGCCAGACGTTGATGTATCTCAAATAGTTTTTCAATAATTATATAAAACACGCGCGTATTCGAATGTAATGTTGTGTAAAAATTTCAAAGCTATCTGTGAAAAACTATTGGAGATTTAAGATTTGAATAAATACAATTACATTTTTATTTATATAGATTAAACAATAACTCGGCAATTATTCTCCTACATGTTGAATTAACTTCGCATGCTATTGGAAAATTATTTATTTTTTATTTAGATAATTACGATATAGGTACCCTTGTCTCAGGGATTAGTAAATAAAAATCAAAGGGAACATATTTACATTATAATTGACTAGCTATTTTAACGTTACGGTATTAAAGCTAACAAATCATTTTGAAACACATTTATCCAGTGTCAAACTCATGTCTTATTCTTCTTGAAAAACCTTGACGTAGTCACGTCTTTGATTATAATTTCCATAGCAATGATTAACCGAGTGGTTTCATCGGTAGTATGTTTGTTGGCTTCGGTAGGCTATAATATTCTGCCTTACGTACAAACTCAATAATAAAGACACTCGTTTGGTGTCACCTTGCTGGGATATTCGATGTAAAGCCTATGCGACAAGATTAAAGGAAGTGTTGCATTCAATATCAATATTAGAGACTTGGGCTACTCAAAATGATCGTGACCAAAAGTCACCTAGACTTGCATGATAACAATGGTGACATTTTATATCTCTTGTAACACTATTATTTGGTCGGTGTGCGTGCAATATATACTTTTACTAGAACAAATGTTCTAATTGCTACAGCAATCTATTTATAAAAAGGCGTAATATTTTCTAGGCGAAGCGACGAGTAGTAAAAAATTGTTTACCTGCACCAAGAACCGTGACCCCATCAGGAAGCGTGGTGGCAGTACAATACCGCGGAAGGCCTTTGCTACTAATGAAGTTTTTCGATCTCTTCCCCTGCTCGATAAGCTTCTGTGGCGGCATGCCTAGGAGTTCGATAATACACGCCATCTGGTCCAATTCATCTTCACCGGGTAGTAAGGGAAAGCCTGAAACGTGAACGTAATTTACATAAATATAACTAACTACTAACGAAACTAGTAGAACTAGGAATTATTTCGTTTCAAAGGTGTGGTTTTGACTAAAAAACTATGGAAAAGTTTAAGGCATCCGAATGAACATTTTACAAGGTGTTACCCTAAAAGTTTTAAGAACTGGCAAAGAAAACAATGTCAGCAAAAAAATGACTAAGGAATATTTTTGCTTAAATTATAATAAATTCTTTTGTCATTTTTAGCGGTAATTTAAGAAGCGTGTATTGTACCAGGGAGAGAAAATTGAAGGAGAAAGATTCTTCCTTATCATTTATTTCTTGAAAAAAAATTAGCTTCATGGTTTATTACAAATTATATTGTGACATTTTATGAGAAGCCCTATCCAGAATCATTGTTTATAATTAATTCAATGAGTTTGAGCGTAGTCATAACAATTAATTTATTTATTCATACTTTAATGTACATATGATACATAGGTTTAGAGATAGGACATTTAAGGGGAGGTGAAGCAAAGATCAAAAAAGAAAGAGATGATAAAAGGTGAAATTATATAATAGGCAGTGACTACAGACTTCAATTTGTCACGATCCTGACACACCTTTCTCGCCACTCTCACATCCATATACTTACGCATAAATGCTCGTCGTCGGTTAAGCGTTTTTTTCGGTTAAGGGGTACTTTTAATTTGGCACTCTAATGACCTATGAAGAAGGGTGAAATCAACGTTTTTCAGTGTTAAAATTGACGATGAAGTAAGTGCTTCGCGGCCCATGATAAAAGATGTCAAGAGAGTAATATATCAACAGAATTGGGCAAGCTTGAAAATCTAATAGTAATAAGCTCTACTGGATGGATACCCCATAATTTGACCAAAGATAAAAAAGCCCGTCGCATGGAATAATGCCATGAAATAATAATAAAGTACGACCGTGATTATGATTATGTTGTAGTTCATCGTTACAGGTGATGAGAGCTAAACATATTGTTACGAATCCAAATCCAAAAGAATTTATATATACAGTATACATTCCCGAGGTGTAGAATTTACTGGCTAGGTACCGTCCTCTTACCTATTTCAGTCGTCAATAGCAGTGTTTGCACTTCTATGTTCCGATCTGAAGGATATAGAGAACCAGTTAAATTACAAACTGTAAGGCATTCCATCTTAGTAAACCGCGTCTGTAGCCGTCTTTGTTTAAAGTTTGAAGTCTGTTCAAATGCTCATCATCTGACGGTGATGGACACCTGACCGGACTGCAGTACACTTAACATAAGGTGGTCTGTAAGTTCGTTAGTCATGTCATTTCCATTTAAAAAAACCGGCCAAGTGCGAGTCGGACTCGCGCACCGATGGTTCCGAAGAAATCCGTAGGTATATAAGTTTAAAATTATTAAAAATATTTTTATTATATGATGTAACTAAAAATGTATGCTTTTCGCAATTTTTACTTTATCTGTGCTATAAAACGTTGCTTCGTACCAAATTTCAAGATTGTGAGTTCACGGGAAGTACCCTGTAGGTTTTGATTCCCTTGCGAATGTCGAAAATTTGCGGCTGTATCTTTTGATTGCGTTGGCTTAGAAGTTTGATTTTTTCGCAGCTCTAAGGGACAGTAGACTTCAGTATTTGATAATTTCAGCTTGATACCTCCACGCGTTCTTGAGAAAAAGGGTCTTGACAGACAGACAGACGGACAACAAACTGATCCTATAAGGGTTCCGTTTTTTCCTTTTGAGGTACCCTAAAAACAGTAAAAATTGACTTTCGAGGACTTGTCAACAAATGTAAAAAAAGAAAGATGTCAAGGAAACGATTGCCTCATTCTTAGAAACACTAAAAACGGTGATCGAAACGCACATACACTGCATGGACTGCAATGACCAGAGAAAAACCCGTGATTCAAACTTGGGACCACATGATTAGCGGTCGCGGTCACAACCACTAGACCGCTTTGGTCACTAAAATTAGACAGTGATTAGAAAAGAAGCTTTTAAAGTGCATCAACAACCTTTTCTGCCACCAGAGCGGCGCCACTTAAAAGTGAGGTAGAATATTTGACAGATTTCATAGTGGGGTAGTTAATTTGTTCGGAAAATAAAAGTTAATGTTTCTTTCTGTACTATTTGCTATATTTTATATTAATAAAATTAAAAATAATTAAACCAAACCACAAATATTGATAAAAGTAGAAACTGAGGCATTGTTTTGTGTATTAATTGAATACTCTATAAATTGATAAACTTTTATTAAAAACTAAATTCTCAATTAAATGACATTGTGTAACAAAAAACTTTACCTCAGTGTCAACTAGCGACATCTGGTAAGCGGAAAATAATTAGCCCTCATTGATAAATGCTATTACTGCATCTAAATCTATCTGCCATTCGTCAGCAGTTTAGGTGTTGTATCAGCCACTGAGTGTAATACGGCTTCGATGGATTTGCTTGTTTACTTGCTGACGTCTTTAATGCGATTATAGTACATAAATTCTTCTGTTTCTAATTCTAATATAAATTTAATTATTTAGTTGTTTTTCTCTTGTTAATACATGTATCTGCTTTGCATAACCATAAGCACATTATTGCTTCAAATCTTTACAAATAATTTATCAGCTTTAGATAGTACAGCAATTCTTTTCTGGACAAATAAACTGTCTATAAAAACAAACCTGTTAGCAGCTCCGCCAATATGCACCCTAGCGACCACATGTCGATAGGCATGCCGTATCGCGCGCCCATCATCACTTCGGGCGCTCGGTAGAACCTCGACTGAATGTAGGTGTACACGCGTTGGTGCTCGTAGCATGAACTGCCAAAGTCAATGACCTGAAAAGGAGAGGAGGACGTCAGAAAACTATTACGAATACGTTATCATTTACAAATTATGGTTGACTAACGACCCGTTTCATTTTACTGTCGTTTACCGTTTATCTCTGTTTTTTTATTTATAGAATAGTCGTGACAAATGAGCACACAGTCCACCTGATGGTAAGTGGATGCTATGGCCCATAGACATCTATCCACGATTGAAAATCAAAATGTGTTTGCGTTGTCACACCTGAGAATTAAGATGAAACGCCTTGTTTCTAGTAAAAAGGGTCTCCGGTTCTCTCCATTCACCATACGAAACACAGCAGCAGTTGCTACAATCATTATAAGCTGCAGCGTGGCTCTACCACGTGTAAATTAACCGTTGTTGATAAAGAGAAAGAATATTAATATTTTTTTTGTAATCTTCCACTAGATTTTATATACTAATAAAATTGGCGGGGAGTCGTTACAATATTTTTTTTCGAGATACCTGAGACGGAAAATGTTCAATATTGTATGAACGTGTGTGTGCATTCCTTCAAACTTAAAGGACAGTATGTAAATATATATGTACTTTCATAAATTACAACAACTTACAAAAGAAAATTGAAAAGTTTTATGTATAATTTTCAAATACAAAAAACACGCTTTCTTATATTTACTAACTACGAGCTGTAACCGGCGTATGTTGTAATGCCTTTTTTGTCAGAAACATTCGCGTGCGCGCGCACATCAACTGAACCAACAAAAAGCATTCTCTTTTATTTTGGTAATAAAATAAAATATATCTTTAGATTCTTTCTGACATTGCTCCCTATCTGTATGTAAAATTTCATCACAATAGATCCAGTCATTCGTAAGATTGGCTCGGACAGACGGACAGACAGACAAAAATTTTAAAAATGGATAAACAACCATTTTTAAAATTTTTGCCTTAAATACATGCAAGCATTCCCTTGAGTTTAATAGAAGCCAATTATTTCAATATTACAGGCGGACACTTCAGTTTTGTGCCACATCACACATATAGAAAGGAAGGAACTAGAAATATACTACAAAAACAATCTACATATTTATAAAGGCTAGTTTGTAAGAGAGGGGCTGGAAGGGGTAGTGTGCGTCTCACTGTAAAAGAGAACGCATTAAATAAACTGCCAACCTGTTACAGTAAATGACAAGTTCACCTGACCACTGTAAAAATCATCGTCCACTCAAACTCGCTAAAAGGTGAAGTTCGGGACATTACAATCATGAGTCTTGTGGGATAGAAGAGAATATATGGAAGTTCTATAAAAGCGAATTGAGCTAATCTCGTTCAGAATAAAAACAATTTTTTTAATTTAATACAGGTTATAAATGATTCCTATTGTAGGCCATATTTCTGTTTGAAAGTTAAATACCAAAAACCCCATACCTCCCACATGTGTAATATTAACCCGACCCAATTATTATAAGCTTTTTATAAGAAATCTGATTTCGGACAAGGTTGGCAAGCCGAGTTTTTGGATGAGATCAATATAGCTGACGTCAGAATAGTTGAACATATGAAGAGCAGAGAGTTAGCAATTACATACTAAGTAGCTAATGAAGTAAATCAAGCAAATTATACAAAGTGGTCATCTCATGAATATGGTATCTCACGACAGATTTCTATTCATGTGAATACCCAAGTTTTTCGAAGTGTCACTTATATGGATTTCTATAAAACACTATAGTTAAATAATAGATTTATTATAAGTTCGAACAAAACTTATTTTTTATTTCTTCAATTACTATTTATATCTTATTTGTTATTTGCTAGTGTCTGTAAAGTACTTTAATTTTGTTTCTTTTTATAAACAATTTTAGTATTTTAGTATAATGTAACTTTAGTATTTTAATATAATTTTGTTTGACACTATTAGTTAAATTATATAGAATAATAATTTAAACAATAACACCCTACCCAATACTTAGCGCAGACGTAATTTTTAAAGTCAATCATGGTTCACTATAAATTTTATCTATAGACAACTGTATAACGTCAAAGTAAATAATTTACTTGTATATTTACTTTTGTAAAAGCCTACTTAAAAGAACAAAAATAATAAAATAATTTCCACCTAACAGCTTCAGGAGTCGATGCTAAGACGAAGAAATAAAGCCTCAACTTCAGAAGCCGTTTATGTAGAATTTCTTTTTTTTTTAGAATAAGGTAACACAATGAGCACACAGTCCACCTGATGGTAAGTGGTTGCTGTGACCCATAGACATCTTCATATATACTCGATTACGAATCAAAATGCAAATGCGTTGTCACACGCGAGGACTAAGATGGAATGCCTCGTTTCCAGTAAAATGGGTCTCCGGTTCTCTACACTCACCATACGAAACACTGCAGCTTTAAGCTGCTCTTTTACGCTGGTATTCTGTGAGAGCGTGGTCCTTGCCCGGTTGAGCCGACCTATTCGTGCTACAACTATACTACTAATATAGCTGCAGCATGGCTCTACCACGTATAAAAATATTATAAAAGATGATTTTTGATGATTTTGAGTGACATCTAAATAGTTATATTAAAATCTTCATACCCTTTTTCCTCGCCTTTAGTAATGCGAATTTTTTCTTTAAATTTATACGGGACCAACCCTAAAGAATAACCTGTTTAATAAAAGAACTATCATTAAAATAGGTTCAGTCATTTCTGAAGAATCGGTGAACATACATAAAAGAAACATAGGCGTCGAATATATTAACTTCTTGATTTTGGAACTCGGTTAAATTAATCACAAAAGCTGTATGTAGACAAAATAGTTTCATATCGCTTTAATAAAAATTATGACAAATTGTTTAAATAATTGCGATCTTTTAGTACGCAATAAAATGCGTTCCCACAATTCATTTTTCATACTTGCTCATCTTTAAGTCATCGCCTATTTAAGTAAGCAATATGTTTAAATAATCTCAGTTTCTGTGTTCTGTGGAAGTAATGTGTATGTATTAAATATGCGCGCGTTTTATATTAAAATTATTGCCCACTTCAAAGAGCAATGCTTTATAATACTTTGCAAATAGAATAAGTATACGCCTATAATAGCAATGTAAAAGATATTTTCGTAGTTGTTCACTGGGGCTATGTTTATACTATTGATGTGTGTTTATACTATTAAAATGTATCTATACTATAACGTGGTAGAGCCATGCTGCAGAATAGTATAGTTGTTGCACCACTGAGTCGGCTCCACCGGGGAAGAACCACGCTCTCACTGAATACCAGCGTAAAATAGCAGCTTAACGCTGCTATGTTTCGTATGGTGAGTGTAGAGAACCGGACACTCTTTTTACCGGAAACGAGGCATTCCATCTTAGTCCTCATGGCAGACAACACATCTGCATTTTGATTCGCAAACGAGGATAGATGTAGATGTGTCTATGGGCCACAGGAATCACCATCAGGTAATTCCTGTGGCCCATAGACACACCTTTATCCCATAAGAAATACTATTGGCGTGTATTAGTTTTCTACTTTATAAAGTTTATCACTGCACACACTTTTCCAGTTTTGATAAGTCAATAATTAACGAGGTACACAGGAATCAAATCAAAAAAAAAAATAAAAATGTTTATTTCTTTAACAATGACAGTTGTTTTTAATACAATCAAAGATTGGGGCAAAACCTTTTAAGTATTATGTACCTACACTTGTGCCAGGAGGTATCTCTTCCATATCTAAATTTTTATCTTTGAAATTACAAGTAATTTTCTTACAATTTCTATTAATACACTCGATTGTAATTGAAAAATACATATTTGTCTATTGTTATAATAAATATCTACAAATTGTGTAGAGTACTGGTGTTTAGCAAATTTCGTTTTTACAGGACTTGTCGTTGCTCATCGTTTGTAGTACATCAGACCTAAATGGTAATGTTTTGTGTAATTTAAATGTTTTGTGCCATAAGATAGCCACAAACAGTGCACAGTTGTGTTTGTTCTTAGAAGTGTATACGAACCAGTGCACAGCTCACAGATAGTGAGGCATTCCATCTTAGTCTTCAGGGGTAAACGTTTTATCAACCTTCTTAGTTTTCATATGTAAAGCGTGTCTTTTTTTATTTTCCTACCTATCATTTGTTTATGTGACATATTTTCCGACCGTGAGACGTGTCGACTTTTCATGACTGTTTTAAATAGATCTCATGAATACAATCCCACAATGTGACATTAAAAAAATAAGAGACGAAACTTGTTACAATTTGATATGACGTGAGACCACATATTGTAACAAGGCCACCTACTGATGCTGAGAAGGTCAGGAAGAGGATGTCAACATTTAATCAAATTCATGCATCCAATTTAAAAATATAATAAGCTGTGTCAATATTACATAGGTTTTTATTCATGGAAACTAAGTTTTAAGTTTAAGACATTAGCAACTAGACTAGACACTATGTCTACTACATATATAGACTGAGTTTCGAGGTGTGATTCGATGCCGATAGATTCGCTGCCGCTGATTTATCGTGTCGACATTTGTATTGTCAGTACTGTCGAGTATATGTATCTATATTATTATCTATATATTAGTATGTATTGTGGTAACACCGATGCAGATGGTTTAAGTCAAGTGAATTTTGTATTTTTGATCTATTATTTCTCTCCAATTTCGGTCCGAGGCAATCCTTAGAAAATGTTAATATGACCCACGAAAAAAGAAGCTTGAAGCCAACCGAGGTCTTTTATGTTGCGCAGCGTTTCTTGCGTCTTAATTTTTCCCATGACATATTTTCCTCCATTCTTGTATTCGCGGGATTCTGGGTAAAACCAAGCCCAATTATGCTGTGTCGGTGGCCGTTTTAATTCTGTGATCCATTTTTTTTCAAGTATTTTGTGTTAAGTTTTTTTTCTTTTTTGTATAAGTATATGTTCTGTAAAAGTAAGTTGCCGCAATGAATTAACATGTTCTTTCTTTCTTTCTATCTATCAACTAGAAAGTCATACGGCAAAATGATTTAAATGCAACCAAGAACTGGACATTTGGCAGATCAAGTATTAACACGATGAGACGGTGCTTTGCACATGTTGATCTTTTTGCTTTCCACCAGCCCGTAAAAACCACAGTTGGACATAAGACTCTCCCATTATCCTCCCCGAATTTGCCATAATCGTCACGCTTAGCAGGATTGATGACCTTTGACGTTGTTCCCGTCACCGGTGAGAATATTTTACGCCTAGCGTAATTGAGATGTTTATACTACTAATTTATCGAAAACCATAAGACTTTTTTGGCATTTACTTTAGTCACTTCTTACGACATAGCGAGACAAAATGGGGAAATGGATTCTCCAGAAAAGCTAGGGCCGGTTACAAATCATACTTTAGTTCAGTTAAAATGACGATATCAGACGGTGATCGTCATTACAAGAAGAGAAGTAATGTTTATTCTTCTGAGCGTCTATTTCATGAAGCTAGAATTGTCTACGAGAAGAAAAGAAGTAAACTACTAGAAATTAGTCTTTCTGCACCATTACCTTCCACTTTAACTACCTACGATCATTCGAGTGCATAGACATTTATCTGATAGTTATTTTTTTAATTTTTGTAATATGGAAGTTGATTATGGTCTATGACAACTTTAATGATTACAAGAAAAAAAATTATAAAATAAATAAATATTTTCATTTTACCAATTATCTAACTACAATAAAACTTCTTAAATATTCGGTATTCAACCATATAATAGTACATTGGTATTTGGTATTCGACCGAATAGGATAAAAGTATCCAAAAAGGCGTAATACTGAATCATATCCGAATATTCGTTGCAAGTCGCATGATAAAATATTATAATAATAATTAAAAATTAAATATTATAATAATAATAATTAAATTCAGTTAAAATATCAATGGTGAGACGTAAATATGACTCCGCTTGCACTATAAAAATGCACATAAATGCCAGTTTTACGGTGGTCATTTTTTCCTGTCATAAATACAAATTTATCTGCGTTACAGTAAACTGTTTATATTTCATAGAAGAGTCGTTAATAATTTTATTTATATACTCAATAGCGCAAATACAGAATCCGAATTATTCAATTAACATCCATCACCTTACAAAAATAGAACTTTGAATTTACACGGTTACGTTAGCGTAGTATTGTGATTGTCGGCAAACGTAAGATTTTAAAGAATGTCTAAAAATACTATAATGATAATAATAATAATGTAATCAAAATTATAAAATTATACGCCAGGAAAGTTTCAGAGAAAAGTATCATAATTTTTTCGACGATTAAACAGAAAGAAGTGATCAATTAGACTTTTTGTAGCAAGCATTAGTATTATCGTTAGCACAGATGTATCAGAACTGAAAAAATTCATACCCGCAGATATTGTTACCGGGTAGAGCCACGCTGCAGCTATATTATGGTTGTAGCACGAAAGGGTCGACTCGACCGGCGTAAAATAGCAGCTTAATGCTGCTGTGTTTTGTATAGTGAGTGTAGAGAACCGACGACCTTTTTACTGGAAACGGGGTATTCTATCGTAGTCCTCAGGGGTGACAACGCATCTGCATTTTGATTCTTAATCGAAGATAAATGTAGATGTCTACGGGCCACAGCATCCACTTATGATCAGGTGGGTTGTGTGCTCGTTTACCACCCCATTCTACATAAAAAAAAATTGGACAGGGATCTCTATTTCAGTGCTACGAATTTCATTCGATCTGGCTTGTGGCTTCTGACTAGTTTTAAAAGTGCGTGACCTATCATAAGCTAAATACAAAATTATCTACCGATTTCGCTGATTCTTTTTTTTATTTGAAAGCTGATGATTCTCATGTGGTCCCAGATAAATTTGATCAAGATGTAATCAATATCTTTTGAGTTATTCTTAATAATTTATATTGAAGTCATTTAATAGAGATACGAGGGTGGATTGAAAAGTACTCGGCCTAACACAGATCCATTCAATTCTAAAAATCAAATCTACCCACATTATTTAGTTCAGTTCAGACTAGTTCATTGTGTGAAGTTCGAAACGTGTGCGATAATTAGTTGTGATTTTATAAATTTATTAACAAAGTAATCGGACATAATTTCCGCGAATGGAGCAAATCGAGCAGCGTGCCGTCATTAAGTACCTCCATAAGAAGGGGCTATCATCAAAAGCCATCCATGATGACATGGTTAGTACATTAGGCGATTGTGCTCTGTCATATTCATCCGTCAAAAAATGGATAGCAGAATTTAAGCGTGGTAGAGAGAGTGTGAAAGATAAACTCCGCTCTGGAAGGCCTTCGACGTCAACTACTGACGAAAATATTAAAAAAGTACTTGATTTAATAATGGGAGACCGCAGATTAAAAATTAGAGAGATAGCCGAGATTATAGGCATCTCTTATGAACGAACTCAAAACATCATTGTCAACGAGTTGGGTTTCCACAAGGTGTCTGCGAGGTGGGTTCCGCGACTGCTTTCAGTTGAACAAAAAACGACGCGATTGACTATTTCACGCGACTGTTTGGAGTTATTTGAAGCCGATGCAGATGATTTTTTGAATCGTTTTGTTACTATAGACGAAACATGGGTTCATTACTGTACACCGGAAACAAAACAACAATCAAAACAGTGGAGAAGACCTGGTTCACCACCCCCTAAAAAGGCTAAGTCGATTTTGTCGGCAAATAAGGTGATGGCTTCAGTATTCTGGGACTCGAAAGGTGTGATTATGATTGATTATCTTGAAAGGGGTCAGACTATAAACTCTGATTACTACTGCACCTTACTACGTCGTTTACGAGAGGAAATAAAAGAAAAACGTCGAGGAATGCTCAGAAGAAAAGTCCTGTTTCATCAAGATAACGCCCGTGTTCACACGTCAGTACAGTCTATGGCTGAAATTCACAACTGTGGCTTTGAACTGTTACCGCATCCGCCGTATTCACCTGATCTGGCACCATCAGACTTCTTTCTGTTCCCTAACCTAAAAAAGCACTTGGGAGGTCAAAGATTTTCGACAAACGACGAGGTCAAAGCAGCTGTAGACGCATATTTTGACTCTAAGGAAGAATCTTTTTTTTTCAACGGTCTAAATGCTTGGAAGGGGAGGTGGCAAAAGTGTATTGAACTTGATGGTGATTATGTAGAAAAATAAAAATATAACTGATTTAGTATGTGTTTATTTTCTTGGTTAGGCCAAGTACTTTTCAATCCACCCTCGTAAGAATAGGTACCCAGTATTATACTAATATTTACTTTTCTTATACATATAATATCAGGCAATACCTTCATTTAACCTATGTTCATAATTATTTGCAATTAAGTTATAATGTTTAGAGTATACATATGTACCATGGGTCTGATAATAATGAAAAATAATTTTAAAGGTCTGCGCTCTAACATGTATGTACATGTTACTGAGTATACTTATACGAATTATTAATTTCATTTGGTGAAGATCTGAAACAAATACATAATAGTGATAATATTAGGAAGATTGATACCTCATCAATGTATCAAATCGCATTGATGTAGCGTTATCTTGTCTTAGAGATTAACAATATACATAATTTAGTTTAAACCATTTTATGTACCCTACTGTGTAAAACTGTCAACAAGGACGGTATACTGCTTGGTGGAAAATAAAAAATAAAAAGGCTAAGATCACACGGTACTTTCATCTGTGGTTAGTGTTTGACATAGGGTGGCCCCACACTAGACGGGAGTGACGACCTGGTAAGGGATGCAGAATTCGTTGGATGCAGTTAGTTGGCTCAGGACCGCGGTTTGTAGTTTATGAATAATAAAGTCAGATCCTCGCCGGCAGCATTGAAATTGTTATTTGTAATTTTAAATACTGATTTACCTGTGCTCGGCGGTGAACGGAAAACATCGTATGGAAACCCGCATGTCTGAGAAATTAAAACTAAAAATATTTCGAAGACATGTTGTGAAGTCCGCCAACACGCATTGGGGTAGCGCGGTAGACTTTTTTGCCTTAAACCCTCCCAGATGAGAGGCCTTTACTTTCATAGTGGTCTGATATAAATTTCAAACAGATAAGATAACAGCTGTCGTTTTTAACCCCGGCGCAAAAAGAAGGATGTATTATATGTTATACCGCTATGTGTGTGTGTCTGTCTAGGGTGCCGTAGCTCTTAAACGGGTGAACCGATTTGGGTGCAGTTTATTTTCTAATTTAAAAGCAGGTTTTCTAATGGTGATTCTTAGACATGTTTTATGAAAATTGGTTCAGCTGTTTCAAAATCATTAGGTGTTTTGTTTCGGGGGTTTTGAATTTTTTGAATTTTAGTTATTATTTAATAATCTAATTAAATTTACAAAAAAACACGGTACTTTAAAAATCGAACGTCTATTCCAATCGGAAATTTCCAATCGCAGCTCTACAGGCGTGCGTGCACAGTGCACACGCACTAATTGACGCACGTAATCACAATACCGGTGTCTCAATGGCCTATTGTCAGCACACCGTATGCTATAAATGGTCAACGTAATTGCAGTATAAACAAGAACTAAAGCCGCACGCGAGCGATCACAGATACCTTTTTTCGTGCTTGCCTCAGTTCCGTTTTTAAACACAACATGCATGTAACTACAAGTTTATCTTTCATTAATCATCAATATAAAATATTCGTTGAAAAATCCTTATTATTAATTTAAATAAAACAGTTCAGGAACTTACTTTTTAAAAATTATGTCATGTCACAAATTATGGTTGAGCCATGCAGCAGATAACGCTAATACGTTGTAGCACGAATGGGTCTGCTCGACCGTGGAAAGACCACGCTGCCACAGAATATTACCATAAAATAGCAGCTTAATGTTGCTGTATTTCGTATGGCGAGAGTAGAAAACACTTTTTACTGTAAACCAGACATTCTGTATGGTCCTTAGTAGTCACAACGCATCTGCATTTTGATTCTTAATCGAGAATAGATGTAGATGTCTATGGACCACAGCATCCACTTACTTCTTTTCTACAAACATCTTTGCTGTCAGTCTCAAAATAAATTAAAAAAGCACCAAACAAAGCTTCAATAGCTGTCGAAGATCATTTTATCAAAACACCTGCAAATTACACAATACGTAGCTCTCATCCATTTTTAAGCCGCCTGAAGACAATCTTTAAGAATTCGGTTTAGTTTTACATACATTGATATGTGTCAATGGTCCACATAAGCATTGTCAGAAACAGGAAGAGCATATTGCAGACATATTCCTGGGAAAGCTGTTGTGACATTATTAAGTGGGAGATGTATTGTCCCAAATCAGAGCGTTCGCCGAAGCGCCAGCGCCGTTGGCCGAGTTCCAACCGTGACTCCTCGCATGAGACATCAGACCCCGCTAGACGCGAAACAAACGTAAAAAACCACATCAAATTGCCAAATCAATGCAAATTTTATTGGCAAACGCTATGCAAACGCTAATAGGTTGATTTTTTATGATGTAAGTTAGTATATGAAAATAATTACATATTTTATAGAATAAGGGTGAAAACGAGCACGCATTCCACCTGATGGTAAGTGAACACCTGCAATTCACCTGGTTTTGCAGTTGTTCATGTGCGGCGTTAGTCACTTACCATATCTCGTTTGCCCCATCGTACATGACACAGTCCACCTCATGGTAAGTGGATGCCGTGGTCCTTATACACCTTCATCTATCCCCTATTAAGAATCAAAATGTAGATGCGTTGTCACTCCTGAAGACTAAGCCAGAATGCCTAGTAACCAGTCAAAAGTATATCCGGTTCTCTGCACTCACCACATGAAACATAGCAACGCAACGTAGCGTAGTCCTTCCACGTTTGAACCGACCCATTCGTGCTTTAACCATAATAAAGCTACAGCTTGTATTTACCACATTAAAATTATTGAATTTTATTTAAAAAATAGAATAAGCATTATATATCTTCTAAATTATAATCCTAGTAAGACTAGTAGTCATGAAATGACTGTAAAATATTGAATTTGTTATAAAAAAAAAACTTAAGCATTATTTATCTTCTGAATTATAATCCTAGTAAGAATAGTAGTCATGAAATGACTGTACAATATTGAATTAGATTTAAAAAAAACTTACGCATTATTTATCTTCTAAATTATAATCCTAGTACGAATAGTAGTCATGAAATCAGCTTTCAAATAAAAAAAATAATCATCTAAATCGGTTCACCCAGAAAAAAGTTATAAGGTAACACATATAAAAAAAACACAGTCGAATGGAGTACCGTCTCCTTTTTGAAGTCGGTAGAAATAGGAAAATTAACACGAATACATTTTGATTCAAACCGTAGTAGTCCTAGTCGTTACTTACAGAGCTCCTAAAAGGGCAGTAAAAATTGCATTTTGCTGGATAATTTTTAGGATCGACAAAATCAAATACCGTTAAGTTAAATTTATTCAAGATAATATTGTAAATAGGCTATTTATATAAAATTCTAAAATAAAAAAATACAGAGTATTAAGTAATAATAGTTTATATAAAATTCCCAGAAAAATATAAATATCAAATATATTTCTCTACTTTTAATTACAAAGAACTATCGTTTCACTTTTCACGTACACAAGGCCGACGTTACAAAAAGGGTCGTTATATCTCATGCTCACTGCACTTAACTGCAAATCCGCGGCAAACGAGTACAAAAGGCAAAATATTTTATATATGTAACTAACGAGGTACACGTATCGAAAAGCTATTTAATTTTGAAAAGTGCATAATAAAATTTGTACACACATAAAATACATAGTGAAGACTTTGCCCAGCACTTAAATGTTTAAAGGCTTAAGAGTAAAGATAAAGAGTACAAACTAAGTCCATATTAACATGCAAAACGTAAAAGCATCGCATATTTTGATTGTAATAAAAAGCCAGCCAAGTGAGAGTCGAACGACGATCATACCACCATTAGGACCAATTAACTTTTAAAGCTTGATATTTAATTAGACCAATAGTCAACATAAGCATTGTGGTAATAATTTTGTTAAAGTTTTGATGAAATAGAAAGGAAAAAAAGATCTTTAAGTTTGTTTTGGTTACAGCTTACGAACTCATTCCGTATAAGACAGGCTTATAATATAAAAAAAGAATAAAACCTAACAGAGACGCGGATGCTAGGTTCGTATCCAATCAAGGATAATGCTAAAACCCTAGTTGGTTTTTCGTGTTGAGCGGTGATTACGTATGGCCACGGAAAAAGGGTAGATTTAGAAATAAAGCGTTCCTTGTTGCCTGATGTATTAGCGTAACGGAATCTATTACCCCCTATGGTGTTCATGAAAAAATAGAGATAAATGAGGTATAACTATTGCGTATATACCAGATTTAAAATAGCCAGACCAGCGACGGGAAGCAGTCAAAGGTGCGAGAATTCTCGATGGCTGACAAAAAAAAAGTAAAAATGTCTAATTTTTTTTAAGTAAAAGTTCGTAGAAGTACTAGCACACAGTGTACCTGATGGTTAATGGATACTGTGGCCCATACACATTCTACATCTATCCTCGACTAAGCAGAATCAAAACGCAGATGCGTTGTCATCCCTGAAGACTAAGCTGGAATGCTTCATTTGCAGTAAAAAGGGTCTTCAGTTCTCTACACTCACCATATAAAACACAGCAGCATTAAGCTGCTATTTTACGCTAGTATTCTATGAGAAACAGAAACAAAATCAGAATCAGAGAGCATTGTCCTTCCCCGCTCGTGCAGACCCGTTCGGGCTGCAACCGTAATATAGCTGCAGCATGGCTCTACCATGGCCCCACCACGTATGTTTACATTAGCGTACATTTGGGACACACGCGCTATTATAATATGAAAAACTTTTGATAGTACCTATTCGGAGATTGTAGCCGTAGTTAAAATCGAGGGCGAAAAAATAAAATTATTTATTTTCACTAGAACATGAAATAAAGTAATTTATAACGAAAACTACAAAGAGTGGCTTAAATAATTTCACATATCAGTTGATATAAAGCTGTATTTTCTTTAATTTTAAATCTAATAGCTCTAACAAATTTCAACAACGGTTACCTAGTTAAAAAAAATTCATTAAATTGTAAATGTTACATGGATACGATGCTTTGTACATTCCCCCACATTAGCCATGTCGACACCTTAATGGTTTGTGCAAATATACAATAAATTACCCATATTTTGACGTTGGCAACCGAAATTACTCTTAAAAACAGCCAAGATGTGTCACATCAAGGAAGGGAATATATTTTTCCTAGATTTATGTAACGGTATGGGAGCATCGGAGTATTAGATTATTAGTCCACACTACGGCGCAATATTGATACAAATGTTGGGACAAATGCAAATGATCGTTTGATCAGATCATTTGTGACCTCTTGACAAATAAAAATATTGTTGGCAAACACTTTTATAATATATGACATGACATGTTGACATCATATTATTACAGCACGGCATATTGTGACAGCCTCGTTGGTCTAGTGGTTGTAATAGTACGACTGCTGGTCATGAGGTCCCGGGTTGGAATCCCGAGTCGGGCCAAAAAAAAACAGTTCTTGAGTTTTTCCATCAAGAAATTCTCAGTAACTGCCCGGAGTCAGGAATTTTGCAGTGTCTCACCCCCGTGTCTCGGAAAGCACGTAACACCGTTGGTCCTACGCCTGATCCCTCTCCGGTCGTGCCGGTTTACCGTTCCATTGGACTATGAGAGCGAGGGAATAGAAAGTGCACCTGTGCTTGCATTACACTTGGGCACTATAATCTTGTCCTGCTCAGATGGCTAGTCGACATTGAGACTGGCCGCCGTGACCGAAATTCGGTCTGGAGGACATTATTATTATTATTACAGCACGGATATCCATCAAAATAAATGTTGATATTCATTTAATTTTAAACTATTTTATTCGCGTAAATAATAGGGAAAGGTGTTATGATAAGAAACTGTTTAAAAGCTTCTTTATTGTTAACCTCTTTAAATTGAAAATATGGACTGCTAGAGATATATATTTTTTAAGTTTTATGATAATTTTTGTATACCAATTAATTTGCCCAAACTTACTATACTAATTACTATCAGACGTGTTGGTGAGCGTAGACTTGATACCCACACAATGGTAACACTCGTATAGTAGTGTGTCGGTTCAGTACCAATGCGGTAGAGCCACGATGCTGCTGTATTATGGTATCAGCACGAATGCGTCGGCTCGACCGGAAAACGTAACTAGGCATTACATCTTAATCGTCAGCAAGGTCGAATCTGCGTTTTGATTTTTAATCGATAATAGGATGTAAGTCTATGGACTACAGCATCTACGCACAATCAGTTCGACTGTGTGCTAGTTTGTCAGCGTCATGAAAAAGAGTTAACAGAGGGCGATGATACAATTTTTATTGATTTTTTTGAACAGTAATACGCAAAATTTAATAAAAGCATCAGGCTTATTCATTCGTATTTTGTGTTACTATTAATGTTGTGCTTTTATTCGCGTGTTAATGCGTTAAATACAAAAAACCAATTCAATTTTAACTGGTAGCGTGCGTGACCTTGCCACCCTAACTTGTATAAAAAATCGAAAGAATAAAGCGCTCTTTATCGGTAGCCGAAGCCTCATTTGTTAGCAACAACGAGCTCTAAACTTGCGCAAGCATAGGCTGTGAACTTTCTATTCCCTCACTCAGGCGCAGGACCAACCGCCTTACGTGTTTTCCAAGGCATGGGGAATATCGATAATTTCTAGACAGAAAATCCAATAACAGATCATGGTCCGACCCGGGGTACGAACCCGGGACCTCATGATCAGCTGTCGCGCTTACGGTCACTAGACCAACGAGCCAATCATATAATAACAGAATACAAAACAAGTACAGTTAGTCAATAGCGATATTCCAGTAATAAATTGTGAACGGCTTACTTTATACACAGTTTTCAAGAAAAGTAAGCATACGTGTAGAATTCTGTTAAAACTGTAAAATTATTTTCCTCTTTGGCCGTTTGTAATTGTTCCAAGGTTGCATCGAAAGCGAAGCTTCACCGATATGAGGGCGTTGATATTTTTATATATTACATAACTATACGTTGATACAATATTTGCAATTTAATAAGTCTCGTAGATTTAGTCTGTGAAAAAATTAACCCACATTAAACCAATTTAATATTTCAGATATACGTAACACGAAAGTTAAAATATAATCTGTAAAGTGATAAAAATATAACTAAATGTAAGGGATTTTCGGCTACCGAGTATTTACTATTCAGTAGATGGTATGACTCCTCTTCTTTCTTAGAGTATGTCTGGGTAAATACTACCGTTGTATCTATTTCTGCCGCTAAACATCAGTGCGTTCACTGCTTCTTTCGGTCTGACGTGTATAAAGAGCCACAGTGAGTGAGTCATTTCACCATTAGTGTTGACAAACACTAGACAACGCACCTTTAGCGTTGTTTACTTAGTTGATCCATGGGCTGCAGTAGCAACATAACATTAGGTGGACTGTAAGCTCGTTTGTCACTTCAATTTAAAAAAAAATGTCGCCGGTTTATCAAATGTATATTTAATATTGGCAGGAAAAAGGTGTTGGCACTTACTTTTTTTTTGAAAAATTATATTTCATTAATAATACAAACATTTATTGATTTTTACTCTTAATTACTTTTAATAAGGGCTATTTTTGCTAGATGCAATCTGAACCAAAGTATTAAAACAATTTACAGCAAGAGCAACGTAGATAAATATAACTTTAACTTCTAAACAGAATCATATTATAAACATCGAGTTATTTGAGAATGCCGCGCCCACGCAAGTTTGCTAAAACTGTTAAATATTACGTAAAGTAATAGTCTTTAAATTTGTACGGCCTATATTACGATATTATGCAATATATCTCCGCTTTCAGTGGGTCACGTACGTTATTCCTCGTAAAGTGAACGCAGATGTGTGTAGGCGCGAATTGTGCGAAGGATTTTCACAGGTTAACTACCGTACACTTCCGCCGAGATGTTATTACATAGTCGAGTATATTATATCTTAATGGGATATTACTTTCCGCAGTTTAACTTAAAACAAAAGATTATTTTTACATTATAATTTATAATTTACTAGGTGGTAAGACTCCTTTTATATCCTAGAAGTCCATTATGGTAGCTGATACCCTCTTATGTACATGTTTCTCTGTGTCAGTAATGCTTGGCAGCAGAGTACGCCAAAATACGTTTTTCCTCATTTTGATTTTTCGAGGACTCAAAAAATACTTGAGAAACTTAAGTTCGACCGCGGCCGTCACCAATAAAATTGTTATTTTATTAATTGTCGATATCCGGAAAGTATCGTGGCGGAGTGATTGCTCTGATTGAGTGTGGAGTAAAAGAAAGTCTGTGCCAAGCAGTGAGATTTATACGCCTCTAGGTGTTACTACTCCTTGCTCAGAGTCCGTCCAGGTAGGTACCACCATTGAGTTATATGTACTACGTACTAGAGAAGCCATTTCAAACAAAAACTGTGTACTACTCTATGTTATCGTGCATGCGCGGGAGTAGTAGTTTGATATAAAATAAGATATTAATATAAAATAAATATAAGAATTTAATATAAAATATCTTAATTTCATCTAAACAAACATGTTATATTTCTAAATAAAATGTAATAATAATTATTTTATAGAATTCACTAATCTTCAATTTACGCAATATTTAGTTTGTACGGATTGCAGTACAGTGCAGTTGAACATAGTCAATGTTCGGAATGGCTTCTCTAGTACGTAGTACACATAACTCAATGGGTACCACCATCTTACATATTTTTACCGCCAAATAGCAGTGTCTGCACTGCTGTGTTCCGATCTGAAGGGTCTGAAGGGGGACCAGTATAAAGATATCCATGTATTTTTAAATTACATTAAAACTTTTTCAACTATTTTATCCTACAAGTAAATATACTAAAAACTTAACAAAAACTATTGCACAAGTATTTAAAAAAAAAACTATTTACGTAAACAGTTTTAAAAACTTTAAAATTCACTCGCCTACAACGCGCTAGCTCCGACTACGTACCTATATAACCTGAGGTCCCGCGTGTTTGTTCACGCAAGTAGGAAGAATGACAGAGGCCTGCCATCAGGTAGATTGTAAGTTCGTTTATCGATTAAGTTTAAAAAAAGGCTGTAACTTTACAATTCAGAGAAATAAGATAATTTAAAATTAAAAGTTTTGTACAACCGACTTCTATATATAATATTAAGGACTAGCTGTTCCCCGCGACTTTGCCCGCGTGTTATTTGAGTTTAAATTTTTTTGCACGGAATCCTAATTTTTTTTCTATAATAAAAGTAGCCTAAGTTACTCCTTGTGACATCAGCTATCTGCCAGTGAAAATCCCGTCAAAATCGGTCCAGCCGTTTCGGAGATTAGCCGGAACAAACAGACAAACAGACAGACAGACGGACAGTCAGACGGACAGACAGAAAAAAACTATAAAAATTGTATTTTTGTTATTTGTACCGTATATACTTTCATATGCATTTAATAAAAATCTGTAATTTTGACATTACAAACAGACACTTCAATTTTATTTATTTGTATAGATAACTTAAGCACCACATGAGAAGTACCAGCTTTCAAATAAAAAAAGAATCATCGAAATCGGTTCAAGTAGAACAAAGTTATGAGGTAACACACAAAAAAACATGCAGTCGAAATTAGTACCTCCTTCTTTTTGAAGTCGGTAGAAAATATCGAGGACGCTAAAGTCAGGTAAGGAGCAACGCAGCGAATTAGTTACTCCACAGCCTCGTTAGAAATGGGAGGAGGTCTGTGCCTGTGCCTGAGACTGTGTTAACAATTTTCGACTTTCAATCGCACTACGTATGCGTTCATTATTCATCTTACTTTATTAGATATTATTTTATTTTATTTTAAATACCAGCGTAAATGATACGGTAACACAAGTGTATGCGCAGAGATAGAGACACTTATTAGTCTTAGTATGAATTAGGCTTGAATGAAATGTTAGAGGACTCCAGGAAATTCCATATGGAATTGATTAATCAAAAATGATAATTTATTTTTTTGACAAATCTTGAGAACAACAGAATTTCAACTCGAGACTCTCAAGTTAGTAGTCAACATACTTTAAATTAATAAGACAACAAATAATTAGGCCATCCTTAATATATTTTAAGCAGTATATAATAATGTCACTGTAGTTGTTTGTATCAGAGATTAAATTCCTTCGGGCGTAAATAGTTAAAAACTCATAATGAGTTCCCATTAGCGTTTTGGATAAGCAAAACGTTTCTGTAATGCAGCATTCATAACACGATACAACTCGGCTCGGCAAAGCATACCGGCGTGAAATAGCAACATAATGTTGCTGTGTTTCGTATGGTGAGTGTAGAGAACCCTTTTTAAGTGAAAACGAGGCATTCCACCTTAGTCTTCAGGGATCACGCATCTGAACTTTGATATTTACAGGATAGATGTAGATGTCTATAGGTCACTGCATCCATTTATCATCAGGTGGACTGTGTGCTCGTTTGTCAACCTTCTCTACATAATATAGTATAAAACAAAATCGCTTCCCGCCGTCTGCGCGTACAGATCTTTTATTAGACCTTTTAAACTACGCAATGGATTTTGATGCGGTTTTCGTCAATAGACTATGATTCAAGAGGAAGGTTTATATGTATAATACGTGTGTATGTGACTCAACTCCTCCTAAACGGCTGGACCGATTTTGATGAAATTTTGTGCGTGTGATTAAGTTGATACGAGAATGGTTTAGATTCACAATTGGAGCCGGTACCGGTGGCGTTGTTGTCGAGATCCAAAAATCAACCGTGCGAAGTCGCGGCGGATCGTTAATATTCCATAAAAAAAAACAATATCATTCATTTCTAAATTTTATATCATGTTTTCATAGGAAAAAACAATATTAACAATGTTGATGATTATTAGAAGTTGATTTCCGCAAAACAACGATCATTTGCATTAGCTCACTCATTATGTCAGTACGCTGTTTTATTTAATTAAAAGAGGAATTTAAATTACGTATCCGACACATAGATGTTAGAAAGTATAGAACAAAATTAATTTTACATGCAAACGAGTCCATGAGAAAAGACGCCAGTGCATATAAATGTACTATCTATGGAAATATTATGTTAAGTGCACTGGGTGCGCAGCATTTTTATCTGCCTTTTTAATTTTATGACGCCATATGCGAGGAGTAAACATTTAATCTACGATCGACAAGAAAATTAATGTTCTATGATTAAATGAGGCTATAAACTCAACGATATCGCCCTTTTATTTGTACAAAAATCTCGCTAATGCTTATGGCTCACGCATATGGGTTACTGTTAAGTATACGTTAAAATTGAATAATTGTTAAGTCTAATTTCTTTAGTCTAAAGTGAAAGTAAAAGTTGCAGCCTATATATGTCCCATTTCTGGGCACAGACTTCTTACTCTCTCATTTCTGAGAGGGCAAGACAATGTCCACTGCGCTGCCCCAATGCGTGTTGGCGAACTTCACATGGCTTCGAAATATTTTATTTCTTTTTTCTCAGACATGCAGGTTTCCTCATGATGTTTTTTAGTTCACCGCCGAGCACGTGGTAAATATATTAATTGTAATTTTAATACCAATTGTTAATTGCAATTTTAAGTACTAATTTAGTCAAAAGTATATACGTAATACAAACCTGCGCGATATGGACTGGGCTGTGGCTCAAACGAGAGTATAACGAGAACCGGTAACTCAATTATTGGCAACAAAGAATGCTATTTCATTTTATAGGAGTGATAATCCTTCCATATCACTCTTCTATGATTCACGGTTGCCATTAAGGCGTGTTTGTTAAGAGGGTTACTCACATAAAAATACAGTAAAGTTAGATATCCATTCGATATTAAAATTTTCTTCGGTCGGTCGGATCAAAAGCGATTTTAATATCAGGAATTAGTATTATAATTTTTTCGTACTAAATGACATTAACGCTGACTTAAATAGGTCATTATGACCGGACGTCGCTTTACTCAATATTAGATATTAGATATACCAAATTAATTGATATTTATAGCATCACGTTATGAAGCTTAAGATTGTAATTTTTATTATATTAGGTCACATCACTGCCTCGTTGGTGTAGTAGTCGTAAACGAGACTCATGATCTTGGGGTAGGGGAGGACGGGGCTGGTACTAACAAATTTTGTATTATGATTTATATTTTCGTTGATAATAGACTTTTTCATTTTATTTGTTATTGAAAACATGCTTTGGTTATTCAGCTATGATATTAACAACAAAAATCATCAGGTATGTAAGTGCTTCCAGAAAGAGAGCCATGAAAACCAAAAAAGTCATTTGTTAATATATACCCCGCATGTGGGGCAAATATTAACGGAGCTGGGGCTAGTATTAACGTAAGGGGCGATTATTAACAGAGACTAAAATTTTGTCAAATACTTAAATAAAATGTCATTGACATTAATGAAAATGTTTTATTGACTTTTTTATGATAGGAACTCAAAGAATATAACAAATTATTTTAAATCTACACTTAATAACAATCATTGCTACAGTTTGAATATTTTAAGCCTAAAAAATAAACACACAGTTTAATCTTAATGTTTTAAAGTTACTTAAACTTTTTAGGTTGAACAGTCTTTAAGTTTCTTAATGAAGTAAAAAAATAGTATTATCTTATAAATCTGTTACAAACATTTTTTTAAATAGTTTAAATATAATAATTAAATAATAAGGTAACTAGTTTAATCAGTATTAAACTAATTTGTACTTAAACTTAGACAGGAAATAGGTACTTCATATCAGGCAATAATTAATCAGAATACGATTTCTCATCATCTGAGAAACAGTTGAGGCATATGTATTTTCTGGTATCACCTATAATACAGGTGATATGAGCCCATCCTTTGCATAAAATACATTGTATCCAGTCATGTCCAGATGTGTCTTCATTATAAGACTCGGCACAAACTAAACAGAAGCAGGTATCTTCTTCACTAACATCCTGCAGAATATGCTTCTTAACCTTTTCTACTTCTACTTTCCGGGTTTCTTTAGCTTTAATTTTCCCTTTTCCTTTGCCTTTAACCTTACTTTTAGTTTCAGTCAGACTAGTTTTTATCTTTTTTGATGACTTTAATTTTGCTTCCTCCTCTAAGACCAATTTTTCGGGAGTATCAGTGAGAATCGTTGATTTCCTTGAACGCTTTCGTTTGGATTCGACACGAGGTGGTGCTTTTGGAAGCGGTCTTATTTTTTCTACGTTAAACTTTTCTGTAGGCTTTGTATTTGACGGTCCTGGTTCATTTGACGGTCGCTGCTTATTTGATGGTACGTGTGATAGTTGATCAATAACCTCTGAAATACTTATATCAATATCAGGCATGTTGTCTATAATTTCATTTCGGATTGAAGAGTCTAAATTTAGTGATACTTCTCTTGGGTTGACAGAACTATCTCCAGGCTGCAGTGATCCCTGGTTGCCCATCGAAGCAGTATTTGGATCGGGACGATCAGTAACAAATGATGGTGCAAAGTCACAGTCTTGAAAGACATCTTCATTGCACGGCCAAATCCCAGCTTTTTTATATGAGTTGATGATATTGTTTTGAGTGAATGCCAGTGAAAATGCTTCTTTTACAATTCCAGGGAGATCATAGATCGTCATGGTCTTCCCAGGATGATTAATCATCCAGTTCGTTTGCTGCCGGCTAATATAATTTTTAAACGGTCCATACACACCAACATCTAGAGGTTGAAGTTTATGGGAACAATGTGGAGGGAAAGACAAAAGAATGATGTGGTTTTTTTTTGCCTTGGTGATGACCTCCACATTCACATGAGAATGATGATTATCTAATAGCAATAAAACTGGCTCATGCTCTGATGTTTTAACATGTTTTACAAAGTGGTCAATAAATATTGAAAATTCTTTTTCAGTCATCCATCCGGAACTATTTCCTACGCCTACAGACCCGGGTGGCCCATTTTGGACGAATAAATCACTATATCTTATCCGTGGAAAAACGAACATACATGGTATGAAATTACCAATAGCATTTGCCGCTGCTGCAATTGTGACGAGAGTACCCCGTTCTGCAGATGTGACTGCACCTACTTGCTTGGAACCTCGTTGAGCTACCACTTTCTTGGGTTTTTGCACCGTTGTGACTCCAGTCTCGTCTACGTTCCAGATTCTACTCGGTGAAAAATTGTATCGTTGAAGCACTTCTCGATATTTTTCGAAAAATGAATGAACATTAGTACGGTTGAAGGATGTTGCTCTGCTTAAGCTGGTTGCCTCCGGACTGCGAATAGACAATAATGCGTTGCGCTTCATAAAACCGGTAAACCAATCTTTGCCAGCCTTTCCGTCTCTTTTCCAAGATTCTGGAATATTATCTATCTTGTATCGAATGGCAAGCTCGTAAGCTAATTTTTTGACATCGTCTGGTACCAATCCAAAATAGATATTAGAACATTTTACTAAATAATCAGCTATCATTGTTTCTTGCTCAGAATTGAAAACTAGACGGTTTTTTTTATAACCCACTTCAACAGAAGTTCCCGCCTTTTTTTTCTTTACGTATTTAAACAGTGTTACATGACAAATATTGTATTCAGTAGCAACATCTCTATATTTCTTGTTTTTTACCAGAACTTCTTCAGCTGCCAGCTCAAATACTTCTTGAGACGTAGACCCCCTTGTACTCTTCCTTTTGTAATTTCTCATTCTATAAAAAAAACATACTTATTGCAAAAAAAAAACATTCGTTTAATATCACATACCTACATATGGGGTAAGTATTAACATGTTAATACCTACCCCACTCCATATGTTAATTTTAGCCCCAAGGTCACTTTTATATTTCATAAATTACAGAAAATAAACTAGTCAAAATAATTACAAACAAGTATAATAGTTTTAAAATCAATAAAATACAATTCCATTTAGGATAAACTTTGATTAAATTTAGCGAAAAAATAAATCTTAAATCAATTTATTACGAAGTACAAAAAGT
Source organism: Parnassius glacialis (assembly GCA_033319125.1). NCBI lineage: Eukaryota > Metazoa > Arthropoda > Insecta > Lepidoptera > Papilionidae > Parnassius > Parnassius glacialis. The sequence continues at coordinate 15,351,172 of JAVANC010000007.1, read as the reverse complement.
TTGTTTACCTGTCAATTCGAGGTTATTACGCACAACTATCACTAGCGACGGCCGATCGATAACTGACAAGTTAGGACAGGTTCGGCTGTGTATATAGTTATTCTAAACCGAGTCTCATTTTTTTATCACTTCACGTTTGGCGAGAATAAGCTTGTTAATTCTTACCTCCGTTAAAACCAGCCCCGCCCTCCCCTACCTGGTTCGATTCACCATGGATTTTCTGACAAGACATTCTCAGTAGCAGCCCGGAGTAAGAGAGTTGGCGGTGTTTCACCTCTATGCCTCGGAAAGCACGTATAGCCGTTGGTCCTGCGTCTGATCTCACTCCGGTTGTGTCGATTTACCGTCCCATCGGACTATGAGAGTGCGAGAATACAGTGCACCTATGCATGCGCAAATACTCGGGCACTATAATCCAGTCATGCGCAGATGGCTAGTCTCTGGAGGACTTATTAATTAATTAATCAATCAATTATGGGTCACATAATAAAAAAATATATGTAGCGTGTGATCGTGCCAGAGTAACAGAATCTATCACTGTATGTGTGAGTTAGTCTTAAGATAACATCAAGAAGACTTCAGGTCTTTAGACGGAGAGCAAAATAATTACTTCGAATATTCCGTTCTCATCTGTCCTTAGCAATCTACAGCTGGACATGTGTAACAAACAATATATTAATCATCACAATATCAGACGTACAGCACCGATATTGAAACTATTGTGTCTTTCGAAAAATGTAAAGGTACACCGTGAAGTGCCGTTATAAGAATATCCACAACCCAAACGAGGGCGGCACTGAAAATTTCGGGAATCAAGGAAGTGACACAACATTACTATTTAAAAATGTATTTATTGCTTTTCGAAGTATTCTCCGCGAAATTTGACACATTTTTTCATACGATGGAACCAATCATTGAGGCAACCATTCCATTCGGAATTTGGTGTCTCCAAAATCGCCGTTTTGTAGGCGTCCACAGCTTCTTCAGGTGATGAAAATCTCTGTCCACGCAATTTATTCTTTATTTTAGGGAAAGTATAGAAATCATTAGGGCTTAGGTTGGGGCTGTACGTCGGATGGTCTAATAATTCTATGTTTTCTCGCTCTAAAAACTCTTGTTCTGTGTGCGGTGTGAGAACTCGCATTGTCGTGATGGAGGATGATGCGGCGGTTACAGTTCTCTTTACGGAGTTCAGAAACAACCTGTGGCAAACAAATGCTAGCATACCATTCTGCATTAACCGTTCTTTGTCCCTCAAGAGGAATAGTCGTAACATGGCCGGTTTTGGAGACAAACGTGGCCACCATTTTTTTTGCAACACTCCGTGAACGAACAATTTTTGTTGGCTTTAACTCATTTTCGAACACCCAAACTCGTGACTGGTTTTTTGTTTCGGGTTCGTACGCGTATATCCAGGATTCGTCACCTGATACGATGTTGTATACAGCTTTTGAGGATCCTGCGTGGAATCTTTCGAGAGTTCTGACGCACCAAGTAACGCGAGCCGCTTTTTGCTCTTCACAGAGCGAATGCGGTATCCATCGGGAAAACAACTTTTTTACACCTAATTGTTCATGCAAAATTATTTGTATTTTACACATGCCAATGTCTAAAGTTGCCTGAATTTCGCGGTATGTCACATGTCGATCTTCCTCAATCAGCTTACGCACAGCATCAACGTTTTCTTGGGTGACTGCAGTTTTTGGACGACCTTGACGGGGATCATCACTGAGCTTGACACGTCCACGTTGAAATTCAGCAAACCAGCGATAAATTGTGGTTTTGGATTGGGCTTCATCACCAAATGCATAAATCATCCGGTCAACACACTGTTTTTGTGTTAAACCACTTCGAAAGTCATAATAAATCATCGCTCTTGAATTTTCTCGAGTCAATTCCATTTTCTCAGCGACTAAACAAGTTTGACAAAACCTTGTGACAAGACCGAGAATCTTTTTTTAAATAAATAAATGGTATTCGATTTTTAAAACCAAGGAGTTTTCAATTAAAAAGATTTTAATATGACAGGAACAGTGGAAATATTCCATTCCCGATACTTTTAGTGCAGCCTATGTACCATCCCGTGGGTGTAGTAAGAGGCGACAGAGGAAAACAAATCAGGAGATGGGCAGCAGCGTCTTCCTAATAACGACTAAAAATAAAACAAAATTGCGGTTGTCAACCCGTTTGCCAAGCGTGGTAACTATGGCAAACATCCTCCATATGAGGCCTAAGTTCAGCAGTGGACTTTGATAGCTTTTTAACCGCGACTTAACTCGCGCAGGCTTTCATTTAGGAACATTATTAATACTCAATCATAATATACCGCGAAGAAACCTGCGTATCTGAGAAATAAGGACATGGCAACATGCACTTGAGCAACACGGCAGAATAAATTACTCTACCCGCTCAAAAATAAGAGGCCTGCGTTCAGCAGTAGGACGAATATAGGTTGTAACTAATATATTACTGGAGGGGGGGGGGGAGAAGATTTTTTTGTTCATGAAATAGGCCACTTTAATAACGACCTTTAAAATGTAAGGCTCTCTCTTCGGGACCAACAACCTAAGTTTATGGGATATCGATACAAGTTGATCAGAAAAATTTATCTATGGAATGGTTATTATGATCAATTTAAAATTAACTAAAAACAGTACATAAAAAGAATATTCTTAATCAGCATACAATCACGGCCTTACGTAAAAAGTATTAACTATCTCTGTACCTGTTCTCTTTAAAAGTAAATTTTTATGAGTAAGGCCGTAATTGCGTATACATTACCGAAAACTACTAAAAAATTAAAGTAGCAGGCAGATAAATCTACATTCCTATAGCTATTTTCATTCTCACATTTTACCATGGCCACGGTTAACCGCTCTCGAATTATCTCTACGTAATTTACGCAAGATCACAATCTAGTAAACAATGAATTCCAAAAACGCACCTATCCATCAACTCCCAAACACAAACTTGACAATGAAGAAGTGAGTTATAACCAAGGCGTCCGATGTTTTTGCGGTGTGCTAATTCATTCAATGCAATAGTTTATTTTAACAAAGAAAACCAGGTCAAGAAAATCAAATCGGCGGTAGGAAAGTAGTTGGTATAACGGCCTTCACAGAGAGATCTGCACGTAAAACGATCGCGCGCAAAGCCACGGACATGTGTTACGCTGTAGCACAGCATTATGTTACTATTCACCATGAAAATAAATGCGACAATTGGACGCGTGCTGTTACGAAACATGAGCGCAATATTGCTACGATAATTACCGGACAGATCTGGACTGCGACCCCAATATACGTTTGTAACCATACGCCTCGTAATTAAGACGCTTCCCGGGACTCGGAGATTCGTGTCACTACAGACGAAAAAAGCAAGATACATTTGCGCGGGAAACGCCGCTGATTTTGAATAATTAGGTAATCTCACGAAACATTCCGCGAAAGTAACGCGCAAAGCTTTTCGAAAATTGGGGTGTGTCGAAGATTCTAGTTGAGAGAATTTTGGATTCAAGCCCAATATGCGCGATATTTATTCCATATTTCTTAAAACACAGGACTTTCCAGGTAAGGGCGATCATCGGGTCGCGGTTTTTGGTGTCGGTTGAATGCTTTTTACAAGCTTTTGAGCGCTTAAGAATACTATAAGTATGTTAAAGCGAGGCCATGAGAGTTCAACGTACGGATAGCGACCTTAATAACAGTTCCTTGGAACAAATAAATGTTACATGAGAAACAAGACAAAAGAAAAGTGAACATAATTTTATACAAAAGGAAATGAATACCAACAACAATATGACCTTCTTAGAATATAGTCTTGTTAGTTCAAATGTCGACTAGCTTATAGCTTATGACCAATTTTCATTACGTTTAACAGCAATAAAGTAAAAACGAAAATTTGTTCAAATTAATTAATTAAGAAATAATTATCATTTAAAGATTTTAGTTTTAGTTTTTTATTATTATTATTTACCGTATAATATATTATGTTATGTAAGTTTATATATAAAGAGATTTTGTTTTTAATAGGAAAAAGTAGTTAAAAAGTTAAGATGTGTATATTATTTTCAAATATTAAAAATGTTATAAATATTTGTATGTTTCTTACTCAATTATGCATAAACGACTAGACAGATATGGATGAAATATCTCACACAGATAGATACAGTAGCATAGTCTTGGATTAACACAATAAATATTTTTACGACGGGGAAATAAAATTACTGTGGGGATATAAAGGCAATGTCAATTCCACGCAGACGGAGCTGCGGGCAGTACACAGTACAAAATAAACACGGCGTGAAGTTTATCACTTAATAAAAAGACATTTATCGTATACATAAATCGTGTTTTTTTTTAAATATTAAGACATACTTTTAATTATATGGGACAAACATTAAATGTGGATATCTCCATTTTGTATCCGTTCCACTCCAGTTCCGAAGAAACTTAGTTTTTTATGACGTGTTTATTCTTTCTGCGTATTTAACATTCTGTAGATCATCTGTATACACTACCTTACACTCGTTTCCATCTTATTTAATACAATACATAAAAACCTTTAGCCTATAACTAGGATACATTTATTAGGATTACCCTTTTAATTTAATCATGAAATAGGCATGAAAAATAGCAAAGTTTCCTGACTTTTCATATTGAGTGGAATGAAATTAAATTTTTCTTTTAAAATTATTACGATATTTCATATTACTTATAAAATATCGTAATTATTTTACTTCATTTTAAATGATGCAACTAAAAATATGAAAAAATTACGACCTGCACAATTTCGATTTAAATCGCAACAAGCGCTGTAGTCAAAGTTGGAATATTTTTATACAAAATTAGTTTTTATAAAGCACGTTTTGAAAGTCAAGAAATCTACGCTATCGCTTCAACAAGTCCCTTTAGCATTTCAGCTTAAGAAAACATTGGGGATAATTTGAATAGCGGAACTTACGCGTGTTCCAAACACACACTTGTTGTTGTTTAGTACTCCAATATGTATACTATTTTTTTATAAGATAAGGATGACAAACGAGCACATAGTCCACCTGATAGTAAGTGGTTGCTGCGGACCATAGACATCTACATCTATCCTCTATTACAAATCAAAATGCAGATGCTTTGTCACCCGTGAGGACTAAGATGGAATGTCTCATTTCCAGTAAAAAGGGCCTCCGGCCACCTGCACTCACCAAGCGAAACGCAGAGGTAAACCTCTACTTCACGCTGGTATTCTGTGAGGTCGTGGTACCACCCCGGTTCGAGCCGGCTCATCCGTGCGACAGCAAAAGCTGCCGCGTGGCTCTACCACTGTTAAAAAGTGCATACTAAGAGCATTCTATTAATTTTTGCTCATATTAATTTATCAGTATTTATTAATGTAGCAGAAAACCTTTAATCATAAAAAAAATATCAAACGCAATAAAATGTTTCTAGATTTCAAAGAAAATAATGAAAAGATTAAAGGAGATCATAACAACACGTAGGAAATACGGTTTTCGCGAATAAAGCAGTGTATTATAAATTATAAATTAGCTAGAATCACACGCTATATCAACCTAATTAGCGCTGAAACATAAACAATCTTGCAATAGCAAAATAACGTTTATCACGGGCGAGCGCTTCGATAACGCGCACGTGCGCGTTCGCTTACGTATCCGCGTCGACGACCCCTCGTAATTATTGGAAGTGTTATTTTATATTTATTTTGCTATTTGCATCATCATTACAACCATATTATAAGTCCACTACTGAACATGGAGGCCTCCTCCGAAGAACGTAATTCTTCTTCAAATCAAGAAGTCACAGCGGTGTTTGAGAAATATTTCACTGATATAAAATAATCCGATGCAGCAAATAAACAAGCACACAATAGGATGGTTAATTGCTTGATATTTCAATACTGAATAAATAATTTGACTCGACCGATAAAATATGGTTAGAAGATTACAGTTAGAAGGCCTTAACGTTTTCGATATAATCTAAAGAGTCAACAGCTGGACTTGAATTCAATTTTAGCAATCTGATTGGCGATCGCATTGCCATAAATATATTATATGGTGCTGATCCACATATATTATCTGGTATGATTATGAGATTAAGTCCATATCTAATCAATGCCAAATATTTGGAACTTTACACACCGTAGGTGTTTCATGAAACCTCATGAAATACCTACGGTATGAAATGGAGTGGTCATTTTTTTTGCTCCCCCTCACACAGCACTCTTATTATTAGATTTCTTAGATTTAGTAAAAACTTTAAGGTAATTTACCGAGATCCTTGAAACGCTAATGAATCTATAGTCCATTTTCGCCGTACTTACTTACTTACTTACTTATCTTCACGCACAATGAAGATGTACCTGACGGGGTAGCCAGAGAGAACAGATCGCCAAGTGTCACGATCCTTACATACCTCTTTCGCTTCTTTCAGATCCATTAACTTCTTCATACATGCACGTCTAGGTATCCGAGTACTGTTAACCCTCCCCTTTTCGAGCAATTTGCTCACATGGTCTTCGAAAGTTAGTCTCGGTCTACCTCGACACCTTTTAATATTAACTTTCGCGCTATATATTTTCTTCACCATTCGGTCTTCACTCATTCATGTGCCGTGGATGGCAGAATATGCAGAAACTAATAATTTCAGGTTTATTATTTATTATATAAGGTTTACTGAATACATTACGTAAAAAGTAAAGTAAAGTTGCAGCCTATTTACGTCCTACAGCTGGGCACAGGCCTCCTCTCATTTCTGAGGGGGTGACTCATTATGTGCTATACAAAAATTATAATTATTCATGTCTCGGGTGTATAGTGTTTGGTGCTGCGACCTGTGGGTCTGACTCTGCTAGCAATCTATATTCTTCGCACGTATAGTATTAGCGTTGCATAATATGGTGAATTGAGAATAAGAGACATGACACGATTTAACAGCTGCTTTGATGTTTAACGATGATTAGAGGTTTTTCAACTCAGCTTTTATAGGTCATAATGCGCATCACATGCTAACAATAAATTTTTAAATAAAACGGTATTCGAAAGTAAACCTATATGTTGTTCAACTGCGTCATTTGACTTGTAAACGTTCCCTAAACATTGATATTCAACAAATTAATAAAACAATTTTAGTCCTACATATCGCGTCATATTGGTTACCATGTCATCCCGTGGGTGTCGTAAGAGACAACAGAGGAAAACAAATCAGGACATGCATGAGCATGAGCAGCAGCGTCTTTCTAATAACGACTAGAAATAAAAAATAAAAACTGCGGTTCTCAATCAGCTTACCAAGCGTGGCAACTATGGCAAATATCTCCTCTATGAGTCAATCTATGGGGGAGGCCTGTGTTCAGCAATGGACTTTGATAGGCTGTAACGGTAACGGTATCGCGTCTTATTATTTATTTAATTTATATAAAAAGACAAAGTAACCTGAAACGTTGAGCAGCGGTGACCTTCTAAAACTATGAGGAATGTGTATTTCGTTTTTTAAATGAAAAAAGCCCGGCTGTGAAAAGTATATAGACTGTAACATTAAAGCGAAGTACAACCAATAGACTGTAAAATCAAGACCCACATATTATTATCGATCATTCCAAAGATAAACAAACGCAGCGAAGTGTAAACAAATGCGGCGAACATTTTAATGCCCTTCGGCCGCCGGACTGGGTTTAAACCTCGATTTTTTTCCACTGAAACTGGAACTTTCCAAGAATCGAACCGCAACCTCCGTTGTGTCAGTATTTGTGTTAAATCGTTAAACATAAAAAATTAAGCATTACGTAAATATTTAAGCGGATCGATTTACTTATAAACCGGTCAGTATTTTTCAATAACCGTGTTTTATGATACAAAAAAGTAAACCGATGTTGGTCATGTTAAGTTCAAGTTTTAAACTCGAACGAAGACGTACGTAACGTAAAAATGTCGAAGCGACAAATTAAAAAAAAATCCTTCAGTTTTTAATTATGAAAGTTGAGATGAGCCCTAATGTACTCGGAATGTAAAAAGCACTTTCTAAGCGATTTGCGAAAACATTTCATTTTTATTTTCGCGGAAACTTACAAAAACTTATTACGGCTTCCTTTTCAGATCTTGAAAGGTAATATTCTTCAAGCACAGCAAATATAAAGCACTATATAAGTGACAACCGTATCCCGTTTCAAAAATGCAAGGGCAATTAAGGTAAAATAAACAACAATATGTTTTATCTATACATCTATACATACTACATACAAACAAATAAAATTGAAGTGTCTGTTTGTAAGTCAAGACAACAGCTTTTAACTAAATGCATATAAAAGTATATACGATACTTCTAACAAAAACACAATTTTTTTTGTCTGTCTGTTTGTTCGGGCTAATCTCCAAAACGGCTAAACTGATTTTGACGGGAGTAATTTAGGCTACTTTAATTATAAACTTTAAGAAAAAGAATTAGGGTTCCGCGCAAAAGAAAAATTGTAATAAATTCCACGCGGGCGAAGTCGTGGGGAACAGCTCGTTTTTTTTTTATAAAATTAGGATGACAAATCATAACCCACCTGATGGTACTGTGGCCCATAGACACCCCTGAGCAATAACCTTAAATGGCTAGTTTTCAGTGAATAGGATCCGTTTCTGCATCTATTTTACGCACGTATTCTGTGAGAGCTATGCCCTTCCCCGATAGAGCTGACCATTTCGTATTGCAACCATAATATAGCTGCAGCTTGACTTCTACCACGCTTAAAACTGCAATTATTTTATGGATGCGACCTCATTATAAAACTGATTTTAAGGTAGAGTCTGTGTTATTACTAATGAATAATATGAATGCGGTTTAAATTACCTGCAAATAAAGGATTTACAAACTCATTTTTAGACTACGGTTTTGCTGTGAAGCTATAAAATGAATTACATATAAATATACAAAATCTTCCTACGTGCTAAGAGATAGACTATTCTTACTATATTAAAGCTTACAGACACTTATAGCTTATTTATAACTTAAAGATGTCGAATCGAAATGTTCGGTGCATATTTATCTATACAAATAAATAAAATTGAAGTGTCTGTTTGTAATGTCAAAATAACAGCTTTTTACTAAACGCATATGAGATTATATACGGTATTTATAACAGTAACACAATTTTTAAAGTTTTTGTCTGTCTGTTTGTTCTGGGTAATCTCCAAAATGGCTGGACCGATTTTGACGGGACTTTCACTGGCAGATAGCTGATGTTAAGGTAAGGAGTAACTTAGACTTCTTTTATTTTAGAAAAATTATTAGGGTTCCGCCCAAAAAAAACCCTAAATTACACGTGAGCGGAGTAACGGGGAATAGCTAGTAAATAATAAATATAAATCACACAGTTAGTATGGTGGCGGTGTGAGAATATCCACTACCCCATATCGTTCCATGGCTGTCTTAAGAGGCGACAAAGGGAAACTGAAACAGAAGACGGGCAGCAGCGTCTTTTTACTGTCAACTAAAAAATAAGAAATAAACTGCATTTGCCAACCCTATACAAATATATGTGAAACAAACTATTAGAGACGCCTATGTTCAGCAGGGGACTATTGAAAGACTTGTAAGCTTGTAACGCATGTAGTAGTTGTTGTTCGCCTCCGTTTTGATATAACAAGTAAACATTTATGAATGTACTGTTATTTTCACCTTTTTAACATAATATGACAACCCTAACAGTTAACCTCGATCATATGATTTAAATTTAGAATTTGCCATAAGTTTTATAGCGCATTTAAAATATACACATAATTATAATATCCACCCTGAGGCGGTAATTGCAGCTCTAATTCATTTAAATGACCGTGGTAAAATCTACATAAGAAAATACTACACTCTAATTCACTCGCGGAATTTAATACACAACTGATACACCTTACAATGATTGAAATACGGATGATTTTCACACATACATCTGTTAACTATTGTACGATGACTGAAGTGGGTAAGCATTTTCTAAACATATGCCAATATAAACTTAAGAAACAAACTGATACGGAATGAATTTGCTTGCTCATATTTCGGGGTGTGAAGCGAAAGTACACATAAGCCGTGTAGTGTTTATATGTAATTCCAGCTTTGTTGGTCGATCGAGAAAAACGTGTAATTAGCGCAGGAACCCATCCATATCAGAGTTACGGGGATGTTCCGGTGTAAACATACGGAATTGGTTTGATTTGATACAATCCTTAGTTAATTAACTAAACGCATAATATATATATATAACCAAAACCACAATGACAATGGCGAGTAGGACTCGCGCCATGAGGACCTTAAGTTTAGTAAGTGCCTACCTTCTTTAAAAAAAAAACAATCCATCATCATTAAAACCCATCACAAGTGTACTTAATACTAGCTCGTAGGTGGTACTTAATATAGGTTTTCCACAAGGAATACCACAAAGTACGGTTCAAAGCCACCTGCATCCATCTGGATGGCTTTGAACCAAACCGTGAAGTAGATACTTGCTGTATCTCTTACCAGGTCGTACTATCTAGTTGGAGGCCACCATGTTCTACTCTTACCGGTACGAGACTGCTACTCGAGAAACTTTCTTCCCCATCGGTTGGCAGTTCCCCGGGCTATATGGCCGGCTACTTCACCTTAATGATTAATTAGGCTATATTTTTATTTTTTACTCTGATTCAACTGAGATATCTTACATTACGGGGTACATCACTGGCAATATGCACTGGTTCTACACTCTTGATTTCATGTTTTGAGGAAGAAAAGTAGATCTTAGTATTGGATATTAATCTCAACTTGATACCTTTTACTTGTTCTTGAGGAATAGTTCCATGAAAAACGAACAAACGGACGGACAGCGAAGTGATTCTAAGAGTCCTGTTTTTTTTTTTTGCTTTTAAGGTATAGAACCCTACAAACAAAGGGGTTTAGAGATAGATGTTATATACGACATTGAACTACTTCCAATAATTTCATAGAACTGCTTTGGTAAGTATATACCTACTAACCTACCTACTAATCAACAAATCAAAACCTGGCGTACAATTTCTATTTTTTTAAAGGGAGAGGTTAACATTATGTAAATGACGCAGTAAGATAGTTAAAGCCGTGAAGTAGTTAAAAAAAGAAAAGATAAAAAAGAAAAGAAAGACAAAAAGTTATATCCCTAGGCATATACCGTAATATAGTAATATGATAGAGGTTCATAACTATCTTACTTGAATAATGAATAACTAGTGAAATTATGGTAATTGTAAACTGAATGTACAAACATCGCGACATTGACATTGGATCTTAAGTTCCTGGTTGTGTTGTTGTTCATGTTCCTTTTTTATGACAGTAGGTTAAGGTGCGTTTGAAGTGGCCCTTGGGCCGCCATAAAGCCGTGTACATCATAATGATAATAATATTGAAAGAATTTATGTAACTTTTTAATTTAAAAAATTCAAATTGTATAAGTCAAAAGTAGTTTTGACTAATAAATTACAAACAAACTACAATTTTAATTATTTCACTAGATTAGTCTAGTAACCATAGTTATGAAAAGCTTCTATTTAACTACAAGTATATTACGGTATATAGCTATATCCCTAGGGATGTAACTATATCACGACTTAAACTACCTTACTAAGACATATACGAGTACATAAAATAATTAGAATATAATTGGAACTTATACGTGCTACGGAGCGTAGTGACAACATTTTTTCTCCATCGGTGGTCGGTTCTTCGAGCTAATGGTCGGTCCATTGCCACTTCAGCTTACTAATCCGTTGGGCTATGACGGTCACTTTGGTTCTACTGCGGAAATCCTCATTTTTAAATATTTTACGCAGAGAACCTTGAGCTTCTTCAAACGGCCAGCAGTGAAGGACCACGTCTCAGATCCATAAGTCATCACTGGTAACACGCACTGGTTGTACAATCTCGATTTCAAGTTTTGATGTATACCTGACGAGAAGATGAGTCGTAATTTCCTGGACGCTGCACAGCCGAGTTGAATCCTCGATCGAAGTTGGACTTACCTAATCGGAACATTTGTCCCACGTAAACATACTCGTCAATAACTTTGAGCTTAGTGCTCCCAACAACTACCGGCATAGGTGTGACATGGACATTAAACATGATCTTTGTTTTGTCCATGTTTATCTTAAGAACCATACGTTGTGAGGCATAGTTGAGGTCATTGATCATAGTGTTTAGGTCCTCCAGTGATTCTGCCATAAGGACTATATCCTCGGCAAATCGATGGTGAGGGATGTACTCTTCATTGATATTAATACCGTATCCTTTCCAATCCAGTAGTTTTAAAACGTCTTCCAATGCAGCGGTGAAAAGTTACGGGGATATAACGTCACCCTGTCTTACACCGCTCTGCAGTTGGATGGGTTTCGTACTCTGGTTCTGTACTCGGACAGCTATCGTAGCCCTATTGTATAAACACTACAGCACTTCGATATACAGTTAGTCAACTTAGCACCGCTGAAGGAATTGTAGCACCGTTTAAACTTCGACGGAATGAAACGCTTTCTCATAGTCCACATACGCAAGGTTGATTGAACTCTTCGGCCTTCTTTACAATTTGTCGAAGGGTATGTATGTGATCTATGGTACTAAAGCCTTTTATGAAACCAGGTTGAGGCTTGAAACGATTCGTCATGACTCTGGAAAGAGCATGTAGACGCAGCTAATAAGTGAAATCGGGCTGTAGTTCTTCAAGAAAGCGTTGTCGCCTTTTTTGAAGAACAAGACCTCCGCATTTCCACTACACACCGGCGGAGTAGTCTCACCAAGCAGGACGGAATTAAAGAGCTTCTGAAGGACTTCAAGTACTGGTTTTCCACCCGCTTTCAGAAGCTCCGCAGTAATTCCATCCTCGCCTGGGGTCTTGCCGTTTTTAAAGTGCTGGAGAACCATTGTAATCTCGCTCAGACTAACGTCCGGGATATCAACGCAATAGTGTCGGATAAGACTTGCTCTTGGATCGTTACTCACACTTGCGTGTGGCTCCAACGATGACGCGTATACCTGCACATAGAACCTCTCAATCTCACGAGTGGATGGAGCATTGGCTTTATTAGACGTAACCTCTCCAACATAACGTTTAGGTTTAGTGTGCCCCTAATCATTCAGTGATCGCTACCAGTTTTCACTCTCGCGATCACTGAGACATCACTGAACAGTTGTTGTCTGGTCGTCATAATGAAGTCAATCTCATTTTTTGTCGAACCGTCGAGGCTCGCCCACGTCCTCTTCCTGTGGGGCCGCTTCTGGAAGAAAGAGTTCATCATAAAGAGTTCCTCTTTCTCCAGTCCAAGTCGGCAAGCTGCTGACCCCTTGGGTCCCGTTGGCCTTTTATTTATTATGACTCATTTTATTATACTAAAATTAAACAAATTTTACGGATTCTGTAGTGTTTAATTTAATTTTTTAATTAATTTATAAATACAACATTAAGCAATAAACACTTAGGTGGGGCTCCATAAAACACTTCTAGCAATTAAGCAGTTTTAGAAAATCAATCATTAAAGTATGCTGCAATACTCGAACACTGTAGGTAGCATTTAAACTAACGCAACACGCAAGCCGCTGTGAGCCATGGTAGCTTAGGAGTTAAACGCTCGCCCTAAATTTCGCAGAACACGAGCAGCGTGGGTTCGACCCCCACCGGCACCAATAAAATTGTTAATTACAATTTTAAGTGCCAATTTACCTCGTGCTCGACGATACGGAAAACCATAGACATGCGAATACCGCAAACACGCATATTACAACAGTGCAGCCGACCCTTGCTTGCCCTCAAAACCCTCTCAGAAATGAGAGGAGTGTCCACCAGTGGAGTTATGAAGGCTGTTACTTATAATTTTTAACTCCAAGGCAAAATAAAATAACTTATAAGGTGACACTCCGCCCTAAACGCACTTGTTAATATGTTTTTTTATAGGATAGGGTGACAAACGAGCACACAGTCCACCTGATGAAAAGTGGTTGCTGTGGCTCATAGACATCTATATCTGTCTTCGTTTGCGAATCAAAATGCAGATGCGTTGTCACCCGTGACGACTAAGATATTAGATGAGATGCCTCTTTTCCAGTAAAAAGGGTTTCCGGTTATCTACACTCACCATACGAAACACAGCAGTGTTAAGCTGCTATTTTACGCTGGTATTCTGTGAGAGCGTGGTCCTTCCCCGTTCGAGCCGACCCATTCGTGCTACAACTATACTACTAATATAGCTGCAGCATGGCCCTGCCACGTATAAAATGTTATTTTTATGTGACCTATCTATCGCTTACTTTACATGCTAGGTACTAAAATAATGTTTCACAACGTTACTTTTTATTGTCCTTCATCATCAGCTCGTAAAATCCAAAGCTGGTTTTAAAACATGGACAATATCTTTACAAATTGCGTCAATTGTTAATTGTAGTAAGCGTTGTTGTGCCTAACAACGATTTACTTTAAATACTAACTTTAAATTTGCAACTAATGCCAACTGTTACAATGAATTTGTAAAACACCTAAAGCATATTGAGTAGGAAACTAAAGCCACGGGTTGAGATATTCCAAGGCCACGAGTTGCATAGTTAAACATCATTACATGAACCAATTAAGGTTCAGCTATGCGACCGAGCAAACTAGCACGAACAACCTAACTACGCTCTAGCCTTTGTGTAACACGTCGGGTGTCATACGTTAACGGCAGGTGAGGTCTGTATATAGGGAACACTGATTTTAGAATAAATTCGCCACTATTTAATTATTAGTATTTTTATTGAGTATAACTATATTCCCTAATATTCAATATAAAAGTAAATTAATGACCAATGTATTGACCCATAGTTGGGCACACATCTTTTAATCCTGAAAGAATTTTTGTGTCAATAAGTTTGACTTAACATAATATGTATGTCATATGCTCATGTGTGACTAACATGCCCTGTAAAAACTTACTTAATTTTTTGGACATGGGTTTCTACGCGATGTTTTTGAACAAATGGTAAATTAGCACTTACAAAGTCAAAAGTAAACAACGTAAAAGATTTGACCGCGTAAATTAGCGAACTCAAGTAGTCTTTGCTCTAGGAGTTGGTATACATACGAGGGTGGATTGAAAAGTACTCGGCCTAACACAGATCCATTCAATTCTAAAAATCAAATCTACCCACATTATTTAGTTCAGTTCAGACTAGTTCATTGTGTGAAGTTCGAAACGTGTGCGATAATTAGTTGCGATTTTATAAATTTATTAACAAAGTAATCGGACATAATTTCCGCGAATGGAGCAAATCGAGCAGCGTGCCGTCATTAAGTACCTCCATAAGAAGGGGCTATCATCAAAAGCCATCCATGATGACATGGTCAGTACATTAGGCGATTGTGATCTGTCATATTCATCCGTCAAAAAATGGATAGCAGAATTTAAGCGTGGTAGAGAGAGTGTGAAAGATGAACCCCGCTCTGGAAGGCCTTCGACGTCAACTACTGACGAAAATATTTAAAAAGTACTTGATTTAATATTGGGAGACCGCAGATTAAAAATTAGAGAGATAGCCGAGATTATAGGCATCTCTTATGAACGAACTCAAAACATCATTGTCAACGAGTTGGGTGTCCACAAGGTGTCTGCGAGGTGGGTTCCGCGACTGCTTTCAGTTGAACAAAAAAGGACGCGATTGACTATTTCACGCGACTGTTTGGAGTTATTTGAAGCCGATGCAGATGATTTTTTGAATCGTTTTGTTACTATAGACGAAACATGGGTTCATTACTGTACACCGGAAACAAAACAACAATCAAAACAGTGGAGAAGACCTGGTTCACCCCCTAAAAAGGCTAAGTCGATTTTGTCGGCAAATAAGGTAATGGCTTCAGTATTCTGGGACTCGAAAGGTGTGATTATGATTGATTATCTTGAAAGGAGTCAGACTATAAACTCTGATTACTACTGCACCTTACTACGTCGTTTACGAGAGGAAATAAAAGAAAAACGTCGAGGAATGCTCAGAAGAAAAGTCCTGTTTCATCAAGATAACGCCCGTGTTCACACGTCAGTACAGTCAATGGCTGAAATTCACAACTGTGGCTTTGAACTGTTACCGCATCCGCCGTATTCACCTGATCTGGCACCATCAGACTTCTTTCTGTTCCCTAACCTAAAAAAGCACTTGGGAGGTCAAAGATTTTCGACAAACGACGAGGTCAAAGCAGCTGTAGACGCATATTTTGACTCTAAGGAAGAATCATTTTTTTTCAACGGTCTAAATGCTTGGAAGGGGAGGTGGCAAAAGTGTATTGAACTTGATGGTGATTATGTAGAAAAATAAAAATATAACTGATTTAGTATGTGTTTATTTTCTTGGTTAGGCCGAGTACTTTTCAATCCACCCTCGTACTTATTAAGTTAGTGAACGTGACTAACAAACATATGTAAGGGTGTATATAAATAAACCTTTTTTACGGGAAACGAAGCATTCCATCATAGTTGCATCTTTCTTAATTGAGACAAGATGTAGATGTCTATTGGCCACAGCACCCACTTACCATCAGGTGAACTGTGTGGTTCGTTTCTCATCCTTATTCTATAAAATATATTACTGTCATGTAACGTAAAATAATGATTTCTCTTCTTACAAAAGATATATAACTTTTAATTTATAAGTGCGCGGAGGTACTATGACCATAATGTCTGTGTCCAGAAATGTCTAGATTTGACGATATCTCCAAGGGCTGATGAGGAAGAAGAAATTTACAGCACTAAATACCCTGCGCCGTAGTAAGGTTATCTATATTTGATATCTATAATTGAAAAATTTCGCTGTATTCGAAGGATGATCTTAAGAAATTTAAACTTTTTTTTAATAGAATAAGGTGACAAATTAACACACATTTCACTTGATATGGTAAGCGCTAAGATGCTGTGTCCCATAGGCACCTACATCTTTTCTTGATTCAAACCTCTGAGAACTGAGATAGAATGCCTCGTTCCCAGTAAAAAGGGCCTCCCGTTCTCTACACTCAGCATAGGAAACACATAAACACAAAACAGCACCATTAAGCTGCTATTTTATGCTGGTAATCTGTGAAAGCGTGATTCTTCTACAGCTACAACGTGGCTTTACCACGTTAAAATGATTTCAGATATAAATAGATATATATAGGAAGGGATAAAATAAAAACAAAATATTATTAAATAAGGGAATATCTAGAAAGAATTAAAGCCGTTTGCGATGCTACTGAAGATGCGTTCGCACTAATGCATTTTATCCTTTTGGGAAATTTAGCGCTGTCGTAGTAGAAACTATGAAATTAAGACATTTGTATGATTAACGCAAAGTCTAAAGTTATGGTTGATTATAAATATATATTTTTTAAAAGCATGAGTTACAAATGAGCACAGTAGATCTACGTTAAGAATTAAAATGCAGATGAGTTGTCGCCACCGATAACTAAGACGGAATGCTTCATAACAGGTAAAAAGGATCTCTGGTTCTTTTAAGTCAGCATACGAAACGTTTCACTGCGGTGCGAGTGTCTTCCTTTCTCAGTCGAGACGACTTATTCATACTGCAGCCACGATAAGTGCTTTCGTACATGTGCACTGCAAAAAGAAAGAGAATCCACTATCTCATATCATATCATGGTTGTGGCGAAAAAGGGAAGTTGAAACAGGAGATTCAGGCAGCACTATCCTTCTAATAACAGTTAAAATAATAAAACAACTAAGGTTGACAACCCGTCCGACAAGCCAGGCAACTATGGCAAATCTACATGATGCAATTTATGACAATTTAAAATTAAAATTTTTGTACAGCCGACTTCAATATAATTTATTAAGAATAACTCAAAAACTATTGGTCTGACCTTGTCATATGGGACCACACGAGAAGTACCAGCTTTTAAAAAAAAAGAATCATCGAAATCGGTTCATCCAGTAAAAAGTTATGAGGTAACACACATAAAAAAAACATAGTCGAATTGAGTACCGTCTCCTTTTTGGAAGTCGGCAGAAAACTTGAATGAAAACATGTTCAGTTGTGGATGTTTGATAGACTATAATGAAAAAAAAAAAGACTTTTTTTTTTCATTATAGTCTTTAAACAAACAATTACAATTACAATTTATAGCTTTTATTTATATTGTAATACTAATGTACAATATTTATATAATGATAAAAATGTATACGTGGTAGAGCCAAGCTGCAGCTATATTATGATGTAACACAAATGAGCTTGCTCGGCCGGGGTAGGGCCATGCTTTCACAGAATAGCGTAAAATAGCAGGTTAATGCTGATGTGTTTCGTATAGTGAGTGCAGTGAACCGGAGACCCTTTTTGCTGTAAACAAGGCATTCCATCTTAGACCTCAGGTGTGACAACGCATCTGGATTTTGATTCTTAATCGAGGATAAATGTAGATGTACACAGCATACACTTGCTATTCACCGCCACTATGTCCACCCAGACTATGTGCTCGTTTGTCACTCTTATTCTTTAAAAAATATTTCCATTTTATCTTTTTAACACACTTTTATTAGCTTCTCATGTATTTATCCATGTATCTAAGTAACGGAATCTTTTAATGTAATTGTAATTTGTAATTTTCACCAACATGTCTTGGAAGGCCGATTGTCTTGAAAATTTGCTCTCGTATCGAGGATTGACGACAATACAATAATTTGATAACTTTGTTCTAGTATCCTGATAAAACCAGAATAAAATAAATTATCTATCAGGATCATAACAGCTCATGATGCACGTTGTTGTTTTTTTTAAACTCTTATATTATTATTATTATAGAACTAGGAGAAAGAAATTAACAACTTTATAGTTAGTATTATATTTAATAATATTCATATTCTCTTTCTTTAAATTGAGTGTCTTGTAATTGTCTACTAATATGGGCCATGATAAATTTAGTACTCCTCACAGGGGATAATTTTTGTATAAATTTTTTAGTAAGCATTTTCAAGATACATTCTGCCACCAAACAACTTTTACAAGAATTTAGGTCTGTAAAACTTATGACTTAATTTTCTGTCATAGGAACAAAAATGGTCCATAGGTTTGAATATCATCGGCTCCGTAATGACCTACATTAATCAAAGGTCGTAATTTGATAGTTCACACATGATCGTTTTTCAATGATGTTGTACTTGAACGAGCAATCAATGTAAGTGACGTTGTCCACGTTACTTGAACGTGCATTTTTTACGCCTGCAATTTTTTCGTTGTTAAACGTAGTGTTTATATTTTCTTTGTTCGTGGTATTCAAAATACTAAACACCTGAAGTCTCACATTACATAAAATTCTGTGACTGATCTAGGGTCTACGAGTAAATCGATGAAAGGCAATCATTACATTAAAATGAAAATGATTATCATCATCATCATTGTTTGTTATCACACCCTTTACATATTTGCATCAATGCTGATAAGTTGTGTTCCAATTTGAAAGGAAAACCTAGAAGGAAGCATATACAACTACATGCTAATATTATATTGAGGCATTTTATCAAAGTCTCTAGGATAACAGAATTACAAGGAAAAATATATTCCTGTGCAGCTGTAGCCACTTGCCATCAGGACTATGAGTTTATTTATCACAGCGAAATAAAAAAGGCTGCGATGATAAGTAGATTCGAATAAATAGATTACATTTTTATTAGAAAAACCGTTGCCTCTAGTTAGACCTTGCAAGTGGCATTTGACTGCAGTGGCCACTTCGAGTAACTTAATCCACAAGAAACCACTACAGTCCTGCAACAGATTTATCTCAAGCATTTTGTAACACTTTGAATCATAATGATTATTATCATTTTTATAAAACTGAGTGATAGACAAACAGTCCACCTGATGGTAAGTGGTTTTTGCAGTTAATGGACACCGGCAGCCTACTGCAACCAAAGAAGTGTACAGATTACAGATGATAGTTATGATGACTTCGGGATGCCTCACAGCCTGTAACTAGACTGGCTCTCCTTTACACAGCAGTGTAGGCACTGATACTGATATTTTGCAGCAGAAATAGATGACAGGATGGTGGGATCTACCTAGACGGAAACAGCGACAGAAAAATCGTCCTACCAGTTTACTTGATGTTTCTTTTTAAACTAGTCCATATTTTGTAAAAAAGCGAATGAATTAATCAATGAGTGTATCCTTACAACGACAGTGAAATTTTTCACCCAACTGGTAATAATTTTTTGTTCATATATTTACAAATGGATGTTATTGTATTTGAAACAGTTAAAACACTTTCTAAAAGCCATTGCAATTTAGAACTATGGTTAATTTAATGGAACTTGTTCAATAGATTCATCAGCATCTTAATGTAGCCCACGTCATTCACACAAAGGTAATCTCTAAGTTACAGGTATATCAATTTAGTATTAGCAAAGAGATGTTAAGTATATCCGAAGCTTCTCCACAAAAAATTGTAGTAAAATGAACCATTAGATGATAAAAATCTATCGTTGACTCATAAATTCAAACTAAAGGTTGAGTACACACTAGGCTACTTTTATAGTTCCATGCTTCGTTAAAACGTTAGGTAGACTTTGTTTCCATTTTTATTTATAAATAAGTTATTTTAGTGATTATATAGTAATACATTATATCGCCGTACCGTGTAGTGACGGTGTTAGAATATCAACTACTCAAGAGACGACAGAGGGAAACAAATCAGGAGATAGGCAGCAGCATCTTCTTATAACGACTGAAATAAAAAAACTGCGACTGCCAACCTGCTTGCAGAGCGTGGCAACCGTGGCAAATATCCCCCCTATGAAGCAATTATTGGGGAGGCCTATGTTGAGTAGTGGTAGTTAATAGGCTCTAACGGTAACGTTAACATTATATCGCATTTCCCATAGATGATCTCTGATTCACTTACACAACACACACGGCAATATTTACTTCACATAATATCTTTTAAAGTGTTAATAATTATAATATATTTATTTTTCTTCGACTTAAGAAAATAAACTTTCGTTTGTCAAATGTAGTTTTTTTTAAATCTACAATTGTATTTATTGGATACACGAAATAAAATTAAAATACTCAGTTATAATAAATGCCACAATGTGTGCTTAACTTTATTGTGCAATTCGAATGCCTTTAACTTTCAAACATGACTATGAATTAAGACCTTTTCCTTCTTCTAGAGACTTTTATATTATCTCATCTGTAATTTCACTCTCAATGTGGGGTTCATATAAATATATATGTCGTAATGTGTTGCTCGATCTTGACACACACTAATGGGTAATAATTTTACTTATACGCGATAGAGCCACGCTGCAGTTAAATATGGCTACGGCACAAATGGGTCGGTTCGACCGGGGTATGACCACGCTCTCACAGAATACCAGCGTGAAACAGCAAAATGATACTGCTGCGTTTCGTATGGTGAGTGTAGAGAACTTGAGATCCTTTTTACTGAAAACGAGGCATTCCATCTTAGTTCTAAGGGATGACAATACCACTGTTGAACATAACGACAAGGACAACTAAGAACTACCAAGGACAACCACGGAATGCCTGAGCCACCTGTATCCTTGGACTTTCTGCATTTCATATCTGGTCATGAATCCTACACAAATTGAGGTTAGATGTAGAAGTTTTTGGACCAAATCATTCACTTACCGTCAAATGGACAGTGTCCTCGTTTATCTCCATTACCTGTAAGAAAGTAACGAATAATAATATAATAACAAGGCGAGAAATCAGTAAGGCGCCAATATACATTTTTATACGCAGCAGAGCCACGCTGCAGCTGTATTATGGTTGCAGCACGAATGGATCGGTTCGACCGGGGAAGGACCCTTTTAAATGGAAACGAGGCATTTCATGTTAGTCCTCAAGGGTGACAATGCTACTGCATTTTAATTCTTAATCAAGGATAAATGGACCACATGAGATGCACCAGCTTTAAAATAAAATAAAAAAAGAATTATCAAAATCGGTTCATCTAGTTATAAGGTAAGACATAAAAAATACAGTCGAATAAAGGACCTTCTCCTTTTTGAAATCGGTTAAAAATACGCCATTAAGCGATGTATACTTTCGTAAGACAAGTTCCTCCAATTTTATCTCTTACTAGCTGTGCCCCGCGGTTTCACCCGCGTATTATTTAAGGAATTACTTATTTATTAATTGATTTATAGTACTTCAGTATAGACAATTTTTTAGTAACCTTTTCATTTGGTGTTAAAATAAATTGGTTTTCACGGCATCCTGTTCTAGATAAGCCAACATATAACTGCCCATGGGGAAAACAGCATTCACTTAAATTATTTATTAATAGATTTATAGTACTTCAGTATAGACAATTTTTTAGTAACCTTTTCATTTGGTGTTAAAATATATTGGTTTTCACCGCATCCTGTTCTAGATAAGCCAACATATAACTGCCCATGGGGAAAACAGCATTCACTTAAATCTATACCCACGTGCTTGTCCCTGTGCTTTATTTATAGTGACTGCAAACGATACTTTTATAGGAATTCTTTTAAAACTAAATGGTAAATCTGTAGGATCATAGCAATTCGGGGTAATGGTACCGTTTGCCCAACTGCTGGCCCAGTCAAACCTATAGCAACTAGCAACAATGATATTATTTCTAAGAAATTTAACTTGAAACCTAGTTCCGTTACATAGACTTGATGGCCGCAGGTTTCGTAATAAAGTAATGGGAGTGACACTTTTTGAACTAAGCCGCGCGAAATGACAGCTCGCTTATATAGGCGTTCACTGCTGGTTTCTTACGGATCTCATCGGGCGGCTAGGGTTTATGCGATCGTTCGCGCTCCGAGCAGAGTGTTTATTATATTAATTTTTCAATATCTCTTAAACTATGCATCCAAATAACATGCTATAAAGAGCAAAGTTTATCTTCATAAAATTGTCTTCATGATGAAGTAACTTTCGTTCGTAAGGATTAATATGCCATGCCTAATAATAACGCTCATAAATCACTTTTTAATTTTCAATAATTTTTTGTCACAAAATACCTTATTGTGGCTTATGTATCAGAAATAGGCATATGGTAGCACGGACTTATTTTTAGGTGGGGCAAAGACCAATATTTTTGTAGAATATTGTATATATGTAATACTAAACGTTACGCCAGCGCACGCGGATAAACAGTTAGAGAGCGGCTTTTCTTCCGACTTGCTTAATAAAAGTCAATATTTAAGGCTAGCTGAGAGATATAGGCTAATTCTAGATAGCCTATACTATTTCTCATGAATCTGGCTATTATATACAAAAATAATTTTTCAAATCGAACAGGTAGTTCCAGAGATTAGCGCGTTTAAACAAACAAAAAACAAAAAAACTCTTCCGCTTTATTATATTAGTATAGATTAGTATAGATGTTCAGGAGTGTGTTGTCAACGGACTGATAATGGAAACCCTAAAAAGTTAAGTTCTTACAAGAAATAAGAATGGTTTAAGAAGTTTTTAAAAGCGCGAACATAAGTTATATCTAGGTACAACTCACTGTCTTTTAGCAAAAGTAATTTTCCTCTTAATTTCGACGGAACAGCGAATGGGTGCCAACACGAATGACGACCTGTCGTCGATTTAGAGTTTCGTAGAAAAATACTCGCATCTCTTCCAATCCCACCTATTGAGCGTAAGCCCTTTTTGGCACAGAAATTGCTTAGGTCAAACCAAACTTTGTCGATAGGTGTTGAAAGATGTAGATGGATGAAATTGTAAGGTATCTGTTTGTTTATTTATTTATTTATTTAATAGTATATGTATACACCAACAAAGGAGAAGACACATCAAGATGAAGAGTTTGTACACGGGCACTATACTTATTTTATAAAGAAATTTCTTTCAGTAGCCAGTTAAATAGATATATTATAAATAAAAGACAATAAGGTGTGAGCATAAAATAAATATGTCTGTACATATATACGTAAATATATACACACATACAAAATTTTTAAACATCCTAGTTTTTAGGTGGAGAATGTGATATTTCTTAAACCATTCAAAATAATAAAACAATTAAAAAAGTAATCAACTTTTAAAACCAAAGAACAAGAAATAATTTCCACATAATTGCTTCTGAAGTCGGGGCTTTAACTCTTCGATGCATTGTCTTAGCACTGACTTCAGGAGTTAATATCTGAGAGGATTATGGAGCAATTAGTCCGCTACGTTGCTCCAGTGTGTATTGGTGAAATTGAAATAGGATCAATATTGCATGCCGAGCGCAAAGCGCATAGGTATGTTCTACTAGCGCCAAAAATCAAGATTCCAACGTTTTGTCGCATGTCGTATCTAGCAATCATATTATACATATAAATGATATAAAAAGCACATTGTAAGAAAGATAAATGATTGTTGAACTTATTAATATATTTTTTAAATTGATTAATTACTACTTTTACAAAAAAAAAGGGGTTTTAGCGGCTTATGGTGTGGATTTATCAAGTCCGTATGGATTTGTAAACACGATAACTTTTGAAAATATCAATTGTTCAACTCAATATATTTTTAAAACTCTTCATCTATCATGTGGGAAGCCATTGAATGTATATGGCAGTTTAATATTGTTTGTGTGTGTGTGTTTGTGAATTTTACGGTGAGCGCTTAACCTTAGTTAGAAAGGCCGTCGTTGTTGCCCAAAAGCTCTCTATCAACTTAAAACTATCCTTTAATAAACTCTTGAATTGCTCCAGTCCATTCCATGTCATAACTATGCTGGTACCTAGTTGTTAGGAGCACTACGCTAGAAGTTGTCGAAGAGTATGTTTGTTTACCTAGGACAAATAGTTCGACTAGGTAGGTAAGTCCAACTTCGACTGAGAAGACAATCGACGGATTCAGCTCAATACATATAGCTTGTAGAACCGACAACCGATGGAAAAGGAAAGTTCTCGAATGGCAAGTAAGCGAAGTGAGTGTGGGGGGGGTGGGCTACATACAGTGAAGACGTGCAGCTTGTCGGTGGACTCAGTATCGTGTTTTGTGGCGTTCTTTGGGGGAGGCCTATTTTAATCAGTAGACCTGAAAAGGACTACAATGATAATAATGATGATGATTATGGTGAAGGAAAGGCACATCCACGACATTTCAGCGTGAGAGTGCGGAAGTTTATCGCAGACTCGGGGTAAATTGATTTTTTTTTGCAAATAACAATTATTTCCTCTGCCTGTATCGGAAACCAGACTTGAATAGTTGTATACTTGAAATTAAAAGTGGGATGCTCAGACTTACTCCGACTCAGCAGTGCAGTGAATGCAAGTACAACAAAGTAATCACTCATGATAACCCATTCAACTCTTGTCTTTAGAAAGTATAACAATGTGCTCGAGCAGCGTGTGCTTGGTGACTTCATTAACCAAGTAAATCGTTGAACGTTGCGGAGAGAGCGTGACCATATCCGTCCCTGTGTGATGGATGACGTACGAGTGGAAGGCTCGAAATTGACGAGAGCAAATTTATGAGAGAAATAATGAATCTTACTAACGAATACCAGTCCCTTTTTAGTTTGGTCAGTGTATTATCCATAATAATGTAATGTACCTATGTGAAAGTTTGTCGAGATATTTGTTACTACATAGGCGGCTATACGGGTTTGGAAGAAACTATGAAAAATATGGGACATTTTCACCAGTTCAAATAAAATAAAAATTACTTATATTAATGCATTTCTGTTACCATGCGGGGTGTATCTCAAGCAGAAGCTAATTGACAGAAATAGAAATAGATTTTTTAAATTCAATATAGACTTTAAATACTAAGTGTTATTTATCATCCACGAGTATATTTTTTTATAGTATAGGGTGACAAACGAGCACACAGTCCACTTGATGGTAAGTGGATGCTGCGGCCCATAGACATCTACATCTACCCTCTATTAGAAAATCAAAATGCAGATGCGTTGTCAACCCGTGGGGACTAAGATGGAATGCCTCTTTTCCAGTAAAAAAGGGTCTCCGGTTCTCTACACTCACCATACGAAACACAGCAGTGTTAAGCTGCTATTTGACGCTGGTATTCTGTGAGAGTGTGGTCCTTCCCCGGTCGAGCCGACCCATTCGTGCAACAACTATACTACTAATACAGCCGCAGCATGGCTCTACCACGTTTGAGCAACAATATTGAAAGGTCATTCTAATTTACTACTACGACAATGTCCTCCAGACATTTTAAGTTACAGCAACCTGTGTCAACGGACACTAGCGATCTGCGCAGGACAGGATTATAGTACTTGAGTGTGTGCGCAAACACAGATGCCCTCTCTAATCTCTCACTCTCAATTCTCTATTCTAGTTTGAGAGAGATTAGGCACAAAACAAATTGTTGGGCGGCCCTCCACTAGATGACGATCTGGTAAGACATGCAGGAAATCGATGAATGCAGGTAGCTTAGAACTGTGTTTTGTGACATTCCTTGGGCGAACAATAAATTTCTGAATGAATAAACGAAAAACATATTCGAAAGTGCATTAACATAGATAATTGAAAAAAAAGAGAAAGAAAAATTCAAAAACGCTTTAAACGCGTGCTATATCGACTCTATCACTAAATTTCATATTACGAAGTTATTTGATAAAGCTCTCAAAATGAAGTTCAAGCGAAGAACTTAATTGGGCTTGCTAAAATGTTATAAACTTTGTAATTTCTCTCCCGACAATCTGAGACAAATCTCTACACGCTAAATTCTTAGAATAGTTAAGAAAGTTGTTTTGAGTGTTTTCAATTGGCACACTTTTCAATGAAGCTGACAGACAGTACACACCCACCAAAGTGTATGTCACTGGGAAATAAATAACAGGGATTTTAAATAACTTCTTCGGAAATTGAAACAATTTTTTTACATTAATCTTAATGGTATGGTGCCACTGAATCTTATAAATACTCGTACCTGTGGCCAACTATAAAGTCTGTTTGAGGTCAGTGTTCTCCCCTGAGAACAAAAACAGAATATCATGACGATTGCGGTTATTCTACCTCTCACAGCATCGTCTATTCTGAACTATTTTAGACACAACACAGCAGTGCGTAACACTTTTGCTTAGAAAAAGCAAAACGGAGAAGGTGGTACCAAGCCTACAACACACAGAAAAGCTTTCCTCAAACTATTTTTTTTATATAAAGGTGACAAACGAGCACACATTCACCTGATGGTAAGTGGTTACTGTGACCCACAGACATCTACATCTAGCCTCAATAAGGAATCAAAATGCAGATGCGTTGTCACCCGTGCGGACTAAGATGGAATGCCTTTTTTCCAGTAAAAATGGGTCTCCGGTTCTCTACACTCACCATACGAAACATAGCAGCGTTAAGCTGCTATTTTACGCTGGTATTCTGTGGGAGCGTGGTCCTTCCCCGGTCGGGCCGACCCATTCGTGCTACTACTATACTACTAATATAGCTGCAGCATGGCTACTACGAATAAAATATAAAAGGGATTACAATTTTCCAATGCTTTAAGAAATCAATGCTTAATTACAATCCCAAATGGTGATATGTGGTGAAAGACTTAGATAAAAAATGGCAATGTCTATACGACTGTCTTTTGACATCAACATATATTCGGACGGGAAGACAGATTGGCAAATTATTCCACTAGTTTGCAGTACGCATTACCAAAGACAAAGCAAACCGTTTAGTTTTATGTCAAATTAAGGAAATAAAGCATGCTTTCTCCGCACACTCTATCTTTTCACTTAGAAACTGGTTTCCTATAACTCACCTACAAGATGAGGCGATCGCGATATATACCTACATTATGCTCCAATGCTGCAAGAGTATTTCGTCAACATATAGGTCAAGCCCGTTGGTAGCGCACGCACAAGCAAAACATTAGCTTTACGTTAGTCCACCATATTTCCATGGAATCGTCGTACGGAGAAATACATCAAGAATGTACGAAGTGACAAAGATACGCCTGTATTTTTATTTTTCTTTTAATTTTACAAAATGCATCGTAATTCATGAAAATAAATATTCATATTGATATCTTAATGCATACATAATGCCGCATTTTTGAAAAGGAAAGCAGTAGATTTAAATCCTCAAAATGATCTGCCCATACATATACAGTAATACGTTTAGAAATGTAGCGCGACGTATTCTTAAATTGCGTTAAGTAATTGAACTTGAAAAATGTCTCACTAGTGCACACACACACTGTCGCAGCTCATTACATTAGGAAACGTTTATATATACTTTACTTTTTTTAGAAGAAAAAGCAAACGAGCATATTTATGTTTAATTGTAAGAGTGACTACTGCCGCTCCTGAATAATTGCAACACCGGGAGAATTGCAAGCGCGTTGCCGGCCGTTTAAAAAGAAGTAAGCTCGTTTCTTGAAGGACCCTACCCTAAGTCCAATCGGTTCAGAAATTTGTCATTTCTTGCAGTTTGTTGTTACTACTTGTTGTCGCTTCAATTGCAGGGACTTTTTGTGCTCTGGTCACTTACAAGTAATATTGTATCAACGACACAAAATCCCGCGTCCTGCAGCTCTCAAATCCAAAAACGTTTCGAACATAAAAAAAATTAACAAAAAAGGCACAAAATATTTTTTTTTTTTATAGGAAACGGGTGACAAACGAGCACACAGTCCACCTGATGGTAAGTGGCTTCTGCGGCCCATAGACATCTACATCTATCCTCTATTACAAATCAAAATGTAGATGCGTTGTCACCCGTGAGGACTAAGATGGAATGCCTCATTTCCAAAATAAATATATAATCAAAGCTTCATAAAGCATGAACACATTGAAGTGTGTCCTTCAAAAACTGTGCAGTGTTTAAAGACATGACGTTTTCAAATGCCTCCTCCAAAAATGTCCACTTACCGTTAAACTCTGAGATGATCGGAGTCGACAAGTAGGTCAAAACATTATTTATAGTTTGCACGTCAGCATCAGTACGACTTTGTGACTTCGCAACGGTTCGCTGCGAGGTCCGATGGGCGCCACTGTTACTAACGGCGGATTACTATAGCCGATGCTTTTGCTTTTTTCCCATTTCATAGGCATCATAAAACATATGCTGGTGCGTCCACCGTACGTTCATTCGTATCATATGTTTTATTACTGTCTCCATCTTTGTTATAATCTCTATACATATAATTATCTCTATGTATGTTTGATCATACAGCTGGATATGCGCCTCTCCCGTAGCAGGAAGAATATAACTTAATTACGTATCGGTAATCGTAGTACGTCGTACACCTTTAACACTATTTCCTACATAGGCTGCACTAAAAGTATCGGGAATGGAATATTTCCACTGTTCCTGTCATATTAAAATCTTTTTAATTGAAAAGTCCTTGGTTTTAAAAATCGAATACCATTTATTTATTTAAAAAAAGATTCGCGGTCTTGTCACAAGGTTTTGTCAAACTTGTTTAGTCGTTGAGAAAATGGAATTGACTCGAGAAAATTCAAGATCGATGATTTATTATGACTTTCGAAGTGGTTTAACATAAAAACAGTGTGTTGACCGGATGATTTCTGCATTTGGTGATGAAGCCCCATCCAAAACCACAATTTATTGCTGGTTTGCTGAATTTCAACGTGGACTTGTCAAGCTCAGTGATGATCCCCGTCAAGGTCGTCCAAAAACTGCAGTCACCCAAGAAAACGTTGATGCTGTGCGTAAGCTGATTGAGGAAGATCGACATGTGACAACTTTAGACATTGGCATGAGTCAAATACAAATAATCTTAATAATCTTGCATGAATAATTAGGTGTAAAAAGTTGTTTTCCTGATGGATACCGCATTCGCTCTGTGAAGAGCAAAAAGCGGCTCGCGTTACTTGGTGCGTCAGAACTCTCGAAAGATTCCACGCAGGATCCTCAAATGCTGTATACAACATCGTATCAGGTGACGAATCCTGGATATACGCGTACGAACCCGAAACAAAAAACCAGTCACGAGTTTGGGTGTTCGAAAATGAGTTAAAGCCAACAAAAATTGTTCGTTCACGGAGTGTTGCAAAAAAAATGGTGGCCACGTTTGTCTCCAAAACCGGCCATGTTACGACTATTCCTCTTGAAGGACAAAGAACGGTTAATGCAGAATTGTTTGCTAGCATTTGTTAGCCACAGGTCGTTTCTGAACTCCGTAAAGAGAACTGCAACCAACACAGAACAAAAGAGTTTTTAGAGCAAGAAAACATAGAATTATTAGACCATTCGCCGTACAGCCCCGACCTAAGCCCTAATGATTTCTATACTTTCCCTAAAATAAAGAATAAATTGCGTGGACAGAGATTTTCACCACATGAAGAAGCTGTGGACGCCTACAAAACGGCCATTTTGGAGACCCCAACTTCCGAATGGAATGGTTGCTTCAATGATTAGTTCCATCGTATGGAAAAATGTGTCAAATTTCGCGGAGAATACTTCGAAAATCAATAAATACATTTTTAAAATGTAATGTTGTGTCACTTCCTTGATTCCCGAAATTTTCAGTGCCGCCCTCGTAATGGGTACGTAGGTACCACAAACCTCAATCTCTTCTAAAATTTAAGTTTACAATTTTCAATGTAGTGTCTACCAGTACAACAGTCCATACGACGACGATGATAAAAGACCTTGTAACAGGTCAAAACTGATACAAATTGACTGATATTGATTCAAACATTCGATTAAAAATTAAGATTTTTTTAATTATATGATGCAGCTTTCGGTTTATTTCTTATATTATTTTTAACAAAGAAAAGGCTTGGATTTCATAAAAATGCGCTGTTGGGAGTTAGGAGTAATGATCACCGAAGAAACTAAGAACGTGTTTGAGTTTATTCCATTTGGGATGTAAAACATACTTTAAAAATATACTCGTACAGTTTTGATCTATTATAATTTCAAAAGAAATTCTTTATGTTTTACACAATTAGGAAACATAGTAAAATAGTGAAAATTATGACCCTGAAATGTTTTCCCAAAAATAGGAAAGGTAATTTTCATAAGTGAAAACCACAAAGGTATACATGTGTTATATATGTTTGATAAAGATCTCACCGATACATAAAGTAATAATTATAAAACTTCTCGGTAGCAAAAGTCAGCAATCGTGCGAACTGTATCACGTCAAGCGTAAAATTGGTTGAGTTAGTCATTTGAACAAATGACTAAGCATAATATTATAAGTAAGAGAACGGTCTCTAGAAGTTATATATTACGATCGCTTTCGACCGTTTACATGACTGTTAGCTATACTCACTTTCTATAAATTGCTTTTGATAAATATTCGTTCAGCAATAAATCTAATGTACTTTAAAATTAAAAGGAAACTAGTTTTACACGACAATATTATTCTACTTTTTCAATGTTAGACTTACTGCTATTATTTATCAAAAGTTCACTGCTGTAAGCCTCACTATAGATTGCCATATAGAGGGAATATTTGCCGTAGTAGCTACGTTTGGCAGTCAGGCTGGCAATCGCAGTTTTTTCATTTTAATTGTTAGGAAGACGCTGCTGCACATCTTATTTCGTTTCCAGCCACTACACGGTTAACAGTTAAGGAATTAATTTAAATAAAGTACTTCATACAACATTGTGTTAAAAGCTCAAGCAAGAAAGCTTTAACTAGTTGTGTCGTATTAAAATGATCATACTTATAAATTTAATAGTATAATGAATTAAAAATCAAATCTATTATCTATAATATATCTATAATAATATATCTATAATATTTTAAACAAGCTTCTATAGACGTTGCTGGGGACATTACCATCGAAGTTTTATAAGTTAATCAACCGATTGTCAGCAAATGCTTCCAAAATTTATAAGAAATTTTGTACCGGAAAGTCTTACGAAAACAAACAAATTTAACGCTCACTGTTTCACTCATCAAAAATCTAAACCACTTCTAAGTTACTTAGAAACTTGAAATTTGGTATTACGGTAAGTCATTAGCAAAGGAAAATATCTAAAAACTACAAATTAACGATATTCAGTGTCGACGACGTTATTGTCGCGGTTAGTTTCAAGGACTCTGTTAATTCTTATAGTTTAAATTTAAGACAACCGTAAAGTGTAACAAGTAAAACGTTGTAAGTCATGTATTTTAGATTAATAAAGGCATAAAACTCTTTCAAAAATTAAGGTTATTCCGCCAAAAGTGCAAATGTGAAAAGGGGGCCAAGTTCGGAACAAACAACGTTATCGGTTGTGTTAAAATGTCGTGTGATAAAAGAGTATCATCATATCATCCATAACATGAAAGGGCGCCAAGCTTCGTATCAGTTCCAAGAACGTTGTATATTCCTATAGATCCTATGATTAAAACTATGGAGCTTCTATAAAATTAATGATCGATAGATGGCGGTATAACCATCTTGTTTACGCCAGGCGTAAAATACCGAGGATCGGCGACGGGCTCCATCAGTGGACTTTTATGGGCCAATGATGAAAAAGAAGATTCATATAGATAGACACATCGGGAAAAATATATTATAAAAATCAGACGCGAAACAACGCGTGGAAGTATGTGTGGAACTTGATATTGGTTGTAATAATGACGGATAAAGATATTCAAAGAAATTTAAACTCAATCAAAATTAAGCAACCATCAAAATAAACTAATAACGAAGACATAAACTCTAACATTACAAAACACGAGTCAACATTTAGATAAAAATCGCGACGTCTCATGTGGTTCATAAAATTGCGCAATTATAATTTATTTTCTGGACTCGGTCCAACTGAATCATGTATAGCGGAGAAAAAGGCAAATTTCACATATACGTAAATCAACTTCTTTGTGCTAGTGTAAATTGTGCGCGAATAAGTAACACAAAACAAATTTTAAAACTGAATCAAAGTTAATTCATGTGTAACGTGTTCTAAAAGACCGTAAAAAAGTAGCGTTCTTTGTATCGGTCCGGTGATATTTCTCCAAAACCAAAAGTAGTCTTTTGTGTATCGTTGTGATTGAACGGACAGGAAGGAGAACATCTTTTTGCTGAATTGCGACCACGAAAATCCTAAATACTGTTTAGTTAAACCTAGATACGTTTTATACGTGGTAGAGTCATGCTGCAGTTATATTAGTGGTATAGTTGTAGCACGAATAAGTCGGCTCGACCGGGGAAGGACCAGGCTCTCACAGAAGCCCAGCGTAAAATAACAGCCTGAAACTGCTGTGTTTCGTATGGTGAGTATAGAGAACCGGAGACCCTTTTACTGCAAAAGGGGCATCTTAGTCCTCACGGGTGACAACGCATATACATTTTGATTCTTTATTGAGGATAAATGTAGAAGATGTCTATGTGTCACAGCAACCACTTATGTATGCTCGTTTGTCACCCTCTCCTATAAAAAAAAAAGTAAAATTATCATCTGCCTATGTATATTTATTTACAAGTGCGCTACACTTACAAGGTGTTAGGGTTCGTTTTTTACCCATGAATTGGTTGGTATTACGATATTTCTGCCACCAAGCGGCAGTGCACCCACAACGGCTGTGTTCCAGCTTGAAGGGCTAGAGAGCCAGGGTAGTTACAGGCTATTTGTCTTAGTCCTTAGGGTTGACTATGTTACTGTAATCTGTTTTTCATGAAGTTGTGCAGGTGCCCACGCATACGAGTATATGTAATATTATGTAGACAAATTTTCACGTTCACTTTTTGGTAGCACTTTCACTTTTTGTGATTTGCGCTTACCACTCCAGTGCCTTACTGTCTCAAAGTATTGTTTGTCTTCGTTTAGCAAAATAATATGATAATGGAAAGCAGAAACTCTCGTATTCGAAATATAAGTAAAAGCGCTGCGAAATTACACTATTGTGTAAATTACCCATTAGTTAGTTAAATAAATAAGAATCGAGTAGGAAACTCACGCTTTTTTAATTAAAATTATTGTAACCTTAATTTTTGGTAATCATAATATTTAATACTTTAATAAGCCGTGGTAGCTCAGATGGTTAGCTCTCGCTATAAGCTTCACAGTACTCGAGCAACCCGGATTCGATCCCCGCCGGCACCAATGAAATTGTTAATTGCAATTTTAAGTGCTGATTTACCACGTGCTCGGCGGTGAAGGGAAACATCATGAGGAAACCGGCATGTCTGAGAAATAAGAAAAAAATATTTCGAAGACATGTGAAGTTCACCAACACGCATTAGGGCAGCGCGGTGGACAATTCCTTGCCCTAAAAACCCTCTCAGAAATGAGAGGCCTGTGCCCAGTAGTGGGACGTAAATAGGCTGCAACTTTACTTTACTTTTATAATATTTAAATATTCAATAAAAACAGTTTTAGTTGATTGTATATATTTTAACTATATTGAATGCCTTAAACGAAAGCGCAAGGTATGTTCTACTATCGCCTAAAAATTTAGATTCCAACGTTTTATCGAATAAATTTTAATAAATATTATTTTATTTATTTATTTAATCTTCATTGTAATACACCTTAATCGCGTTACAACGGGCGGACTTAATGCCTTATGGCATTCTCTGTCAGTCTATACAGGGAAAAATAGATAAATAAAATATTATGTTATAAATCTCAGCACATTTCTTGTTTAAAATACATATTATTTGTACGATTTTTTATCACTGTTATTCTTATTACCGACTGCATAGAAGGAGGTGGGTCTCAATTCGAGTGTATGTAATTTGGGATCAATTTTAATGATTCCTATTTTCATGATACCATCACCACCTCTTACATAAGTTATTAACAATCTACATAGGTTATACTTTAGAGGTGGTCCCATATAAATTTGAAGAAAATATTCCACCCCTAGGGGTAGAACAATAAGGGATGAAGTTTTTAATGTTACTACTTAGACAACATTCGACCTTTCCATATTCCTTAGCCAACTCAAAAAGTAAAAAAAAACCTTTATGCTAAAACATAGTGTAGTGTAGAGCAGGAACCAGATGTAATATAGTTCTGGATTCTGAAAATATGTTTTTTATAGGATAAGGGTGAAAAACTAGCACACAGTCCACCTGATGGTAAGTGGTTGCTGCGGCCCATAGACATCTACAATCTATCCTTTATTACAAATCAAAATGCAGATGCGTTTTCACCCGTGAGGGCTAGGATGGAATGCCTCATTTCCAGTAAAAAGGGCCTCCGGCCACCTGCACTCACCAAGCGAAACGCAGAGGTAAACCTCTACTTCACGCTGGTTTTCTGTGAGGTCGTGGTACCACCCCGGTTCGAGCCGGCCCATCCGTGCGACAGCAAGAGCTGCCGCCTGGCTCTACCACTGTTATAATAATAATGATGTTACGTTATTTCTCTTAGTTCCTTGAAGTGGGCTTTTGCTTTTTAATAAAAGCCTAATTTATTGTAACTTCAAGCTGACAGATATTTTAAACTTATTGATTAAATTAATTTTATACTGTAATGTTATTTTGTAAAATTTAACAAATACTTTACAAGACAAAAAGTAAATTATCAAAATTCATTATAAAACAAGCAGCATGAACTACTTCAACGCACAATCATTTCCACTTCAATATTCGTAATTTAACTGCTTCCGACACGTCTCAAAAAGACCACTTAACCAAATTTTAATCCATCTGTTCCGATAATTCTCCCTATAGCTTACGAGAGAGAACCGTGGCTTAACTATAATCTCTTCAATCCCAGAGGTTTTAGCTGATGTCCGAATTATATAGGGCCAGTATTGAGACAATCTAACTTCTGAACCGCAACGATTAGTCGAAATTTATATGGAATAAAAGGAATATGTTCAATATACAATTAATGACTTAAAAATGTACTTTGATCAATTTTTTTTTACTCTAGTTTGAGATCAATTTATATGTTAAATCATGGAAAAAGTAAAATGAAGAATAGTCATCAATAGTTTACTTTGGAACGGAGAACCTGAAACTTTAATCGCGATCTCCAAAATATCTGTTTTTAACCGACTTCAAAAAGGAGGAGTTACTAAATTCGACTGTATGTTCTTTTATGTTAACTTTTTTCTTGGTGAACCGATTTCGATGATTCTTTTTTTATTTTAAAGCTGGTGCTTTTAATATAGTCATATAAATTTGATCAAAGTCAGACTAGTATTTTCTGAGCTATCCTTAATAGTTTATATTGAAGTTTCTTAATTTTACCAACAACTTCCGTCAAACACCTCACATACGAATACACAAAAACACCTATAACCTACATGTTACAGTTCAATGTTTCTCAAAGTGATAGAATTTGACTTTATTTTGTAATTATTACGGATTTAGCAATAAAAATATCTTAGGATAAAAATTTCACATAATTTTTTTAAGGCTTAGACAGTGAAATCAAAAACATGTTTAAAAATAATACGTACAAATAATGTCCAAAATTAGTAATTATGTTCAGCTTAACAAATTTGATTCATGTTTGAATATAGTTGATGAAGATTTAAAACTCTTTTTAAAAGAGTTCAAAAATCGGGAAGGTTCTATATTGACGCGTATGTTTATATAACGTTTTTCTCGGAAACGGCTAAACAGTTACCGTTACAGTCTATTTAAGTCCACTGCTGAACATAGGCCTCCCTCATACATTGCCTCATAGGGGGTATATTTGCCATAATTGCCACGCTTGGCAAACGGGTTGGCAACAACAGTTTTTTTTTAGTCGTTATTAGGCAGACGCTGCACTTCACTTGATTTGTTTCCCTCTGTCGCATAAACCGATTTAAATGAATAACCGAATAAATGGTAAATTCATTATCATTTATATGGCTGAACAATATGACTGATAGTAATTAATCTTCATAATAAAATTATATTCAATATTTGGCTAGTTTGTTCTTTAAACAAAGTCTGCTGACATTAATTCTAAATCTTCATTATAATGCGATAAAAGCATAGAAAACGTCCAAAGAACGTTTCAGAAATTAATTATGCCAGACGATACTTCCAAGGCAAGCATAACGGAGTCAGCGACGGGGTCTACGCCCATCGGATTGCAGTCTATGACGTCAATACACAATACTCGAGCGCATATAATCTTCCAAGCGCAGTGCACTTAGGTGCAACCAATATGGCTCCTACAGCCAGTTGTAAAACTAAAAACGTCCGTGCCGATATAGAAACTTTCACGCAACGATCATAAATAAACCGTAAAGTAAATAACGGCGATGGATAGAAGCAATCGTCAAACCTTAGGATCATTAGCCTAGCTTCGTGAGAAAGGTCGTCGCGATCGGGAAAGCATCATGCTCACATAGATTACCAGCGTAAATGTAGCATACAGCTGTTATGTTTCGTCCGGTGAGTGAAGTGAACCGGCGCGGCTGGCGGCCTGGTCACCTCACCATCAGACGGACTCAGTTTAGATTTTCACATATTTAAATAAGTGAAGTATGGGTTCTTGATTATCTATGTATTGATTATCTGTCTGTGTGTCTGCTTATATAAATATGGGTCGTTAAAGTTTGCCAACTTATACAATCAATGTACACATTTTTGTCAATATATTAAACGCCGTTGGATATTGATTTAATGCTTTGACATCTATGTTTATCCAGTGGTATTAGAAATTTAATGCTTTTGAATAAACATAGTTGCACTACATGTTTATCGTAAATAGACTTATGTCTTGTATGATAAAATAAATTGAAGGAAGCCGTCGATATCGTTTACTCACGATCACGTAGAACGTTAGAATATACATTCTAATGCAAATACGCTTACAAAATTTAGGATGCTGGATATCATTTGTCGAAACAACTATTCGTAGTTGCTCTTAAATTTGTATACATTAAAGATTTTATTTAAATGTTCAATATATTGAAAAAGAACATAGAAAATCCGTATATTAAATAAAGCTATCATTAAGCAATTAAGAATTACAAAATCGTTAATAAGAAATTGAAGTAAAATACATTCAATAACATCTGAGAAATATTTTGATCTTAGAGGTGATGATAGTGCACGTAATTAAGGGAGGACGGGGGTTCCTTTTTATCTTTTAAATGTATTTAGTCCTACAAGCGCAACTACACACGTAATAACAAAAATTAAATTAATTTTAAACAGGAAGAGTTTTTCTTTTATAGAATTAGGATGACGAACGAGCACAGAGTCCACCTGATGGTAAATGATTGCTGTGACCCATAGACATCTACATTTAGTTTAGTTTAGTTTAGTTTACGACGGGCTGTTTTCCGCAACTCCACGGCTATGCGCGTATTTTGCGTGTGGGCAGAAATAATGTGATTATTCGAGCCATGAGATCTCCCCGAAGAAGCTCAACAGTCCCTTGATGTTGCATGCAACTTCGGGGAGTGATCCCGGCGTGCCGAGATGTTTAGCCCTGTACGTAGCGACCTCCGGACATTTCAGTAGCACGTGGGCCGCCGTTTCTTCCTCCCCCATACATGCCCTGTACAGGGCTATCTGTAACACCTATAGTAAATAAATGTTTGTTAAAGGTGCCGTGTCCTGTGATAGCACTTGTTACTGTCCTAATCTGCGGCTTGTTCAGTCTCATTAAAACTTTAGTTAAGTGACGTTTATTTCAGGAGGGCCTCCCTAGCTTACCTACTAGATTTTTCCAAAGCTGAGCGTGTTGATTAGTGAAGTGTCTACGTACCAGTGAACGAACGTTACCAAAGGGGATTGGTATGATTGGTTCCGGCCCTATAGTGGCCAGAGCCGATCCTCTTCTGGCCAGTTCGTCTGCTGCATCGTTGCCTCTGGATCCACTGTGTCCCTTTATCTATTGCAGAGTCACATTGTTGTTTTTACATATCTCATTTAATCGTTGATGGCATCATATATTAGTCCCGAGTTCACCACATTGCAACTCAGAGCTTGTAGTACCGCCCTACTGTAGGTCAGTATTCTGATGGGGAAGTCATTAACCTTCCTAGCATCTATTGCTATGGCCGCTTGAATGATACCCATACATTCCGCCTGAAAGACCGTGTTATAGGTACCCAGCGGTGTGCATATGTGAATATTGAGGTCTTCAGAGAAAGCTCCAGAAACTACACCTTCCACCACCTTCTTGAAGCCACCACAATTAAGAAGCTTCAACGCTACCAGAGACTGGCATGTATGGCTGCCACAGGCTGCATAAGAACTACGCCACCAGCAGCCTTAGAAGCCTTAGTGCAACAAGAAGCGACTTTAGCTGCCATCAGACTCAAGACCCTAAATCTTTTTACTAAGAATAGTGTCCCTCATACATCTACATTTATCCTCAATAAATAATCAAAATGCAGATGCGTCTTCACCCGTGAGGACTAAGATGGACTGCCTCTTTTGCAGTAAAATGGGTCTCCGGTTCTCTACACTCACCATACGAAACACAGCAGTGTCAATCTGCCATTTTACGCTGGTATTCTGTGAGAGCGTGGTCCTTCCCCGATCGAGCCGGCCCATTCGTGCTACAACTATACTAATATAGCTGCAACATGGTTCTACCACGTATGAACATTCTAACTTATTAAACAAAGTCGTATATATGTGTACATATATAGGAATTAACCCTTGAAAATAGGTGCAGCTACCAAGCTATTTCTTATTTGTAGTTAATTGTGTAACATAATATATGATTGTAAACTGTTCTTTTAAAAAAAATCCAGCTAGGTTTTTAGCTCGTTCTTCTCAGGACACAGGTAGGTTCCGAACTAGTGGTAAATTAAACATAAATATGACGTTTGAAAACGTAACCCCGCGCGAACTCCGACGGGCCAACGATCGTAGGTGATCGATCGTCTAAACACGGCATCATCGAAATAAACCTGTTCCGTTTTGTAGCAAGTAAGATACCTTTCACATGTGCATTTCATTACGAACAGGGATGCAATGGTGCAGAAGGCCGACGCTGTCGTTTCACATCACAGTGAAACATTTATATCGAATCAGTTACAACGAATATAACTAATATATTCGACTTTGTGCTATACTATATGCAAAGTAATTTATTAAAAATTTTATTTAATTATTACACAACATTCTATTACTACTTAGTATTGAGCTGTTAAATATTATGGGAATAATATTCCTATTTCACAAACAGGGATTATAAAATATATCATTCCGTGGTTGTCATAAGAGATAACAGAGAGAAAACTAATAACAACCTAACAACTGAAAATAGAAAAACTATGAAAAATATCCCATAAGTAAGGCAATGTTTATTAGTTTAGGGTAGGTCTATGTTCAGTAGTGGACTTTTAGATAGTCACACGTTTGAAAAAAAAATTGTTCAACTAAATCAATTTTAACGCTAGTATATCTTAGGGACCGTCAAGAAAAGAGCGTACTCCTTTTTAAAAGGCCGGCAACGCATCTGCAATTCCCTCCCTGGTCTTGCAGTTGTTCATGGGCGGCGTTAGTCACATCAGGTGAGCCGCATGCTCGTTTGCCCCCACTCCTATAAAAAAAAATCTAATGGCACATTAGGTATCTGTAATTCAACCATAGTCTAAACCACTATTAAATTACATAATATTAGCCAACCAGTTTCTCCATTGGTAAAGCACTACAATATCGCTTTAAATAACAGTATGGAGTCATACAATGTCTGGCCGGCTATGTGGCGATTAGTGACCGGGGTGGGTAATTAGGATATATTACGATCTTCCGGCACGAGTTGCAAGAAGCAGATGATTTCATAGAACTCGCGTATGAGGCTGGCGCCAGTTAATAATCCCCAAGGCACCTAAGAAATTAATTTTCGATAATTACGAGAATAAGTTAATATAGCTCACTTTCGTAATTTCTTTAACTTATTTCTAATTTTTTTAATTTCTCAAAATTTTTCAACGTTTTTATAAATTTATCTGTACGATTTTTAATTATGTATCTAGCACGAGCTAACTTAGAATTATTTCAATTGTACCGGCAGAGATCGAATTCGGCATGCTTGCTTACAATGAAATTTAAGGCGAGCTTCCCAGTCTCAGAGTTACCACGATTATAGCTGCTACTGAAATTTCACTGACATTTTGCTGACATTTCTATAGCATACTAGCTGACCCGGCAAACGTTGTTTTGCCATATACTCGTACATTACTCGTATCTCTAGAAAATATTTTTTACTTTTAAAAATCGCGATTAAAAAACAGAGGTTCATCGTAGAAGGGTGAACATTTGAAGTTGTTTGTATTTTTAATGCTAAATCATAATAAAATTAAAATAAAAATTTTGTCAAAAAAAATATATTTAGGGGTGGGTCACTCTTATAATTTAGAGGTATGAAAAATAGATGTTGGCTGATTCTCAGACTTACCCGATATGCACATATATTTTCATACAAATCGGTTCAGCCGTTTCGGAGGAGTTTGGTAACAAACATCGCGAGTCACGAGAATTTTATATATTAGATTAGTCATGTACGATTACTACTCCTGTATAAACGACATAGTTAGTGCACTATTTAAACATTTACATGCCGTTAGGTGGTTGTTGCACGTACTTACATAAAAAAACGTCCCGTAACAGCAACAGATGGTTTCATATGAAAGTATGAAATAGCGGGCCAATCAAGGTGGGTTCCATAGACAGATTTAAGAAAGACAAGACGAAATAGATTTAAAAAAAATCTCTGAAGATTTTCATATTTGACTTAGATATTTCTTTATCAGCTCGTAATAGCTGGATATGAGCCACTTCCAAAGTGCAACAACACTTGTGTTTGTCATTGTCACCACGTTTGACAAACGGTGTAGCTATCGCAATACTAGATGCCTCGCAAATTTGATCACCACTCCGTCGCCGGCTAGATATATAAGTCGTATGAAAATCATACGTAAAAATTACCGTTTTAAAAAGAATTACGTGTCAATTAAAAACCTGATACTACTTAATTTGCCTAAATAAGTTATTTATTATATATAACCAAGTACTTTTTATAATGTATATATTATTTGAAAAAACAACATTTACCAAAACCTACAGTAAACAGTTAAAACAGTTAACAAGATCAAAAGATCATTCTTTGGCAAGTTGAAAGAGTTAACGACCAAAGAGATCTTCGAACTGTAATAGATACATTATAGAAAAAAGGTGTAATAAAGCATAATGCCAGCGGCCAAGCGATAGACGCATTTAGACGGGGTTCCCCGAACAATGTTACACACACCCAAATTACGGTGACGTGACTACGTGCTAAGTGGAGGATCCGAGCGCACTGTCTTCCTGAAACCCGCCCTCTCCCAAACAGTCGTCCTATAAATATGATGCTGTAACGTATTCGCTTCAGTCGTTCAGGAAAGCTCAGAGTGGGAACACACGTGCTAAATCCAGAATCTCCCCTGTGTAAACGTGCCGCGTACGCTGTTCGTTTTCTTAAACCCAGCGCGCCGATTTCGAAATCTGGCCACACATCAAAGATTTTGAGCCGCGTCTAAGACAGTGTATCGTGTAGTTGTTGTTGTTTAAAAAGAAACTCTTTGTGTTCCATCCAAGATGTTGGACAAGTCGATTGTGGGCGGTAGTTGGGAAAGCGTGGTAAGTTACTCTAAGTTCAGGTTTTGTTTTGTTTTGAATTGTTATGATTACTGAGATATGAGATATGATGGATATTACCCGA
The DNA here is from genome assembly GCA_033319125.1 of Parnassius glacialis. Taxonomy (NCBI): domain Eukaryota; kingdom Metazoa; phylum Arthropoda; class Insecta; order Lepidoptera; family Papilionidae; genus Parnassius; species Parnassius glacialis. The sequence goes on along the minus strand of JAVANC010000007.1, from coordinate 15,308,685 downwards.
TTAGTTCTGCGTTTTAAGTAAATGGATAAATAACATAGACATTATTACTCTATTGAAAAAAAGCCCTTAAATTTAAATGGGTTTTTTGAATTTCGATTAAGCAGCAAGTAAACTCACATATTATATACATGGCAGATGTATTATCTTTACGTGGTAGGGCCATGCTCCAGCTATATTAGTAGTATAGTTGTAGCACGAATGGGTCGGCTCGACCGGGGAAGGACCACGCTCTCACAGAATACCAGCGTAAAATAGCAGCTTAGCGCTGCTGTGTTTCGTATGGTGAGTGCAGAGAACCGGAGACCCTTTTTACTGGAAAAGAGGCATTCCATCTTAGTCAACAACGCACAACGACAACGCATCTGCATCTTGAATCTTTGTTGAGGATGGATGTAGGTGTCTATGGGCCACAGTAACCACTTACCATCATGTGGACTGTGTGCTCGTTTGTCATCCTATCCTATAAAAAAAAACATGTGTACATTCTCTCGCATCTTTGCCTCCTCAAATAAATATAAATATAAATAAATATTTTCCGGAGACCCTTTTTAATAGAAAAGAGGCATTACATCTTAGTCCTCGCGGGTGACAACGCATTTGCCTTTTGATTCGCAAACGAGGATAAATGTAGATGTCTATGGGCCACAGCAAACACTTACCATCAGGTGGACTGTGTATTCGTTTGTCACCCAATCCTAAAAAAAAATATAAACAAGATTTAAAAATCCACAATATTTCTTATAAGTTCAATGTTTATTTCATCTATTTGTAAGTTCAGTTCCGCCCAATCTAAGTTCAAATAAAAAAGAACGCGGCCAACTTTTCTTATTACGGCACACACCCGAACAGCTATTACGCAAACTGCATAGCCGGTAATACGTTTTAAAAGCAACTGACTCGCCTAAGGCCGCTGCCATTGAACCGAACCGTGCGTGCCTTTGGGTTATAGTCTTGCGCTCTTTTTGTGTTAAAGCTCTTGACATTGCCACACCTTTCATGGTTACCGACGCACTTCGAATAAGATATTAATCAAAGTCCAATCGAATTATCGTTGCAGATGCAATGTATGTACTTTTGAGATAAAAACAAATACAATTTATTATGTATAATTTGTAGATAAATGAGTGATTTTATTCATAAAGTCTCTGTATCTCTAAATCTATACAAATAAATAAAATTGTAGTGTTTGTTTATGTTGTCAAAATAACAGCTTTTTATTAAATGCATATGAAAGTATGTATATATACGGTACTTATAACAAAAACACAATTTTTAAAATTGTTGTCTTACTGTCTGTCTATTTGTTCCGGCTAAACTCCGAAACGGCTGGACTGATTTGACGGGGTTATAAGGAGTAAATTGGCAACTTTTATTTTAGAAAAAGGGTTAGGGTTCCGCGCAAAAAAATTAAAACCAAATTACACGCGGGCAAATTCGCGGAGTACAGCTAGTGTTAAAATAAAATAAAATAACTGTTCAGACAAGGTTTACTACGTAATAGTTCGTCTCCTTATCTCTGAACTGAGTACAAGAAGAAACAATTATCAGTCTCTTTATTAGTGTTGACAGTACTGCATGTATAAATGGATTGCAGCGTATATGTATGCGTATATATGCAATACGTGCAAAGTAAAAGATTTGAATACAATTGCACTTGATGTTAAGTGTAATGTAGCCCTAAATGGTAAAGGACACCGGTTTTGCTTTAGCAAAAGCCTATACACTTTTGCCTTGAAAACACCTACGTTTTAATCAGATGGAAAGGCGAACCATGGCCAGCTAACTGCATGCATTACGAACAACAAAGCAAGTGAAAAAGCGACGACAAAGCTGTGGAAACTTTTACACGTACTAACTTTAACTTTTAAATAAGTGAAGCTGGTTAAAGTACAAGTTAAATTATAAAAGCGATAGAAAAAAGCTAGAAAAATAATACGAAAAATACGTGCATAAGATACTGCATACCTACATCTATTTCAGTATGCATTTTAAGAGCAAAACGGGTATCTTCATTATTCTAATATTTATGTGAAAAGTCACTTTAGATCACTTGAAGGTTTGTACAAATTCGGATCGATCGATTTGATTGCTTCCTTATGATTTAAAGATACCTGAGGAATCATTTATCGAAGTCAGCTCTTGAAGGCAATCTTGTCGGCAGTTTTTAGGGTTTGTTTCGCAAATAGAATCGTAGGTAGTTCTGGTCTTATGTTCATCTTTATCGACGGAACTACGAAATCGTTATGAAGAACATCTTTAATGTGAAAAGTATTTTAACCATTCGAGTTTGTTACAAAGGTTTTAAAACATATATTTATAAAAAAAATACTACACTAAAACTTTAACTCTATCTAACTCGAGATTTATTATTGTTATTATTCAATAGTTTCTAAGGATGTAACGGAGGCGCTTGTTTGTCGGTTGAGTAGCACAGCTTACTTCTATAATGTGCAATATTTTTAAGTTAATGTATATTTTACGAAATATAAGTTTAAGGACCGTTTTCTCACACCTCAAGTAATATTAATTCATAGAATGATAAAAAAATTACAGTTATATGAATCATCATCATCATCAACATTACAGCCCTTCACAAGTCCACTGCTGAACATAGGCCTCCCCCAAGGAATGCCCCAAAGCATAGTTCTGAGCCATGCTGTATGAATAAAGTAGTTCAATTGTTTCACTTTAATATTCAGTCAGGTAATAATTTATTTGATGTTGTTATAAGGAAGACGCTGCTGCCGATCTGTTTTGTTTCCCTCTGTCGCCAGTTACGACACCCGCGGGATGATATGTGGTAGTGGATATTCTTACACCGCCACTACACAGTTATTATGTTCAGAAGTGGACTTTTGATAGGCTGTAAGTAATGAATGAATAAGTGAATGTTCTTCTAGTAGTTTTTAAACTCTATCTATCTAGATATTTCAACTTATCTATAATCCAGCGACAATATTTATTCATACATCAACATGACATTAGAAAGTGAACTAACGGATATTACAGGGACTTCTAATGTCGCTAAACATTATCACCTCGTCGCTTCTTGTCGCACGAAATTCGCGAGCCGGTCGCGGCGAATTTTGTCTTACTTTCACCGCATCTAGAAAACACTTGGACAATTTGAATCTGTTGTAACATTCTTTAATCGTAGCCATCAAGTCTCGTTATTCCGGTTCATGATTTCGAAAGTTAAGAACGTTCGAACATGATAAAGATGGATAACAAAATAAAAGTCATGCTGTTCGAAAAGCGGCAAGTACACGAGTGACATGATACCGACACATTCCATGCCATCATTCATAAATATTTTTTATGTTTTTTTAGGGTTCCGTACCTCAAAAGGAAAAAACGGAACCCTTATAGGATCACTTTGTTGTCCGTCTGTCTGTCTGTCTGTCTGTCAAGACCCTTTTTCTCAGGAACGCGTAGAGGTATCAAGCTGAAATTTATATCAAATACTCAAGTCTACTGTCCCTTGGGGCTGTGAAAAAATCAAACTTCTAAGCGAACGCAATCAAAGGATACAGCCGTTTATGCCGCAAATTTTCGATATTCGCAAGGGAATCAAAAGTCAAAACCTACAGGGTACTTCCCGTGAACTGAGAATCTTAAAATTTGGCACGAAGCAACGTATTATAGCACAGATAAAGGAAAAATTGCGAAAAGCATAAATTTTTAGTTACATCATATAATAAAAATATTTTTAATAATTTTAAACTCATATACCTACGGATTTGTTCGGAACCCTCGGTGCGCGAGTCCGACTCGCACTTGGCCGGTTTTATTATTTAATTTAGTTACAATTTCATATCGCTTAAATCTGATATTTAAAAAATATTGTTTCGTTTTTAGAATTCCCCTATCACACAAGAAACCTTTATAATAAATTTAGGCGCATATTCTTTTTCGGTGTATTAATTTATTAATGATTACCTCGCGTTAGCCGACTAGGCGCAATCGCGACTTATCATGAGGTCCTGGGTTTGAATCCTAGGTCGGACCATAATCAGTTATAGGACTTAACTGTCAAAAAATTCTCAATAACAGATCGGAATCAGTAAGTTGGCTTCGTCCCCGTGCCTCGGAAAACACGTAAAGCCTTTGTTCATGCGAGTGATCTCTTTCCGATCCAAGTTATAAAAAGTCTGCTGCATTGTTACTTCTAACGGTTTTAAATTTAAAAAAAAATCCGGAAAAAGGAAAAGCGTATTCATCTTACATAAGAATTACGTGGTAGAGTCACGCTGTAAATAGTAGCGTAATACTGCTGTGTTTCGCTGTTTCGTATGTTGACTGTATAGAGAATCAGAAAACTATTTAAAAGGCAATGAGGCATTCCATCTTAGTCATCAGGGGTGACAACGCATCTATATTTTCATTCTTAATCAAGGATAGATGTGGGTGTCAATGGGTCACAGAATCTTCTTGTGGCCTATGTTCTCGCTTGTCACCCTTATTAAAAAAATCTTCTTTAAATTTATAAGGTGCCTTTACTTTACTTTTGTACTTTTCTATAAGACTAATAAAAAATCCTTCGTTATATAAAAAGAATGATTATAAAATACTATAATTTTTTTTATTATACACTAATTTGTCAGTCGTGACTTCACACACTAGAAAATAAATTTGCGTTTCATTTGAACAAATTATTGGAAAAAAAATGAAGCACATGCCAGTACGTTGGCCTTTATCCGGACAGTGATCTATATTGCCTTGCATATGTAATCATCTCTAACGTTTTTTATAAGATTAGCGTGACAAACGCGTTAATAGCCACCTGATAAGTGGATAAGGTGGAACTGACGACAGCAGTGGGTGCTCTGCTACCAGAGATATAAAACTAGACGAAACCCGAGACAGAAAAGAGTCCTATTACGAAATAAATTGCAAAAAGAAAACATAAATGGCTCAATAGAAAAAAGTTTTAAGAGTTTCATTAGTCATGGAAATTAGGTATAAGAACGAATATTCACGTGGGCGACACTGAAAGCAAATCATAGAGAATTCGTCACACTACTGATTTACAATGTCACCAAAACTTAACATTAGGTTATTAACCTTTAACTGTGCAATAAATAAAGCGTATCGAACGGCTCTATGAATAGACCACTCGTACTTAAACCAACGAAAATAGTGAACGGTCGATATTGTTCTATTTAATACGCCACTGGCCTAGGTTTCTGATGCACTGAAATAGTTTCGTGTAAACTTTGCACACGTGTTATTTGTACAAACAAATGTCTACGACCCAAAGAAATAAAAAAAAACGCTTAATAAAGGCTTGTATGTCTGTAACGGCCAACTAACAATGCCACAAAATTTAATGGGTATTTATTTTATTTATTTAATATTATAAATGCATGTATGTTTGTTGGTTTGGTCCTCTTTCACGCTACAAAGCAACAACGGATCGGCATCATTTTTCGCATAATACTCGTAGTTTATGAGGCGTAGAGTGACACGCGCTACTTTTTATCTCGGTAAAATGCTCCTGTTTAACTTGAGCGTAATTCTGTAATTATCTCATTATACTGTTTTAGGTTTTGGAATTAGTGTGATTTTTCAAAATGATGTCGTTTTCCGACCTACAAGTGGGCGAAGCAGAATTCAAACATTTATTTAAAAAGTTACAAACGTGGCAGATATTAGTGATTTAGTTTAGTCTATTTACCATTCGCCATGAGGTACTTACTATGTGAATTCAGCGCTCCATCTCATGATATTAGTGTCGTAAGGTAGCCAAGGGAATGTTACCAAGATATTATGGTCTCCAAAAATTTATACAGCTACCAAAGCTGCAAAATACCTTACTGAGGGAGCAAATTTAAGGTGAAAGCGAAAATCTCAAAATCCACAAAAGAATCCATGCCCAGCTGTGAATTGTACTAATGATAATAAAAATAAAGATTTATATAAAAATGTATATTTGTGTCTTGAAGTCAAAATTACTATTCACGTGGTCCATTCGCGTTTAAAATAAATTTTAAAAGCTATCTTTTATTTAGCAAAATCGAGAATCCACAATACGAGTATATTATGATGTATGACTAATGTGAATCAAACATTTATTTTTTATAAGTTTAACTTGGCTGTCAACGAATGATATTAAATTACCTCCATTAGCATAAAATAAATATAAATGGAAAACATTGCAACTTGTAATTTTTATCAAAGGAAATTTATTATGCGGTAAAAACAAATCATTACGTTCGGTAACATTTTAAAAAAGCGATTCTTAATTAAGATAATGAGGTTAGTATGCGTGTTTATGAGATGACTAAACATTCGTTTTACCGTTTGATCCACAAAAAATAACACTGAGCCAGTAACGTCATTAACATTATACATGGTAGAGCCACGCTGCAGCTACATTATTGTTGTAGCACAAGCTCGGCTCTACCACCTTCTCAAAGAATACCTTGTTGTGTTTCGTACGGTAATGTGGAGAATCTACCCTAGATAATTTTTAACTAGTAAAGATGCAATCCTTCTTAGTCCTCAGGGTTGACATTATGATTCTTAATAGCCGATACATGTAGATGTCTATGGGCCACAGTTACCACTTATCATCAGGTGGGCTGTGTGTTCATTTGTCACCTATATTCTATCATTTTTCTGAATGACATTTCCCATTGTCACCTCTTACGACACCTACAGGATCAAAAGGAGCGATGGGTTCTGATATGTCATCGCACACCAAGCGGCCGTCTATTATTGCTTTCTTTACTAGTCCTTAAATGTCCTCCGCTCTGCTTTTGTTTTACTAATTTATTTATATCTTTTACTGTCTCTGAAGACGACCAGAATGGGAATCTGTCGTATTGAAACTTTTAAAACGGTTAAATTAAATTTAGAAGTATGTAGCGAGTCCGAAGGCTTTGGCTAATAATACACCGCGTAAATATTATTAGAAGTTGCATTGAACAACGTGACTATTGTTTAAAATAGACAACGATAAAATTAACTCAAACCTTTTAGTACTATTACCTTCAGCTTTATAATAACGTCTACAAATAACCAGAAATATGCACGTTTAGACAGAAATGTAACAAGCATTCGTACTGTATTACATGAACTTGGGCGGGCAAACAGCCCGAAAGCATAATGTGGATAAGACTCGCCTCATTATTCTCTAGCGGGATAAATTACCTGAAAAAAGAAAAAACAAGGTTACTGTATTAATGTTGCATAAAGAATAAAGAAATGAAAATATCATTTTTACAGCCAACATAACGTCCGACTAATTTATGCGCTTTAATTGTACCGTGTTAACTAATACACTAATAGAACAACTATTTTGACATGACCCCATTTTCCTTGCGACCTAAATTCGCAACATTGCATCGGTTGTTTTTTTTTAAATGAATCCATTAAAAAAATGTTACAAAACTGTGACTGTCACAACACACTTTTAAGCAAATTCTTCGTGTCAGAAACCGAGAACGTTGAAAAATCGTCTTTTATCAAGGTGTTTCTCATTTTCGTTATATTTTCTTTCGCCTTTTTAAATAAATGAGTTCTAATAACTCAACAGCAATAGATCGGGTTAATAATTTAACATGCACTAATTGACATTCCACGTTATGACCAACGTTTTTAAGTATACAATATAATGCTAAACAGTTTTCTAAATAACTTGTAACAGTTAGTTTTAAAGTGTCCCATTTTATTGTCAGATGCTATATCTATATCATAGTAATATTTGTAAAACTAGCACAAAATTAAATTGAATCAAACACAGGACAGAACGCATAAATGTTTTAAATTTTATGAAAATTTATAGAGTAGTATAATCGAAAGTTTCTCTACAATCAATAGTTTTCGAAGGGCGATCTAAAAATATTTTAAATTCGTCATTTCGTAATACCTATATCGACCTAATTATATTTCTAAACGTGATATCAACTATGACGTTGGCGGTTGCTTATAGAAGCCAGGATTTGGAGACCTTGACGCCATTAAAATTCATTACAAACGATTATTCTTTTGTTTCAATATAAAGTTCCCTGACAGTTCACTGTCGAATGTAATAATAATTTAAACAGCGGGTTCACGTAATATTGCCAAGTTCCAGCGACTAGAACATATGTCTTGGGTGACAGGTGTTATCAGACATGTGGGCATCGTGCGAAGGGCTCCAATGACGTACCAGATAGAGGTAGAATATGTTACTGAGGTGTTACACAAAGATAGGGTGAATTTAGTATTACGCTTCAAAGTCAAGCACATTGATAACGTTATTTTAAACTTGTAATAATCTCGACGGTCTATCATCTGTCGGAATAGATCCAAAGATAGACAAGGATTTATGTTTATATCCGACTGTGACCCTAATTTCTTGATCTCAAGGATTTGTTCCATTCCAGGTGTCGAGAGACGACTACGAGGTTGACTACAGCCCGAGTCCAAGAGGATCACCTCTGAAAGATACTTCCAACATTCAAGAGGAGCATTCATTCTGCATAAGCCGTCACAATCCTAACAAAACATTTCGCCGCGAATCTGTCATTGCTTCATGGAAGAGCTTAAAGAAGGAGAGAGAACTGGCTTTAGGCAAACGAATTATTTACGTTGATGCGGAGCATTATCAAGATTATTATGGAAGGAACAAGGTCAAACGTTGCAAGAGCGAAAGAACCGCTAACGTTCCTCGAATGAACAAGAAAGTCAAGCGAACATATTCAGTCCTTTACAGATACGATCCAACGGAAGAAAAAGTCGTCAAGGAGTACAAGTATCAAATCCCAAAGGAACCAGACATGCCAGTATGTTCAGGCTTACAGAAATCATATTCAGAACCGTTTCTTTGCCCGGAACGAATGCCAAAGAAGAAAGTGAAGCGGTCCCTCACGACGTTATTGAACATAAAGACGAAATTTCTTAACATATTCTCGTCAAAAAGTTAAGCCCTTAGATTATAGTTCTTTTGGTTTAAGTTGCTCAAGTTACTGCATTTCCTTAAATATAGTAAGTGCTCATTGGCGATTTAATTAAGAATATTTTTAAACAAAGAAAGCCAAAAGTATTAATACATTGAAATATAGTGTTAAGAAAATAACTTTCTAATTAGTAGAGTTAAATTATAGTATAAACTATAAGGAACATTAAGAAGTTGCGCATTAAAGAAGATATAGTATCGCTTGTGCAATCACTGTAAACCGTGATCTTAATATAACATGCTTATCACAAGCATACTTTTCCATCTTAAACATATTGACGACATTGCCTTTAGAATTTTTCTATAAGCAGACCGTTCGTGCAGCTGTCTTTGTTATATCTGAAGTCGCTATTCCGTTAACAAAACACAAAACACGTGCACTTTATCATGTGCGGCGACGTAATTTTTTAAACAAATATACGCGCAACTCTAACATGCTCTTCAACACAATTTTGAACGTGAAGTGTATTTCATAGTGTTTTGATATTAGCAATAGGATTTGTAAAATGTACCATTTTGTATTTATTTTAGTATAATTCGCGTGGGATTGTATGGTATCGATGCATAAAACAGTTTCAATAACTTTTAAAATTTTTACATTTCAAAAATATTTTTTAAAGCTTCAGCTAATATTATTGTTTGTTCTACTGTTACATTTATAATATGTTGTACTGCCAAAACATTTGCATACAATGTTTCTGTTGATAGAATACAACATAATGTGTTATATGTATCGATACTAAACATCACAGTGTATATAGTTTGTAACTGTGACAATAAATTGTGATATTATTTTATATTTATTGCTTTGGTGTTGTATGCCATTGTTCATACAACAATTTAAAGCTACTTGCTATTATAATTATAGTGTCTACATTATTTAAGTTTAATTTACAAACAGTACATAATTTTTATAGCTTTAATTTCTGATGAATTTTAATTATGAGAGTGTCATAATTTTCAAGGTTCAAAAGCTATATTGAATAATACAAAGTATTGACAAATACAACTCCAATCAAATAATATGTTTATAATAAAAAACCCCCGAATCATTCCACGGGCGTTCTAAGAGGCGACAGAGGCAAACTGAAACATGGGATGGGAAGCAGCTTTTTCCTGATAACAATTAAAAATAATAGAAAAACTGCTATTTGCGACTGCTCGCCAAGGGTATCCCTTCTCAAGGAAGCAATTTACGGGGGAGGTCTATTTTCAGCAGTGCACATTTTAAGGTTGTAATGATGATACTAAAAATGAAATAGTTACTGTGTATAATGGTAATTTTTCATAGGCAAACAATTAAATGTTATATATTATCTCTTTTTAAACGTTGCTCTGATCAGACGTCCAAAATTAAAGTGGTATTAGTGTTGGTAATTTAGAAATGATCTAGTAATGATACTCTTACAAACTTCAAATGTAAATATTGCAGGCTAAGTAATTCTTTATATTTCTTTTCAAGAAATACATATGGAATTACATATAATTATAATATGACAACAATGGCCGATTTCATTCCCAATGTTTTAAATTTTACTGAGTCGGTAAAACCTAGTTGCATTAAGTTATTACTGTTTTGATATGATTAACATTGGAAAATTAAATTAAGAAAAATATCTTCATCTTATTTGTATAAAGCTTAAGATACCTTTATAGTTTAGTATTAGATATAAGACTGTTTTGAATCAATAAATATAAATAATCTTTTTGTAATATCAACTTGTTTATTTTAACTCAACCTTTGTTTATTTTGTTATAGTTAAAACAAAACGTTACGATAGTTCTGTTAAAATACATAATGTAAACAGTCATAAAACATCTTGATACTTTAAAAACAATACAATAAAATGATGTAAATTTCAAAAACAATAAAATAAAAAATAAATATAATGGAGGATCGATCTAGCCAATTGGTCTATTAGTCTTTGATCCATGACATTTTTAAATTGGAATTTAAAATTATTAAATTACTAAGTAGTATTCGGATTTAATAAAAACTGAATCAATTAGAAAAAAAAAAAACTAGTTTAAATCCGATATCATTAGATATGTGTTCTCGAGATATGCGAAATGAAATAACTCGCTAACTTAAGAAGTTCACGCACGCACACACAAACAAACACCAAATAAACAGATCCAGTTACAATCTGGATGTTGAAATCTGGATTAACAGAGATCGATCTCATTAAATAAGGATAACACCTTTAATTTCTTATTAAAATATAGAATCTATATTATATAAATAAGGTTGAGAAACGAGCACACAGTCTATATGGTGATAAGTGAATGCTGTGGCCTATCTATAGATGAAATGCCTCCTTACCAGTGAAAACGGTACTTAGGTTCTCTGTACTCACCTTGAGAAACACAAAAGCATTATGCTGATATTCTTTGACAGAGCGTGGTCTTTCCCCGATAAAGCCGACCCATTCGTGCTGCTGCTATAACACAGCTGCAGCGTGGCTCTATCACGTTTAATAAATTGTAAACAAGGCTAGAACTTATAATAAAGACTAATTTGTATTAATTAAAAATAGAATAAAAATCTTTTATAATAATATTATAATGACATACCGATCATGCAGTATAGCGGCGACTTAAGAGAACCACCATCACTAGCGCATGTCATCCCGTGGGTGTCTAAGACACGACAAAGGGAAATGGAACATAGGATGGTCATGGTGTACAACTCAAAATAATAATAAAAAACTGCCAACCGTGACTATTATAGCAAATATACCCCCAATGATTCAATCTATGAGGGCGGCCTGGGTTCATGAGCGGACTTTTGATAGGCTAGGCTGTGATGGTAATAAATGCATGCATTAATGATTCACATTGCAAACATGATATATATAAATAAACTAGCACGCCTTACACCTAGAGGTGTAGACAGAGACTACGGATTTCAAATTGGCACGATATTGACACACCTCTTTCTCGCTTCTTTCACATCCACAATTTACGCATACATACTCGTCAATTAACGGTGCGCTTAATTCTGCTCATTCAATATATTGCAAATTAGGTCAGTCAAAATCCGTCCAGATCTAGGGTGTCCCTTGTCGACTCTACTTTTTACTTCTGCAGATATTAAGAACATGATGCAAATTTCAAAAACAGTACTGAAACGATGAAGGCTCGATATCATAGTGGCTGCGGTAGCGTAGTACTGCGATAGCGTAGGGGTCGCGGGTTTGAATCCTCTACGGAATAGTTATTTTATTTGTATTATAATTGATCCAGGTACTGATGTTTGTCCAAGTGCAAATTTTGTATTTAAAACGCCTCTATGCTACAACAAAAAAATCATAAAATTTTCTAAATAAACCTCATAAAAGACAAGAAACCATGAATAGTAATTTATTAATGTAAATGAACACCACAACGTCTAAATAACAATAAAAAATATCAACATACGTCTCGTAAATTGAACTTTTAAAAGTATCTCAAAACTAGATCAATTTTCCATTTTACTTGAATTTATGATAACTATACGATAACTAAACCGCCAGGCGATCGCAACTTAAAATATTATCTCTACCAGAACTAGTATCAGCTTCAACCTTAAATCGACTTAAATCGACCATATCAACCATCCCACAACCTTATAACCCATAGGGGAAGGTCAGTTTCCCTCAAGGGAAATCTTTTATTGTGCGGTGAAACAAATTGACAATTTGAAATAATCCGGTAAAACACGACGCGGCCGACTTACATCCCGGAGGCATCAGTCATGCCTTTCTCTATACCGATATTCATAATTCATCAATATTGCGTTTATAAGATGTAATTTTCTCTATAAACTCCGAATAAACATTGATTTTTAGATGTCCCTTAAATTGTCATCGTGTTGACTAACGAATATTTTCACCTTCATATGATAATATAAATATAAATATTTATATATATTTATGAGTCATAAATTATAGATCACTTCTTCATTCTCTCTTATCAGTCTAAAGCCGACAGCTGGAAAAGGATCACAGTACTAGATGTTTCGCATCATTAATTTCTGGTGTCCGTAGCCCGTCTGGGTTTTTTACATATGGGGAAAAGAATATGGTTATATTACCATTTATCAGAAGCTATAGCATTTTCTGGCATTTTCTTCGCCTGCAGTCTTACGACACCTAAGGTGCGAGATTAGGGTGATGAACTCTCTTACGCCACGACCACACGGCAATACGTTATGGAACGGAATAGTTCTTCACACTAATAGTTTATAATTATATTAATATTTCACTTCTTATTGAATTAAAGCTATAAAAACCTAGTCTTCATCATCACCATCATTTCAGCCCATCACAAGTACACTGCTGAACAATAGCCGTTCCAAGGAATGCCACGATAAGCCCGGTCTTAAGTCACTCGCATCAACCGGCTTCCTGCATCTATCTCTATTATTTATACAAATTATTAAAATTGAAGTGTCTATTTGTAATGTCCAGCTTTTTACTAAATACATACGAAAGTATATACGGTAATTATAACAAAAACACAATTTTTTAAAATTTGTCTGTCTGTCTGTTTGTTCCGGTTAATCTCCGAAACGACTGCTTGCTTATCACAACGAGGCTGCTACTCTAGATCCTTTTTCCTCATCTGTTGTGGGTTCTTCGAGCTATGTGGCGGCACAGAATACACATTGCCACTTCAACGTAATGATCCCTTGGGCTCAGATAATCTTATTTCTTAAAATACATTTTATGTAATTGTCCGTTTGTTTTTCAATATTTTTCCGATTTTACATTTCTTCTTTATCGATCTTTATCAATCCCTAAATAGATATGGGCTTTTCCAGTGACACATTTCTTTTAATGGTTATCCGTACTCAGCAGGGAGGGTTGACAATCACAGAGTCGATACCTTCACACTGTTTATTCTTCTGCATCTCATCAGTCTGTGGAATTTCATGTTCCACACACGGTATAATGTTTTAAAAAGTTTCAAAACACATTTAAAAAATATTCGTAGTATAGTTTCATATGTGAATAATACGGTACGAAGAGTGATACTCTTTGAAAACATAAACGATGCTACTTCATTTTCTTTGATGTTTAAAAAGCTGATCTTTGATTTGTTTGTTATATTATTCAATCAAATATGACATGAAGCTAATGTAAAGGATGCATCGAACCAGGCTCAAGAAAATCAAGTCTATACCAAGTACAGTAACACGGCATTACACATGTAGTTTCAATATCGTTCAGAGCCGCTGTCACACCTTTTGTTGTTTGTTGGTTGGGACAATCGCAGTTTTTTTATTATTTTGGGTTGTTATCCGAGGAAGATGCTGTCGTTGAAATTATTTTTGCTAATAAGCTAACTTAAATCTTAACTTTTATCTTACTTTACTTAATTTAAATTCCTAAAAAGTTTTCTTGCAATGCCTATAAAATGTTACTAAGCGATAAATATAACCCTATTGTGTATATTTAGTGCGTTAATAAATACTTGAACACTTAAATTCTATTCTGAAGAATAACAAAATGAAAAAGTGTCGAAGAGAAGATCGATTACTACTATTTTCTTATCACTATATAAACAGCAACAGAAATATTATATAATAATATTTTGAGATTTAGCACAAGGAGAAGACATTGGTGAATTATTTATATTTTTCTGATATTATTTAAATACAAGAGGCAGGTGTATAATTTAAAATTAAAAATTTTGTACAGCCGACTTCAATATAAGTTATTTAACAATAACCATTGGTCTGACCTTGATCAAATGGGACCACACGAATCGAATTCGAATCGAATCGAATTGAGTACCGTCTCCTTTTTGGAAGTCGGCAGAAAATGATGGACGTCAACAACAAACAGGTGGAATTCCTCGTGCGTTAAGATTTCTAGCTATTTTGTGGCGTTTTATTTATAATTTTAAATTGCACTATCAAACATTAAAGGTAAACGATTTTTAAATTATACTTCCTTTAAAGGCCGAACACAATAATTATTAATTGTTTTATCGTTATAATCTTTGCATTCTTAGTCGCCACAGTAGCCCGTTTCAACAAACCATTAAAAAAAATTCCCAAAATTTTGTCTAATTATTTGTACCAACAAGTAAGAGAATCATTTATTCCATTCTTTCCGGCATGTGCCGTAAGAAGCGATTCTGGGAAATGATACAGCAACCACTAATCCGCCTGGCAAACTTTGCAAATCCTCCTCTGCAGAGAGGAGGTTTAATGTCCTACTATGGACTCTTATGGGCTGCTCATGATGTCTTATATTATGTGTCTTGTCCGTTTAGCTTAATGTACCCTTTTCACTGGTAGCAAGGCATTCCATCTCAGTCATCGCAACACATCTGTGTTGCGAATATCTAGAATAAATGTAGGTGTCTATGAACTACAGGATTCACTTTTTATCTGGTGAACTATGTGCTTATTTGTCAATTTTACTTAAATAAAAAAAACATTATATAGTCACCGGTTTATCTATGTGAACTAAGATTACATTAGTCGGGGACATTGAATATTTCAGGTAGAATTTTCGAAGTTACAAAAATTATTTTCAAAGTTCCTTACTTACATACATATGCATTTAATGCAGGAAAACCACTGACATAAACAGATGTTTTTTCAGTTAAAAATATGGAGTGATTTGTTCCGCCTGGTCATGTCGTGGCCACGACGTTAATCATTTTGCAGTAATTAAAGTTGTTTGTTTATAAATCACACGTTTGTATTTCCCGGTGGATCGAACATTTATTTCAGTTCTAATAAATTTTAAGGAAAATAATATTTCTTCTTACTTTGCTAAGGATTCTTTTATATTTTACACCGCTACAAAATGACTGATCGTAAATAACCTTGATTAAAATGTTTTATTTACTAAATTTACAATAATACTAATTAGGGCTCCACATTAATTTGAATACCTTTAACTTGTTAGAAATAACTAAATATTTTGCAAACAAAATTTAAAAACCACAAGCATTACAAAACATATTACAACTCTTAGGTTCTTAGCTAGCATATTTTTATAGAATTTATTAAAATTAACTGACACTTTTTGATGTTTTTCGATTAGTAAATGAAAACTAAAATGCTCTAAAGGAAGTCTTTAAAAATTAAAATGGGAAGCTGTAGAAAAGCAGGAGCGAACATCAAATGCGTTTGTTTACAAACTAATTTGTTTGTGTCCAAATTTTAAAACTCTTTTCGGTTTAAAGATTATAAATGATTTGCGTTCTATATCGGAAAGAAATAGATTAATTTAAAAATATAAACTTACTTCATTAATCATCGGATCAGGATTCTTAAAATCATATGGAACTACTGAGAAAATATACTCTATCTGTAAATAAAAGCTAAGCTAAATCTTTCGTTGACTCATCTTGATAATATCATGGTACAGATAGTATTAAAAATACTATCTAATCGATTAACTCTTATAAAAAAATAGAGATATATGGAATACAATCGCACCCACTACCTCAAATAGTTTCATGTAATAAAGAGGCTACAGAGGAAAATGTAGCAGAAAATGGGCAGCAGCATTTTCAGCAGCTCAAAAAAACTGCGGTTGACAACCTGTCGACCAAACTTGCCAATTATGGTAAATCCACTTACTCGTATACACAATATATGGAAAAGGCCTTTGTTCGAAAGTGAACTTTTGGATAGTCTATAATTAAAGAATGAATAAAGGAAGATACCGATAAGAAAACCACGTTTACATATATATATATGTACATAATCACGCCTTTTTCCCGTAGGGGTAGGCAGAGACCACTTCTTTCCACTTGCTACGATCCTTACATACTTGATTCGCTTCGCCCACTATCATTATTATTATTTTTTTAGTTTAAAAAACCACGTTTCGTTTCATTTTACCACGTTTTTATTAAGTCACATTCTTGTTTGTCTGTCGAAATTTAGTAATTGATTTGAAACTAACTTCCCGATGAGCTGAACTTTTTGAAATTTCGAATATAGCTCAAATTCGAATGAATATGCAAGAATATGATTTAAAAAATGTGGTGAATTCGTTTTTTTTCTGCCGACTTCCAAAAAGGAGACGGTACTCAATTCGGGTGTATGTTTATGTGTGTTACCTCATAACTTTGTACTGGGCGAACCGATTTCGATGATTCTTTTTTTATATGAAAGCTGTTAGTTCTCGTGTGGTCCCATATGAATTTGATCAAGGTCAGACCAATGGTTATTGAGTTATTCTTAAATAACTTATATTGAAGTCGCTTATATTGAAGTCGGCTGTACAAAATTTTTAATTTTAAATTATTTAATTTCACTTGTTAATAACTATTTATCTATACAATATGTCTCTATTATCTAGTATTAGTAGCGGAACTTGTAAATACATACAGTAAACTATTATAGATAAATACTGAAGCCGAGATACACCCCATGCACACGTCATGCCCATGAATTTGACATTTGTTTTGCTTATTAACTTTTGGTCTGTCCCCCGACCGTATCGGATAAGCTCTACTACTTCAGACACGGAAAGTGAAAATAAGTTTATTTCTTTGCATAAATCACAAAACACTGTGAAAGTAAGTAGTTAAGCGAAAGCAGCAGAATTTAACTTTTTGATCAGCCCCAGCCCCACAAGACTACAGCGAACTTAACGGAACTCAAAATCTTCATGACTGGTTAATGAAACTGAAGTTGGACCTCGAAGTGTATTAGGAAGTACAAAGTTTGATACATTTGGTTATTGATGTGCTCAAAATCAAGGCATCAAACTTTGGCTTTATCGAAAATAACATTGGGCTGTTATTGAATGAGATTTTTCCTACAGACCCTAAAAGATAAAAATGGGTCATTTTTTATAGGATAGGGTGACAAACGACCACATAGTCCACCTGATGGTAAGTGGTTGCTGTGGCCCATAGACATCTACATTTTTCCTCGTTTGGGAAAAAATGCAGATGCGTTGTCACCCGTGAGGACTAAGATGGAATGCCTCTTTTTCAGTAAAAAGGGTCTCCGGTTCTCTACACTCACCATACGAAACACAGCAGTGTTAAGCTGCTATTTTACGCTGGTATTCTATAAGAGCGTGGTCCTTCCACGGTCGAACCGACCCATTCGTGCTACAACTATACCACTAATATAGCTGCAGCATGGCTCTACCAAGTACACGTGTCATGCACAAGAAGAACAATTTCGACCATATCTTGTGGTGTAAGTGTCAGATTATTAATATAAACTAAAAATAAAAATGGTCCAAGGAACAATTCCTTTGGGACAACCATTGGTACAACTGAGCCATGCGCCATTTACCCTAACATAATTTTCGCGATTTAAAAGATATTAAAAGAATTAAAAGATCAAGTTGAAGGGAGACTATTTCTATTGTGGTGAAGCAATTAGTTGTGTTAGGCTGCAAATATGATTACAAAAGAGCATGGCAACGCAATTAATTACTTTATATCATTTGAATTCGTAATAGAAAATATTTTATCAACTAAAATTTTACTTTTAATGCAACGGATTTATAACAGTTTTAAAATGCGTACAGCGCATATTGCTCATTTGGTACCTGGCACTAGGTACCCGTGGGAGTCATGCGACTCGACCGAGAGGGGCGAGGGTGGTAAATTTTAGACGCTACGACCCTCAACCAAAACGAGGTTACGTCACTGCTTAATTTGATACTCGATTGCGCACCTTGTAAACGTGCAAAATGAGCAATGTGCTTTGAAAAACACACAGAAAGCTTTGTTCCAACCGGGCTATTTTTGGCCTATTTAGATAAAATTTTCTTTGTAATAGTTATAGGTGGCTCCCGTCGGTTGAGTAAATTTGATATCGGTTTTTTTTTATAGGATAGGATGACAAACGAGCACACAGTCCACCTGATGGTAAGTGGTTGCTGTGACCCATAGACATCTACATCTATCATCAATAAAGAATCAAAATGCAGATGCGTTATCACCCGTGAGGACTAAGATGGAATGGATGGATGGTCTCTTTTCTAGTAAAAAGGGTCTCCGGTTCTCTACACTCACCATACGAAACACAGCTGTGTTAAGCTGCTATTTTACGCTGGTATTCTGTGAGAGCGTGGTCCTTCCCCGGTCGAGCCGACCCATTCGTGCTACAACTATACTACTAATATAGCTGCAGCATGGCTCTACCACGTTGCAAACCACGTTCCTCCTTTAATTTTTAATGAATCCAGTAATTTTTTCCTTATTGTCCACATGTTAAAGATCTTGGCCTGATCATAAACAACTCGTTATTTTCGAATGTCAAAAGACTACACTAAATATTTATACGGTTTAAAAAATCCTGCCATCATGCTCTAAATTGTTACTAGTGCAGTCGTTGGTACTTCATAAATTGATCTATTTTGCTACTCTAATGTCAATCAAATTCTTGTTAAAAATTAGATAACTACATTTTATTTAATTTTGGATTTAGAATACCTAAATGAACATATATATTTCTTGCTCTTAGTAAACTAAATTGGTTGCCTATTCAGCAACGCATTTTCAAGGATACTGTGCAATCTTATTCTACAGTCAATCTTCTCCATTTTATTTGATTTACGCTCTCAGGTGCACCTGATGAATGAAAGATGCATTTTAAAACTAAATTTTCTTTTTCTCGCGATGCTCACAACCTGCCATCTTCGTTCGTCGCGTTCTTCATCGCGGTTTTAAGGTAATGCTTTTGAAGGTCAAGCGGTGTGATTCCGCCTCTAACTTCTATTACTATTACTTACTGCTCCGTCAGTAATTTCTTTTAAGGCGGTTAATAACTTTCTTCTCGAACCTCCTCAAGCCTCAGGTATGTGTTGTTTGTTTTCCAACGTACAAGTGTACTGGAGGCATTTGACAGCTGACTCACCCACATTCTTCAAGTTTCCGAAGAGTTCTTTCATATACAGATTGAACAGCCACGGGTAAATCACACAACCCTGTCTGACATCTCTATGGATGCTAAACTAGTCCGTATAGGCTTTGTTGATCCTGACACAAGCATTAATGTACACTAGAGTGCACTAAGCAGTGTCCAACTTAAACGTGGCAAGCATCTGACACAATGCAATCCTGTCCATTTTATCATAGGTCTTTTCCAAGTTTAAAAAGGCTGAGAAAACTTTCTGGTTTTTGACCAAAAACTTCTCAGTGATCATCATTTCATTACAGCCCTTCACAAGTCCACTGCTGAACATAGGCCTCCCCCAAGGAATGCCACAAAGCACGGTCCCGAGCCACCTGCATCCATCGACTTCCTGCATGTCTTACCAGGTCGTCACTCCATCTTGTGGGGGGACGCCCTACACTTCGCCTACCGGTACGAGGCTGCCACTCGAGAACCTTTCTTCCCCATCGGTTGTCGGTTCTTCGAGCTATATGGCCGGCCCACTGCCACTTCAGCTTACTAATCCGTTGGGCTATGTCGGTTACTCTGGTTCTACTGCGGATATCCTTATTCCTAAGTTTATCACGCAGAGAAACTCCGAGCATAGCCCTCTCCATAGCTCGCTGAGCGACCTTGAGCTTCCTCATACGGCCAGCAGTGAAGGACCACGTCTCAGTTCCGTAAGTCATCACTGGCAACACGCACTGGTTGTACAATTTTGTTTTAAGGTTTTGAGGTATTTCTGACGAGAAGATGTGTCGTAGCTTCCCGAACGCTGCCCAGCCGAGTTGAATCCGTCGATTGACCTCTCGGTCGAAGTTGGACTTACCTAGTCGGACTATTTGTCCCAGGTAAACATACTCGTCAACAACTTCGAGCTTAGTGCTCCCAACAACTACCGGCATAGGTGTGACATGGACATTAAACATAATCTTTGTTTTGTCCATGTTCATCTTAAGACCTATCCGTTGGGAGACACTATTGAGGTCATTGAGCATAGTGCTTAGCTCCTCCAGCGATTCTGCCATGAGGACTATATCGTCGGCAAATCGAAGGTGAGTGATGTACTCGCCATTGATGTTAATTCCGTATCCTTTCCAGTCCAGAAGCTTGAAAACGTCTTCCAATGCAGCGGTGAAGAGTTTCGGGGATATAACGTCACCCTGTCTTACACCTCTCTGCAATTGGATAGGTTTCGTACTCTGGTTCTGTACTCGGATAGCCATCGTAGCTCTACTGTACAAACTCAGTGATCATACGCACAGCAAATACCTGATACCCTCCGTAAATCCAGCTTGCACATCCAAATTTTTTTCAATCGGTTTATAATTCTTACAATCAACACCTTAGTACCTATAGTTTTTCGACAATGCTAGGCAGGCTGCTTCAGCGTTAGTTTTTACGGTTCTAAAAGTGTATAGCAGGTTTGCTAGTACTGCCTCTCCAGTCTTTATCATTTCTAGTGACCCTTCATCACATCGCCATACCTGTTTTCATGCAGTTTATTGCTTTAATTATTTCATCAATACCTATCTCGCTACTCCCTCCTTTTTCTTACAAAAATTCCAGTTCATTGATTTCAGATTACTTTTCATATTTATATAATATATTAGATAATATCCGCTTTGTATGGCGTGATACTTCCAGTATCATTCCGTTACCCATAACCGGTTCCTTAGATCCTCTGTCAACCGTTCTCTCTCTACTCCTTTGTACTCTTCTTCCTCTTTAAGAAATCCTTTACTGTCACTGCGGTGCGTTTGTGGAACTCTTTACCTCTCCACATTCGTCGTGCTAAATCTCTTCATTTCGCTTCATATCTCTCCTACCCGGAGTACAAATGAGAACACTCCTTTGTGCCCCGGACTGGAGTTTGCGTATACGTCAGAGAGGACATCTGTTTTCGACGCCTCGGCAGTCTTGAAGGTACGGACCTGTCCATCCTATGGCTGCGCGTAGATAGCGACGACCATCCCCGCGTCTACGAATTACCTCTATAGACCCATAGCGGTAATGCCGACACAGACCGACTCATCGATCACGTCCAAATGGCTGCAAACTCCGTGCTACAACAGGTCCCATCCGCAGAGATCGTGATACTCGGTGATTTTAACGCCCACCACGCTGAATGGCTTGGTTCTCGTTTAACCAATCATGCGGGTAGATCTGTCTATGACTTTGCTTTGGCATATGGTCTAGCACACGGATCCCAGATGTGGAAGACCATGTACCTTCTCTATTGGACCTTCTGCTGACCTCTCATCCGGACGGATATCAGGTCTCCGTCGATGCCCCACTGGGCTCTTCGGACCATTGTCTGATCCGGAATACGGTGCCACTCACGCTCCAATCGCAGTTGCGATCTGCAGTTTGCCGCCGTGTTTGGCACTATAGGTCAGCTGATTGGGACGGGATGCGGTCTTTTTTTGCATCCTACCCTTGGGGGCGGGTTTACTTCTCGCCAGAAGATCCCAGCGTTGTTGCTGATTCTGTTGCTGATGTGCTACTTCTGGGTAAGGAACTTTTTATTCCATCCTCTGTGGTGCCCATCGGAGGCAGATCCCAGCCATGGTTTGGTCGCTACTGTAAAATAGCATCACGCTATAAGCAGGAGTGCTACCGGGCCTGGGCTGACGTATCAACGTCTCGGGATGTAAACACCAGCGCACTTAAAAAGAAGTATAATTCCGCCTCCAGGTCCTTCAAAAGGGTCATTGCCAAGGCAAGGTCTGAGCACATCGGCAGAATTGGCGAGAAGCTAGTTCGCCTTCCTTCGGGAACCCGTGAATTCTGGTCTCTCGCCAAGGCTATCCAAGGGAATGTCTGTCAGCCATCTCTTCCATCTCTGCACAGAGAGGACGACTCACTGGCCCATGCCGCAAAGGAGAAAGCCGATCTGTTGAGCTCTCTCTTTGCGTCCAACTCGACTCTAGATGATGGGGGGAACACACCGCCCACCATCCCGCGATGTGAGTGCTCCATGCCGGATGTGCGGTTTACAAAGCGCTCGGTTCGCAAAGCACTCTTCTCCCTGGACGTCAGCAAGTCGAGTGAGCCCGATGGAGTCCCTCCCATTGTGCTGAAGACGTGTGCTCCGGAGTTGGCACCGGTTTTAACGCGTCTTTTCCGGTACTCCTACTCCCAAGGCGTAGTCCCGAATTCATGGAAGACAGCTTTGGTCCACCCGATCCCTAAAAAAGGCGACCGCTCAGACCCGTCAGGCCTATCGCCATCACCTCCTTGTTCTCCAAAATAATGGAATCCATTATAAACTACCAGCTCATGAGGTACCTTGAAGATCACCAGCTGATTAGTGACCGCCAGTACGGTTTTCGTCGGGGTCGATCAGCTGGTGATCTTCTAGTCTATCTGACTCATAGATGGGCGAAGGCAGTAGAGTCCAAAGGGGAGGCATTGGCCGTTACTTTGGACATAGCGAAGGCCTTCGGTCGGGTCTGGCACAAAGCGCTTCTTTCGAAGCTTCCATCCTATGGGCTTCCCGAGAAATTGTGCAAATCGATCACCAGTTTCCTTGCTGATCGGAGCATCAAGATCGTAGTAGATGGTGCATGCTCTGATTTCAAGCCTATCAACGCTAGTGTTCCACAAGGTTAAGTGCTATCACCAACGCTGTTTCTCCTGCATATCAATGATATGTTGCTAACTGGTAGCATTCACTGCTATGCAGACGAAAGCACTGGTGATGCCTTATATACCGGCCGTGCCAATATTTCTCGGGAAAACGTCGCCGAGTACCGGGACAAACTTGTGTCTGAAGTCGAGTCTTTGCTTAACAAAGTCTCGGATTGGGGGCGACTAAATCTAGTCCAGTTTAATCCCCAGAAGACACAAGTTTGCGCGTTTACCGCTAAAAAGAACCCCTTTGTCGTATCTCCTCAGTTTCAAGGCGTCGACATATCGAATAGTGTGCAGTTTCGTGGTCACTTGGAAGGGAAGGCCAAATTGGCCTCTAAAAAGCTTGGCGTGCTCAGCAGAGCGAGACAGTATTTCATGCCGGCACATCGCTTGCAACTTTCTAAAGCGCAAGTTCGGCCCCACATGGAATACTGTTCTCATCTCTGGGCCGGGGCACCCCAGTGCCAGATCCTTCCACTTGACCGCATCCAGCGCAGAGCGGTTCGAATCGTCGAAGACCAAGCCCTTTCTGATCGGCTCGATACACTGGCACTGCGTAGAGATGTTACATCTCTTTGCGTATTTTATCGCATCTATCACGGGGAGTGCTCTGAAGAATTGTTCGAACTAATTCCAGCCGCTCAATTTCACCATCGCACATCGCGACAAAACTCGCGTTACCATCCATACTATCTGGATGATTGGCGGTCCACCACTGTGCGATTTAGAAGAAGTTTTCTCCCTCGCACAACTTCCTTGTGGAATCAATTACCACCAGCGAATTTTCCGGACCGATACGACTTAGGAATCTTCAAGAAAAGAGCTTACACCTTTCTAAAAGACCTGCAACACATCTGCAATTCCCCTGGTGTTGCGGTTGTTCATGGGCGGCGGTAGTCACTTACCATCAGGTGAGCCGCAAGCTCGTTTGCCCCCTCTTATATACAAAAAATAATCTATTATATCATATTAATAAGTATATAAAAATCTTTATTTATATGTATTTTCATATATTTCTATTTTAACTATTATTTGCATCAGTTGTTTACGCAAAGGTTGTTTGGAAGAGATCACTTTCAGAGCAATAAGACCACCTGTTGTACATATTATAATTTAGATTTAACTCTACTCGTTATTCTTTAGTTTTTTTATAGGATAAGGGTGACAAAAGAGCACACAGTCCACCTGATGGTAAGTGGTTGCTGCGGCCCATAGAAATCTACATCTATCCTCTATTACAAATCAAAATGTAGATGCGTTGTCACCCGTGAGGACTAAGATGGAATGCCTCATTTCCAAAAAGGGCCTCCGGCCACCTGCACTCACCAAGCGAAACGCAGAGGTAAACCTCTACTTCACGCTGGTTTTCTGTGAGGTCGTGGTACCACCCCGGTTCGAGCCGGCCCATCCGTGCGACAGCAAAAGCTGCCGCGTGGCTCTACCACTGATAGTAGAGTGAGAGTTTGGTGTACAATAAAGAATAAATAAATAAATAATAGGAGTAAGAATAAGATGTGAAATATATCAGTTTAAAAACTAAAACTCTATACGAGTAGAAAAAATGGTTTCGAAAATGGTAATGAAACAGAGCCACGACCAACGGAACTCTCCTCAAAACCGCACGTCTCATAACTTAGGGCTAATTTATCACGTACCGTGGCCTGATAACTAATGGTTTATTCCTTTAATTAATTGCCCACTCAAGATGGAAGCCTTAGGCGTCTAACGGTACGGCTTTTACGCGCCTGTGTAAGCAGCGACATCAATATTATTGAAATGTTACTTTAATTAATGATATATAAACGAGGTTTATGGGTTAGTTATAATTTTGAAACAGTGACAGCTCACGGGCTTAGTGCTCGCCGTATGTTCGCTGTGCGTAGTTTAATAGTTATAGGATTTATCTTGACGTTTCGGAACGAATTTGATCAAGGTCATAGAAAGGACATCTTCTGTTCATAAATCTACATCTTCTTGTTCTCATCGTTTCTTAATTATTTTATCACTTTTTTCTGATTTTTTATTTACAACAGCCCATCAATAATCTTCAAGGCCACCCCTATGACAGAAAGGATTTTTAGTAATCACCAGGCTCGGAACACGAATTGACGTTCACAAAACAGAAATTTCGCACCCTTAACGTAGCTTCGTTGTCGGTTTGAGCATATTTTGCTGATATTATACGAGACTCTACCGCTATCCAATGGAGGCCATGAGATTTTTCTGGTTTTGCCATAGTGGCCTCTTACGCTTCCAGCGTAAAATAGCAGCTTAATACTGCTGTGTTTCGTATGGTGAGTGTAGAGACCCTTTTTACTGGAAACGAGGCATTCCATCTTGGTCTTCAGGGGTGACAACGCATCTGCATTTTGATTCTTAAACGAGGATAAATCCTCGCCACATCATTCACTTACCGTCAGGTGGACTGTGTGGTTTGTCACCCTTATTCTATAAAAAAAAAATAGTGTGCGTGCGTTACGAGACGATTCTATTCCGCACTATCGTTCACTCTGATGGTTTTCACCCCGCGGTTTTTTTTAAATAAAATGCACGCATTAGGGGTTACCTTAACAACCCCAACTAAATTTAATGCATGTGTGCATCGCAGGTGCGGTTACACATTAAATTTCACGCTCTATTTGGACATAACATCCGCCGACGTTACACTTATGCGACCAATAGATATGTAAAAATAATTAAAACACAAAATTCATAAAAAAATCACACGTAGTTTAGAACAAATCACTTTTCTAAATTATTCTCGCTCATCAACAGAGTGTAAACGTTTAAATCGTCACGGGAGTTTACCGATTTAGCGCGCTCACTGCCCATACGTTCACAGTCATAAAACCCCCAACAGTAATGCTCGGGCCACAGTAACGAGAAACGTCAATGCCCAAAAACGCAACAATTATTGCCTTAATTTTAACGCGATAAACTGAGTGGCCACACTTGGAACGGTCGACGTCATTTGCCGTTAAACGGCGTTAAAGTAAACTGACCATTTATTTATTAACTCAAAACGGGACATGGGTTTATTTATAGATACTGCCCAGTTAGCAGGTTAACAATAAAAAGAAATTATTATTTATTTAAAAAACTGTAACTTTATACAATTAGTGTTCACTATAATTATAATCACATTAATTATAATTATTTATATTTTAACAAATTGTGAAAAATAAAAATTAATCACCAGTTCACCAGCTTCATTAAAGCAAAGCTCCTCAGACAGTAATTATTAAATGCAACAATTTTTTTAATTATATTTATATTTGTCAGTGGAACAAATTTGCTTTAATAAAGTTGGTGATGATTTTAAATAAGGGCAAGTTTTTTTTTTACATTGATTTTTGTTATCAACATCGCCTTTAGAACTGAAACCTGTAAGTATTTTTTGTAAGTGATTTTTTTTCAGACGTCCACAATTTATTCATAATAGAAAAATACTTTTTCTACTGGAGCATTTGTACCACCAGGTATACATAAAATATATTCGATTAAAATGGAAGAGAATTTATGTTGAGAATGTTGGTGAGAAATGTTTGAATCACCCAACGAGTTTCTGTGAAAACTTTGAAATTATCCCATTCGCTTATTTTTGGGTCGGTCCCGCTCTCGCACCGTTCGTGTCTGACGAACTTCATAGTTTTAAATTTTCTCGCGGTTTAGGATAACGGGACTATTTTGCGTCCCGGAGCTTTGTTTGGGAACAACGGGACAGCTGACCGAGAAAAGGGACAGTCCCGTTCAAAACGGGACGTATGGTCACTTTACGTTAATATTCCTTGAATTTCAAGCAAGAAGAACGTTGGCGCTGCTACGTTTGACTATGTTTGATAAGTGTACATTTTTATTATATGAATATATTTTATCATTGCCTAAGCATGGCTCTGTTTGCAGAATCTCAAGAAACGTAATAACTTTTTCATTATTCCACTCTATCGCAGCCATACGTGCGACTCCGTTGCGCTCACCGTGCACAATGAGACAAATGTAGTGTGGCCGCTTCAACGCGTTAATTCGTGCGTTAATCTCTTTGATGTACCGACACTCGAGTTATCGTTCAACGGGAAACGGCGTTGTTCTTGCCGTTGTAGAATTATCGCGTTAAGTGGTGGCCACACCCCCATCAACGCGATAATTAACGGCATTTCTCGTTAGTGTAGCCCGAGCATTACAGTGACGTCAGTTCTATTATTTACTCGATGGTGACGTTTCGTGGAAGGAGTATAAAAGCAAACGGCCTAGTTACATTTTGTTGAATACACTGAACGGCTTTAGTATCTTGCAAAACATTAGATTAAAACTATATCGAAGGACTGTTGGTCTGAGGCCACACGACGTAAAATAATCCATATCTTAACAATATCTCAGTCCATGGCCTAGCTAGAGTGTGTAGCAAAAGATATCTCAAGATCAGGAGTCTTGCACCTGTCACCGATCTGGGTACTTTGCGTCTGGTATGAATACGATATAGTTATAACGCCGTCATGTCACACAAGGTACCTACTTATCCACATAGGTCTCCCTTTACTACACCAACGGGTTGATATGTTTGTGGATTTTATTTTATAAAACAAGTGGCAAGCGAATTACAGTCCACCAATGGCAAGTGACTACAGTCCTTTTTATTTTTTTATAGGAGAGGGGGCAAACGAGCATGCGGCTCACCTGATGGTAAATGACTACCGCCGTCCATGAACAACTGCAACACCAGGGAGGGAATTGCAGATGCGTTGCCGGCCTTTTAAAAAGGAGTACGCTCTTTTCTTGAAGGTCCCTAAGTCGTATTGTCATGGACACCTGCAGTCAACTTCAAACATAGGAAACTACAGAAGCGTTGTCACCTCTAAAAACTAACATATTATCATGCCTCACAACCTGTGGTTATACTGGTTCTCCATACCCTTCGGAGTTTTGGCGGGAACATGACCGGCGGTGGTTTGCTGCTCCTGTATTATTGTTTAAATAATGGTTTGAAGTGGACTTTGATATGTAAAAGTGGTGCAATTTTGTGTATTAAGTGTCTGCGCATATGAACTATTAGTGGAAACTGTGAAACAAGTGCTCTGATGGTGATGTGATTCTCAAAATAAGGTGTCTCTCTGCTTAGGCGCCTTGAGATACCATCGCCAACCGTCAGCTGTCTGCTGGCTCAAGTTGCCGTCAAAATCTCCCAAGGGCTGCACAATGTGACGCATCAACATATTGTGAAGCAGTATACTATGAAGGATATTATAATGTATTGTAACTTCAGGCTCAGAAGGGCTAGATCCCAGAGCCGTAAAGCCAGTTATTAAGAAGACATCCATACCCTTCAGACCTAAACACAGCAGTGCAGCACTGCTATTCGGCGCCAGAAATAGGTAATAGGTTAAACAAGTTTAAACAATAACTAATATAATATAAGTTAAAACCAACTATTTGTATAAACCACACAAAACAAGCTATTTCTAATTTGTTTTGTGCGGTTAATTGTGATTACATGATTGTAAGCTGTTATTTAAAAAAAAAGTCCCGCTGGGTTGCCGGCTGGTTCTTGCCAGGACAGAGGTTTTATTTAGAACCAGTGGTAATTAAACAGAGAAGTGACTTTCAATAAGTATTATTTATAATCTATATTGAATAAAAAAAGTTTATGTTTCTGTTTCTGTATCCCAGATCCAACCTGAGCAGTTTATATTGTAGCCCTGTATTTTTAGTACCTAATGCAACTTATGGTATAACATTAAGCATGTAGTGACGGTGTAATAATATCCACTGCCCCACATCGTCCTGTGGGTGTCGTAAGGGGCGACAGAGGAATGCTGGAACAGGAGATGGGAAGCAGCATCTTCCTGATTACAACTCTAAATAATCAAAAACTGCGGTTGTCAATCTGCCTCCTGCCTAGCATGGTAACTTAGACAATATCTTCCCAATGAGGCTATCTATGGGGAGGCCTGTGTTCAGCAGTGGACTTTTATAGGCTGTTATGAACGAATGATGAATAAACTTGGGTCATATTACCGAAAAAACTAGAGGACACAAAATAAAACATACATCTAATATAAACCAAATATTAAAAAGTCCATACTAAATAAGACTGTATAAACTTTTACATTTATTTTTGAACGTTGCGACAATACCGTGACTAAGTAGTCTCGACCTGCTTAAATGAATGGGTCTCGGTACGAATTTTAGCTTATTTATTTTATTTCGACATACAATAACTTGTGACTAGTCCCCACCCCATATAACTGAAAACGATTTTTGACACCAACAATTTTTATATGTATGCACGTATTATTTGTTTTTATGCCTGATAGAGCCATGCTGCAGCTATATCAGTAGTATAGTTGTAGCACGAATGGGTCGGCTCGACCGGGGAAGGACCACGCTCTCACAGAATACCAGCATAAAATGGCAGCTTAATGTTCCTGTGTTTCGTATGGTGAATGTAGAGAACCGGAGATTTACCCGGATCTTAGTCCTCACGGGTGACAACGCATCTGCATTTATTTCGTAGTTAAGGATGGATCTAGATGTTTATGGGCCACAGCAACTACTTACCATCAGGTGGACTGTGTGTTCGTTTGTCACCCTTATCCTATAAAAAAAAAATACTGTGCATAAAATATACGTTTTCAAACAACCAGCGCCATCTCGTGAAACAACGTTGAATCATTTCCTCTGAAATCAATGAAAACTTGCCAAATTCCCAAATCGTCTACGAGAGCACGCTGTAAAATATTCGAGATTCGGGTTATTTTAAGCTCTACTAGTACGTGTTCGCGCGTAGTTCGTTCGAACTTTTCAATAAGTTATATTATATATAATGCAGAAAATTATATCAGATTTAGAATACAATTGGTAGGAAGCTTAAAGCTGGATAGTGTCTGATTTCTTTTAGCTTTCATAAATTATATTGATAGAAACAAAAGTTCTGGTTTGGATTTCAGATACGGCGATAAATTTCAAATAATACTAAAAGTTATAAACAGTGCAGGATAATCTTATTATATTTCAAAAACACTCACACTCACAATTATGAGATAATATTGAAGGTGAGTTGAATGCATTGACAGATCCTCGTGAAAAAACACAATGCAAGCCTTAAAAGTAATAGGTACTACCCATGTTGTTTTGCCCGAATATGACAAGCAGGCTGACCTAGGCGGTCGTCACTAATCACTTTAATATGCAATAGGTAGGTACCCTTTACATATCATCGTAATTTTTTTTATTAATTCACACTTATAAAACTACAAAAAGTTAAAAAGGTACGAAAGACCGACCGGGTAGGCACCATATTGTAATCCATTCTACCGCCAAGTAGCAGTACCTGCACTGCCCTTTTACAGTCCCAAGGTATAGAGAGCCATTATAATCACAGGTTGTGAAGCATCTTGGCTATTGGACGTGACTAAATCATCTGTAGCCTACTTCGTTTGGAGTTGGTTACAGGTGTCCATCATAGGCTGCTGTAGCCACTTACCTTTCTTTAGTTCCAACGCTTAATAATGTGACAGTTGTGTTGCGCATACTGAGTACCGACGATGATACGGAGGAGTAATTTAAACTCAACTTCAATTTCTTGACTTTAAAAGTCTTATAGTTGTTTCATAAGGACAGAAACGTGATTTTTTTTTTTCATTTTAATTTATCTTTTATAGTATCATTCTGCAGATTAAGAGAGACTAGTTGCACTGCTAGATACGCATCTGTATGATACGACGTGTCGCAACAAAGCCCCTGCCACCTCAGGCACGACCGGATCCTAACGGCAGCCCTCATGAGAGAAGCCGCCACAACACAATGCAACACAATAATGTGAATCCAGTCATACTAAATTATTTATTGAAATTGATACTGACACGCCATAACACATCATGACAATAATGTGAACACAGCCTAAGAGGTAGAATGGTTTAAAGAGTACTATTGTTCTCACTTCTCAGTATTGCTATTCTCAGTATTCATTTATAATTTCAAAAGCAATAACGCAGATTATAATAATTCAGCTGTCTAGCACATCACGAGTAATTTACTCCTCAGCACGATCATAAGATATATTTCATACTATCGATTCGCCCCGGCTTCGCACGAGTAAAACCATCCAGGGACACACAAAAAAAATCATCAAAATCAGTCGAGCCATTTTCGAGTTTTAGCGAGACTAACGTATAGCAATGGACTTTTATATATAGAGATAAAAAATATACATTGTAACGTATATAATAATATATTTCATGTCGTCCATACTTTTGGTGATTATTATTTTTAAGACCGCAAATCGTTGACAGCTCATATCCGCTATGCTGACGTCATATAATCTATATTTTCAGCGCAATTATGAAAAATAATATAAAGATAACATTTGACGAAATTAGATAAACAATTAACGAGATACGTTTAGGAAAACGGACATTCATGAATACTTACTAGCCGAACTTATTTCACTCCTATTATTACAACTTATAATTACAAAATTTAAATTAGTATTATACAATCACATTCAATAAATACGAATAAAAAAAATATATTGCGTATTATTATCCTCTTTTTAGGTTCTGCTGCAGTCGGGTAAAACATTATTATTAATTGGGTTTAAACATAGATCAAATACATCTGCGTATCTCCGGTAAGCAAAAACATAAATCAGTTACATTTGTTTAGTTGATCATATTTAGATACTATCTTATCCATACGACGTGAATTAACTGATCCGTTTGTCAGATTGAGATATTGACTACGTAATAACCAGTGACAGTATAACATAGCTACAAACGCATAAGCTGCGGCATTAATCTGTGTCGCTTTCGAACTTGAGATAATCAGTTATTCAATAATGCTATTCCGACTGGCTCGATGATTTGGTTCAAATCTTAAATTTGAATAAGTAAAACAAAATATGTACAATACATAACAGTAACACTTGTATCCTTAATCATAGTCAATAAATCAAATAAAATAAAATAAATCAATCATCAAATAAAAATAGTGAAGATACTTCGATTCCGAAAAGAAAACTAATCCAGCTCCTTGCTCTGAATATCGTTCTATACTGCCTCTTTTGTCCCAAAGTTTTTTAAACCACTATATTACAGGCCTTTCTTTCACGTCTTTTTATTTAATTATTTTTTTGGTTAGTCTGGGAGAGATAGTTATATAACAATACTGACTAGACTGCCTTTTGTTTTTTCCTCAATATTTGTTTATTTTTGTTACATTAATCTTTCCTTAATGTACAATAAAGAGTATTATCAATTACTTTTACTCAATCGATCATGGCCGATTATTTGAATAATCGAATAATTGAATATCATCAATCGGTTATCAACATCACTATAAGGCTTGTAAAATAAGTTTGAGATATAGCCGTGAGCGAGATTGAGTTAGAATACATTGCACAATAGAGCATTGAAAGCAGCACTTTATTCTGTTAAATTAGTCGCCTAATCGCTGTAACAATAGCAACGGTCATGAACTGACCTCGTAGTTTAATTTGACATAAATAAATGGCTGTACCTTGGGTCAGATTGGTGATGCAGTTTTGACAACACTCTGTTTAAAGGTACAAAAAATTTACTAAACTCCTCACAAATTCTTCTCATGTCTTTAACGGCATTATTCTTATCACTATAATGCAAAGAATCCAATGCTGAACAACCACCCCACGGTTGAGAAACGCCTTTCATGAACACAAAATTATAAATATTTTTTAATATTAATTAGGCACGTTATGAAACCATCATTTATTTAAAAACAGTCTTTCTTTCATACCCCAAATTGTTCAATAAAACTTAAATTAATAATTGCGAAATGAGAATATATTATAAGAGATAGTAGAAATATTATCCACATACCATCAGTTTATACTTCATCTATAAATAAACAATACATAGCTATAAATATAGGGATATAATTTACAAAACCTAACCCTGTTTTAACAAAACCTTTCCCCCTTTACACAGGTACAAATCATTTACAGACTCGAAATTAGTGACAAAATTTGTATTGTGAATATGCAAGGCTAATAAAATTTAGTTAATTTAAAAGCCGCGAGCGGAGCCCCTATGGTGTTATCGACATAATGAAAATAGAATCGGAAACAAAAATAGAATGCATTATGAAGCCGACTGCAAACACTACATTTATACCCACCGTAAAATTAAGCGTCTTTCATTTTCGTAATAGCTTTGTCCCTCAAAATGTGGCAACTACTTGTACATTAAAGCTCAAGCAGTTACAAATAATAAATATTTTTTTTTATAGGATAAGGGTGACAAACGAGCACAAAGTCCACCTGATGGTAAGTAGTTGCTGCGGCCCATAGACATCTACATCTATCCTCGTTTGTGAATCAAAATGCAGATGCGTTGTCACCCGTGAGGACTAAGATGGAATGCCTCATTTCCAGTAAAAAAGGGCCTCCGGCCACCTGCACTCACCAAGCGAAACGCAGAGGTAAACCTCTACTTCACGCTGGTATTCTGTGAGGTCGTGGTACCACCCCGGTTCGAGCCAGCCCATCCGTGCGACAACAAAAGCTGCCGCATGGCTCTACCACTGTTAAATATTATGGAAATTGATTAAAGAAAGAGTAACATAAATATTTTTTATTTCACTTACAATGTCATTAAAATAATAATATTGAAATTTAAGTAATTAATGTGGTTTTTAACTTAATGTTTACCAAATGAAAAGTGCCTACTACAGTCCATGAACACTTGCTGCCAACTTAAAATAAAGAAATCTACAGATGCGTTGTCACCTGAAGGACTAAGATGGAAAGTCTTAGCCTGTAGCTATACTTATTTTTTTATATAGGATAAGGGTGACAAACGAGCACACAGCCCACCTGATGGTAAGTGGTTGCTGTGGCCCATAGACATCTACATCTATCCTCTATTACAAATCAAAATGCAGACGCGTTGTCAACCGTGAGGACTAAGATGGAATGCCTCATTACCTGTAAAAAGGGCCTACTGTCTCTCTATACTTTCAAACCGGAACAAAGCAGTGCAATCACTGCTACTTGTCAGCAGAAATAGATAAGACGGTGAATAAAAAGAGTCCTACAACCTAAATTAATTAAACTCGAATCTCCGTGTGTAGGTTAAAGGGTTACGAGACGAACAAGCAACTTGGACCAAGCGGTATATAGTACAGCTTCTATAAACGGTTTAATCAAGTGAACAGCGAACACTAGGTATTTTGTACTCGTTCGTCGTGGCAAATGGTTATAATAGACTGTGAAATGTACTCAAACAGATAACGTTCAACTGTCGCTATGCTTGATCAAGCGCATGACAAACACAGTAAAACGGTCAAGCACTATAAGCAAAACATAAATCATGAGGTATCAATTTATAGTGGCCTGTGTTCATTCTGAACTTAGGCCTCTCCTGTAGATTGCCTCATATTTACCACGATGGCAGGCGTGTTGGGAAACGCTGTTTTTTTAATTATATTAAGTTGCTAGTAGAAAGATGCTGCTACCATCTCCTGTTTTAATTTTCCAGTGTTTCCTTTTAAGACACCCACGGGACGATAGGAGGTAGAGGGTATTCCTCTACCGCCACTACACGGTTAACATCGTCACTATACGGTTATCAATAATCATATTTTTTCTATAAATTTATTTCATTAAGCGCACTTTAATCATATATAATCTTGAGTCATCCGTCAACCAAACAACAATCAGATTAAATAGGCTTGGTTCAAGCTACTTGTCCGTCAAGTTTCTCTTTTACTTATCCGTCTCGGAATCGGAACCCCATAAGATAATTTATCGTTCCATTTTGTCGCATGAGTGTCGTAAGAGGGGGATAAATGGACAAACGCTTGGCCCTCGATAGATGCCACTACTTTAATTAGGTATGGGGAAAAATGTATGGCAGAATATATTAAAGATACCTTATAAGATTTTAAATAGTGTCAGGTTTGAAGTGTTTTTTTATCGAAAGTCCCTAAAAAAAAAAAAAAAGAATAAAAACGCTTTTCTTGTAACTTCATTATGCCAGTGAATTGTTTTTACAAAACCAACAGCTGTTGCTTTAGACTCTAAAGTTTAGAGCCTCTGAACGTGTTAAACCATGACGTGAATTCTTTCACTTAATTAAATTCGAATATCAAAATGGTGATGATCTATCTGTTTATATAATATAATAGAGTTGAAAACGAGCTTACAGTTCATCTAATGGGAAGTCTATCTGTGCTGTGTGCTGTGTAGCACAGATATCTTTAAGCAATCAACTTAAGGGGCGTATTACAAAAAAACGCGAAATTACAAGGTTTCCTCGTTGAAATTTTATGTTTATCGTTCATTGCTTAAAATAACAATTACTTGGTAAAAATAGTTCGTTTTCTCTCCTCAAATAAGCTCGGAATGGATTTTAGATAACTTATTTATTTAATCAGTAATAATCATTCTCCCAAAGCATGTTTAGGCAAAAACTCTCGAAGACATGATTTGGGAGCTCTAATTTGTAGATTCTATTGAATATCGACCATCAAAAAAAATATTTTTATCTTCCAAATATCCTACACTTTAATAATAATGGAATACATTTTCGTTATATGCTTTTCACGCTAGGAAAAAAAAATCGACATAATTCAAAAAACGACCAAAAAAGCTTCGATACAAGCCCCTATATTTCCGAAGTTCTACATCATTTAGAAGTAAAATTTATACCAAAATAATCATCAACATTTGCTTACACTATGCTATTATTTTTACTTTTTAAATCGTTACTATTATATTTTAATTAATTAAATAAAAGTACTATATATTTCACTGTGCCGGCCATCTGCGATCATTAACGCGCGAGCGCTTGCCGAGGGTGGACCTGCGTCAGTTTATTTCGGGCGCTGCATCGTTTCGATACTACCGTAGTGTGCGTCGATTGCTATCGTAGTGTGCGTCGATTACCTGCATACTAGAAAATCGTCAACTACGACCGCAATTTTTGATCGATCGGTTTAAAACTATTTTATATAGTTATAATTTAGATTACGTCTCTTCAAAAATGTGGTCTATTCATTGACTTAGATCATTGTTATTTGAGGGCTTCACCTAATGGTTTATACAGCAACGGTCTTATTGAAGTTAAATGTCCTATTTCAGCTTTCGGAATAGATTTTGATACGGCCTTTCTGCATTTGCAGTTAGGCTGCTGTCGCTTTTCAATATTTTCAAAGTGACTCTTACATGTATGTATATATAGGTATATATATAGGTATGCAGCTTACATTACTAACAATTAAAAGTTAAAATGTGACTTATTAGTTTTCGTAGTAAATTATTTTGATGAATAAATATCAACCTGAAAATAATTTTATTTGTAAAATTATTATCAACTTTTTATTTTTATTTGTAATTTTTGTGTTATTTCTCATTAAATACTATCTATTCCCCGCTACGCCACTTGCGTGAAATTTATTACAATTAGATTTCATGGGTTTTTATCTTCTTTTTTGCGCGAAACCCTAATTATTTTTCTAGAATAATAGTATATATAGTTTCCTAAGTTACTAACATCAGCTATGTACCAGTGAAAGTCCCGTCAAAATTGGTCCAGCCATTGAGATTAACAATGGAACTAATAGACAGACAAACAGACAAAAATTTTAAAAACTGTTTTTTGTTATAAGTACCGTATATAAACATTACAAGCAGACACTTTAATTTTATTTAGTTGTATAGATATTAATATTTTTGTGATTTTTTATATGAAATAGTTGATGCGTCTGTTAGTGATCGTGTTACTTCTGAACGACTTGGCCAGTTGAGTCAATATTCCAACAATGAATTCGTTTTGTCATAGCTATGCTAGGCCTAATAAGACTCTTATTTGCAATATATGACGTTGGTTTAGTGCCAAATAAGAAATAAAATCACAAAATCTTTACCCAATTTGCTGGAGCAGCGATCTAGTTAGTAATAAATTTTAAATTATAACTTCGAAAAGTTCGGAAATATTCGAAGTAAAACTCATCCCGGCACCTACGGGAAAAGGTAAAATGACGACGACAGGGCTAGCTGGCTGTTTTTTTTTTAATAATAGTGATAACCGATACTCTCGGTGCGGTACTTCTGAAGGTAACTGGCTATTGTAGGCCAAGGGCATGTAAAACACACTTTATACAAAGAAAATCCTGTCCTGATACCCTGATAAGGTATGATTGATAGATTTTCAGCGCCCCTTGAATTTGTTATAAAGTCCGTGCTCTTTTGACAAATATTCTACAGAATATGAAACTTAAGGTAATAGAAAAGCGATGTTAATACTTTTCTATGAATGCAAGCAAGTGCATGCTCTTCAATAAATAAAACAATACCCCGGAAAATAAGAATTTAAAAGTTAACTAGCCTAACGCGTAAACAGAACATAGACGTGAGCAATGACACAGCGGAATCAACAGATTTCACCTTCATAGAAGACTATTACCGGGGAAGTCAAGGCAGCTCTCTCTTTCGTCATTACCATTTAGGGTTGTCAATTACGAAACTGATTTGAAAATTTCAAATATTTCTTAGAAACTATACGCGTGTATGACATACATTTATTATTTTACAATTAACAAGACAAGACACCAATCAATATTCAATATTATTGTTATAACCAATTTATTTCTTACCTCAATAATAACGTGTCTAATTGCAGACTGTACGTACAGGATCAGACCGTAATACATCAAATTTGATAGACCATAAATTCTCGCTTAAGAACATCAATTCGAACATCAATTTTTGATCTGTAACAGAGGATAGATGTAGATGTCTATGGGCCGCAGCAACCACTTACCATCAGGTGGACTGTGTGCTCGTTTTTCACCCTTATCCTATATATAAAAAAAAATCCTACCAAGGATGATTCGCGAGGCTGTTGAAATCAAAAACATTCTAATTTCAATAGAGAAAATGGGTGAGTGTTACCATCTGTTTCATCATCATCATCATCCTGCGGCAGTGAAAAATAAAGTTTATCCAAATTAGATTTGTCTCATCTATACAGCGGTTTTAACAAAAGTAGAGAACAAAAATATTTTGTTGTGTTTAACGCTAAACTTACGAAAGTTATGCACCTAACCTAACGCTTAATTAAGCGACAGTAGTCTAATGGTTAAGGATGTTGAGTCTTATTTTAAAGAATAATGGCAACAAACGATCACACAGTCCACTTAATGGTAGGTAGATGCTGTGGCCCATAGATATCTACATCCTCGATTAAGTATCAAAATGAATATTCTTTGTAACATCTGAGAACTAGGATGCAATGCCTTGTTTCCAGTAAAAAAGGGTATCCGATACTCTAAACTGCTATTTTACGCTGTTATTTTGTGAGAGCGTGGTTCTTATCTGTCCCAACCGACCTATTTTCACTACAAACTTAACATAGTCGCTGAACGGCGCTACAACAGACCACGAATTCGCTATTGTCATGAACCAGTCCTAGTAAAAGCGTTTAAAACCTTAATTGAAATGGTTAAAGGGATTTTGGAGGTCTAATTCATCAGTAAAGCGAATAACGTCTCTCAATTAAATGTTCAAAATTATCGTACTTCCATTTATGCGATATTCATACTCGTATTATGACATAATATTTAATAAGACCTAAGACAGCACAAGATTAGAACATAGTTGTACTTCTACATACCCAACACATGATCGATTAACATAGCAACAATGATGCGAAGACCTCCACTTTTGTTGTTCGATCAAAGCTTGTGAATTACCTGTGAACAAAGAAATAACGTGTTACAATATTTATATTTACTAATCACAAATTTACTTATATTTTTAGCAATCTTACAGTTAGACATAAATTTTAAATTTTCTGTTTGGTGAATATTAAAAACAATAGCTTACGATTTTCATTTAAAGTAATATTATAAGTGTTACAAGATCGAAAAGTGGAGGAAACACAAAGGAACTTAATATTTTGTTGTGTAAAAACTAATATATATATCTTTTTAAAGAAACTTTAAAATTAGTTAGGAGATAGGATGATGTCCTAGTTCATGCCTGAAAACTTGATTTACGTCCCCACAGCAAGTCAGCCAAGCCAATGTTGTCATGTATGCTGCAAAACTCAATTGAAACTTGGGCCGGTCACGTTTACTGTAAGACCAGTTATTTCTGAGGAAAATCCATCAGGGTCTGTAGAGCAAAACGGAAATCTGGCAGACTCAAGCAAAGATGCACGACGAATTGATCGTATTTTGACAAAAAAAAATAAGCAAGGCTTATCGTTAAAACAGTAATAAAAAAACCCCGAATGTGTAAAAATGATTACGGAAAAGATAGAAACATTTTGTAGCCTATACCACTCCATCAAGCCGTTTACCTGATCTAACGACACCTCATTTCTTAATCCATCAAGCCGTTTAACCTACAGAGCATTTAAAAAAATAGACATAAATGTTGTCAAAAAACATTACCCTCTTCTTGGTGCAGTAGGGTAAAAAGACAAAGTTATAATAAAACAATAAAGATTATCATTGAAGTTTAATTTCCATACACCCATATTTGAAATTCGTTCGGTTAATTGATGCCTTAATGTAATTCCATAATTTAAACAGAACAATAATTAAAAGTAATAAAAGAGCATCTGCTTTCACCGCTCCGGTAGCTATATATAAAGCTGCATTAATTGTGTCGATTTATTCATCCAAAGCAGAATTATGCTAAATAAAGTCGCAGCAATGTGATAATAAATTAAAACTCAATTTAACTGCATCCACTGGCGTATTGCACTGGGTGTGAAGTGTAGGTATGAAAATCAAATGAGGCTATCTCTTATATTTACACGAATACTATTTATAATCATCATCATTACAGTAAAAAGTGCACTGCGGAACATAGTCCTCGCCAAAGGTATGCAACAAAGCACGGTCCTGAGTCACCTGCATTCATCGACTTCTGCATTTCTTACAAGGTCGCCAATTCATATAGTGGTGAGCGAGAGTAGTACGAGGCAGCTCGAAAACCTCTCTCCCCATGGGTTGTCGGTTCTTCGAGCTATACGAGTGTTACTCATTAAGTAATATGCTTACCACTCAGGTAATATACTAAAAATCAATTTAAAAACAAGAATTAAACAAATCACCTTAAGATTTATATTAATTTATATGATTAAAGGCCGATTTATCAATCATCAGATTAAAGTTATTTAAAGTATAATAAAATACAACAAAGACAAAATATCAGCTCGGGTTCGGTCCCCGCCGGTACCAATGAAATTGTTAATTGTAGTTTTCAGTGCTGATTTACCACGCGCTCAACGGTGAAGGAAACTTACATGTCTGAGAAATAAGAAAAATAAATATTCGAAGACATGTGATATTCGCCAACACGCACATTGGGGCAGCGCGGAGGACATTTATTTGCCCTAAAACCCTCTCAGGAATTAAAGGAGGCCTGTGCCCAGCAGTGGGACGTTATATAACGTGTAAGTAACTTATAAACAAATAAAAAATACAGTTGTATGAATAAAATAGTTTTATTGTTTCTCCTTCGGTCAGGTTATAATTTATTTCATGGATAATTCTAATAGTGCTAGAGCCACGCGGCAGCTTTTGCTGTCGCACGGATGGGTCGGCTCGAACCGGGGTGGTACCACGACCTCACAGAATACCAGCGTGAAGTAGAGGTTTACCTCTGCGTTTCGCTTGGTGAGTGCAGGTGGCCGGAGGCCCTTTTTACTGGAAATGAGGCATTCCATCTTAGTCCTCACGGGTGACAACGCATCTGTATTTTGATTCGCAAACGAGGATAGATGTAGATGTCTATGGGCCGCAGCAACCACTTACCATCAGGTGGACTGTGTGCTCGTTTGTCACCCTTATCCTATAAAAAAAAAAAAAAAAAACTTTTATTTGACGATTGAATAATCAGCCCTTAAACACGCGAACACCTATCTTGATTCGATATTCTACTAGTTCTAGTAATGTTATAAATGTGATGTTTGTGTGGACGTTTGTATATTTTTCAAGAAACTTGGCAATATTATAGATTAGAAATCAGCATAGGACACAGGCTATGTATTTTTCAACAAGTTTTTATATAATCCAAGTCGCAGTTTTTAATCCTAAAAATGAATAAGAATATTTATTTCCTGCCCTGTTCTCCGTTAACGACATTAGATAAAAATATAAAATCTACTAACGATTTGTACTTCTCACCAATATCTTCAAGAAAGTCTGCGACAAGTTGTATTTATCTATCATAGATTTCTCATATAACTGCTTCATTGTTTACAAAAATAATAAAAATCTTGCGATTAATTTGGACGTATTTTATGATACTATGGAGGAAGAGTATACCTCTTCATCAACTATCTTTGCATCATGGCGATTAGGTAATATTTGGTCTTTAAGTCATAGAAATTGGACAATTTAATTTTCTTAGTTTCAATATCAAAATAAAAAACAAATTAAGAAAAAATACTTAAATTAGTATTATTCAATAGAAGTATCAAGTCAAAGATCCTATACGATTGTTGTTGATTAATACAAACAACACTTTTTTTTTAAATAAAAGGGCAGTGCGGTGATATAAAGTCCTTTAACTTAAACACCTAAAGAATCAGCTTATGACCTCCAATTTGTGTCGAGTTTTAAATATTTTTGGCTGCAAAATTTTATGCAACTCGCTCAGCTTGCTCATGTATTTCTAGGGCTCAAAATCTCCACATTTTCGCAAAACCGGAACAAAAAGTGTAGTCTATCTATAGACGTGTGTTGCAGTAAACCGTTCTGTAATTTTTAGTTAAAATAACAATAACAAAAATAATTCGTCGACTTTTAATTTAACGTAAACGGAGTCGCGGGTTAAAGACTAGTAAATTAGTAAACCACATAATCGATGCGAAAACGAGCACCAGGTGTAGCTATAAGAGTAAGTCACGAGCATTGCGTGACTCTCGCATTGGCCTTGATGATGGAATTAAAGGAAAATTTTCAAAATACTTGAAATAGCAGTCTACGTAAATAAAAACCACATGCATACTGCACACCGTATTGACGTCTGAGTTTCGTGAAATGAAATAAAAATGTTATCATTAAAAAATATTTTTTTTTAATTCATAAGAATAACTGATCTCTCTCTCTTCTCAGACATCCACTGCTGAACATTTATGTCTCCCCATTTTTCTCCATTTGGTTCTTGTTTTTCCGATCCAGACCGGTTATCTGCTCACCGTTTTTGAGTGACCTTAAAACGTAAGACCTCGAAAGCATGTAATTGCGTTTGCTTATATAAACGAATACGCGTTCTTTTAATAACAATTATTGATTTTGTAGAAATTGTCTAAATTCGTTTTTGTTTTTATTATTTTTGAAAACATTGCGGTGTTTCTGTATGTTATCTATAGATTACTAGTTTCTTAGTATTTTATTATTTTATACCACAAAATGTAGGTAATCTTAAATATACGAGAACGTTCCTGTATAAACGAAAAAAGTTAGAAAGGTGAAAGTTTTATCTGCCCATTTCTCCAGTCTAAAAAGGAAAGTCTAGACTAGTAAATTTGTCTGGCAACGTCCGCAGATGCGGCGGTAGACTGTGGAAATAAGTGAGTAATATCCTGACAAACTCCTACACTCTGAACTCGATCGATAAAATACCTTTGGGACTGATATCATATAACCACATTTTGTTATAATTTATTAAATAACCATGGTTGATTGTCTTGTAATAAGTTATGATTTTTACAAAAATAACGTAATAAATAATATGGAAACTACGTGATAGGACTAGATGGAATGGCCTTTTTTTTTGCTATGAGAGCATCTGAGTTAGTAGCATCCTCCTACCTTTTTTAACATATAGGTTCTAGTTTGAAAGGCAAGAGACCTAGTATAATAAAAGATATTTCATCTAGGCCTCAGTGGTAGCGTACCGTAATTATAATCGTAGCGTAATCAGATATCCGTAGCATAACAGACAAGTGTCTTTCCTATAGCAAAAACAATTAAAAGGCGTAGCTTTTATGTACTAATTTCATAGTGTATCTCAAGTAATGATTTAAGGAACCGACACGTAGTTTTTTACTGCTGGCCATATGAGGAAGCTTAAATTAGGTCAACATGCGATGGAAAGGGAAAATCTCTGTTTCTGTGGGGTAAAATTCGAAAAAAGGATATCCACATAATGAGAGAGAAGTGTAACTGGCAAAGCTTAGAGGATCAGTTAGCTGAAGTGTCAATTGGCCGACCATATAACTCGAAGAACCGACAACCGATGGAGAAGAAAGGTTCACGGTGGTGGCCTCGTATTGACAAGCGCAGTGTTGGGTGACCCCAAGTAGATGGAGTGAGGACCTGATCATATACGCGGGTAGTCGATGAATGCAGGTGTCTTAGGACCGTACCTTGAGGCAATTTACGTGAAAGGCTTATTAGTTAAAGGCTTAGTTACCCAATGGAGTTGTGATGGGCTATAGTGATAGTATTATAGTGAATTTTATAGTAAAATAGTTCTGGTGAATAAACCTTAATCAGTTGCTTCTGTGTGTTATGAACATCCGTTATTATGAGACCATTTAGTTTACAATATTACATTATACACAAATCCTGTAAACTTTTTTAGAACTTTCTTATTAAAGAGCTTTAGACAGGAAAATTAGGCACGCGTTTAACAATTTAGATGGAAGTCGATAGTTCAACAGGTGTAAGGTGAAATTTTAATCGACACTGATGGATCTAACTCCATTATCATGACAAAGGTACCGCGACAGTGCTATTCCTGTAGCGCCCTTTATTGCAATTTAAAGGGAATTCATTGGATTAGTGGACGCCATTACAGCGACTCTCGCATGCGTAACCTTAAGCGAAAATCAGCTTTACTAACTTAAAATAAGGCGGCTTTAACCTTGCAAATGTTTTAGAAATATAAGATTTATATGAATTAACTACTTATACCGAAATATAAAAAGGTTTTTAAATATTTCTATAGAATTAATATTACTTAGTGCGCAAGCAAAAGAGTTAGATACCAGCGGGTACATCTGAAATTGCTTATTTCATACACAACCTGCTTAGGGAAGAGAAAAAAATAAATGCAAGTCTGAGAAATTTAAAATGTTTCGGGAACATTTCAAGTCTGCCTGCAAGTCTGGAATCGATGCTGCTCCATAATCTTCTTGAATACGAGAGGTGATACGAGACCTGTTTCCAGTGGTGGGACATTAAAGGGATTTTAGAATATTGACACTCGAGCAC
Organism: Parnassius glacialis; assembly: GCA_033319125.1. NCBI lineage: Eukaryota > Metazoa > Arthropoda > Insecta > Lepidoptera > Papilionidae > Parnassius > Parnassius glacialis. Next base: position 15,264,034 of record JAVANC010000007.1, on the reverse strand, counting down.
AAAGTTTACCATCGATTAAGAATCGAAATGAAGATGCGTTGTCACACCACGTTGAGGGTTAAGATTTAATTCGTCGTTACAAGTAAAAAGGCTTTCCGGTCCTAAAGCAATGAAATGAATGTAAACATTCACCTTACGAAACAACAATATTAGGGTGGTATTCTGTGAGAGCGTAGTCCTTCCCCGGTCAAGCCCCCTCATGAATGCTGCAGCCACAAAATTCAGCTGCAGTGTAGCTCTATCTTGTAAAAAAAAGCATATTTAATTACTTTAATTTACATTTACATACTTTTCATTAACACAGAGCACTCTCAATGATGGGTTCAAATTATACCTCTACAGACCTACATACATTGCTATGCATAATTGGAACTCCGCGAAATTGACCAGAAATCCATCACAACTTATAGTTTTTTTATCTATTTTTAATTTGTACCTATAAGGTTTTTTATAGGAGAGGGCGCAAACGAGCATGCGGCTCACCTGGTGGTAAGTGGCTACCGCCGCCCATGAACAGCTGCAGAGGTTTTGCAGATGCGTTGCCCACCTTTTAAAAAAGGAGTAGGCTCTTTTCTTAAGTTCCTTAAGTCGTATCGGTCCGGAAAAGTCGCTGGTGGTAATCGATTCCACAAGGAAGTTGTGCGAGGAGGAAAACTTCTTCTAGATCGCACAGTGGTAGACCGCTAATCATTCAGGTGGTATGGATGGTATCGCGAGTTTTGTCGCGATGTGCGATGGTGAAATTAAGGGGCTGGAATTAGTCCGAAAAATTCCTCAGAGCACTCCCCGTGATAGACGCGATAAAATACGCAAAGATATGCAACATCTCTACGCAGTGCCAGTGAGTCAAGCCATACGGAAAGAACTCGATCGTCGACGATTCGAACCGCTCTGCGCTGGATGCGGTCAAGTGGAAGGAGCTGGCACTGGGGTGCCCCGGCCCAGAGATGGGAACAGTATTCCATGTGAGGCCGAACCTGCGCCTGTTAAAGTTGCAAGCGGTGTACCAACATGAAAACCTGTCCCGCTCTGCTGAGCACGCCAAGATTTTTAAAGGCCAATTTGGCCTTCTCTTCCACGACCACACACAAATGACCACGAAATTGCATATCACTCGATATGTTGACACCGAAGATTCCGATACTGGCTGAAGCAACAAGGGGAGTGCCTTGAAACTGAGGAAATACGACAAAGGGGTTCTTTTTAGCAGTATACGCGCAAACTTGTGTCTTCTGGGGATTGCACTGGACTAGATTTAGTCGCCCCCAGTCCGAAACTTTGTTCAACAAAGTCTCGAACTGGGGGCGACTTCCACTTGACCCGAACAGGTTTTGTCTTGAGCGGAATTTCACCACAAATTTTACGGATTTTATCGCTTTTAACCAATTTTATTTTTTATTTTAAACGCTTCGAGCGCTTTACACCGTGACCATGGGTGCTATTAAGCGCGGGGAATCTTTTTTTAAATTTAAACACATGAAAATCCGTAAAATTAGTTTCATTGCATGCTCATCTAGGTACTTACAGAAAGAAAAAAAATTAAATTTTATTAACGTTTTTAAGTTTGATTACAAAACTAAAAAAGTTAATTATCAAAAAGCAATTTAAATTCTAAATTTTACATTGAATATGTATGCACATACAAATGCAAGAATGTCTGTCCCTTCTTTCAAATGAAATATCACCCGCGCCGTGACAATGAAAGATGGACTAAAGCCCACTGTATCCAACGAAACAATAGTAGACCAACGTTATTTACCCGTGCCTTAATTCATATTGGTATTGTTAAGTGGATTGTTTAGATCCCGAATGGCCGTAGGGTGCCTTTACCCTCATATACGATAAAAGCATTGGTTTGCTCATACTGGCAAGAGGTTAGAGGTTAGCGTTAATAACAAAAAGGTTTTCTTTTCATTTGAGTTAGAATTGTTACAAAATCACTTACGAACACGTGATGTAAATATTATTAGACTAGTTATGAAATAGGGTGCTTATGTTTCTATTACACTTAAAACAATTGGAAGGTATGACAAATCGTTAATAAGAATGACGTGATGAAATCTTTTCATGGCGTAAAATATAAATATATTGTAAGTTATTATAGGTAAAACCAAAATAAAATATGTGGTTCAGTTTACTGTTGTAAATATTTTATAGATGACGCAACAACATTTTAAACATGTATATATGCGTTTGTATTCGCAAAAAAAATTTTTAGCTGATGCATGCTCGAATTCTTTGTCTAACTGCTCAATGGGGACCAAAGTGGCAATCTTAGATTATATTTTTATATAATCTAAGGTGGCAATATCTCACTCACTCATTCTATCACTAAAGTGCACTGGTTTTAAAATGAAAATAGAGTTAAAATCGATAATCATTTTCGTCTTTCGATCAACAATCAGTTGCTCTGAGTATAATATTTAAATACCGTAGAATGTTGCATATAAAATGTAAGATAGAGTGGAGTCACTGGCAATATATTGCCTCTTTGGTCATGCAAGTTTTAGGTAAACAATAAGGCCCAAAGGAGGATCAGACGAAGTTTGAAAAGTATGGAAACAGGATAAAACTTAAAACAATTCAAACCTAGAACTTAACGAATCATTGAGTAAATACTGACATAAGGTAATGCTTTCAAAGACTGAGGTATAAACTGCGTAATTAGCAAAATCTCAACTTGTGAGGTCGTCAGACTACACAAAGACGGTGACTGATTGTTTTCAAATACAGTCGCATATAATCCCTCATTTATACGGACGCCCTCAAACACAAAAGCTTATATGGCAACGTTGGGCGCAGACAAAGGGGCAGACATACGGACGGACAAAGGCACCGTGTAAAGATCTCTGGAATTGTGCCAAGAGCATCTAAAACACGTAGACACGTCATGCGTTAGTTTCATTATTGCAGATGACGATAGTTAATGTGTAAAAAGTCCACTACTGATCATCAACCTCTTTAATATTTGGATTTGGAAGCATCTTTGATAGTATGTATCTCCATTACATGTCAATTATTTTTTCTATAAAAAAAACTAGACTAGTTCTATAAGTAAAAGTGACAAACGAGCACAAAGTCCACATGAGGTTAAGTCAAGTGCGAGTAGGACTCGCGCATGAAGGGTCCCGTACCTTAATACACGTTTCTAGTAGGGATCCCCTTTTAATTCTTTTTTTTGTAATAGCGGCAACAGAAATACACATTCTGTGAAAATTTCAACTGTCTTGTGTCTACCTATTACGGATCATGAGATACAGCCCGCTGACAGACAGACGGACGGACGGACGGACAGCGGCGGCTTAGTAGTAGGGTCCCATCGGTTACCCTAAAAAGGTCAATCAGTTACAGTACGAACCTCAGCGGCGTTATAACGCAATTTCACGACGGCATTCTATGAAATCGTGATCCTTCGTTTAGCCGACGCATTTGCATTACAGCACACTAATGTAACACCGTTGTTCTGCCACGTGGAAAACCCAAATCATAGCAGGTTTTTCTTCCGTCTTATGATGGAACTATAAGGAAATAACAACGTTCCGCTACAAATAAATAGAGATTTAAGGTAGTAGTCTTTTCTAGGTCGAGCAGACCCATTCGTGCTGCAGAGGGGTCTACCACGTCTATCTTTTTATATATTATAATCCTTGATGCGTCTGTTAGTGATCGTATAACTTTTTTTTTTTATAGAATAAGGGTGACAAACGAGCACACAGTCCACCTGATGGTAAGTGGTTGCTGCGGCCCATAGACATCTACATTTATCCTCGTTTGCGAATCAAAATGCAGATGGGTTGTCACCCGTGAGGACTAAGATGGAATGCCTCATTTCCAGTAAAAAGGGCCTCCGGCCACCTGCACTCACCAAGCGAAACGCAGAGGTAAACCTCTACTTCACGCTGGTTTTCTGTGAGGTCGTGGTACCACCCCGGTTCGAGCCGGCCCATCCGTGCGACTCTACCACTGTTAAAAACTTCTGGAAGACTTGACCGATTGAGGTCATATTCACACAAGATTAAATTATTTTATCAAGATGATGGTTAATAGCTACTTTAGGATCCGAAAGGTGGCGCTGTTATTAAAAAACTCTATAATTTGTTATTAAATTATTTGTTTATAGGCAATAGGCACTGTAAAACAAAATACAGAGTGAACGTGTTATTTACTAGCCACCAGCCCCGTCTTCGCCTTGATAGGATTGGTTCATGTGTATGTATTTAGATTTAAGATAATCAAAGACGATTTTGTCAATTTTTTAGTTTTTTATTTAAATCTCCAAGTATTTCGGATAAAATATAGCCTCGATCCCTCCTGGTATTGCCCTCTATCTGTTCGTAAGCTTTCATAACAATACGGTTTAGCCATTCTGAAGATCAACCCGGACAGGCACACACACAGACAAAAAAATGGTTGTTTATCTAAAAACTATAAGTATATAATTTTTTTTGTATATATTAATAGCATGCAAATAACTCGTGAGCCTAATAGAAGCCAGCTATTTCAATATTACAGAAAGACACTTCAATAATATTGGAACGAAGTTCCTTATCGCTCGGTACGAATTTAACGGATGGGGGCTAGGAGTGGAATTATATCCATTTCCCTCGCACTTTTTCTTATCATGCCATGAAAGAAATATTATTTCAAAAGACGCTCCATTTTGAGAGACGGTAGTAATTCATTTATTTGTCGTTTATCAATAATAATATAAGTACTACGAAAGGAACTTCATTCTAACCGAATGTTCCAGGACACTCAGGCATGTTGTTTTATACGTGTAAATGTATAGATTAATAATAATTTTATATTTCTTGAAAATTAATTATATGGTTACACCACTACATATCTATGACATATATCTGATAGATATGTAGTGGCCAAGTCGAGCAAAAAAGCGGCACAGCCGTACCATCCTTTTCTCGAAGCATTTCAGGCCATTTTCGTAACCCTATAACCTTGTTGTGGATAAAACTAGAAGCGTGAATTAATAAAAATTTAAAAAATTGACTTGGCAATCGCACTAAACAATCTAATTTAATGTAATATGTATTATTTGAGAGATACATTGTGTTTTCATGCGATAGCCAAGTCAATCTATTTAATACATAAAAGATTTTTAATAATGATATGGTCACTGTAAGATGTTGTTAGGTTAGCTAATTACGTAATAACTTAAGACAGAAGGACCCTTAAGTAGGGACTGAATAATTTAACCGACATGGATCTCACAACTTTTTACGGTAGAAGAACAGAGTTTCGAGACTTGGTTTATGTTTTTGATGGCATAGTATTTTCGCTGTTGTTCCTAAAGCCGAATATAACAATACCTGACGAGGACTGGTATGAGATGGGGCGATAAGCCGTTACAATTACTTATTTAATAAAATTACGTATGTACGGCATATATAATACAATTAAGCAACATTACCTACAGTCACGCGAATATTGTTAACGAGTGCGTGTAGTGGTTGCAAAAAAAAAACATCGGAAATTAGTCACTGCGGGTCCCGCCATCTTATAATCGCATCGGCACTTACGAAAACTATAGGAGAAACGCCGCAAATATACGGCAAACTTATTATTGTCATGTACTATTATTTATTGCGTTATTGTAAAGATAATGTGATCTTTTGCTATATTACAAGAAACCACGTTAGGAAATCAAATTACCATGATATTTGCAAAATGTCACAGTCAGCAAAACATTCTGCCCATTATAGTTGAAAGTTGAAATAGGTATATTAGTTTATTTTACATAAGTGTTTACACGTATAAGTATGCCGTATTCGCGCCAACTTGCACCACATGTTTTACCCCAAAAGAGAACACAATGTTGGAATCTAAAATTGCGAAGCGGTGAACGACGTCTTTATATCTCAACCGTTCTTTGTTTTTCTTTGTGTGACTTGCATCTTATTTAATAATATACCCATTTGTTAAAAAATTGCGAAGTAAACTTTTTTATGTTGTCTAATATAGTAGCAAAATTGAGAACAATTTTAAGTTCCATATAAAGCCGTGGTAGCTCAGGGGTTAAGCGCTCGCTGTAAATTTCACAGTACGCGTCCAACCCGGGTTTGATCCCCGCCGACAGCACAAATGAAATTATTAATTGCAATTTTAAGTGCTGATTTACCATGTGCTCGGCGGTGAAGGAAACCATCGTGAGGAAACCTGCATGTCTGAGAAAATACGTATTGGGGCAGCGCGGCGGACATTTCCTTGCCTTAAAACCCTCTCAGAAATAAGAACGCAAGGCTGTACTTTTTAAGTTCCATATAACATAACTATTGACTGTGTAGAGGCGGGTAAGAATATCCACTACCCCATATCGTTACGTGGATGTCGAGGCGACAGAAGGATACAAACCAGGAGAAGGGCAGCGTATGACTAATAAGAACTAAAAAATAAAAAACTGAGGTGGCCAGTCCACCTGCAAAACGTCGCAACTATGACGCAATATATGGGGCAGGCCTATGTGAGCTTTCGATAAGCTACAAGTGACAAAATTAAAATTTTTGTCCAACCGACTTCAATATAAATAATTTATTGTTGATTTTTTTAAAACCGCTCGACCATTTCGATGAAATTTAAATAGGGCCACCTGGGAAGTATACCCTTTAAAACAAAAAAAGGATTCGAGTAGTCGGTGAACATAGATAAAAAAGACTCCGACGAATTGAGAACCTCCTCCTTTTAAGTCGGTTGAAAACGGTAACGTTAACATAAATATTTACTTTATTGGATATTTTTAAAACATTAACACGACTCTATTCTCATGATCGTTACAAGCCGATAAATCAATGTTTACATATAAAACACATAACATTGGTGTTTAAAGTCAACTCGATGCCATAGCAAAACGATACATCGGTTTATCAAACACATTAACTCCTCGCTAGGTCTCATTCAACTGGCGAAATTGGTGCTGATTTTATCGTAAATGTGCATTGGAAGCCATTGGAACACGGTTTCGCGCTTGCTGCTTATAACGAGCGCTCCGTTGAACCGAACGTATCATTACCGTTTGGCGACATACCATGTGCGATTATTGTCACACACTTATGTCACTTATACCCAAATTAATTAATGAAGAACATGTTTTTTTATAGAATAACCACTAACCACCCGACGGTAAGTGGATAATTTGGTTCATAGATATCTTCGGTTATAATCTATCTTAAATGTTATCTATCCTCGGTTACAAAGAGAATAAGTATTGTGATATTTTTGCTTTTATTTTACGTATCTATTGACATTAATGAATACACACCCATTCATGAAACCATAAAGAACTTCCCGAAACACATGTATCCCGTGGGAACATGTGGGTTTTCGAGACACCCCTGTTCATATTTCTACGTCACACTTTATTGGCGGCTTGTTTAGTTCTCCCCGTTCAGTAACTTTTATGGGGGCGATATAAGGGGCTAACTTGCTATAAATTAGTTTTACGCTCGTTATGCATGGCATTTAGTACTACAATAGATAATAACATTACGTATATATACATAATAGTCAATACGTTAACCTAATGAGGAATTAACAAAAATATACTGGTGTAGATACACATGTTCATATACGTTTGGTAATGAATGATGTAATTAAACTGAGTACGAAATTACGAATATTAACGTTAAAGTAAAAAGTAAAGTAACAGAGTGCTTTAAAGCATTAGTACAGTTAAATTCTCTAATTAGTGTGAATATTCGCGAGGTAATTCGTCTTCAGACACTACACTTAAGCACTTAAACTGCCAGCAAAATTTTACTACTGATTAACTCCCAGTGAGAACAGAGATAAGTAAAATTTTGCTGGCTGTTTTAGTGCAAACTGGCGAATTTCATACGTCCTCGAAAATATTTTAATTACACGCAGGTATATATATTCCTCACGATGTTTTTCACCACCGAACACGAACTCTAGTTTTGATTGCGTGCTGTGAAATTTAAAGAGATGTTAAAGGATTCTTAATCAAATACAACAATAACGCTTTAAGTGTACCGGAGACGGTGTACAACTTATAATAGTATGTTATGTACACCAGACCAGATCGAATTTCGGTCACGGCAGCCAGTATCAACGGGGACTAGCTATCTGCGTAAGACAGAATTATAGTGCACGAGCGTATGCGCAAACACATGCACATTATCCCTTAGTCTCATAGTCCGATGGGACAGTAATCCGACACAACCGGAGAGGGACGCATACCAACGGCTTACGTGCTTTCCGAGGAACGGGGGAGAAATACCCAACTTCCTGATTTCGGTTTACTACTTTCTGAGAATTTCTTGACTGGGTTTGAACTAGAGATGAGACATACTTGCAAAATTTAATACCAGGGCTTCTAAGTACGAGTATGGAAAAATACCAAGGTCGAAAAAACCAGGTTTTAAAAATACTTGAAAGTATTTTTTAATGTCAATATATACATGAATGCCTAAATTGATTCGGGCAAAAATTTATACTGAACGTTTTCAATTTTTTTGTTAACGAAATGAAATCTTTCCTTCCTACTTTTCGGCTTAAAACTCTTAATTAATAAAAGTTTTAAAATTGTCTCTCAATTCAATATACACGCGAAATAACTATTTAAAAATTAGGTCACGGTCAGTAGGTTACGTAATCAGTTCACAATAACAATTGAATTTACAAAAAATCGTAATAAAACTTTTACTTCTTCGAATATAAACATAATTCTTATTACTTACCTACTACTTACGCGACGTGTCCAGCCGCGATGTCAAAGTTTGAAAATACTTGCATAGGAATTCGACCCGCTTTCCATGTTAGGCTACTATTACTAAGGAGCAAAGTCGTATAAATAAAAAAAATACTTTGAAGTTCAAAGTAGTTTTCATTCACAAATACGATTGAGTTTCTTATTACAATTGAGATATGGATCATTTTCCTACGCAAGTATTCTCATACTTGCAAGTATTTTTTGGTCGTAAAAGGGCGCCGTACTTTAAAGTTAAAATCTGGTAGCGTAAATACATATCATTGCGACGCGAGTATGGAGTGTAGAGTAGAAGGAGAACCATCTTATAAGGTGCGAAAGTTGAAGAAGTGTCCCACTATATGCTGAAAATAGAGGTTCCAAAACCTGCCACAATAGCGCTGGCGTCTGAAAAACTACGATATGAATATAGCTGTTGTAGACGGAGTGAAGTCAGCTGAATTCAGATATTTAAAAAATTTCATGACTAGAGTGGTTAGTACAATGCCAGTATACAAAACCTCAACTATTTACGTAGTATAAAACCAAGCGGATTGGTCGGCCCTTGTTTATTTTTCCATCTTATGCTAATTAATTTTGGCGCTTATTTTAAAATTTATCCTATGCTACTGCAGCGCCACCCTTATTGGACGCGTTTTTAGGGACACTTTTCATATACAGAGATGGTCCTCCTTCTACTCTACACTCCATAGACGCTAGGGACGTGTCCAGCCGTTGTGTCAAAATTTGAAAATACTTGCATAGGAATTTCACCCGTATTCCATGTTATCCTACTATGAATAAGGAGCAAAGTTGTATAAATAAAAAAAATACTATGAAGTTCTAAGTATTTTTCGTTCACAAATACGATTGAGTTTCTTACTACTATTGAGATATGGATAATTTTCCTATGCAAGTATTTTCATACTTGCAAGTATTTTTTGCTCGTACCAGGGCGCCGTACTTTGAAGTGAATACCTGGTTTTAAAACCTGGTAGCGTAAATACGTCTCATCTTTAGTACTTAACGCGGGACCTCATGATTGACAATCGCGTTTACGACCACTAGACTAACGAGGCAGTCAAATAACAAAAACAGCGGCACATGCGAATCTATTAACTCATCCCGTATCGTGCATGTTGTTACAGTGCTCAGTTCTCTCTGCACTGATTGTAATCAATTGTCATGCCCTTTAGACGAATCAGCGATCACACTGCCAAAAGTCTCACGGAAAAGAAGACGCTCGATTAAGTATCTCAGCGCCAGGATACAGCCAGCATACCCGAGGAGAAATTTCCGTCATAGGCCCTAACATGGTCTTAGAATCTTAAACACAGCGCAGGCCACCATTCATTTATGAGAAGATAATGGGAAGCTTGCAAGAAATTAAAATATATGGAGTTACTATAAATACCGTTGATATTAGGCTAATTGATTTATTATTTATTTTTATTTATTTTATTCTTTGTTGCACCAAATATTTGTACAAAAGGCGAGCTTAATGATATATGGCATTTTCGACCAGCTAACCTTGGGTAGAACAGAGAGTGAGTTTGGGCAGTTAATTTGTTACGATCAAATTAAATTCAAATATATACATGCAAAACATACATAAAATATACACACATAAATAATCTTTATATATAAAAAGTACGTGTCACGTTGTTTGTCCGCGATGGACTTCTAAACTACTGAACTGATTTCTATGAAATTTTGCACACTGTGTGCATTTTGGTCCAACTTAAGAGATAGGATAGTTTTTATCCCGATAAATGACCCTCAAAATTTTTTATTGCGAATTTAAAAGGATTTTTATAGGAAAGGTCGTTGGAAAGGGCAGAACAACGTCAGCCTGGCGAGCTAGTATACATATATAATTGATACACATATCTAAATAAATACACACATATAGCTCAATATACATATATATGTCAATAAGTGTATATATAAATAACTATAAACATATAAATGTGGTAGAGCCATGCTGCAGCTATATTAGTAGCATAGTTGTAGCCCGAATGGGTCGGCTCGACCGGGGAAGGACCACGCTTTCATAGAACACCAGCGTGAAATAGCAGCTTGACGCTGCTGTGTTTCGTATGGTGAGTGCAGAGAACCGGAGACCCTTTTTACTAGAAATGAGGCATTCCATCTTAGTCCTCACGGGTGACAACGCATCTGCATTTTGATTTGTAATAGAGGATAGATGTAGATGTCTATGGGCCGCAGCAACCACTTACCATCAGGTGGACTGTGTGCTCGTTTGTCACCCTTTACTCTAAAAAAAAAGTAATTAGACTCAAGACTTATATGGAAAATAAACGCACATCATAACTTATATCATAGTAACTTACGTAAGAACATGCATGTCGTGTGGAGGCTGAGGAAGAGAATATAACATCCAATTTCATCTTATTGGTGTCGTAAGAGGTGACTATAGAAAGTAATAAAAAGATATCACAACTTCCGGCAGATGACGGTACAACCATCCCGCTTACGCTAGACATCAATACCCAGTTCGGAGATTAGAAGCATCAAAGGTGCGAAATATTTGTCGTTTGTAATATCGCCAATCCACCTGTCTGATCAAGGCAAATTCATTATAAAGAGCGGAACATGTTCAGTAGTGAACTTTTACGAACAGATGATGAGAAGAACATACATCTTACAGAAGCTGGTATTGCAACTTAGAAATAATGTTATTGAAGTAGTCGCCGTTTAGTTGGCTGAGTTTGCAAATGAAATTATTTATTCATTCATTACTGCCTATCAAAAGTCCATTGATGTACGTAGAGGCTTTCCTCATAATTTGCCTCATATTTGCCATAGTTGACACGCTTGGCAAGCGAGTTTGCAATCACAGATCTTTGTGATATTTTTTATCAAGAATATGCCACTCAATTCCGGTCTGAAATTCCTTTGTCGCCTCTTACGATACCAATGGGATGATATGGGGTAGTGGATTCTCCAACGCCGCTAATAAACAGCGGCAACTAAATAAAAAAATTACTTTGCTTGTATCCGAATTTCACGCGAGCGAAGTCACACGGTTTTGCTAGTCTTTTATAAATTTCGTCAGCATCCTTCTTATTCAATAACTAAAATATCCCACTGCGACATTAACAGCCTACTTATGTAATAAAAAAATTTAAGATCACAAGGAAGAAGAAGCAATGGCAAGCAGAATATTAGTACAACAAGCGACCATGAAATAAGGCCAAATTGTTTAACCGCGCCGGTCTAACGGTCTGCTGCAGTTATAATAAAATAGATTTATTGCTAGTGGACGATATTTCGCGAAGCATGGGTCAGTTCCAATGCATCTAATCCACTGGGTTTTTTGCTAAATTGTTTTTTATAAGTATAGCAAAAAGTTTCAATATGTTGTGTGCCAGTGCTTAACTACTATCTCACCGGAAGATAAGTGGTCAAAGCGCATTAGCTTAGGCTATTCTCTGCTGCCTAGATGACATTCATACAGTAAAACAAAAGTAAAATAATGTAACAGCCTATATACGTCCCAGTGCTGGGCACAGGCCGCCTCTAATTTCTGAGAGGGATTTAGGGCAAGGAAATGTCCGCCGCGCTGGCCCTTCGCTTGTTGGCGAACTTCACATGTTAATTCACTTATTGGCTAACACATAAGCCTGAAAAATAAAGAATATGTAAAGTTTTTTAGAACATGTACTTACCTTCTTCTCGACTCAAAGCAGATTGCAAGGCATATCGATATTAAGTTACTAGTTTTAGTTTTTTATTTTATTATAATTCTTAATATTGTATATACTAAAGTTTAGATATTACATTGCAATTAAAATTAGTTAGCAAAATGAGGAAGGAAAAATCTTAATAAATAATATAATAAAAATCTTTAAAAATTGCATACGATTACTTTATATTGTTTTTTGTATGATTTCAATGATATTTCAAGGCATCCTTTCTTGCTTCTTTTCATCCGTTTTTCCCAGCATTCATTACTTTAAATATTTTTTTCATCCCAGCCATCTGTGTTGGCGAGATCTACACTAAATATGAGATTTTATTTTATGGATCTTCTTCTTCTTAAAGTGCCATCTTCTTTCGAAAGTCGGCGATCATTAAGGCAACTTGAATCTTTGATGCCGCGGCTCTGAATAAGGAACGGGTGCTCTTTCCAAACCATTGGCGTAGATTTTTCAGTCATGATGTTCTTCTTCGACCCACACTTCGTTTTTCTTGGATCTTGCCCTGTGTGTGAGTTGTAGTAAATTGTATTTTCGGTTTCTCATTATGTGGCCGAGATATTCAAGCTTTGTTTTCTTTACTAAATATACAACTTCTGGGCTTTTTTTATGCGACTTAGCACGGTTACGTTCTTTATTTTGTCTCTCCAGAATATCCTTAACATTCTTCTGTATACCCACATTTCGAAGGCTTCAGTCTTCTTACAGCTCGATTCTGTGAGGGTCCATGCTTCAACGCCATACAAAAGAATGGAGAAAACATAACATCGTGCTAATCGTACTCGTATCTGGATGTTCAGATTTTATGGATAAGCGAGTATTTCTAATTCTTAGTTTTTTTAATAGGATAAGAGTGATAAACGAGCACACAGTCCCAGGTGGACGGTAAATTGTTCCTGTGGTCGACAGACATCTACATCTATCCTCAATAAAGAATCAAAATACACATGCGTTGTCACCTGTGAGGACTAAGATGTAATGCCTCGTTTCCAGTAAAAAGAGTCTCCGGTTCTCTACACTCACCATACTAAACACAGCAGTATTAAGCTGTTATTCTGTGAGAGCGTGGTCTTTCCCCGGTCGAGCCGACCCATTCGTGTTACAACTATACTACTAGTATAGCTGCAGCATGGCTCTACCACGTAAAAAAATAGTATCTCCGTTATAGTATAACCTAACAACAATTTATAAATCTTACAACCTACACTTTAATAATACATGCATACATAAGCGTCACGCCTGTAATCCCCAAGAGGCTAGGCAGAATCCAAATAGCAACGAGCTACTCGGACCACGTTTAGCCATAATGGTCATTCCATTGCAAAAGAAGTGTTAATTGACATTGATATAGTGCAAGCCTATCAGTTACATAATTACAAGCCCAATATCCCTTTAATCGCATTCAGTTGGCACATTCATTTTATTAGAAGTTCCACATAAACATGGGACCAATAAGTTCCAGACTAAAATAGGACACTTAAATAAGTAGCAGATTTTTCTGCAATTGATATTTTTTTTAAATAGACAGTTATGTTTCTCTTGCTTATAGAGGGGAAGGATGTTAGCTTTAAAAAAAATCATGGATAAGGACAGGACATTTTACAGCCGTGAAAAAGAATATGTTTAAAATGGATACAAATATTTTATTGATTAAGCTTCAAGTATAATTATTAGCATATTGATAATTCATTGGCGTAATCAGTAGGTATCATTTCATCAACAGAGAGCGTCGGCGCACTGTATCCGCTCCGTATCCGAGAAATATTGATCCGATATAGCCGTAGTACTATTTGTATGAGGGATTGCGTATTACATCCGAATTCCGTTTTACGAAGACGCGATTATCTCTAGTTCTGACCATAATATTCTTGAACCGAAGTAGGTACAGAATTTATATAGTAACGTTTGCGCACTTCTTCCGAATCGGATGCGAGCGTAATTTTACGTATAGTGGCAGTGCCAAAACATGACGGCGTTTGAGAGGACACATAATAGACATAAACGCAATATACACAACAGCACCAGAACGGCTAACACGAGTTCAAGAGTGTGCAAGCTACAATCGTATTACCTACGATTTAAGTCGGAATTAGTGAACAATCGGACTTTAGTTTTCTAGATTTGTGTTTACTTGGACTCGAATCCGATTCACATCGGAAGCAAAACTTAAAAGCTCTATGGCTTCGTGGTCGTCTAGCCACGGATTTTACTTCCGTGCGTCTATGCATGTACTGTTTCTTAATTGTTAATAGGTAAGTAGTCTGAGATTGGTGCATGAAAATTTTTGCTCCTTGCTTTTGTATATTTTTGAAGTGTGTAAAATGTGTGTATGTAATAAATAGTTATTTCTTTCTTATCACTACAACAAAAAGTATAATACAATCATTTCGTACGATTTAATCACAACGACGAAAATACAACTAATGAGGCGATTTGTAGTGGTTTTGAGGATTTGTAGTTGTACTAATAAAACTATAAATATAACTTGAAACAATTACCTACATGTTATATATAACATATCATATCATGTCAGATATTACAGTTTAGTCCATTATCCACTTGTGATTCCTTTTTTTATTAACATTTAATTTGTTATTAAAATTAATTTTCTGCCGACTTCCAAAAAGGAGACGGTACTCAATTCGAGTGTATGTTTTTTTTATGTGTGTTACCTCATAACTTTGTACTGGGCGAACCGATTTCGATGATTCTTTTTTTATATGAAAGCTGACAGTTCTCGTGTGGTCCCATATGAATTTGATCAAGGTCAGACCAATGGTTATTGAGTTATTCTCAAATAACCTATATTAAAGTCGCTTATATTGAAGTCGGCTGTACAAAATTTTTAATTTTCTGCCGACTTCCAAAAAGGAGACGGTACTCAATTCGAGTGTATGTTTTTTTTTTTTATGTGTGTTACCTCATAACTTTGTACTGGGCGAACCGATTTCGATGATTCTTTTTTTAAATGAAAGCTGATAGTTCTCGTGTGGTCCCATATGAATTTGATCAAGGTCAGACCAATGGTTATTGAGTTATTCTCAAATAACCTATATTGAAGTCGGCTGTACAAAATTTTTAATTTTAAATTATTAATTATTAAGATTTCTCATTTTTCAGATTGCGAATTGGTTTAATTTTATTGCATTGTGAAATAGATTGACTCAACTTATTACAATATGTAACAGAAGTTTCAAGACTCCTTTAACATATTTAACATTTACTAGGTGTGGTAAATAAAGCCCCATTTCTTAGTTCTGCCGCCAAGAAGTAATACCATTTTGAGTATGGAGGGCTAAGATAATAACAGACAGTAACTAACTTACCATCGGGTAAGAAGAACGTTACTTCCTTTCTCACTAAAAGCAGCTATTATTGATTCGGTGCTTAATGAGATACAAATAAAAGAGAAAAATAATACACGGTTGTATTTATTTCGAAATGAAATAAAGGCTTGAAAAGTATCAAATAGCTGCATCCTATAAATTCATAAATCGATTTCAATTCACTTAATTAAACAATAAAACCAGCATGTTAAAATAAAAACAGGGGTGCGTAAAGGGATTGATATAGTGTCGACTATCGACAACAACAGGGCGAGGCGATTGCGGTTGTCTCCGCTTCGCCTCTACTAGTAATAAATGAAAAAAAATGACTCAGTTATAGTGTGCAGATTATTTATTGTTATCTTTAATTAAATTCCTTTTTTACTCGACTGCCCACGAAAGAGTGTAATGTTTTTTTCTATGTATGTATATACTATATATCTCTATTTCTTTAGCACGCTCTGTAGCCCAAACGGCTTGATGGATTTTAACATATGGCTATCGTTAGATTCGACTAAGTTGTGAAAGTGACTCACAGTCAAAGAGATTTACATATATACGTATACTAACTACTTAAAATTCTTTGCTCACTGTACAAAATATTTCGTAAACTTTTTTACGCAGTCGGGTTTTTTAATTACTGTTTTAACCTTTAAGCGCTAGTGTTATAAATATATCCACTTAAAAAAAGAAAATATACTTGACTACAAATATTATGTAATGATATTTTATGTGAATTAACATAAATAATTTGCAGATATAAGACCTAAGGGATAGGGACTAAAGGTCAATTTAATATAATAATTTAAGGGACTTAAACTCTGTGGCTTATGAATATGGTATTAAGCGATTATAAGGGGTCCAATATGGACGGCAAAAGTGTCAACACAAGTATCAAGAATATAACTTTATAATTTAAATTTAAATAATGTCTTTGTACTGATAATGATGGCTTTTACAAAGATTAGGTTTAGGGATTGTTGTACGAGTATACATAATATATCGTACAAACGTCCATTAGACAAACATCGTGTTTATCTGTGAGTGGGTTTGTATTTTGTAGGCATAAACTATAATGTATACAGGCTTAAAAGCAACTTCCGTTTGTGGTTGCGTTGCTTATGGTATTTTAACTAATTCGATGTTTACTTGTTTGTACAGGCGTTAACCATTCTGAGTGTTAACTGATACATGAATTAAGCCGATTAATTTAACTCTGGGCTTGTGATAAAAGAAATGTCGTAAAATGTTGTTTTATATTTAATGTTTAATAATTGATTGTTTAATAATTTTGTCAATCAATTGCTGTACGTTAGTCTCGCTAGAACTCAAAAACGGCTCGACCGATATTGATGATTGTGTGTGTGCGTGTGCGTGTGCGTGTGTGTGTGTGTGTGTGTGTGTGTGTGTGTGTGTGTGTGTGTGTTGAATGGGTCTCTAGATAGTTTAGATATTCATTTGGACCCGGTAGTTGGCGATGTTGTCGAGATCCAGAAGTCAAAGTCAGAAGCCGGGACGGATGGTTAGTAATGAATAAATTAATGACCAAGGTCCTTTATAGCTGGCCGTATGAGAAAACCCTAAAGTAAGCTAGCTATGCTAGGAATTTCTCTGCATGTGTGACGCAATAACATTTTGTTCAAATGAAACAATCAAACATCTATAAACCTAAAAATGTTTAATCCTCGTATCTATAAGGAAATCATTTAGTGAAATTAAAGGCCATTCTACACTGAAAACACGAAGCACCAAACAAATTCTCGTTACTTTTTCGCTCGATTGCCAGAGAATGCCGACAGGCATTAAGTTTGTCCATTGTTATCTTATTTAAAGGTGTAAGTAACAATATAGCATAAATACTCGCGGTAGAATCTGTTGGTTACGGTACCAATTGTCGTGGGCAAAAGTTTATTTAGTGGCAGAATCGTCTCGGCAAACGCCGATCCGACTCTCAACTGGATGAAGTGACGATCTGACGACTGTTGCACAGAGTCGAAGGACGACGGTGTCTTAGTGAATTGTGACAATCAGTGAAATAGTAGAAGACTTGTGCTGGGCTATAATAAATGGGCAATATTAACAAATACCACACGTAAACAGGATAATAATAAGTTAAAACTTAACTTCATAGTGTTCCATGTAATTTCGATTGTTCTTAATGTTACTATGATTTATCTTTAAGCTATAATTATATTACATACGAAAGTATAACGTTATAAAATTATAGTAAAGCCTACATTTGCGTTTAAATCGCTTTCAATCAAAACTCCATTTCAAATGAACCTCGCTTAATGCTACTATAATCTTGACCAAGTCGTTAAAGATTTAAAAATACGATTAATTGGAAGCGTAATAGAGACAGAGAGCATTGGCAATAATGATAATTTAATAAAGTCGTCCGCATATATTCATTAAGAAACACTTGAGTTTGTTCAAGTTAAATCGGCAATCACAAGACAAAGGGCAGCCAGTAAACTAACCAGTGGAATTACTAATAAAATTCAAGCATGAATACACTAAATTGATACCATTTAAAAAGTACCTCATGTCATTCAGAAATGCTCTCTGTCACAAAGTACAGACTTGTTAAAACGCCTTTTAAACAGATCAGAATGTTATCTTGGAACAAAACAACTCAAGCTGGTTGCTGTTATACAGTGCGCCTTCCAAACAAAAGCAAGACCATGATAGTTAACCGACCGTTTTAACAGAGGATCGCGGTCAGAAGACAGAATATGGCGGTCGGTAATCCGAAGGGGTCAAGCAGACGTCTCGGTCGGGCTATTTAATATAGACTCCTTTGTTGTCTCGTTTGTGAATTACTAAAAAGTTTACATCATTTAACTTTGTTCCTCGTATAAACTTTTAAGACCTACTAAAAAAAGATAAGGTTATTTGATTTAATTAAATAAATAAAATATTTTTTTTAATCTACATCACACATGTTTTTTTTTTATAGGATAAGGGTGACAAACGAGCACACAGTCCACCTGATGGTAAGTGGTTGCTGCGGCCCATAGACATCTACATCTATCCTCTATTCCAAATCAAAATGTAGATGCGTTGTCACCCGTGAGGACTAAGATGGAATGCCTCATTTTCAGTAAAAAGGGCCTCCGGCCACCTGCACTCACCAAGCGAAACGCAGAGGTAAACCTCTACTTCACGCTGGTATTCTGTGAGGTCGTGGTACCACCCCGGTTTGAGCCGGCTCATCCATGCGACAGCAAAAGCTGCCGCGTGGCTCTACCACTGTTAAAAAAAAAGGTGAAAAATAGTTCAAGAATAGTTGACGGTGCTTAAAAAAATTATCGTCAAAAGCGTTGAAATAAATATTACAGAATAGAAGACTAGTATGTGAAACCTAAATAACTAACTTAACTAGGTAACATAAGTAAAAACATCGTAAGGTCGAATATGAGAGTCAATAGAGTCACTACCTAAGACGCTTCAGTCAGGCCAAAATGAAGAATGATGGGCGGGAAAGTGAACCCTGACAGTAACCGGTATAACGCATAGAAGAAGAAAACTAGTAGGAAAGTGAAAAAGTATCAATATTCCGAAACTCTTCAGTCAATGATAACAGGAGTAAGTATGAATGACTAGCTTTGCTGTTTTGATGGATTATACATTGTAAAAGTAAAGCCACATTAAAAATACATATAAATAGATTCGCTTTAATTCAGCGAATCTGGAAAATAAGGTTAATTTAAACACGGCCATAACTCAGTTATTGAACAATAAGGAAGAAACTAATTAAGGCCTCCGGTCCATTTTCCAAAGAACAAAAGAAACTGAATTCCGAGAAAAACGTGAGAGGTAATTTTATTTCAAGCCCATCTCATATAAAAGATAAAACTATAAGTAATTTGGCTGCTTTTAACACAACAGTACATATATATAAGTACACATTTTCTTTATTAGGTAGTAGAATAATATTTGCCAAAGAACTTCAATTTGCAGGACTTAAAACTTAAATTTAAATTAAAAAAAAACTTAAATTTTAAAGGAAAAGGGAAACATAGTGATAATTCACACGAGAGCTTATTATATCATATATTTTCTTCGTCGCACAACTTCCTTGTGAAATCGAATACCACCAGCAATTTTTCCGGACCGATACGACTTAGGGACCTTCGAGAAAAGAGCGTACTTTGTTTTAAAAGGCCGGCAACGCATCTGCAATTCCCCTGGTGTTGCAGTTATTCATAGGCGGCGGTAGTCACTTACCATCAAGTTAGCCGTATGCTCGTTTGTCCCCTCTCATATTAAAAAATAAAATCCTATTTTAAGCATATTATAAATAACAATTGCTACTAACAATAACTAAAATAAAATTGATGTTTATCGAATAACAGCCATATTAAACTTACGCCATAGATTGTCCCGTTGAGGTATTCTTGTGACAGTTGCCACGCTTGGCAGATGGGTTAGTAGAGCTACTATTATTAGTATTATTTTGAGTCTAATCAGCGATATTTTGCTCATCATTTCTTGTTCCAGTTTCGATTTATTTTTTATACTCTAGTCAACGATAAAGGCACACTGCGGCTATAATATCAATCGTGAAAAAAAGTACTCTAACTCTACTACTCGCACTCAAAGAACCAGCATAAAATAGCTATATGCTGATGTGTTTCATATTATGGTGAGTGTAGAGAACCGAAGACGCTTTTTAACAATGAGGTATTCACTTTCAGTCCTCAGGGGGGTGACAACTTATCTGCATTTTGATCCTTAATCAAAGATAGATGTTTGTGTATATGGACCACAGCATTTATTTACCATCAGGTGGACTAAATATGCACTCGTTTTTCATCCTTATTTCATAAAAATAAATCGACACAGAAATAACATAAAACATAAATAGATAAGCCCCATATTGCAATATAGTACCTTAGGTAGGCAGGTGACTGGGTCAATAGGCGTCTAATGTAGGCTAATGTTTTAGGTTAATGCAGAGCATAGTACTCACTGTAAGTTATATACAAGGTTATTTTGCAATAACCGGCCAAATTTGCGGAGAAAGTACAGAAAAAGTTATATAGGCAAATGGTAAAGAAAAATTAATTTAAAAAATCTCAAACATTCTGTCCTTTTTATCTTTTAAATTCAAATGCGTGGTAATGCATTATTTTAACAAATTTTACTGCGCACGCATACGGGCCGATCGCTAGGCAAAAACGTTGTTGCCCATAAATCACATTCAATTTGGCATAATTTCAAATAAAAGTAGAAGCTTTATTTACTCGTATTTTCAAAAACTGCATTAACAGTATATCATTATTTATAAATTTGAATTCAAGTTTCAAAATTTGGCTACTCTTTGAAATGTAACTTTGTATAGTCGTCTAAGTTATCACAATAAGTTAACGTCACTTTAATACGAAATAAAGTACATACCTATACGTAAAATTTAAATTCTACAGATATGTTAAGTAATTATTATAAAGGGAATCTATATTATCTAAGTTTGACCCAAGACTTTAGTTAACGCTTACTAATTTGCGAGTGGAAAAATGGATTAAAAGGAATAACTGTTTTTTGCATACAAAAAAGTAATCTCTATTTTTGGAGAAATTATATATCATTAATCACAAATTAGACGATAAACAAGCAATAAAGACATCAATAAAACATACAAAGTCATTGCCATTGCTAAAATCGGAGTCAGTAAAAATAAAATTATCTTGATTTATAATTTCCTATAAAGCGACCGTGAAAAAATTAACAAACACGCCTCGCACTTATTAAGCATTGAAAAAGCGTAGGTTTTATTTAGACACGATTTTAAGCTGTCATTAAAGACGTCGTTAATTGTTTTAATCCGAATATAGAAAAATCGATTGGCTATCATTTGTCATATTCTGGAAATAAAAGATCGATTTAGTCGTTCCTTTAATAGAATTCAGTCATTAGAAGGTCGTTGGCCTGAATATTGTTATTACTTTATAATCTTTTTATTTTAATACTGCTAAAAAATATATATATAAATGTAGTAAAATAAAGAATCAAAAGTAAAAGAATACAAAAACTTTTCGGATAAAAGTAAATGTAAATGCGCCTTTGTAAATGTAAATGTGAGAAAACTCAATAAATCATGTAGTGATCTACCTATTTATCCACCTGCTTTTTCGTCTTTCAGTTATTCAGAAAGGTATATATATATATAATGTTTTAACGACAAATTCCCATTACATGGCATAAAATAGCAAAATGTAGCAACACATAAAATGTGATTTTACCAGCGTAGACGAAGTTTGGTTATAATTCAGCAGGGATGGAAAAAATCATGACTTATTTATTCTAATCAAATCATGCGATTTAAAAAAAAATGTTTGTATATTTTAAAATTCACGAGTTTGTAACATAGTAACTTTTTGACATAGTGGGATTAAAAGTTTATGAATACATATGTATAAGACTGATTAAGAGTAAAATAATTTATACTGTATTATTTACATTTCATATCGAATTTCTTAAAACTTCTTTGTATGATTTTACTAAGTTTATGAGACTGACAGACCTCATCGTTACAGCATTCGATGATTTTCCAAAGTTTATGAGACTATTGCAGTAGAATAATAAGAATAATAAAAAACAATAAAAGGTTTTACCTACCTACCTATTTCATGCCGATTTAAATCAATGAATTTTTTAATCAAAATCAAGCGATTTAAATCATAATTTAAATCAGCCAACCCTGTAATTCAGTCAGGACAGCAGTGATATGTTTACAAATTCTTTAAGATAATAAATTTGGAATGAACTAAGTTATAATAAAAAGGTTATGGATTTACACAAAAGGGAACTAGTAGATTTGGCTTTTAATTGAGTTGTAGTAATCTCTAACTTTAACAATAACACTTTCATCAAGAAATGCGAGTATAGTGAAATCACAAAATACTATAATTAAGAGTGCCTTTAGAGTGTATATTACTTTCGTTTTAACCGTGATTTACAGTTAAAATGAAAGTAATGTAGGTAAACTTTTATTGCAATTATGATTTTAATTTGACTGTATTTGCACTTGGAAACTCAGTTAAGTGAAAGCAACAACACAGCAAGACAAACATAAAAGACTATGAAACATTAATAATGTATGAATTTAGTGATTTAAAAAATATACAGTCTAGAAAGTGCAGCGCGTGCAAATCTTTACAGTACTCGTAGAATGAGTTTCGAAAATTGGTAATGTAAAATTGTAATACATACACACTCACATACTAATGTAATGGACAAATACGTTGGGGATGGATAACAGCGTGACATAACAATTATTAAACAAATCCAAACAATCATCATTAGCAAGCGTAGCAACGGATGCTACCGCGTGGGGCCTCTAGGGCCAAAAATAGCGCCCCTAAACCCACCCGCCATTTTCGAAGTACTTATCTTAAAAAAAGTAATATTAGTAAAATTCCTTTATAGTATTTTTTGTATATTATGCCCAGCATCGTAGTGTCAGCAGGAACGATATGAAGCAATGGATTCTTTAACATAACTATCAGCTGACACTATTAAAATATTTATAATAAAATTTGTAGTGTAAAAACGTTTAAAATCATTCGGTCAACGTTGCAGCTCAAATTCAACCAACTTGAAGGAGGAGATTCTTAATTTCACTGTATTTATTTATCTGTGTTACATCAGAACTTTTTACTAGGTGAACCGATTTTGATGATTCTTAATAACGCGTATTTGATTGACTTCGACTTTTTAATTTTACCACTTGCGTTCTTAAAATTTGAGACATAGGTAACTAAATGTCCAGTTACTGTTATAGCAATAAAATATACTGTTTATAGTATGCACCTTACTCATTTAATTTATAATTATATCCTTTTTTATAAAAATCTGAATTCAATGATAAAAGCAGAGGTCGCATTAAATTTACGTTAATTCGATCATAGCCATTAGTGATACAAAAATGTAGCAAAATTCCGCATAAATTCCACGTCAACTTGGCAAACCGAATCTGATCACATATTATACAGAATCAGTAAACTTAGAATTGAAATAGATAAAAGAAAATTTGAAAAGCGCAGACTTATAGTATGTTAATGTCAATGTCATTAATTTTGTAATTTGACACCACCTCTTTTTAACCGACTTCAAACAGGAGGAGGTACTCAATTCAACTTTATTTTTTTACCTCATAACTTTTTTCTAGGTGAAATGATTTTGAGGATTCTGTTTTCTTTTTCTGTTATTAAACCACAAGTGGTTAAATTAAAACGTTTTAAAAGTACAGCAAAGCTAACATGCAATATTTCTGCCGTGTAATTTTTATGAACATTCTAAAGTGGTAGTAAGGCAGACTATTCGACTATTCGACCAACCCACATTTCTACGCCGCAAAAAATATATAAACCTGGAATAGAGAACAGGTATGTTCTCTCAACACACGAGTGACAAACCGAATTTTTAAAATATAAAGCACTTTGTACTTTATTAAATTAATAGTGTGGTGTTGCTTAAATTAATAAAAACACACAAAGCAAACATGTGTATGTGTCTAAACTCTAAACCCAATACATTTAAAAATTTTACTGGAAATGAGGCATTCCATCTTAGTCCTCACGGGTGACAACGCATCTACATTTTGATTTGTAATAGAGGATAGATGTAGATGTCTATGGGCCGCAGCAACCACTTACCATCAGGTGGACTGTGTGCTCGTTTGTCACCCTTATCCTATAAAAAAAATTAAATATATTAGCAGCTTACAATAGCTGACTATTGTTTACTTAAACTAAGAATTAATTATGTCTATACCTCTCTTTCTATTGACATTTAGTGATTAGTAGTATTTAATAGTTTATTTCTGTTGTGTACAACAACCCTAACAGTGATAAAGTGAGATGCAAATATATTTGAGCTGATAGAATCTCAGCGAGTGAGGGCGAGACAAATCGATTTCGACGCTGTTCGTGAAGTCGTGAAATTGGATTGAGATGAGACAGAGCTTTATAACTTGTATAAAATAAAAGGAGAAGGATGACCGTGACGATCACGGGAACAAGGAAGGTCGTTGCCATGTAAATAGAAAAAATCAAGATCTTTTCTAACAGGTTAGAGTCTAAAGAGGTTCCCTTCTTTGGTTGCATCTGCTGTTTTATTGTTATCAAAAACAAGAAAATATAAATAAAAACCATGTGTTAACATCACGACAGTTAATTCGTAAAAGTTTCTTTATTTAAACCAAAAATGATATTGTTTTGTTTAGTATTGATCTAGACCGACGACGAGAAGCAGCATCAATGGAGCAATCTAAGGCGAGACGTCTGGTACTGTTGTTGTCAATTATGGTTTGGGAATTCCCGACAATTTCAAAGTCCCGGGACACGGAACAGTCTATAATCGAAGTTCCGGGAATTCCCGGAACTTCGAGACTTTTAAGAAAAAACTTTTTGTTTTTTTTTTTAAGATGGGTAAACCTTTTTTGAAGCATTTTAATTGAGTCAATTTCTGGTGAAACGTATTAAAAAGAGACAATTTGTTGTAAAAATGAACATTTATTAAACAATTGAACAGAAAATTAAATAACTTTAAAGTTAATTTCAGTCTTAATAATTGCTTTGTTTATTGCTTTTTTTTGAGCCGTGGTAGCTCAGATGGTTAGCGCTCGCTGTAAGTTTCACAGTACGCGAGCAACCCGGGTTCGATCCCCGCCGACACCAATGAAATTGTTAATTGCAATTTTAAGTGCTGATTTACCACGTGCTCGGCGGTGAAGGAAAACATCATGAGGAAACCTGCATATCTGAGAAATAAAAAAAAATATCTTTAAGACATGTGAAGTTCGCCAACACGCATTTGGGCAGCGCGGCGGGCATTTCCTTACCCTAAAACCTTCTCAGAAATGAGAGGAGGCCTGTGCCCAGCAGTGGGATGTATATAGGCTGCAACTTTACTTTACTTTACTTTACTTTTATTACTTTTAGTCACACACAGATACACTTTTAAACAGTTAAATCTTATAATTATGAAACGAACTTAGTTAAAAATCATACTAATTTTTAATAACTTTACTTAATAATAAATAAATAAAGTTTTTGAACTTTGAGCAGGTCAAATTTTGTATATTTTCTGGAATTTTGTTGTAAAAGCGTATACATCGCCCCAAGAATGAATTACTGACTCGATGGAGTCGAGTAACTGGTACTACTAGCTTGTATCTGTTCCTAGTATTTACAGAATGAATATCACTTATTTTTGTAAAACTACTTTTATTTTTGTGTACGTACATTACATTTTCATCAATGTATTGAGAGGCCAAAGTTAATATATTAATTTCCTTAAATTTTTGTCGCAGCGACTCTTTAGGCTTTAAATCATAAATTGATCTTATGGCCCTCTTCTGTAAAACAAATATAATTTCAGTGTCAGCTGCGTGTCCCCATAGCAAAATACCATACGACATTATGTTATGGAAATAGCTAAAGTAAACTAGTCTAGCTGTTTCAACACTAGTTAGACTTCTAATCTTTTTTACAGCATATGCTGCAGAACTAAGTCTGCTTGCTAGTTTTGATATATGGGCTCCATTGAAGCTTCGCGTCTAGTGTGATTCCAAGAAAAATGGTGGTATCTACAAGACTCAGTTTCTCCCCATTTAAAATTAGATTAGTATTTAATTGTTTGACATTACTATTATCAGTATTCTCATAAACACATATTTATTTAATTTATTGTGTTGCGTACTCAGTAGTTACGTAGTATACCAAGTAATTATTCATTAAACTAACACATGGCGGTAGGCTCCTTCAACTATTTGAAAATAAAAATGATTACATAACGATTTCGACAATCTTGTCTCGTCTCGACCCGAAAGTCCCGGGACTCGAGACAACTAAAATTACGAAAAGTCCCGGGACTTCGAGACACGAGACGTCCGTGGACCCAAACCCTATTGTCAATCCGTACGTCAATCGTGACGATTACGCTACAACGGTTCAGCAGTGGACTTTTATTGGCTGGTGAACAAGAAGAATATGAATAGTGGAGGTTAGTGGCTAAACTCTTGCTGTTATGCCTTTAAAATAATTTTAATGAGTCCATAATTGTTCTATAAAAAAAGTCCTAAGATTTTAAAGTATTTAAAACGAAGAATACGACCAACGATCGACCGGACGATCATCAAAAAAGTAGTAGTATGCAATAGCAATAGAACCATTAAGTTTTCGTAATTTATTACGACTAATTTTAGTAAAACAATAAACATATAGCTAAAAGATAAGCCGGTAACTGTAAGGTTAGTTTCGTTCGTGTTCATTTGCAATAAACTTTTCTTTTTCATCTTTAACCTAATAAGTTATCCACCACCTTAACCTACAAGCAACTGGCTACTAATACTTTTTAGTCATGAATAAATCGAATACACCTAAATTTTACCAAAAGTAGTGTGTAGCATAAATATATCAAATCATATAACATCTATTAATTTTTCGTTTATTTCAATTACTTCTACATTTTTAGCCGAGCGATTAATGCTTACCATAAAAAAGATAACATAGCCGTAATATATATATCGAATATATATTCCATATTATTTTTAGTTGGGTTGCGTAATGGGAAATAATGCAAGGAACAATAAATAAATATTTTTCAGTCTGACAATAATTCAAGTTTTTCTGACATAAAAATTATATTGTGCGTCTGAACAAAAAAAAATTACATTACACAAAAGTTATTTTTAATAACATTAAATAATGAACAATTCACGATCAAAATTGAATAATTTTAAGAAACAAATAACTTTTTAAAACAAAGTAACAATTTTAATGTTCTATTAATACAACCGAGCTAAACAAATCCATTATAATTTTAAAACAAAAAAGAAGTGCCTGCTCCATGCGGTAAATTCATAGGGGGGCTAAGTCTACAAGTGTTTTACCTGATCAATATAGCATTCCCCTAAAGCCCTTTACATTCGAGCCCTAAAGCACTGGTCACACCCTCCTTTAGGAACGAACGAACACCCTAAATAGGGTTACAGATGACGGGGACGTCGTTTTTCTAAAGGGGCGCTAAATCGATATTGATTTTGAATTAAAGCGGGCACGACGGTTAACAAAAATATTTTAAACAAATAAATGAAATGTAAAAGAAAAAAAAACTTAAAGCTCTCGCATATCTGGACACGGATCTGAATTGCTGCTTCATTTCGTATTAGGTGAAATTCACATGCATTCAAAATATTTAAGTACAAAGATATTGAGTTTTCCCAACGATGATTTTTTTTTCACAAGATAAATTGGTATTACAAATGCTTCACCTACAATTTAAGCGGTGCCGGCTGGTATCGAACAAGTGTTACTCTCATACTGTGAAATAAAGGCGGATTACTACTCCTGTATTATTGTTTAATTAATGGTTTGAAGTAGAGTTATACATAGTTGTCCAATTTTGTATATTAAATGTCTGAGCAAGTAAACTATTAGTAGAAACAATAAAATAAGTGCTCCGATGTTGATGTAAAACTCAAGTTATTTTGTCTATTAGGCTGCCTTGAGATACTGTCATAATAAACTATCTGATGGCTAAAGCTTCCGTCAAAATTTCCCAAAAACTGCAATTTATCGCATAAACATACCGTGAAGAAGTTTTTAAACAGTTTGCTATAAAGGGTAATTTCTTATTACTAAACAGTAGTAAGGATTCAACCGTGCATTCCATTACCAAAGAAAAACAAAGGCAACGTTCTATTAAGGTCTATATTACAGTGGTTTTGAAGTGCCACTCTCGTACTGGCAAATGAATTTACAAACAAAAAATTATTATATATGCCTCATATTTGCGCCAATAACTGAGTAAGTGGCGTAAATATGAGTCGACTACGAGGTACGACTACATATTTGTGCCATTTGCTGTAGAGACTATCGGTCCGTGGGGTCCACGTGCGGTGAAATTCCTAAAGGAACTCCATCCGCAGCTGGTCGTTGCTGCTGGTGATAAGAGGGTTGGTTCTTTTCTCGCTCAAATTCTAAGTATAGCCATTCAGCGGGGAAACGCAGCCAGCATTCTTGGTACGTTACCACGGGGACTAGGATCGTATGATAATTAAGTTATTGGTTGTAGTTTTTTTTTTTATTATAGTTTTGAATAGTGCATATAATAAAATATTGTATACTAGCTCGCCAGGCAGACGTTGTTCTGCCCTTTCCAACGAACCTTCCTATAAAAATCCTTAAATTCGCAATAAAAAAAATTTGAGGGTCATTTATCGGGTAAAAAGAATCCTATCTCTCAAGTTGGACCAAAATGCACACAGTGTGAAAATTTAATTGAAATCAGTTCTGTAGTTTAGTTTATTCGCGGACAAATAATGTGACACGTAATTTTTATATATAAAGATTAAATGTTGTCTAAAATGGCTTGCCTCAGAGCCTGTAATTATAATATCTCTCTAACTGGCTGATCTGAATCGGAACACAGCTGTGCACGCATTGCTGCATGGCGGCCAAAATAGGTAAGACGGACCCAGACGGGCTTCTAAGCCGAAAAATAAATAGTATAATATCGCAAAATTAAAAAAAGAACATACAAAAAACAAAATAACATTTATATTTACTTTCAAAAGATTTTATGAAATGCCAGCATAATCTCATAGCCAAGAAGCGATATTCTATTATACAGCTTGTGTATGGCATACCAGATGTAAAATATCATATAGTAAAGTAGCAGCTCTGCAGGAAGTAGAGACTAATTATTAGAAAAACTATGGCTATTATTTTCTGCGTGCAAATAACTGCAGGAATATTAGTGCTATTTTATTATAAGACAAAAACGACTATTAACTTATTAGTGCTATCAAGTATCATAATCATCGATACGTATTACAAACTTTTGTTCAATCCTTTAAAAAAATTAAAAGAATCAGTAACGTGCCGAAAATAAACACTGTGCTTTCACTTCAATATTATACCGGAAATCCCAAAATAAACATTTTTCAACCGTTTAAACAGATAACCTCTATAGAGATACGGTGAAAATACTATAGTAAAATAAATAAAGTAATATAATATATACATAAATACCGTTTCAAATTCGTTAATACGTGTTGTTTCAAATTGTTGACTGCTTCATTGGCTTAGTAAGAGCGTAAGGGCGACTACTGATCATGTGGATCCGGGTTTGCTGTCAATAAATTTTCAGTAGCAACCCGGAGTCAAGAAATTGGCCGTGTTTCAACCAAGTGCCCCGGAAAGCACGTAAAGCCTTGCGCCTGATCTCCATCCAGTCGTGACGGATTTGCTATCCTATCGGACTATTAGAATGGGGGAACACTTGTAAAGACTTCATCAGCGCGTGCGCACGCACTCGTATACTATAATTCCGTCCTTCACTGTGCAGATGGCTACTCTCTGTTAAGACTGGCTGCTGTGACCGAAATACGGCCTGGAGGACATTATCAATATGCACGTGAAAGTGAGGCAGCATTTGTACAATAAATTAATACATTACACTTCTTTTTTTTGTTCATGAATAACCACCACCTATAATAGCAAGTGCTTCAACCATGTACCTACCACGTGCAAGTGAGATGCCATTTGTAGAAGACATTGTTATATTTGGCATATATAGAAATTAATTTATTATATACATCTTATTTACGTGGTAGAGGCACACTGCTACTTTATTATGGCTGCAGAATTTATGAAAATTTCCAGATTATGACAATTAATTTTGAGACGAAAATTGCTTTCTTTGATATTAGTATATTAAGACATTCTCGTTTACATGAATTCTCTAATAAATTTTAAACTAAGTAAACGTGTGTTCCTGCTGCCAAACCTCGAGTAAGACTAGACAAGTTTATCGCATCAAATGATTATAAGCTCTCTATTTATAAGTCGAAACCGCGCGGGCGAAGCGGGACCGAAATAAAAGAAGGAGCATGGTCTAAGGATGTACCCGTGTCGATATTATGTCTTACACAAGTTTTCAAAAATTGAAAAGTAAAGACTTTATTAAATACATATATATTATTAAATCCATACAATAATTATTAAATACATCGAAGTGACAAACGAAACAGCAGATGTAAGTAAAATGGGTATCGATGTGTTTTCTGATAAATGCCTTTGAGTTTTTGCATTCTTTAATATAATTGACCGTGCTTTGTGGGATTATTTGGGGGAGGCCTATGTTCGACAGTAAACTTATGATGGGTTATTATGATGATATGTTGATAATATAATTATGTTTTTACAAATGGTTTTTTTTGGAATATCAGCTTAACTTCAAAACTGTCTCTAGTTTTTAATATCTCCTGAAACGATGGGGACTGATCGAGGCACAGAGGAGCTGCATCTAAAATAAACACCAAAATATGTATATATACAGATAGATATATAGGGCAACGCGGTGGACAATTCCTTGCCCTAAAACCCTCTCAGAAATGAGAGGAGGCCTGTGCCCAGCTATGGGACGTAAATAGGCTGCAACTTTACTTTACTTTACTTTATATAGATAGCGCCCGTAGGACGGAACACTGTCAATATTGCGTCCACTACCTCGAATCGACTGCGTCACACCTTGAGACAGTGAATGCAGCTTCATTCAACCCTATGTTTAAGGGAGAGCGACCGGGAAGTTAGAACTGCCAGACAAGACTCTGTCAAAAGAGTGATGGTCTAAAACACTCAATCAACAAGCTTTTTTTACTGAATCGGTACCGAGTACACCGAGCACAGCAAATCTGCAGGACTATGATATGTAATCAAGTATTGCTAAAAAGAATACATACAATAGAATGCGTCCCGATAATTTTTTCAATAAGTGGTACCTACGTTTCGTAGCGAAAAACATGTTCTATACAATAAACATTTTAAAAAATTAAGTTAATTTAGTGTTTTTGTAATATGTACTTGATAGAAACTAAGTTATTGAAATATCTTAAATTTTATTTTAAATATCTTATAACCATATTATAATCTTGTTTAATGTCTTTAGTTAATTTATTTTATCGCATTAATAATAATATATAGAACTTTTGTTAATTAGTTAATTAATACTTCCTAAATATATTTTTTTTCAATATAAAAATTAAATCTCAACGCTTGTAAAAGGTTACTAAATTATAAGTATAATTTATGGCTCTTATTACATGCTCAGTGAGCAAATAAACACTTGAATACTAGAATATAGCTTATATAGCGCACTATATTTACATATTGTATTTTGCTGATCGGAGTAATTATAAAAGTATTTCCGTTATATACATTTGGAGATAAATGTATAGAAGTAATTTTCGACGTTTTTCACTTCGTATCGACATTACATATTCCCATCACTACATACTACAATAATAGTCAGTCGGCGTCGAAGTTCCCTAGTAATCAGATGTTTTGCTGACATCCAAAACAATCTGTCTTTTTCAAACAATATATTTTATAATATTTTTAATGATTGCTTTTTTAATGTTACAAACATTCAAAATTTTTGGTCTGTTAGGGATACGCAAATACTTTAAACTACAATGTACGTAGCAGTAAGACTTGTTTTTTCGGTTCTCGAGATCTCGATAAAAGAAATGAGAAAATGTTTCTGTGAAGTAAGTTTGTTTTTAAGCGCTTCGGCATTTTAATTGCCTGTACCCCTTATTTATCGTTTTAATTAAGGTGAAATGTGTAAAATCTACATGATAACTGTCACTAAAATGACAAAAGTTTCCACAAAATGTAATAAATACAATTTGTCTAACTTATATTGTTTATTCTGATACAGAGTAAACCTCATCGTCGTTACAACTGTGAAGCAAAGTGCGAAATAATACCCTTGTTTCACCAGTTATTGGAAAATTGTGGTACGACTTTCCATTGACGTCCGTCGAGTCGGGGGTTGATATTTTTTTTTACAGAAAGGTTACATTATTATAAGCACACACGTAAAGTTTCAACATTCGGAGACACGTACTTTTTCAGAAAAAAAAATATTCAAAATCAACTATTTTTGCAAAATTTATGTCAATTGCTACCGTAAAACTGACGTTATTTTGTATTGTCTTTGTCAGTAGGGATGTCGATTCTTTCCGAAAAGTTCGATTTTTTTAAATCGATTCGAATCATAAGCTGATGTATCGATTCACAAAAAACCGATTTCTAAATATCTATATTTTTTATGTTTGCATTTATAATGTAAATATAAATCCATTTTATGAGAAAAAAATCACCTTCATCATAAAAAAATAGGGGGACTGATTCAGAAGGATTTCTGTATCTATTGTGAGATTACTACGCCTCCGGCGCAGTATACGATTTGTTACAGCAGGCGGAGCCTGCGCCCCCTACGCGCCTCCGGCTCTATAAAACCACTCTAGGGGTAGGACAGACTCGTACCAGGTGGAGTCGGGGTCAATCAATTCGGTTCTTTGATACTTATGTCAACCTTACCTATTTTATTTTATTTTGAACATAACCTATTTTATTTGTTATCTGCCCTAATAGGTACTGTTAAAATAAACAAATTTCAATAAGAGATCATTTATTATGGTATCTTTCTTGTTTTTCATAAAATGGATTTATATTTACATTATAAATGCAAACAGGAAAATATATCTATATTTTAGAAATGGATTTTTTATGAATCGATACAACTTACGATTCGAATCGATTTAAAAATCTATCTTTTTCGGAAATAATCGACATCCCTACTGACGACGACAATGACATTACAAACCAGCGCCAGTTTTACGTTAGGATTTAACATAAACATAGCAAGAATAATTGATTTTCAATATTTTTTTTCTCAAAAAATACGCGTTTCCGCATGTTAAAACTTTGTGTGTGTGCTTAGAATAGTGTAACCTTTCTGTAAAAACTATTAAACTTTCGTATCAACACCCAACTCGACGGACGTCAATGGAAAACTAAGGCAAAATTGTTATTAATAAATCTTTCTTGTACTGATATCCACTAACGTTCTTTTATTTCATATGCCTTTAATTAATTAACAACACACCTATTTTAATTATATATATATATATATATATATATAAATATATGTATTATATAATTAAAATAGGTATATTATATAACAATGCAAAGTAATAAAAAACCGGGGTTGCCAATCAATAAGAATCAATAGGGAAGGCCTATGTATAGCAGTGGACTCGTGACAGGTTGTGATGATGATGACACCTAATATGCTTTAAGGATAACTCAGCGGCTATAATCGGCCAATAACAAATTACACACCACGAGAATCTCTTATACCCCTAATAATAGTTCAAAGCATTAAAAATATATACATAAAATAAATCAAAGCGCGCTTCATATTTTATGTTCTAATGCATTTCGCCGTTCTCTCTATCTAAACATTGCATGCAATAAATTCTTCCTAATTCCTTGTAACAAACGTAAATTTCCTATCGAATCCACGGCCTTGCGTCTGGCTACGCGCTGGCGAATTGCCTGCTTGGCAAGATCGATTCAAATAAATAGACTTTAATTTTGCGAAAGCGAAGAAAACGAAAATCGTCATAAGCTGCATATTAGTAATATGGAATGTTATTTATAAAATAATAATAATAAATATTTATTTCATTTCCAATTACACATGTTTACATACAGGAACAAATATGATTAAAATTAAATAAAGTAACAATAAGTCTAACAAAAATAACATGCTATGATAAAATTAAAACTATGTGTAGCTTAATAATATAGAATCTACAAAAGAAAAATAGAAAAGTCAAGGTTATAATATTAGCTACCTGCCTGAACTAGGTTGAGTACCTGTGTTTCAGGCATCACTTATACAATCGGTTTAATTATGTAGGACACTAGATATTTAAATAATTAAACTATATTATATAATAAATAAAATAACTAAATAACAATTTTTGTTACTTACAATTAATGCAAACTATTGCAAACTATTTAATGCAAACTATTTTTTTTTTATTTTTACTATAAAACGCCGGTAGTGTCGTTTGGATTTAGAATTGACACTTTTGTAAGTGTTTACTGTAAATAAGCAATGAGGTGACGATAAAAAATCATATAAATGGCGTAGTAATCATTTGATTTTGTATATTTCACCATCACCATTATCATCAGCCTGCGACAGTCTTCTGTGTCTGACATAGGCCTCACCCAAGGCGCATCGCTTAGCCCGATCTGCAAGCAAAACTGCAAGTATCCGTATTTGCAAGCTGATGTGACTATGGGCTGTATATGCAGAAGTGATAACCGTTCGAGTTGACGTGTTCTAGAGTGAAGACCGCGCTTAGGTAAACGTACGATGATTTGCAGAAGGCGGCTGGCTAAAACTGATATTTAACGCACAATATTTCAGCACAATTGGAGTTTCACGATCGTGAATCAAAACAGATTTGCTATGACGGGAATCGAGCAGAACTTTACCCCAGCAGTCGCTTTGACTATAAAAAAGAAAGCAGAATGCAAAAACAAAGTAATAATAGATTTAATTTTGATATAATCAACGGGACTCTTTAAGTAGATTGTATTTTTAATATGAAAGTAGGACAACAATGTGACACAATTTATTAAGATTTATTAAAACGTGTTCTCATATAGACATTCAGTCATCGCTTTAAATGAAGAATAATTTCTTATTTACGCTCTCGTAATGGCAACATACTGTTTCATAGTGATAACATAAATTATTTTAAGCGAGTTCTTGCTTACATTTTGTTTACAACATATAAAATATTTCTAGTAAATTCTAGAGTTTATAACATATTATATTTAATAAACAAAGCCACCTGGGAGCAAGAATTCATTTTAATTAAATTTTGACGCGTGGTGTCGTTGTAAGGATACATCACCCCATTTCGTACTATTGCTGTCATAAAAGACGACTATGCGGTGGCACATCCTTTCTACGAAGGGACGGCCCACACGTCCAGAAGTGTTCTTTTACGGGCTGGTGAAGAAAAAGAAGAAATTTTTAAATTTTTCAACAGTGGTAGAGCCACGCGGCAGCTTTTGCTGTCGCACGGATGGGCCGGCTCGAACCGGAGTGGTACCACGACCTTACAGAAAACCAGCATGAAGTAGAGGTTTACCTCTGCGTTTCGCTTGGTAAGTGCAGGTGGCCGGAGGCCCTTTTTACTGGAAATGAGGCATTCCATCTTAGTCCTCACGGGTGACAACGCATTTACATTTTGATTTGTAATAGAGGATAGATGTATATATCTATGGGCCGCAGCAACCACTTACACACAAGCACACAGTCCACCTAACGGTAAGTGGATGCTGTGGCCCGTAAACATCTACATTTATCCTTAATTAAGAATCAAAATATAGATGCGCTGGCACCCCTTAGGACTGAGATGGAATGCCCCGTTTCCAGTATAATGGGTCTCCGATTCTCCAGGCCTCACCATACGAAACACAGCAGCATTAAGCTGCTATTTTAAGCTGCTATTCTGTGAGAGAATGGTCCTACCCCGGTCTAGCCGACCCATTTGTGCTACAACCATAATATAGCTGCAGAGTGACTCTACGACATAAATTACCACGTAAACGTAACTAGTAAAATATCAAATAAATTTAAAAGAAAAATGTAGATGATGTTGTGACTAGGATTAAGAAAGGAATGCTTCGGTGGTTTGGTCATGTAGAAAGAATGAATGAGGAAAGAGTGACAAAGCAAATTTATGTTGCAGAGGTGAATGGCAGAGTCGGGAAGGGTCGCCCTAGGCGAAAGTTTATCGACCAAATTGGCGATATATTGAAAATGGGCCAAATTAAGAGTACCTTTAACCGACGAGCGTGTATGCGTAGGTATATGGATGTAGAAGAAGCGAGAGAGGTGTGTCAGGATCGTGCCAAATGGAATTCCATAGTCTCTGCCTACCCCTCTGGGTGACAGGCGTGAGTGAGTGTTTATGTATGTAGAGGATGTAGAATTATCATAACAAAAACTGCGTAACTTATTTTCCCTTTAAAATATCCTACTTTAGAGTTTTAAAGTTTACATAAGAATTCTATTAAAAGCGTTATGAAAAGAATTACTAAAGGACACTCATTGAGCACTTACTTTGCACCAAAGGAACGATTGCATGAAAGTGCTCTACTGAAACTTTTAGAGAAAAAGGATAATCATCTACGAGTTAAAAAGTGGAAAGTGCGTTTAGTAAAAATGTGATAAAAGATACAGAATGAGTTTTGAACACTTTTCAAGTTGTTATACTCGTATTGAACATATTTAAGTAATGAATCGACCATTTATAATGACTTTTGATCAATATCTGAACACAACGGAAAGAGAAAGAGATTTAATAATAGAACGGCTCCGTAGCGCAATGGCAAAACAATTGAATTGCAGCGCTTAAAGAGCCGCGGGTTCGAATCCCGCATGGAACAAGTATTTGTATAGACTGCAAATAGTTGTTCCGGGTCTGGATGTTAGTCCTTGTGCAATTTACGTTTGTAAACTGCCCCCACGATACAGGAGAAAATCATAGTGTGGAGGTTACGTTTTATAAAAATAATTAAAAAAAATTTCAAGGTACGTGGTATTTGTATGTACTCGTACATGGTATGTATCTTTCAGTTTTTACAGGAGCCGTAGTAGGTCAGAGAGCATAATAGGTCGCGTTAAAAAAATATACAACTCAAGCAAAGCAAGCGGTGGACTAATTGCTCCATAGCACTCTCAGTATTGAAAGGAACGCCTATGCCTAGCTGTGGGGAATAGGTATTATAGCCTGTACTTTACAAGCAAAGCAAACCGAGTTGATTGCTGGTGGCTCCACTGACATTAAGCTTGCAATTTTACAATGCTGATTTACCACGTGTTATGGACGATAAAAGAAAACATCGTGAAGAAAACTACACATATCAGAAATTATAAACCATTTACAAACAATACGCATTCGGCAGCGTGGCGGACTCTTCCATGCCCGTAATTCCTGTTAGAAATGGGAGGTCTGTGCCGATCCCTGGGTATATAGGGCTTTTTAACCTTATAACAAAAAATGTTATATGTGGTATCAAAGCTCCTGAAGGGATGAACCGATTTTGATTAAGTTTTTTTTCGATTAAAATGTGTCCTAATCGAGTGTTCTTAGCGATGTTTCAAAAAAATCAGTGCAGCCGTTTGAATATCATCAGCTCTTTTTGTTATATAGAATAAGAGTGACAAGCAAGCACACAGTCTACCTGATGGTAAGTGTATGCCGCGGCGAACAGACATCTACATTTATCCTCGATTAAGAATCGAAGTGCAAATGTGTTTTTACACTTGAGGACTAAGATGTATGGACACTCACCATAAGCAACAAAACAGATTTATTCTACTGTTTCACGTTGGTATTCTATACTCCGGTCGAGCCGACCCATTCGTGCTTCAGTTATGTGTAAATGGAGCGTGGATTTACCATGTAAATGTTTACAGCTCCTTCTTTACTTTATAAAACTGGAAATGACAAACAAACTTATAGTCCAGTGATAGTAAGTGGCTACTGCAGCCCATGGATATCCGCAGCAAACTTCACAACAAAGAAGGCTACAGAAGGTTTCTCACCTCTGGGAACTAAGGTGGAATGGTCAATCACCCACTGCCTGTAATTATAATGACTATCTATACTCTTCAGACAGGTACACAACAGTACATGCACTGGTGGGCGGCAAAAATAGCTCAGAGTAATACCTACCCAGACGGCCTCTAAGCTAGAGAGAGTCCTAGTGCCCAGAAAGAATTCGTCAGAGGAGAATCCCATTTAAACTTTGTAAGGAATTTTAAATATAAATTAACGAACTTTATAACATTAAGCATAGTTGTGACAATAAGGTAAATAAATATTTACGTGGTAGAGCCATGCTGCAGCTACATTAGTAGTAGGTATAGTTGTACCACGAATGGGTCAGCTCGACCGGGGAAGGACCACGCTCTCACAGAATACCAACGTAAAATATCACATTAACGATGCTGTGTTTCGTATGGTGAGTGTAGATAACCGGAGACCCTTTTACTGGAAACGAGGCATTACATCTTAGTTCTCACGGGTGACAACGCATCAGCATTTTGATTCGTAATCAAGAAAAGATGTAGATATCTATGGGCCGCAGCAACCACTTACCATCAGGTGGACTGTGTGCTCGTTTGTCACCCTTATCCTACAAAAAAAAAATAAGGTCAAATTTAAGTAAAATACGTACAACAAGGATTAAATATAAATATATTTTTAATTTTTTTGTGCAAATAATTGTTAAAACACCGTAAACTCATGTTTATAAAGTCCGTTTAGACATGTTTTATCGGTTTGTATATTGACTATTGTTTCCAAGTCAGATATTCCTGTTACAATCGCAAGTGTGTTCTCTTCGCTATCGTTCACTGGTGAAAGCGTCGGGAAATGCTTCGTTTAAAACAAACAAAGGAAATACGAGAATCACAAGTACCGAAGTATTCCTAACAAAGCCTCTACCGAAAGAAGAAACCGGAGACTACTGTTGCGGCTAAAATGACGTGTCTTGATGTAGAGACGCGTGTTTCTAAGGATTTACCTAAGCTATTAATCATTATACCTACATAATCGACAAATATCAATGTAAAATATCAACATCGTTTAAATCACTAAATTGTATCATGCACCTAATTTTATAGGCAAAAAGACTACAAATTATTTTAAATATTGATTTGAACAAGGTAATTAAGTAAATTGTGAATGGGTTGTTAAGATGTCTTGTATACCTGTTGTTACCTACTAATTAAAATTTATTTTCAGCCGCGACCTCACAAACTAAGTGATTCAACTAGTTTTTAAGTTTTAATTGAGACGTTGCCCAAATTACTCCGATTCAATTTTGTCTGAAGATTAATAAAAAAAATCTATAGCACTTTAATTCTCGACGTCGATCAATTTTGTTGAATGTTGAAGAACATGCTATAACAGAAGTCTATTTACAAGAGAGAACAAGGTTATAACTGCCATTATATTTTTAATCGAATGTCAATTGCTCTTGCGAAATATTAAGTATGATTGACAGTTACAAAATGGGTGGACTAACTTTTAAAAGTAATTGATGTGTGTGTAAATATAGGTAGAGTTTTCAACAGTGGTAGAGCCACGCGGTAGCTTTTGCTGTCGCACAGATGGGCCGGCTCGAACCGGGGTGGTACCACGACCTCACAGAATACCAGCGTGAAGTAGAGGTTTACCACTGCGTTTCGCTTGGTGAGTGCAGGTGGCCGGAGGCCCTTTTTACTGGAAATGAGGCATTCCAACTTAGTCCTCACGGGTGACAACGCATCTGCATTTTGATTCGCAAACGAGGATAGATGTAGATGTCTATGGGCCGCAGCAACCACTTACCATCAGGTGGACTGTGTGCTCGTTTGTCACCCTTATCCTATAAAAAAAAAAAAAGACTAGCAACCAGCACAGATTCGCCTGGGTAGTATCTATTAATGTTATATTATTTAGATTTAAGATAACCATCAACACCATTTATTTTATTAAGTTTTCAATTCCTCGAAAAAAACTCCAAGTTCAAGTCAAATAGTAAATAGATACCCTCCAAAATCACTCCTGGCATTGATCTCTAGCTGTCCGTGAAATTTCATTAAAATCAGTTCAGCCATTTCGAAGATTTAAAAGCCGTGAGTAAATGGTACCATTTATGGTCTGGTGCTACCAATGTACCAATTTTTGGATTCGGTAAAGGGACATTCTAAGAGGTTTATTGATCAGGTATCTTCCAAAATATATTGTCGGCATCAGTCTTTACGTCCAAATATAATGCAGGTTTCTTCAAATCATGAATAGGCGTAACTTCTATCTAAAACTGCATCACCACTAACTATCACGGGAGACCGTAGTCATACATAAACTAATAAATTATAAAAAAAATACTAAGAAAATTGAAGCTACCTACTGAAATACCTCTCTTAAGATATAATTTGCTCAAAGAACCGCCTCAAAGATTGACGGTTAAGCTCGAATCAGAAGCAAAAAAGCTGGGAGTGTTGTCAGGGCGTTGCCATGAGGTTGGAGGTGGTTATTCATGGCTTCCGCAGCCGATAAGCTCGGCTTATCGATCGCAGTTGCTGTTACTTCAACAGACCGGTTTAAGTTACGGACGGTGCGTTTGGATACATCTAATTTAAATACATTTACGTTTTATTGCTAACGGCGAAATTTACCCTCTCAGTAATGAGATCATTGGCCCCAGTGCTGTGCAACAGTGGTACGTATGCTGTAATTGTACTTTTTTGTCAACGGTAACAATCATATTATAATGGATACGTGTTGAAATCTGACTTCAAATTAATATACAAAAGCTTTAAAAAAAATTAAAAAATCTTTTCTTCTTCTTAGCCCGTTCACTGCTAGAACCTTCTGTTGTACGGACGATTTTTTTTTACTTATTATAATACAGTGCTTGACCACAATCCCACCTGGTGGTAAGTGGTGATGCTGCCTTAGATAGTAAATCGCACTGTCTTAGCTTATTCACTCTTGCCTTGAAGACACCCAGATTGTATTCGAACGGAAAGATAGACGCCGGCAAATTATTCCACTTCTTTGCAGTGCGCATTACAAAAAACGAAGGAAACCATTTCGTTCTAATGCATGGAATATTGACAACAAAGGGGTGAAGACCCGCCTAGCGCCTGGTTATCCGATGGTGGAAAGGTGAGGGAGGAATTAAGGCGTGTAATTCTCCTTCCGTTTTGCCTTAATCGTCACACTTAATATACGAATTCACTGACGAGCGCAGCACTAGACGTTTTGCACCTTAAATTCTGCTTTCCGTTCCGACCAAGGAACTTTAAGTCTGGCGCAAACGAGATAGTTACACCGCCATCTATCGGAATTCTTTAGATATTACTGCATTGTTTACCCCCTAGTCGTCTATTAACACCGACAAGACAAACTGGTGACGGATTCTCATACGGAAAAATGCCATGTTGCAATCATAGTGATAAGAAAAATAGCATGCTATACTTACACCTTAGTCTGCAGGGCTTATAAAGCCATAATATCTATATTTTGATTCTTAATCAAGGATAAATGTAGAATTATGAGCCACATCATCCACTTACTCGTAGGTGGAGGGTATTCTTTTTTTATAGGACAAGGGTGACAAACGAGCACACAGTCCACCTGATGGTAAGTGGTTGCTGTGGCCCAAAGACAATCTAAATCTGTCCTTGATTACGTATCTAAATGAAGATGCGTTGTCACTCCTGAGGACTGAGATGGAATGCCTAGTTTCTAGTAAAAAGAGTCTCCGGTTCACTACACTCACCACACGAAACACAGCAGCATTAGGTTGCTACTTTACGCTGGCATTCTGCGAGAGCGTGTTCCTTCCCTGGTCGAGCCGAACCTTTCGTGCCACAACTATACTAATAATATAGCTGCGGCATGGCTCTACCACGTAAAGAACGTATTCGTCTGTCAACCTTATTTCTATGAAAAGCCTAGCAGATGATATTGCACTGGTGCTGGTTATTGCCAAGAATGTAAATATCAAATTTTTAATGATATGCCGGCGTCCGACGTTCCGTCCAATTACAAATAGGTATCTTCTAGGCATTGAATATGCCTTTGTATGCCAAAACAGTGTTATTTAACATCTAGGGCTTCCTTATCCCTAACCACCGGGTGGGATTGTAGTCAAGCACTGGTTAGAATAAGTAAAAAAGAAGTAAAAAAAATATCAAGAACTGTTCGTGTGAATATACCATGAAGAGGTGGTATATAAGAATCCACGACTCTATATCATCCACCGTTGGTGCCTCATAGAGCGACAGAGGGAAACTGAAACAGGAGATGAGCAGCAGTAATTTATGTTAAGGCAGCGGCATTATCCTGTTAAAAGCTCAATTAATACAAAAGACCACGATAGCCTACCCCCGTGTCAAGCATGGCAGCTATGGCAAATATCTACAAATGAGGCAATCTAAGTGGGAGGAGAGTATCCAATGTCAAATGAAATGAATTTGTGAATGATTTTAACTACAGAAATATTACAATATTCAAAATCAACAATACTACGGAATGTGCGGAAATGGCTTTGTTATAAGTTTTATTTCGATGATTATTCTAAATAATAATCTACATCTCTAAAATAAACCAGGCTAATATTTGTATATCGAAGTAGGTGTAGCGCAGCTGAATAGAAACTATTGTTTGTATACAAGACGTGGAACACGCTAACCGTTTATACGTTGCGACAACTTGCGTTGGTCACAGAAGCGAGAGTCAGCGGCCGAGACGTGTTTGACATCTTACTTGAGAGACTACTTTACAGAGATCCGACAACGTTTGTTTGACGTAGTCTCAAGGGAAAAAATAGGCTGAGATAACACAAGAGAAAGCTAATATTTTTATAACATTATGTAAAATGGAGAAAAATTCGCTCCACCATACTTTAGCAGATTAAACTGTAGACGAATAACGAACCTTATAAATTATTTTATAGAAGTAAGGACGACATATGAGTAAATTTTTCAAATGGTGGTATGTGGTTGCTGTGGTCCGTAAATACCTAATCATGGTTAAGAATAATGAAAAATGTGAAACTAGGTAATTTTTTTTGAATGAATGGATAAACCCATTATACTGTCCTTAACGACTCGTTAGCGCAGGGGTGATATCTGATGTTCTACTGCGGTGATGCGGGTAGAAGGTTCGATTCAGCTTAGACAAGTTTTCATAGTCTATTAATTAGACTATGATTTATTTTTGATTTATAATTGATTTATCAACGTAATACGCAGAAAAAGTGGCAACAAGCTCGAAGAATTGACGACCGATGGAAAAAAGAGGTCCTCGACAGACGAAACAGATGGCTTATGACATTTGTGGCAATCTTCAGAGAAGGCTTGTACTCAGCAGTGGACTCACAACGGGCTATGATGATGATGATGATTGAAATTCCATCATGACAAGGGGGTAATTCCCATAGTAAGGGCTAATATTTAAATGGTAAAACACACTGATTTTTATAATAATAACATTGCCAGCACAGTTGCACATAGCGATTCACTTAATTAAAGTTGATATTCATTGCAGTTAAATAATATAATGAATACTGCACGGCGTAAATGACACTGTAGTATGTGTGAAGACAGAAAAAAAACGAGTAGTATGTTCCAGTACCAAGAATAGAGCTATTAAATATACATGAATGCGGGAGCTTAAAAGTCCATTAGCAATGGAAATCGTCTGGTCAAGACAAACAGGAACTAATTTATTGATAGAAAATGAATCAGTGATAAATTTAATTAAAAAAACATTACTTGTGCATGCTTGCTGTCATTACTCTTTTAAATTAAAAATATCGCGTTCTTAGTGTATAAACTGTTATACTTTTAACACGTTTTTATTAGCTAGACCTGTTATAGAATATGGGTGACAAACGAGCACATAGCCCACCTGATGGTAAGTGGATGCTGTGGCCCATAGACATCTAAATTCATTCTCAATTAAGAATCAATATGTAGATGCGTTGTCACCCCTGAGGACTAAGATAGAATGCCTCATTTCCAGTAAAAAGGGTCTCCGGTTCTCTACACTTACCATAAGAATCACAACCACATTAAGTAGGTACTTTACGTTGGTATTCTGTGAGAGCGTGGTCCCACCCCGGTCGAGCCGACCCATTCGTGCTACAACCATAACATAGCTGCAGCGTGACTCTACCACGTATATGAATTAATTTTCAACGTAATGCGATTTACAATCTAACTAGGGCTTCATCACCACTTACCAGGTGAGGTATTGGTCGAACACTGGCTTATAACAACTAAAAAAAATGTTCACCCACCTCCAAATCTCTGAATACCACTACAGTCTGCCATTATAATAATTGACACGACCGATTATCATTTTAAGCGTTTTATGAATAAAAATTGTTTCTAAATCAAATCATATTACCGTAAGATTACAGTTTTAAACCAAGACGAAGACGAAAGATTCACTTATGTTCATCGAATAACAGTTAGATATATGTTCATTCATTCATTCATTACATTCCATTAAATGAGAGCATCCACGACTTTTTCTGCCACCAGGGCGGCGCCACTTTACAGTGAGGTAAAATATTTGACAGATTTCATAGCGCGGACGATATTGTCTTAGGAAAATGTAATCTTTAAGGTTTCTTTCTGTATTATAAGTTATATTTTATATTAATTACATTAG
This sequence comes from Parnassius glacialis, assembly GCA_033319125.1. Taxonomy (NCBI): domain Eukaryota; kingdom Metazoa; phylum Arthropoda; class Insecta; order Lepidoptera; family Papilionidae; genus Parnassius; species Parnassius glacialis. The sequence continues at coordinate 15,219,130 of JAVANC010000007.1, read as the reverse complement.
AAATGAATAAACCAAACTATAAATATAACTAAAAGTAGATTTTTTTTTAAAAGAGTTATAAAGTGCAAAAAATTAAAAATTAAACCACTGACGCACTGTGTTGTGTAATAATATAATACTCTAGATAATGATAAACTATTATTTAAAACGAATTTCTCAATTAACTGACAATAACAAAAAACTTTACCTCAGTCACAGCTAGCGACATCTGGTGAGTGGAAGATTATTAGCCTTCATTGCGCTATAATTTCACTAGGATGATAACAGCTCAAGGTCAATACGTGTTTTTAATTATTTTAACACGCCTTTATACGCCTTTATAAGAACATAGAACAAAATTTTTTAATTCTTCCTTCACAGTTCAGGCTATTCTCCTCTGGAACGCTTTACCCGCTGATGTCAAGAAAGTTACGAATAAGCTTTTGTTTAAAAGATTGGTGCGACAACATTATCTAGAGGTAAACAACAATTAATTGCCTTCCCCGTTTTATATATATAATATATTATATATATTAATATATTATATGTGTATTTATAATTTATATATTTATATTTATTTATGTATATATGTGTGTGTTGTGTGTATGTGTATATATATTTACATATGTGTGTTGGTTATGTATACTGTATTTATATAATGCAATTAGGTAGTTTTTGTATTGTGTAATCTATTTATTATAGCTGAACTGTCTTTTATAACTTATGTTTTATTATTGTCCTTAACTTGCACCTGCCAACATCTTTATTTATTCCATTTTTCGTCGGGTTGACTGGTAGAGAATGCCATAGGGCATTAAGTCCGCCCTTTGTAACCCCTAGTTGGTGTGTTGCAATAAAGGATAAATAAATAAATAAAAAAAATAAGCTTGACCTGTATTCATGATGTATAAATTGAATGAATTTTAATAGAATTTTAATAGAGTTTTCATCCACTTTCAGACAATTGAATAATCTGAAATTTTGCAGAGGTAACAAAAATCGATCACAATAATTTCATAACTATGACCTATTTTTCTCACTAGGATAATCACAGTTCAAAATCAGTACAGGTTGTTTTAGTTTTTCGTAACTCGTAAAGTCTATACTCTAATTTTATTAATTTCTCAACTTTTTTACAACCAATATGGAATACCTCACAGCCTGTTATTATACTGGCTCTCTATAAAATTCAGACCGGAACACAGAAGTGTGTATGCACTGTTGCTTAGCGCTAGAAGTAGATAAGAAGGTGACACCAAAACAGAAGCATACCTAAGCAGAAAATTACTTCTAAAGACTAGTTTTAAAATACGGTAAAAACGATAATAGAGCTACTTCATTTCTTAAGTGGACTACAACGAGACAAAATTGTTTGCAAGTATTATTATTTTATAATAGGCCTCAGTAAAAAAGGTAAATTATTTATAGGTCTAATGCTTTATAACACTCAGTAAGACGTGTGTTACCGGCAATTACATTTGCTATGTTAACACGCAGTATCCGTCGCCCCAGAAAGAATCTGGTCGACAATTTTTTCGAATTCCGATCGACGACTTCATAGCTATCTTGACTAAAACATAATTTCACATAGCAGTGACACAGTATATTCGGCTGGTGACTTATCTTCTTATAATGCTGTGATAATTGACTTATTTTGATATTGTTTCCATTTTTTTAACTATTTCCTTACTATATGAAATGTGAAAACAGACGACATTAGTGTTTTTCATTTCATCTAGAAATCCTAGAAATATATATATATATATATATATATATATATATATATATATATATATATATATATATATATATATATATATATATATATATATATATATATACAATATTTTTAACCCTTTCTATTTGTTATTGCTCTTATATGACTATCGTTTTTTTTGCCTGATGTTGACTGAGCGAGAATACGCTATGGCTTAATGCCATAGCGTATTCTCAGTATTATAGTCCGGCATATGTACTACTTTGTGTATGAAAGTTTAAATAAATAAAATATAAATAAGGAGTGGCTATTGGTTTAGGATTCTACAACTAACATCGCATGCCTCTATCTCTAAAAATGTTGAGTATTCATACTCTGTTTAACATTATTAACCATCAATAATAATCACTTTACGCTTGCTTACTACGATTAAAACGAGCTCCTACCATCCACAACCGATCCATGGGAAACCATAGATATATAGATATAATAATAGAAGGAGATATGCCCGGTAGTTGAAAATGTATCGGAACCCGGTGTCTCCAGTTGGTCCCTACCACATGAGTAAAGGAACCGACCAGAGGGGAAGCTACATATTACAAACGTCTCGCTACGGGTACACCCACACATAGCGCAGCGATGTGTGCGTGAGCTCTCACAGACAGGTTCACCGACGCTCCGTCAGGGTACAAACCGGTTTGCGCCGGCTCAGTCAGAGTGTGAATGAAAGGGCTGTTGGTCACGCGCATTGAAATAAATAGACGAATAATATTTCGTGATTTTATAGATCAATAAATCTAATAATTTTTTTTACAATTAGAGTTAAGTTTAGATATTGTGTACTATAAAATAAGACATTATAGATTTATAAATATATAATTAAAATAAAAAAATATTAGATAATTAGTGTTTGTATAAGCTAAATACCTAAGTTGTACACTATGTATGAAAAATTCGAAAGAAAATAATATAATACCCAGACAGTGGTGCAGTTAGTGTTAGTGGTATTAGTGCTGGTGATGGTAATGGTGGACGGTGATGCTGATTGTGCGGTGTTGGTAGCGGTGGAAGGTGGTGCTGTACGTGTTGGTAATGGTGTCAATGATTGTGGTGGTGCTGGTAGTATCATTGGTGGTGGTGGTGGTGGGTAGTGGACCACCACTGGCACTATCACCACGACCAGCATCACCACCACAGCCCTTACTACCGCCACCATAATCCTGGTAGTATCATTGGTGGTGGTGGTGTATCAACACCACCACTGCCCACTACCATCATCACAGTCCTTACTAATACCATCTGATTTTTTGTACTCATGAATACGTTGTATTACGAAAATGATATTGATAGAAATATAGATATTTTTTCCTTAAAATTTTCACATGCATCAGGTGATAACCCTATCAGAATAGGTATAAATTTTCGACGTTGTTAGAAAGCTTCCCCTCTGGTCGTCTTCTTTACTCTGTGTCCCTACCACCCGCCTACTACTACACTTGCAGATCAGTAAAAGCAATAGATACGAGGTCGCGCACACACCCGCATTTTATAAATCAGAACGTACTACACAATCAATTATAAACCGTATCCCTACAGAAACAGCGTGCATTTACCATGCACCGTACTACTTACTCACACAAAAATTTTAAAAACAAAAGTCATTTATTTTACATATACATTAGTGATTGACTAAATTGGAAAGTTATCGATTCTCTTCCATATATACTAAAATTGCACTAAAATTGAAAATAAAATAAATAAAAAACGATATGCACAGGAAACTATATAATAAAAATAAACAATTTGTAGTTAAACGTAAATTATTAAGTACCTAACCTACCTAACAAATACAATTAAAAAAATCCGGTTATGTTGGTTTAGATTGTCATAGCGTAATAAAAAAGTAGGTATTTTGGCATATGGTACTAGTTTTTGTAGGAAACCAGTTTAGTGGCCTTCCTGTGGCATCAATTCATTTCTTTTTTAAATTAGCATCTTTTGGGAAGCTGAAAATGTACGATAATAATTTATTTATCATTTACATATATCCTACGCAATTTCTTAACCTCACCATGTACCTGGCAAGCTTTTGTTAAAAAACCCCTGGTTGGTTAAGATATTGTTAAATATATAAAAACACACACACTCATGCATAATAAATAAATAGCCAGGAGAATTATGTTGACTTATTTTTAGCAAAAGTCACTAATATAATATTATCTGAATTCTGAACCATGCCAATTAGGTATAATAACGCATTCGAAGCTTTTGAAAACATAAAAGTATGGAATTAACACGAAGATAAGGCATAATATACTATAACTCAACCCAAAACACTTCGCCCATGATTAATCTAATTATTTAAGCAACTTACTTTATGATCGCTAGTTACGAATTCAGTGTAGTAAACGGTGAAAATAATCAAAATAATTAAATACCATAATGTCACATCAGTCTTCCCACCGGGCTGAAACAGTTGACAAATTGAAAGAATAAACTGTAATAGCAATTCTCCAATCGACTTTGTTGTCGATAGCATACGTTAGTGGATCTGCGCAAGCACAACACTAACTCATCGCAAGATACAGTGGCCGTACTACACGATGCATCCCCATAAATAAAGTATCGTTTTGTCATATTTACATTGCTTGTTCAGTCGCTTAGCGATATACAGAAGTAGTGCTTAAGGAGCAATGTATTTACTACAAAATAGTACCGTTGCAGTGATATTTGAAAACAAAAATAACGCATTAAGAGCAAAAAATATTTTACGATTTGTTGTTTTTCATGATTTTAAAGATAAAGATAGTAAAATACTTGTTCTTACATATGGTAAGTGATTCCATGATCTACAAAGATTTTGTTTTGGCTTCGGTTTTTACAAGAAACCACTGAACGGCATTCTGATATTGTTTCACGAATACGGTTGAAAGTATACTAATACGCAAAGACGGCCATTTGAATAGAACCTGAGCATTTTGATCATATCGTGCGGACACAGACACGCCCCCTTACCACTTCTCCTCTATTTAATATTTCTATGTGGGAAACTCATTCCGTAACACCGTTTATATTATTTTTTAATATCATTAATAATAATAATCTCAAAATAACAAAGACTCGTTACCTAGAAAACAGTCGTATACAACCGGCTCGCAGCCAAGTTCAATTACCTGTAACAAAAAAAAAATAAAAAATATACATTTAATAAAATTGGTTGAACAAAAAATACGATCTCGTTACGAGATATCAATTTAGACTTAAAGTTCTTGTAATATATGTGTAGCATACGGTAGCAAAAACAAAAACTACTGAACGATACAAACACGAGACTGTATCGACAAAAGAGCCTACAAGTCATGATCAAGATAGTAATAATATTTTATAGTATCAGGCACCTGTTGTCTCTGATATCGTATATCATAGAGTTATTTAGTTCAAACAAATTAGAAGCAAGGGACACCTTAAGTAGATTTTCAACTGCATTTAAACACTAATCATCCCTCGTACGCGCTTCTTTATCTTCGTCAGCCTCTCCGGTTGTAGGGACAATTTGCTTAATCGTCACACGCTTAGCAGGTGAATTGAGGATCGCAGTATCGTTTTGCATCATAAACGTTGTTCCGCGTCACTGGTGCCGTGAATGCTCTGATGACAACAACATGGCCATAACATCTTTCTGATTTTTCAACGTAATGTGGTGATGGAATCTCTAATGTCGCTAACATACGGCACGTTCGCGCTTAATAATATAACATATTTTTTATTGATCTGATATTCGGCATTAATAACATATTTGTAACACACGGCTAAGTAGGAAAAATGTTATAATCAAATGTATTTGTATATTATGTTTAAAATAACATAACTTTGATATCAATATATTAGAAAAACTACAATTACGATCAAGAACTTGCAAGACAGATGAGAAGATTAAAATTTATATAAAACCTCTTTAATAATCATAAATTACTACATTTTAACGTTCGTAAACATTTACATATATGAATTCGGTGCAAGAAAACCTGTTTTCGTCATACGATATAAACGAGATGGCTCATAACAATTTCCAGCTATCGATGCCCATCTTCAAGTCTAGACCACTGCATTGTTGGCATCATCCAGTGTCCAACGACCCCGGGGCGTCTACGTCAATCCACTTTACACTTTACAAAAGCTCGGGACATCGCCTTGTGTGACTCACAACCATTACGTATTTGATTTAAGAAAATTGAAAGAAAAACATTATCAATTTTAGCGGGAAACTGGATGGGATAGTAACTTACATAAAATATGTTATAACACACGTTAAATATGTTATCTTTAAGATGTCCGTGTGTATGACGGACGGACAGAAGACATGTCGTAATTAATTTATCAATGAAAAACTAATTTATCTTAGTTAAGCTAAATTTCGTATTATCAATTTTGTTACAATTTATTAAGCTACGATGGTGTCGATCATATAATATTACGCTGGCTTGTAATAGTTATAATATTCCTGCGAATAAAGTTAGATGTAATTGCTCTAAACAGTTCTCTCAACGAATCACGAGAGCGTAAGTTATAATTTGCAAATTGTGCGAGACGTCTGGTACTGCAATCGTCAATCCGACTGGTAAGCGTGACAATTTTAGCAAATCCTTTCTGTAAAGGGAGAGGCCAATAACAGGCCATGACCATGGCATTTACAAGTTAATGAAGAGGAAGATGTTTTTATTCTAACCTTCTCTAGTTGTTCTAATCATTACAATCGGTGTAAAGACGCGTACACGTTTGTTATGTTGATAGACAAAACAAAAATATTACTTGTAGATAAGATACGAAAAAATAATAAAACTACGTGATAAGATGTAACAAATATTAACACATGTATAAAATGTACAATTAAATCCATTATTTCATAAGTAATAAAATATATTCAAATATAGAGTAAATAACTATTGCATGATTCAAACATATACAGCAAATACCTTTACTGAAATTATGAAAAAAGGATGTATAAACATGTTCCAGAATTTAAAATTTAAAATTTTGTACAACCGGATTCAATATAAATTATTAAGAATAACTCAAAGACTATTCATCAAAACTTGATATAATTTATGCCATCAAAAACGTAACTTGTAAAAAAAAACTAAGTCTCGCAACTCAGTCCTTCTACCGTAAAAAGTTGTGAGATCCTTGTAATACCAAGTCGGTTAATTTATTCTGTCCCTACTTAAGGGTCCTTCTGTCTCAAGTTATTACGTAATTAGCTAAACTAACAACATGTTATAGTGACCATATCAATATTAAAAAAAATTTGTTTTAAATAAATAGATTGACTTGACAATCGCAGAAAACACAATGTATCTCACAAGTAATACATATTATATTAAATTAGATTGTTTAGTGCTGTGATTTACCACGTGCTCGGCGAAGAAAGAAAACATCGTGAGGAAATCTGCACGTCTGAAAAAAAATCGAAGACGTGAAGTCAGCATGGGGCAAACAAAAACAGCATTAGGATTTACAAAGGCTGTAACTTTTTTGTATATTACGCTTCTTTATTAGCGAAGGTGTTAGCAATAAACATATTTTTATAAATCCTAATTGCTCTAGGTCAGGGTTTCCCAACCTTTTTTGATCAGTGACCATTTTAATTTCTTTGTTGTTAGCAGGGACCACAAGTTAAAAGAAAAAACTATGTTAATCTAACAATAGATTTAAATTACAACTTTTAACATGATTATAATAATAATAATAATAATAATAATTTATTTCAGACCCACATATAGTCCATAATTATGTTAGTAATTAGCTTAACCTATGTTAGTCTTAAATTATTACACACTCATTTTTAATTTCAATTATTTTTATTTTCGACACCCCATGACACCATGCGCATGCAGGTGCATACGCATCCAGTGTCCTAGGATGGGACAATCAAATTTATCAGATATTGCCCTCAGAATGCTATTGGAGCTCCCACGAACCCTGCGCATGAGGGATGCGATTCTCTTTCGAATAATAGCATGAAAGTCATCCGTACGGTACACTGCAAACATCTCTGAAGCGCTACAGTACCGCGGAAGTCCCATCAGCACCCTGAAGGCATTATTATATTGTACCCGAAGGGCACTGTAGGCTCTCTGCGTATACTTAACCCATAGACTGCACGTGTAAAATGACTGACAAAAGGCTTTGAAAAGTGTTATCTTAACTTCTTCTGTACAGCGTGCAAAGCTACGGGACAGCATGTTACAGCGAACCGCTGTAACATGCTGCAACATATTTAAATCTTTCGCGGACCATATTTATGTTCTTGCGGAATCACTGCTCTAGATCATGCACATTAAGGATCGTAAAATTATACAATTTCTAATATATGATAATTACACCTCTTCGTTTTACGACTTTATTATGGGTCCGAGTTCGAAGACCGTCTCAAAACTGTTAAAAGTCATTCACTTTGTCGAGTGCACATAAAACGAAACTACATTTACACAAACTTATTACTTGTAGAGTTATCTGAGACATATGATTTCATAAATGTTTTAATTGGTTTCTCAAAAACTGTTCCAAATATAGATACTAGTACAATTTCATCACATTACACAAGATATTTTGCTGGCTACGCTCATTGTCTATTGTTGTAATAAAAATCTGTAAAAATGTATATATATATATATATATATATATATATATATATATATATATATATATACCCTTTTGATTTCCTTAAGAAGTCTTACAAATTTTATACACTAATGGAATGCAACCTTGCAAGTTTCCCCATTTACCCTTATAACGTTTTCACCCTTTTAGTAATATTATTTGCATTTAATTTTTGAAAAACATTGTTCTTAAAATGTTAATACCTTACTGTTTTTATTAAATATTAACTGAGAATGAAGAAAGATGATTGCAAAAATGTTCCTTACCTATTACTTGGTGTTGCTAGCTGTCCTTTAAAAGTCCTAAAGTCCCGTCAGAAATGTGCATCTTTATATTTCCTGAACGAGATTAGAATGGCTCTCCAGCACCTTAAAAACGGCAAGGCCCCAGGCGAGGATGGAATTACAGCGGAGCTTCTGAAAGCGGGTGGAAAAGACCGGTACTTGAAGTCCTTCAGAAGCTCTTTAATTCCGTCCTCCATGGTGGCGTTACACCGGAAGCGTGGAACAGAAGTGCGGTGGTCTTGTTCTTCAAGAAAGGTGATAACGCTCTCTTGAAGAACTACAGACCGATTTCCCTTCTGAGCCGCGTCTACGTGCTGTTTTCCAGTCTTTACGAATCGTCTCGCGCGCAGACTTGACGACTTCCAGCCTCCCGAACAAGCCGGTTTCCGAAAGGGCTTTAGCACCATAGACCACATACATATCCTTCGGCAAATTGTACAGAAGTCCGAGGAGTACAATTTGCCATGTCTAGCGTATGTGGACTACGAGAAAGCCTTTGATTCCGTCGAAATTGGGCGTGGCTGCAGTCCCTTCAGCGGTGTCAAGTTGACTTTCGGTATATTGAAGTGCTGAAGTGTTTGTACAGTAGGTCTACGATGACTATCCGAGTACAGAATCAGAGTACGAAACCTATTCAATTGCAGAGAGGTGTAAGACAGGGTGATGTCATATCCCCGAAACCCTTCACCGCTGCATTGGAAGACGTTTTCAAGCTTCTGGACTGGAAAGGATACGGTATCAACATCAATGGCGAGTACATCACTCACCTTCGATTTGCCGACGATATAGTCCTTATGGCAGAATCGCTGGAGGACCTAAGCACTATGTTCAATGACCTCAATAGTGTTTCCCAACGGATAGGTCTTAAGATGAACATGGACAAAACAAAGATCATGTTTAATGTCCATGTCACATCTATGCCGGTAGTTGTTGGGAACACTAAGCTCGAAGTTGTTGACGAGTATGTTTACCTCGGACAAATAGTCCGACTAGGTAAGTCCAACTTCGACCGAGAGGTCAATCGACGGATTCAACTCGATCGGGAGTTCGGGAAATTACGGCACATCTTCTCGTCAGGTATGCCTCAAAACTTGAAAACGAGACTGTACACCCAGTGCGTGTTGCCAGTGTGACATACGGAACTGAGACGTGGTCCTTCACTGATGGCCGGATGAGGAAGCTCAAGGTCGCTCAGCGAGCTATGGAGAGGGCTATGCTCGGAGTTTCTCTGCGTGATAAACTCAGAAATGAGGATATCCGCAGTGGAACCAGAGTGACCGACATAGCCCAACGGATTAGTAAGCTGAAGTGGCAGTGGGCCGGCCATATAGCTCGAAGAACCGACAACCGATGGGGAAGAAAAGTACTAGAGTGGCAGCCTCGTACCGGTAGGCAAAGTGTAGGGCGATCCCCCACGAGATGGAGTGACGACCTGGTAAGACATGCAGGAAGTCAATGGATGCAGGTGGCTCAGGACCGTGCTTTGTGGCATTCCTTGGGGGAGGCCTGTGTTCAGCAGTGGACTTATGAAAGGCTGTAATGATGATGATGATATTGCCTGAAAATATTTTCAATTATATAATATTAATCACAACCGAACACTATGTATTGATCGAATATTTACGATAAATATTACGTTAGTCTTTCCTGCTCTCTTAAGATGTACAAATCACTAGTGAACCATTTTATCTGCACTATTCGTAACGTGGCATCACTCCAATTAACGGAAGATACTTTATAAATTTTTTATTGGTTCAATGGGTAAAATTCATCCAGGCGGATGTTCCAATTCCGAGGATCAATGTATCAATGTTCCGCAAAGTAGCACCCGGGTGTTACACAAATACCCGAGTGCTACTTTGTTGTAGTTGTAGTGCTATATTTTTTTTTACTTACACAAGTAATGATGGCATTTTTATTAAAGATTAACTGTATGTACACTTAGATTTGATTTTTTACAACAGCTTCTAGCGGATGTCAACTAATGTAACTTGTTGTTCTTAAAATCGGTGTATTTGCGTACATGCGTTGTCACTTCTTAGGATTAGGATGGATTGTCTGACAGTGTGTAATTACATATTTTATTATTTTGAAAACAGGCATTCATTTGTTTTTTCCTCATTATTTTTTTCTTTGGCGTCGCTCATTACCACACAATGGTAAACATGAAATATCGGTATAATTACAAGTACGAGTTCTACCGTGACACCAGTGCTGCAGAAACAGCTCGAAGGATTAATGATTTGTACGGCGCTGGTGTCGCAAAATAAAGCACGGTACGTTTTGGTTTCAACGTTTTCGTTCTGGAAATTTCGACCTTCAGAACCAACCTAGTGGACGGCAAGAAACCAAAGTGGAAAATTAAGAAATAAAGGCTATTGTGCAAGCGGATCCATCACAAAGCACATCAGAGATAGCTGCAGGCTTCGGGGTAAGTGATAAAACTGTATTAATCCACTTGAAGCAAATGGGGAAAGTAAAAATTTTTTAACGATGGGTACCTCATGAATTGAGTGAATAGAACTTGCAAACACGCGTCGACTGCTGTGTTACTTTGCTCAACGGACACAATAATGAAAGAATTTTAAACCGGATCATTACTTGTGATGAAAAGTTAATACTGTTAAAAGTGTTTGCACACAAAAGATAAGTTGGCTGATCCCTGGAAACCCAGCCAAATCCTGCCCTAAACGAAAATTGACTCATAAAAAGTTACTTGTGAGTGTTTGGTGGACTAGCGCCGGTGTCGTTCACTACAGGTTTCTAAAATCTAGCCAAACGATTACGGCTGCTTCACGACAACGCAAGACCACACACTGTCAAACAAACAACCACTAAGTTAGATGAGCTACAATTGGAATGTCGGCGACATCAACCGTACTCCCTGGACCTTGCTCCAACAGATTACCATTTCTTCCGGAATTTGGACAACTTCTTACAAGGAAAACAATTCAAATCCGATGCGGCAGTCCAAACCGCCTTCGAAGAGTTTATTGATTCTCGCCCCCATGTTTTTTTTTAGTAACGGGTTTTTTTTAGTAACGATCAATGAACTACCTATGAAATGGCAAAAGTGCATAGATAACAACGGTGCATACATTGATTAATTAAATATATTTTATAAAAAAAATTGACTTTATATTCCTCCCAAACAAAACGCCAATTTCATATGTAAGGACCTATTATTATGTAATTTATAACACGACGTCATTTTGTCTTTAATTTAAACTACAGTTTTCAATACATTATTCTAAAATATAGAAAATATACATATATATACATATATATTAATAACAGCTGGTATTTCCACGTTAGGATACGGGTCCAACTTAAAAATGACCCCACTCTTTGGCCACTCTCGTCACGTAAACCATTTTCGTAGACAGCATAGCAAACTTTTATTTAAATTATAATAGAAAGCTTTCGATGTCTTCGTAGCATACAAAATCAAGGGAGAAGATTTAGTTCTCCCTAATTTTATGTTATAAATTTACATTACTATATGGAAGTGAAAAGAGCCGTGGTTGCACAAGGGCAGGGCCGACCTCTTTAATTTTGATAGTAAGCGGGCAACCTGACTTGAATGCCCAATGCCGTCATACTGCACGACGGCAGTACTGCCGTCACACGCTAAAATTGTTAATTACATGTTAGAGAATTAAATATATTTCGAAGTTATTTGAAACCACACCTCAGGAGTGCAGTGGTCTCTACGTGTTCCATTTCGTTCTCAAAAATAGGAACTTAGAAATAACGATATCCCAAGTAGAACCATAGTAACCGACATAGCCGTAGACATTAGTAAGCTGAAGTGGCAATAGGCCTGCCATATAGCTCGAAAAACCGACAACCGATGGGGAAGAAAGGTTCTCGAGTGGCAGCCACGTACCGATAGGCGAAGTTGTGGGCGGCCCCCAACTAGATGTAGTGACGACCTTAAAACATGCAGGTGACTCAGGACCGTGCTTTGTGGCATTACTTGGGGGAGGCCTATGTTCCGCAGTGGACATGTGAAGGGCCGTAATGATGAGAATGATTATGATGGGTGGAGGCTCTTGCCTATCTGAGAATTAATAAATAAAGGTTATTTATGTTTTTTAATTAGCTAGGTACTTTAATTGCGAAAAGACACAGATAATAAGTAATCATCAGCCTGCGGCTGTCCACTGTAGAGTAAAAGTATTTTTGGTTTTGGGCGGTAAGTATAGTGTAGCCCCCCCCCCCCTCCTCCCTCCTGAAAAAGCGACGACCTGATAAGAGAAGCGGGAGCTCAACGGATGCAGGGGCTTGTGGTATTCCTTGGTGGATTTGTGAAGAATAATATTTGTAATACCAAGGCGTCTCTGCAGCAAGCGAAGAAATGCAATTCTTTTCTTTCCACTGATGTTAATCATTTTAATCGATCTAATACAAAACATCCCGTGACACAGTTACTCGTGAAAGAGCAATTATTGCAGCGCGAAAACAGTTAGCGAACAAAGACGGCGCGTGGGCGATGTGAAGCAGCGGGTCACTCATGTCGTGTACAATACACGCGCGGGTCGTCGACCGCTCTTGTTGATGTATAGAAGTTAATGACCACGGTCTAGAATTACTAATTGCCGGAGGAGTTTAATGACGTTCGGTGATGATGGTGTGATATACAGTCCTTTTAACTTCGATATATGAACGCCTTTTATGGATTAACAACAAGATCTTCGCAATGAGACTTGATCTTCAAGGGTGTCTTTTAATGTAATAATGTAGGAGGAGGTTTGCTCAAAATCGTTATATAGAAAAATGAAGCAATTTGATAAATCGAACGTAAATATTTTTTGTTTAAAATAATAACCAACGTTTTCTAGATTGAGCAAAAATTCTAAAAAAAAATCGATTATTTTGGATCGATACCTCACTGCTGTGCTAAAAGGAGAAGGAAGTTTGTTGTGACTATTTCAACGACCTCCGCCATTACATCAGATTTGATAGACCACAAATCCTTGCAAAAGAACACCGATTCCTACCAAGGATGATACGCGAGGCTATTGAAATTAAAAAACATCCTAATTTCAATAGAGAAGATGGATGGGTGCTGCCATCTGCTTGGGATCCTATAATTAACAAAATTAAATCCAAACCCAAGCATAACACTGCAAGACTTCAGGATACTGTAAGTTCATTCTGCGTAAATCGAACCAAAAATTAATATTAAAAAACTGAAGGTAGCCGGGCTAACTGTGACATCGGGACGTCAAACATCTCAGTCCCCCCCGTGACCATGGGTTGCTATAAAGTACTCGAAACGTCGGGAATAATAATAATAAAATAAACGCGATAAACTCCGTAAAAAACAGTTTTATTCAATCCTTATATTTTATTAAGTTTTTATTTATTAAGTTTCGAATAATATAACATTTTAACACACCTCTAAAAAAATTTTTACCAAATTTAATTCACATTTCAGTTTTTTAATCCACGCACAAGCTATGTCAGAGGACAACGCTCCAGTGAGCCTGCAGGTCAATGATGGTGATGGCGGAACTTCGGTTGACTCACGCATACAACCTGTTGCAGTTAACGGACCGAATCACTTCATATATCGACACAGTGAACATTGGCAAATAATACTTGCAGCAAATATTGCAAAATGCAAAGTTTTTACGTAGTAATCTTTAAAATTACCACTAAATAAAACTAGAAAGTCTGCTGTCTGTTCCGATTTCGACTATGTCTTATTTCTTATTTTACCGTAAATTACAGAAATTGAAGCATTATTAGAGCAGGATTAAAAATTTATCGTGGCAATAAAATATCAATATAGAAAGAAAATTGGGAGGATAGAGGCAGTAAAATAAAATTAACTGACATAACCCAACGGATCAATAAGCTTGAGTGGCAATGGGTCGGCCATATAGCTCGAAAAAAACGTCGTATTGACAAGCGCAATGTAGGGCGATCGATCTGATGATACATATACTTAGTCGATGTATGCAAGTGGTTCAAGACTGTGTTTTATGACATTTTTCAGGCATATGTTCATCTGAGAACTGTGTTCATCTGAGAACTATGATTAACGAATCATAGTGAATAATTTACGAGCCATTAAATAATGTAGCTGCGTTTATAGGTCTCACTGTAAAGTACCGTGCATTTTTCGCTTTAGTTAGCAGAAGCATTCGAATTAAGTATTAGAGATCGAAATTGTGACGTTATTTGTACTTTGAACCGACGACGACAAGACAAGGGCATTGACTATGATTGGCAATATAAGGTCCGCGTAGGTACTAGGTAATTTAATAAAAAGTCTAGACTCTAAACTACCGCAACTTTTACCTATAAGTCGTCATTATTACTTACAAGACACAATTTACTTTTTTCTAATTCCATCATTAATGTACAAATAACGAGTCACCAAAATAAGTGACTCACGTAGGTAGAGGAGGTGATCGGAATTTGTCATCAAAACAGGAAAACAATCAGCCCGTAATAGATCATGGACACTTTTTAAAATACCGAAACAAAAAAGGACTAAGTAAACTTACGAGTAACTTGGGAACAGAAGTTGAGTAAAATTTAGGTTATTATAAAATTAAAACTACTATTAATTTAACTATTATACAATATATTATACAACGGCAAACTTTCAGTCTTGGTCCTCAGGTGTGATAATTAAAAAAAAGTATCTGTATTTTGATTCTTAATCTACTATAGACGTAGGTATCTAAGGCCCACTTTAATACAATTATATATAGCATATTGTAGCAGAGGATTTATTAAGGATTAAAAAAAGGAATATAAATATAGTACGAAGCAGATATTTATCGATGGTTTAATATTTTTTGCAGACTGTTTCATCACCAGCTTTTTATATTTTATATTAAATACATTTTTCGACAAAGGCCTTTCTAGGGAAATACTAGATGATAAGCATTTCTTGGAAGTTCTCCCAAGTCCATCTCACTCTGCTCGGCAAGTGCGTACTTTGTTTATTTCTTCTTTTAAATTTTTTGTTTCCTATCGTTATTATATAAAAAGAATTGTTCTCATCTTCTAGTGTATTTTTGTTTCATTGTAATGTAATAGATTTTATGGAGCATAATTTGTCAATAAGTCAATAAATATTTCAAGCTATGTAGGCGACTACAGTTTTTAAATTTATTCAATTGTTAGTAGTCACCTTGAGGTGGGGGCGTAAGGCAGTCGATCACCCATAAGGCAACTATAAGTATGCCAAGTCTTATTGCTTCCGATAGATGGCGGTAAAGTCACTTCGTTTACGTCAGACTTAAAATACCCAGACTTAGCGAAGGAAAGTAGCGTTTAAGGTGCAAGGCGCATGTTACTGGTGCTAACGTCAATTCACCTGCCAAGGGCCAAGCGTAGGTACTTACTGCCTGTATCGTGAGAGAGAACGAGAGAGGCTTCTGTCCAGCAGTCTATGCTGCTGTGGACTTTTACAAGCTGATAATAATGATTTGTTGTAATAATGTAATTAAAAGTAAACATTACAAAGTGCATTCCCGTATGATTATGAATTGTTTTCGGGAAGATGTTGCCTATCTAATGTTTCACTTTCCCTCTGTCGCCTCTTACGACTCACACGGGACGATATATGTTACACGGGATAGTGGATATTGTCACACCACTACACCATCGTTTATGTGCATTAATATTACTTGTAATTAATATTTTACTTTTTTTAGGGAGCTAAATGACTGTTAAGTTTTTCTATGATAAATAAGTTCACGAAAGAATTTTCAAGTTCGGTCGACAATTTAAAATGTACCATATTTTTGCATTGACCTCGACAAAGTACAACGTTAAGCTGATTGTTTTCCTTTTGTTTCATGAGAAAAAGGCAGTGAACTGTAACAGAGTATTGAACTCCGATAAATGAAGTAGTTTTATCATTTAATCCAATCGCCGATATAACCATACTTTTTAAATTTATTACTACCTACATACTCTTTAATTTATTCTTCTTTAAATGGGTTCATTGCTCGACAACAAAAATGTATGACGAATCATTTGAATTAGGAGCTTTCTGAAGTCAAGGACGACATAGAATAATGTTACTCGAAAACTATTTATAAACTAAAGGAACTCCATCTGCGGCTGGTCGTTTCTGCTGGTGAAAAGAGAGTTGGCTCTTTACTGGCTCAAAGGCTAAGTATAGCCATTCATCGGGTAAATACAGCCAGCGTTCTTGGCACGATACCGCGGGGAGTAGGACTGTATAATTAAAATGTATTTATTGCTTTTCGAAGTATTGTCCGCGAAATTTAACACATTTTTCCATACGATGGAACCAATAATTGAAGCAACCATTCCACTCGGAAGTTGGGGTCTCCAAAATGGCCGTTTTGTAGGCGTCCACAGCTTCTTCAGGTGATGAAAACCTCTGTCCACGCAATTTATTCTTTATTTTAGGGAAAGTATAGAAATCATTAGGGCTTAGGTCGGAGCTGTACGGCGGATGGTCTAATAATTCTATGTTTTCTTGCTCTAAAAACTCTTTTGTTCTGTGTGCGGTGTGAGAACTCGCATTGTCGTGATGGAGGATGATGCGGCGGTTGCAGTTCTCTTTACGGAGTTCAGAAACGACCTGTGGCAAATAATTGCTAGCATACCATTCTGCATTAACCGTTCTTTGTCCCGCAAGAGGAATAGTCGTAACATAGCCGGTTTTGGAGACAAACTTGGCCACCATTTTTTTTGCAACACTCCGTGAACGAACAATTTTTGTTGGCTTTAACTCATTTTCGAACACCCAAACTCGTGACTGGTTTTTTGTTTCGAGTTCGTACGCGTATATACAGGATTCGTCACCTGATACGTTGTATGTTGTATGTGTCGATATGTTGTATACAGCATTTGAGGATCCTGCGTGGAATCTTTCGAGAGTTCTAACGCACCAAGTAACGCGAGCCGCTTTTTGCTCTTCACAGAGCGAATGTGATATCCATCGGGAAAACAACTTTTTTACATCTAATTGTTCATGCAAGATTATTTGTATTTGACTCATGCCAATGTCTAAAGTTGCCTGAATTTCGCGGTATGTCACATGTCGATCTTCCTCAATCAGCTTACGCACAGCATCAACGTCTTCTTGGGTGACTGCAGTTTTTGGACGACCTTGACGGGGATCATCACTGAGCTTGACACGTCCACGTTGAAATTTAGCAAACCAGCGATAAATTGTGGTTTTGGATGGGGCTTCATCACCAAATGCAGAAATCATCCGGTCAACACACTGTTTTTGTGTTAAACCACTTCGAAAGTCATAATAAATCATCGCTCTTCAATTTTCTCGAGTCAATTCCATTTTCTCAACGACTAAATTTATGTGTAAAACTAAACATGTGTGGCAGAAATTAATTATGCAGTTCATATTACGTGCTGCACGTGTATCATTGTAAGAATATCTTCACGTGTTATAATAAATTATAATCAATGATTCACGGAAATTAAAGCAAACAACTCGCATTTATCGTAAACCAACAACTTTATTTCAGTGTCACAAAATGTTAATCGTCCGTTGAGTCAACTAAATCAGGTTTTCTTTTTGAAGAATCAGGGTGACAATCGAGCGCACAGTCCACCAAAAATCAGTGCAATCAACTGAGGACTAAGTTGGAATACCTACAACTATTATTTAGTCCCCCTCCCCCCTCCCCGATAGATGGAGTAACGTCCTCTAGATCGAATTTCGGTCACGATAACATGTCTCAACGAAGCCTAGTCATCTGCGCAGGACAGGATTATAGTTCCTAAGTGATTTGCAAGTACAAGTGTAGCACTATTCTCTCACCCTCATAGTCCGATAAGATGATAATCCGACTCGACCGGAGTGGGATCAGGTATAGGACCTACGGTTGTGCGTGCTTCCCAAAGCACGAGTGTGACACACCGCCAGCAGAAACAACTTTATCACAAAAACCCAATTACTGTATTGGCACGACCCGGGATTCAAACCCAGGACCTTATGATTAGCAACCGCGTTTACGACCACTAGACCAACGAGACAGTCAACTAGATGGAGTGACAGTACGGTAAACTGGTAAGACATGCAGGAAGTCCGTGGATGCAGGTGGCTCAAGGGCGCGTCTTGAGGCATTCTTTAGGGGCCTATGTTCATGAGCTGTAATGATTTTTTTATAAGATAGGGTGACAAACGAGCACACAGTCCACCTGATGGTAAGTGGTTGCTGTGGCCCATAGACATCTACATCTATGCTCGTTTGCGAATCAAAATGCAGATGCGTTGTCACTCGTGAGGACTAAGATGGAATGCCTCTTATCCAGTAAAAAGGGTCTCCGGTTCTCTACACTCACTATACGAAACACAGCAGTGTTACGCTGCTATTTTACGCTGGTATTCTGTGAGAGCGTGGTCCTTCCCCGGTCGAGCCGACCCATTCGTGCTACAACTATACTACTAATGTAACTGCAGCATGGCTCTACCACGTATAGAATACAGGTATAAGCTACAAAATATGCAGAAATTCTAAATTCCAACTAATTTAGTATCAGCGATAGACCCCGTAACAAAAACGTTCGAAAACTGACAATTTTGACGGTACCTAATTCTTTATTATTGAAAATAAAAAAGAATAAGCACACATTTCTCTCTGAATTCAAAAAACTCTAAACAATGACACCCTTTTTTATACATTGTTCCACTCCTGATGTAAAATTACATTGACTTTCTTTTTAATATTCTGCTTTAGGTCAACCGACACCAAATATCCAGACATATAAATAGTAGAGTAACAGTAACAGTAATAGAGCTCCTAGTCTCTATCTCTTCTCTACATAGCATAAAACAAAGTCGCATCTCGCCGTCTGTATGCTTACATCTCTTAAACGACAAAACGGATTTTGATGCGGTTTTCATCAGTAGACAGAATGATTCAATAAGAAGGTTTATATACATATAAAAGTTAAATATTATATAATTCTTCCGTCCGTGTGTATGTGACTGAACTACTAAACAGCTGGACCGATTTGGATTAAATTTAATATATAATAAATTTAATCAAAATAATAAATAGTTTAGATTCACAATTGAATCCGGTAGGTGGCGTTGTTGTCGAGATATAGAAATCAACCGTGCGAAGCTGGGGCGGATCGCTAGTATTACCCTACTTCTTTTGATCAATTAAAACACAAAATAAAGCGGAAAAACGTAATAGGATGTGTTTACGATACAATCCGTAAATTAAAAAAAAAAGTCACTGGCAAGGATTTGGTATTCATAAAAAACAATGTCTTATTTGTAGGTATTTTTTTACATGACTAAGATAACAATAATAGACCGACTACAAGATCTATATAATATGGGTACATAATCGTATTTAATTTTCCCTAAATTGTGAAACAACAAGTTTTTTTTTATAGGATAACAGTGACAAAGGAGCACATAGTCCACCTGATGGTAAGTGGTTGCTGCGGCCCATAGACATCTACATCTATCCTCTATTACAAATCAAAATGTAGATGCGGTGTCACCCGTGAGGACTAATATGGAATGCCTCATTTCCAGTAAAAGGGGCCTCCGGCCACCTGCACTCACCGAGCGAAACGCAGAGGTAAACCTCTATTTCACGCTGGTTTTCTGTGAGGTCGTGGTACCACCCCGGTTCGAGCCGGCCAATCCGTGCGACAGCAAAAGCTGCCGCGGTGGCTCTACCACTGAAGTTTTTAAGTGGTAGAGCCATGCTGCTGCTACATAGGCTGCACTAAAAGTATCGGGAATGGAATATTTCCACTGTTGCTGTCATATTAAAATCTTTTTAATTGAAAACTCCTTGGTTTTAAAAATCGAATACCATTTATTTATTTAAAAAAGATTCTCGGTCTTGTCACAAGGTTTTGTCAAACTTGTTTAGTCGTTGAGAAAATGGAATTGACTCGGAAAATTCAAGAGCGATGATTTATTATGACTTTCGAAGTGGTTTAACACAAAAACAGTGTGTTTACCGGATGATTTCTGCATTTGGTGATGAAACCCCATCCAAAACCACAATTTATCGCTGGTTTGCTGAATTTCAACGTGGATGTGTCAAGCTCAGTGATGATCCCCGTCAAGGTCGTCCAAAAACTGCAGTCACCCAAGAAAACGTTGATGCTGTGCGTAAGCTGATTGAGGAAGATCGACATGTGACATACCGCGAAATTCAGGCAACTTTAGACATTGGCATGAGTCAAATACAAATAATCTTGCATGAACAATTAGGTGTAAAAATGTTGTTTTCCCGATGGATACCGCATTCGCTCTGTGAAGAGCAAAAAGCGGCTCGCGTTACTTGGTGAGTCAGAACTCTCGAAAGATCCACGCAGGATCCTCAAATGCTGTATACAACATCGTATCAGGTGACGAATCCTGCGTACGAACCCGAAACAGAAAACCAGTCACGAGTTTGGGTGTTCGAAAATGAGTTAACCACAAAACCACCAACAAAAATTGTTCGTTCACGGAGTGTTGCAAAAGAAATGGTGGCCACGTTTGTCTCCAAAACCGGCCATGTTACGACTATTCCTCTTGAGGGACAAAGAACGGTTAATGCGGAATGGTATGCTAGCATTTGTTTGCCATAGGTCGTTTCTGAACTCCGTAAAGAGAACTGCAACCGCCGCATCATCCGCCATCACAACAATGCGAGTTCTCACACCGCACACAGAACAAAAGAGTTTTTAGAGCAAGAAAACTTAGAATTATTAGACCATCCGCCGTACAGCCCCGACCTAAGCCCTAATGATTTCTATATTTTCCCTAAAATAAAGAATAAATTGCGTGGATAGAGATTTTCATCACCTGAAGAAGCTGTGGACGCCTACAAAACGGCCATTTTGGAGACCCCAACTTCCGAATGGAATGGTTGCTTCAATGATTGGTTCCATCGTATGGAAAAATGTGTCAAATTTCGCGGAGAATACTTTGAAAAGCAATAAATACATTTTTAAATAGTAATGTTGTGTCACTTCCTTGATTCCCGAAATTTTCAGTACCGCCCTCGTATTTATATTTATTAGAGGTCTAGTTGTATCACGAATGGGTCGGCTCGACCGGGGAACTTAACGCTGCTGTGGTTCGTATGGTGAGTGTAGAAAACTGGTGACCTCTTTTACTGGAAACGAGGTATTCCATCTTAGTCCTCACGGGTGACAACGCATCTGCATTTTAATCCGTAGTCGAGGATTTTAGATGTCTATGAGCCACAGTATCCACCTACTATCAGGTGAATTGTGTGCTCGTTTGTCACGCCTATCCTATAAAAAAAAAGTTATGCCGCAGCTATGGGTGGGCTCGACCTGGGAAGAATTACGTTCCCACAAAATACCAGTAATTTGGCAGCTTAATGCTGGTTTTTGATTTTTTGATTCTTAATCAAGGATAGATGTAGATGTCTATTGGCCACAATATGTGTGACTGTGCACTCGTTTGCCACCCTTATTTCAATAACTCATGTGGTGTGCGTTGAGCTACTTTGTTTAAGTAGTGTAATTAAATAATTAAAAATTAAAAATTTTGTACGGCCGACTTCAATATAACTTATTTAAGAATAACTCAAAAACTAGGTCTGACCCTTATATGGGACCACACGAGAAGTATCAGCTTTCATATAAAAAAAGAATCATCGAAATTGGTTCACCCAGTACAAAGTTATGAGGTAACACACATAAAAAAACATACAGTCGAATTGAGTACCGTCTCCTGTTTGTAAGTCGGCAGAAAAATAAAAGGGTTTATATTTTTGTAGTTGAACTACTGGGAAAGAATTTTTACTGGTTTAATGATTGGGACCATCAATTGAACTATTGGATACTTACTTCAGCGATGAAAATTCCAAAAACGTGTAAATTCCGTCTTTTACAGATCTGGCAACCCTATGCTCCCTCCTGATGTTGCTGACGTGCAAACGAAACGCGTCGGACATCGACCGGCGCGCATGTGGGCCACGTGACGTCACATGTGTACACACCGTTACACGCCCACAATGAATATGGATATCACATTGTGAGGGTGGTTTTTCAGCTATCTCGCGACCGCACACGTCTTATGGATGGTACAGAGTTACTGTTTTTGTTACCTCATTTATAGGAACTGATGACTTTAAAAGTTTTCCTCGTATTATTTTTAATTTATAAGTGTGTACACCTTAAATCGACAAGGGCATGATTAAGTATTGAAGAACGCCTTTCACACAACACGTGTGCGTTGTAATTTTCTTCGTATTTTTAAGTCAGGATGAATTTGCTTTTGTGTTTGTGCAAAAACTTGTTCTACTATAATATTGTTGATAACAGTATATAAATTTTAGATGCAAAATAAGAGGCAGTAAAATAATGCCCCTTCTTTCTAACAGCGCTTAAAAGTCCGCTGTTAGACAAAGACTTCCGTTGTTTGGAAGATACACTTGATTCGTCACGCTTGGCAGGGGAATTGTCGATCGCAATACAAGACGTCTTGCACCTTTGATGAAGTTCCCCGTGCCTAGTATTTTACGTCCCGCGAATACAAATTGGTTACAACGCCCTCTATCGAGAGCAATAAGATCTTCCTGGCACGGAAGTCTAGTACCGTCGGATTCTCTCACACCACCTCAACAGTCAACACATACCACAGCGCCTACCGATCCGTCAAACTTGAAGCCTATACCTTTACCAATAACCGCCTTACGCATCGCTTGAGCACCGTCAAGAGTTTGAATTGAAAACTGTTGTAAAGTCTGCCGCAGGATATTTATGAAATTCTAAACTCAGATCTTCCGCGTCTCGCCATAGAACAAAAGAATGTTCTAACAATGCGTATGATACGTAGCATAAAATTCCTCTATGCCGACTCTGCATTACGAATGGACGCGTCGCGGAAACTATTTACCGGGTAAAGGCACCTCGCCCACGTACATTCATCTAATATCTCGAAACGCAGTCGTTTGTAAATTCAGAAATTCCATGGCTACGATATTTACTCTGAATTAGAGTTGTGCAAAAATAAACTCGCCTAACAATTTATTAAACGCGGTACATAGTTGTAAGTTGTAACCATTGATAAGACTAAATAATTATGGAATGCAATTAATATGCATGCACATTTTTTTTAAATTAATATACATGCATGCATACATAAACTCTCATACTTATCACCCAGAGGCCAGAGGGATACGACTATGGACTTTTTGAAGTGAAAACTTCTTTAGCGGCGTTGTGCACTTTTTTTGTAATGGGTAAAAAATGTTAAACTCGCGTCAGGTCACGTGTCCTGATCGAAAATTCCTAAGACGGACGGAGAGTAGACAGCCGGCGCGGCGTAGAAGAGGAAGTAAGTTAGGTTTAATTAATTTTCATTTATTAATTAATATAATTTTATTATTAAGATTAGGTTTCGATCGAGTCTACTGTACTGCTTGACGAAATTATTAATATAGATAGATATGTACTTACACATTATAGATGTAATATTTGTAATATGTTTATACTTTATAGCATTAACCTATATTTTCATAACATCACAATAAGCACATGTGCGGTGTAGGTTTACCAAACAAATAATTTCGAATGAAAATAAATGAAATAAGATAATAATAAATAATCTCCGCCATTCCAAAATATCAAAAATGCACAACATTAATATTCAAGTTTTCACTTCTGCCGGCACTCCCGGAGTGCAACCCGTCGTTTTTTTTATCACACCTTTTTCGTTTCTTTCACGTATATATGCTTGTCATTTGAGGGTTTTCAGTATTTTCAATAGATAAAAGTCCACTGTTGAACATAGGTTGCTCCCATAGATTGCCTCACAGGGGGAATATTGTCATAGTTGCCACGCTTCGCAGGCGGGTTGGCAACCGAAGTTTTTATAATTTCGGGTCTCTAATTTCACAATAATATATTTTTAAAAAAGAAAAGTTAAAAGCTCTAGAAAATAAATGCACAAATTCACAAGATATTTACTAACAACATGATTAATTACAGAAATGTTATTCACATAAAAGAGTCAATTCTTCATCCTAATGATTCGCGCAGTGCCCTAATAAATTTACAAAATAAGTATCGTTTTTAGAGTTCCCTTCATATACACACACTTTCGATATGTCTGTTCGTCTTTGTGTCGCAGCAACAAACATTTAGTTTCTGACAAAATAAATAAAATTAATATGATTTGATTTTTTTAAGACAGTATTACAGTTAATATAAATTAATATTTTTATGTACCTACTTCCCATCGAATGCACTTTCTATATCGAGTGAGATATCATTAGATGGGCTTTTAATATAATTTTGGGGCACCATAAATTATCAAAAAAAAAGCTTTGTATTCATATCTAATATTAGCATTGTTCAAAGTAAACCTGCTATGTCTCGGCTTAACTTAGCTTAATAATTTGTTATATTTACGCGAAGACTACACATTAAATGAAACAAATTTTTACGGATTCTAATATCGCGTTTAATTTAACTTTTTAATTCCCGACGTTTCGGCTACTTCACAGCCGGTCCGATTTTTGAAGGGACCAAAAATTAATATTCAAAAATCGAAGGTAGTCAGGTTAACTATGACATCGGGACGTCAAACACCTCAGTCCCCCCTGGGACCATGGGCATGGGTGCTGTAAAGCACCCAAAACGTCGGAAATTAAAAAGTTAAATTAACCGCGAGAATAGAATCCGTAAAAATTTGTTTCTCAGCTTTTTAAATAATAACTAAAATTTTACAAACTGCTAAATAATCTTACCTACTGACTACATTCTTATTAAAATTATATCAAGCATTAAAGCCTTTACACTGTTAGGAATATTAGAAATAATTTGTACAGCAGAACTCTACCTTATTCGTGCCCAAACAGATTCCGGAAGAGACAGGATCTAAGCCTTTCTCTTCGATGCCTGTCTCAATAGGAAAATGCAGCTACCAACTTACAAAATATATATAATTAATACCAGGAATTACAGACATACAGCAAAATCTACACAGATAGCCAGTTCCTAGAATTTATCGCTAAAAGGATTTTCCAAGTCATTGAGTTCAATGCAGGTTAATGAAGTATTTATTGAATACACGCGTTATTTATGTCATAATAAAGACGTCGATATGTAAGTTAACAAACGTCGGCGTATTATTTACAATGATACAATTTATTACAGAAACAAATTACATTATCATTATTATTATACGTATAATATTATGTCTGTATCATGTAGTATGTGCACAGAAGTTGAGATGGGGCAGTATAAAGAGAAGAAATGTCGTCATCGACTTTTAAAGAATAAAGAAATTTAGATAAAAATCTTACATTATCCGGGAATCGAGCAAGATATATATGCAAAAATGCCTTGATCAATAATTAGTATACCTTTGGTTTGAAAATGTTACTCTTCAAAACATGCTTCATTAGCAACAACATACACAATATTTAATCATTGCATAGGAGAAAAGTAAACAAAAACCGTAGTTGCCCGACAAAATACGTGAGCTTAATAAGTGAGTACGCGGTTTGACCGCTATAACGACTAAAAATGGGCCAAAATGGGAAGATCGTAACTGAAGGATTTATTTTCAAATCAGCCTCATAGGGAATGATATTCAAAAAGATTAAAAAAAACTTTTCGATTTTGATAATAATACCCTATCTATCCCGCAAATGAAAAAGTAAAGCTGATAGTATTAATGCATGTAAGTAGTTTTCTTCAAAAAATGTTTCTTTTTAACAGTTTACAATAACATTACAAAGTTATTAATGCAGCTACTTTTAGGTCATTTTCTATGGAGCTTTAACGAAATTTTTACTAGACCAAGTGCATTTTATAAATTCGTCGACTATTACTCGTTAACTTCTTAATTCTAATTAGCTGTGATAGTTTTCCTTTTAACTTCATTATATATACTACTATTGTATATACTTTTCACATTTCCAAAAACAGCTGTTTAGTTGGTAGAGGGGACAACATGACTCTAATGAAAAATACCACTTTAAAGCTAAATATTTCGCAAACGGACCCCTAAATTGAAAAGATGTTGTTCCACACCCCCAAAATTTTTGAAAGAGCTATCCAATCATACCCCACATGCCACATGATGGAATATACGGGTAAAAAATATCATCCTCCATTTACTTGTATGGCAAGTACCCAAAATAAAAATGTTTTATAAGATTTACTTTACAGTTTTTTAGGCGTAATAAATATCAATAGCTATGCCAAATTACAGATTTGTAGCACCTAGGGTCTCTGAGCAAAACCGCGGGCGGACGGACGGACGGATGTATGGACGGACGGACATAGCGAAAGTGTGAGGGTTCCTTGTTGTGTAATTACGAAAGCCTAAAAAACAGTGGTACTAAGATTTTTCAAAAGGCATACGCAGAAAAAACTCGACCCTAGTTAGAGCAAAATCTTTGTGCATTGGAGATCACAAGAGCAGCATTCTATTTATGATCTGAGGTAGATGCCCGATTCCGAACCAATAATAATATTCACCTTTCAACGGAACCATCGTTTTATTTATTTACCAAGAAACAATATCGCTTTTGGTTTATTGCACGCCGTCTGTATTAAAATCATCACGTAGGAAGAGTGACCAGCTAATCTCAGTGATAATATTCATATTGCCGTGCACTTATCGAATAATCATGATCTGATAATTCTGGCAACAGCACTAATTAGGAGTCAGTCAATTATTTTATTATCCTATATGTGTGCGAAAATCCATATCAATTGGAAGCCTAGAAGTGGTTGAAAAGTGAAAAACAAAATTGCACAATACTCCTTCATACACGAAACTCAAGAAGATCGTATTTAAAAGGTTATGCTTTTTAGACATTAATGAAAATTATACTGTTACAACGTCATACGGTATTTTTTTCGTTGTATAAACCATTGGGAATATACTGAATTCTGACTTATTTTCTAATTTTCATTGGGTTGAATTATTGAATAAAGAATTTTTTAAATATTTTAAATGTTTAAAAAATGTATTAACTATATTTTCCAAACGATTTACTGATTGCTTCTTTTGTTGGTGACAACAAAAAACGTTCACCTTGTACAAAGTACATTGCCCTCATCCAAGGTAAATTAATTGAATTCAAAACACGAATTAGGAAATTCTTCCTTTATAGAGTTAGACCTTACGTATAAATGATTTTCGGAAGAACATTTCCTTATTTTTAACAATAGTTTTTAAGTGAAGACCATTAGGGTTATGCGAAAAACATGAATAATAATTTAAGATTCAAAATTTTCTACAACCGACTTCAATATAATTAAGAAAAACTCAAAAACTATTAGTCAGACTAAATTTATATGGGACCACATGTGAAGCACCAGCTTTCAAATAAAATAAGAATCATCGAAATCGGTTCACCCAGAAAAAGTTATGAGGTAACACACATAAAAAACAGTCGAATTGAGTACCCCCTCCTATTTCAAGTCGGTGAAAAAGTGAAGACCCACTTTGTTGATCTATAGCTGGCAGTATATAGTTACTTCGTGTTGTGTTTTCCTGTCCAAACACAAATATAGATTGTCAGTTTTTATATTTTATTTGTATGTGTTGTAATTGTAATTACCACCGCGACTATCTATCCAAACATGATACCTATAGACACGATCTTTTTCCATGAGCATGATATAGGATCAGTGCGGAAATTGTGGTGGTTTATACATGGTAGAGCCACGCTGCATCTATATGATGGTTGTAGCACGAATGGACCACGCTTTCAAAGAATACCAGTGTAAAATAGGTGCTTATGGTGCTGTGTTTCGTATGGTGAGTGTCAGAGGACCGGAGACCTTTTTTACTGGAAACGAGGCATTCCATCTTAGTCCTCAGTGATGAAAACGGATCTGGATTTTTGTTTTTAATTGAGGAGAAATGTTGATGTCTATGGGCCACATTATCCACTTACCATCAGGTGTACTTACCATCAGGTCTATCAGGTGCCGTGTAGTGGCGGTTAAGAATATCCACTACCCCATATCTTCCCGTAGGTGTCGTAAAAGGCGACAAAGGGAAACAGGCAGGAGATGGGCAGCAGCATCTTCCTGGTAACGGCAAAATACAATAAAAAAACTGCGGTTGGCAACCCGCTCGCCAAGCGTGGCAACTATGGCAATATACCCCCCATGATGAAAGTAACGAAGAGACGGCCCCCAGTCCCCGGCGGCCCCGCTATTCCTGGCTACAGTGGCGACCATGGTAACGGCGGGGCAGGGGGTGCTAAGAATCTCCGGTGGAGGTTCGGTTGCCACCTACGACGACTCGACCTGGCAACATACAACGCACGAACCCTGAGGACTGACGAGAAGATTGTGGAGCTGTAAGAAGAGATAGACAAGTTACGCTGGCATATTATAGGATTATCCGAAGTCCGAAGGGAGGGGGAGGACACGGTAATCCTCGAATCCGGCAACCGAAAAACAGAAAAAAGGAAAACCGGTAATTGAAGTCCTTCAGAAGCTCTTTAATTCCGTCCTCAATGGTGGCATTACACCAGAGGCGTGGAGCAGAAGTGCGGTGGTCTTGTTCTTCAAGAAAGGTGACAACGCTCTCTTGAAGAACTACAGACCGATTTCCCTTGTGAGCCGCGTCTACGTGCTGTTTTCAAGAGTCATTACGAATCGTCTCGCGCGCAGACTTGACGACTTCCAGCCTCCCGAACAAGCCGGTTTCCGAAAAGGCTTTAGCACCATAGACAACATACATACCCTTCAGCAAATTGTACAGAAGTCCGAGGAGTACAATTTGCCACTATGTCTGGTATATGTGGACTATGAGAAAGCCTTTGATTCCGTCGAAATTTGGGCGGTGCTGCAGTCCCTTCAGCGGTGCCAAGTTGACTGGCAGTATATCGAAGTGTTGAAGTGCTTGTACAGTAGGGCTACGATGGCTACCCGACTACAGAACCAGAGTACGAAACCTATTCAATTGCAGAGAGGTGTAAGACAGGGTGACGTCATATCCCCGAAACTCTTCACCGCTGAATTGGAAGACGTTTTCAAGCTTCTGGACTGGAAAGGATACGGTATCAACATCAATGGCGAGTACATCACTCACCTTCGATTTGCCGACGATATAGTCCTTATGGCAGAATCGCTGGAGGACCTAAGCACTATGCTCTATGCTCAATGACCTCAATAGTGTTTCCCAACGGATAGATCTTAAGATGAACATGGAAAAAACAAAGATCATGTTTAATGTCCATGTCACACCTATGCCGGTAGTTGTTGGGAAAACTAAGCTCGAAGTTGTTGACGAGTATGTTTACCTGGGACAAATAGTCCGACTAGGTAAGTCCAACTTCGACCGAGAGGTCAATCGACGGATTCAACTCGGTTGGGCAGCGTTCGGGAAATTACGGCACATCTTCTCATCAGGTATACTTCAAAAATTGAAAACGAGACTGTACACCCAGTGCGTATTGCCAGTGATGACATACGGAACTGAGACGTGGTCCTTCACTGCTGGCCGTATGAGGAAGCTCAAGGTCGCTCAGCGAGTATGTATGTAGTATGGTATATTTTTTTACTTACATCCCTATATTATTCTAGCCAGTACTTACTTCAATCCCACCTGATAGTAACTGGTGATGAAGCCCCAGATTAAATGGAAGTGTCTTAGCGTAACAAAAGCCTATTTACTCTTGCCTTGACAATATTGTAAAGGAACGGACGGAAAGGCTGGCGTTGGCAAATCATTCCACTCATTTGCTGTAAGCATTACGAAAAACAAAGCATAGAGTTTAATTCGAATGCGTGGAGTACAGACAGCAAAGGGGTGGAGACCCGCCGCTCGTCTAGTTTTCCAATGGTGGAAAGTGAACGGAGGAAATAATTAATGTATAATCTACTTTCTGCGCACACTCTTCGTAATGTATCCCGTAGAATACCGAGAGGTTGATGACTCTTTTGCGTTAGTCCTCAAGGCTGACAAAATAGGTTTCAACTAAAATAAGCCTTTTAACACGCTACCCCCCGTTAGAACAACGATGCTAGGTGGCACTGACGTGATACAATTGAATTTCCAACATCATTTGAAAGTTCCCACCGTGATCGAAATTGACCAAGAATGCATCATCAATAACAAAGACAAACAATGTATTTTTTTATAGATTAACCGCCCTTGAACATTTCGATTGTTCACCTAGTCGTGGACAGGGAATTTGTTAAAAGTGACAAACGAGCATACGCCCATCTGATGGTAGGTGGACGCTGTGGTTAATAGACATCTACATGTATCCTCAATTAAGAATCAAAATGCAGATGAATTGTCATCCCTGCGGACTAAGATGGAATGCCTCGTTTCCGATAAAAAGGGTCTCGGTTTCTCTACACTCACCATACGAAACAACAGAATTACGCTGCTATTTTATGTTGCTGGTATTTTTTAACATTGTTCATGTACGATAAAATGATTATGTTACGTAACCGCACCTTGTAGTGAGTAGGAATAGAAAGCGTCCTGTCAGACAAGCAGTCAATCATCGGCAGCCTTCCGTTGCGCGACGGCGCCTCAACCGTTATCATTAGTAGCTGTTTTTAATAGTAGAAAATCACTACTGCAATAGTTTAGTACGGAAACGACATCCTCGCTTTAATTGAATACATCTGGCTCGGTAACGAAGCGGCGCAGAATTTGTTGTGTAGTATATGTATGTAAAACGCCTCCAAGATACAGAAAAATAGTGTGAGGTTAATATTTTTGCTATACAAAATAACTAAGTATTTGGGTTCGGCTTTGTATCGATTTTTATTCAATTATTTCTTATCGATTAACCGTTAGTCGTTTTATGGCAGTATTACAAAAATCATCACCTTATCTCATTACTTGGTTATCGTTCTTACGATGCCTTATAATGACTGCAGCACGAATGGATCGGTTCGACCAGGGAAGGACCACACTAGCATAGAATATCAGCGTAAAATAGGACATTATTACTGTTGTGTTTTCGTATAGTTGAGACAAGAATCGGATACCATATCAGATGAACTGCATCCTCGTTTTTAATCTTACAAAGAGCTATATTTCTACAATCAAGCAATTCACACTCTGGATCAAGAAATATTTAATTCATACAATCATTTGATAAAAGTTGAGCACCTCTCTCAGAGGTCAATAATGTGCCTTAACTTGTATACGTTATATAATATCTAGTGGCATAAATGTTAAATATCTTGTGTCTCTAGGTATATACTGTGGACCTCGCTCATTAAAGTTGGAACTAAATACCTGAGCGCTTCGGATAACTTTGGTTACTGCTGTTATTATAACACCGTTATAAATTCTCTATATTTATCAAGTAAGTTAGTCGGTTTTTTACATTTTGAAGCTGAGATGTGTCGTGTGCGTTTTGAGCGATTTAACTCGAAGTAACAGATTCTCAAGACTTGACGAGATTGATTGTGAGAAAACTTTAAGTGTAATAAATCTACTTAAATCGAAAAGCACACTCGGAATTTACCAACGATATAGTAATATAAAAATCGTCGGAATATACAAGAAGTTTGTATTAATGACTCGAAACAGCACTTAGACGCAGCTCAGAAGGGAAATCGGTCTGTAGTTTTTCAAGAGAGGGTTGTCGCTTTTCTTGAAGAACAAGATCACAGCACTTCTGCTACACGCTTCCGGAGTAGTGCCACTGTGGAAGACGGTATTAAGAAGTCCTTGAATAACTTGAAATATTGGATTTTCATCCGCTTTCAGAAGCTCCGATGTCAGTCCATCCTCGTTCGGGGCCTTGTGTAGGCGAAGTGTAGCCCATTCTCCCGCTGTTACGACCTGGTAAGACAGGTAATGCAGGAGATCTATGGATGCAGGTGGCTGAGGGCCGTGCTTTGTGGCTTTCCTTCGAGGAGGCCTATGTTCAGCAGTGGGCTTGTGAAGGGCTGTAATGAATGAAAATCACAATTAGCAAATTAAAATATAATGACACAGCTCAGACATTTTTATGAAAATCTTATACGTAGTAATAATATATATCATTGCCTACAAGAGGTGCCCACTGACAAGAATATATATTATTACCCATTAGCATCACTGCTAACAGCCGGTGGCAGTTTTACTTAGCTGGAAGTCACGTGAGCCGTGTTGCGGCCTGCGGTAGTGTTATGTTGAATTTAAATCAAGATCGGCTTGTTTTGTATAGCTTAATAAAACATTTAAGTTTTTACTGATATTTATGGTCTAGGCGTCTATTTTTATGGGCCGCATGATGGCCAATCTACTAACGCTTTTTGATCGGATGAAATAAAAATTTTGCAGCATTAAATTTAAGTAAATTTTATAGATGTTCTTGCAATGATTTTTGCAGTAGCCAAAAGTTTATTAATAATTTATAAGTAGCTTATTATTAAATTTATAACAGTTTATCAAAGTCCACTGGAGAGAAAATAGACTTCCCCGTAAATTGTTTCATAAGGAAGCTATTTGCCATAGTTGCCACGCTTGGCAAACGCAGTTTATTAATTCACTAGTTGTTTATAGGAAGACGCAGCTGCCCATCTCCTGGTTGGTTTCCCTCTTAAGACACCCACAGAACGATATGGGGCAGTGGATATTCATACGTCGCCACTACACGGTAATTTAATACAATAATTATTATAAACATTTGTTTAAACTTACATTTAAAGTGTATCAGTTTAACAGTCAATTATAAACTAGCTGTGTAGTTGTTCAGTTTTATTACAGTATTAGTTGAAATGAATGTGGCCTTACTCCAGAATACATTGTACAGCAGCCTCGCAAGTCGTTACCTGTAATTAAACAATAAACTTTAGTCATTTTGTGGTTTGTCCTGCAACGTGATGTACAATCGTTAAAAATTCATATGTGGAGTAGAAATGTTATATTAAAGATGCTGGCAACTATGACATTATTTCATATTTAATTTATCTAGCTAAAGGGGCAAATTACTTAGTCAAAAATAGTACTTGAGTTTATGATTATTATAACTCAGAAAATATGAAATAACGTGTGTGCATTGCAACGAATGATGTAGACTCCCGCAACGATGCACTCCATAAATACTTCGTTAACTATGATGCACATGATTGCCTTTGTCCTTTTAGGTGTTAGAGATGGGTTTGGTTACAACCAATTGATAAAGTATAATCCGTAAGTAGTATCACGTGTTTACCTATATGAAACTGTTAATAAATAAATGAATAATTAAAAACAAGATAAATATAATATTTTAATGCTAGTGTAACGTTCATCGTTATTGTAAGCCCGTAGAATTCTACTGTTGGGCATGGGCCTCTTCCATTGTAGAAGAATTTGCCGTAATTGTCACGCTCGACAGGCGGATTGACGACCGCAATAGCAGACGTTTCGCACCTTTGACTATGCTTTCCATTGCCGGTTTGGATATTTTACGAAAATAGTATTTGACGAAATGGGCTGATGGATTCTCTCTCTTACGCCGCCACCACACGGCATAATTTAAGTAAAATAAAATCAAGCTCCCGAGTGGCTTGGCTTATACGGTTATACTACGGCTAATACGGTTTTATCACCATCTATCGGAAGTCATGTGTTTTTTGACATATCCCTTGGTCGTCTCTTACGACATCAACGTGACGAAATGGGGTCATGGGATCTACTACGCCGCCACCAACACGGCTTTCCAGATCATCTGAATGATTTTATTTATTTAATAATAAAATTTCAATTTAACAAAGCATTTTGTATATTCAACAAAATATAAATTTATGTAACTATACCTAAAAACTTATCGTTCATCATAATCATTGCAGCTCCTTACAAACTAACTACTAAAAATATGTAGGCCTCCTCACAAGCAATGCCATTAGGGTTTGGGTCCCGGGACGTCTCGTGTCTCGAAGTCCCGGGACTTTTCGTAATTTTCGTTGTCTCGAGTCCCGGGACTTTCGGGTCGAGACTCGAGACGAGACAAGATTGTCGAAATTGTTATGTAATCATTTTTATTTTCAAATAATTGAAGGAGCCTAGCGCCATGTGTTAGTTTAATGAATAATTTCTTGGTCTACTACGTAACTACTAAGTACGCAACACAATAAATTAAACAAATATGTGATTATGAGAATTAACAATGACATTATGAACAATGATCAGATACTAGAATTACTAGATAATAGTAAAGTTATTAAGAATTAGTATGATTTTTAACTAACTTCGTTTAAAAATATAAGATTTAACTGTTTAGAAGTGCATCTGTGTGTGACTAAAAGAAATAAACAAAGCAATTATTACGTCCTTAGATATGAAATTAGCGTTTTATCGTACTGACCACTTTGATCTGAAATATGTCCTCTTTAGTTAAAAATTCCAAATTCAAATTTATAATTTAATTTAGCTGGTACATTTCAGATTTGAAAACAGTCATTCATTTGTTTTTTCCTCACTATTTTTTTCTTTGGCGTCGCTTATTACCGCACAATAGAAAATATGAAATATCGGTATATTTACTTGTACGAGTTCTACCGTGGAACCAGTGCTGCAGAAACAGCTCGAAGGATTAATGATGTGTACGGCGCTGGTGTCGTAAAAGAAAACACGGCAGGTTTTTGGTTTCAATGTTTTGTACTGGAAAATTCGACTTTCAGAACCAATCCCGTGGACGGCCGGAGACCAAAGTGGAAAATGAAGAATTAAAGGCTATTGTGGAATCGGATCCATCACAAAGCACTTCAGAGATAGTTGCAGGCTTCGGGGTAAGTGATAAAACTGTATGAATACACTTGAAGCAAATCGGGAAAGTAAAAAAACTTGAACGATGGTTACCTCATGAATTGAGTGAATCGAATATGCAAACACGCGTCGACTGCTGTGTTACTTTGCTCAACCGACACAATAATGTAGGGATTTTAAATCGAATCATTACTTGTGATGAAAAGTGGATACTGTACGATAATCGGAAGCGCTCGTCGCAATGGCAGAACCCTGGAGACCCAGCCAAATCCTGCGCTAAACGAAAATTGACACAGAAAAAGTTACTTGTGAGTGTTTGGTGAACTAGCGCCGGTGTCGTTCACTACAGCTTTCTAAAATCTGGCCAAACGATTACGGCAAATATCTATTGTCAGCAACTGCAAACCATGAAGGAAGAACTAGCTGCTAAACAACCGAGATTGGTCAAACGCTCTAGGCCACAGCTGCTTCACGACAACGCAAGACCACACACTGCACAACAAACCACCACTAAGTTAGATAAGCTACAGTCGGAATGTCTGCGACATCCAAAGTACTCCCCGGACCTTGCTCCAACAAATTCCCATTTTTCCTGGAATTTGGACAATTTCTTACAAGGAAAAAAATTCAACTCTGATGCGGCAGTCCAAACTGCCTTCAAAGACTTTATTGATTCTCGCCCCCATAGTTTTTTTAGTAAAGGGATCAATGA
Source organism: Parnassius glacialis (assembly GCA_033319125.1). NCBI lineage: Eukaryota > Metazoa > Arthropoda > Insecta > Lepidoptera > Papilionidae > Parnassius > Parnassius glacialis. The sequence continues at coordinate 15,183,125 of JAVANC010000007.1, read as the reverse complement.
TAGTTCATTGATCTATGCACTTTTGCCATCTCATAGGTAGTACCTATGAGATGACAAAAGTGCATAGATAACAACAGTGCATACTTTGATTAATTAAATATATTTACAAAAAAAAAATTGACTTTGTATTCCTCCCGTATAAAAAACGCCAATTTCATATGTAAGGAACTAATATTAAGACTGAAATCAACGTTAAAGTTATTAAGTTTTCTGTTTAATTGTTTAATAAATGTTGATTTTTACAAAAAATTGCCTATTTTTAAAACGTTTCACCAAAAATTAACTCAATTAAAATTCTTCAGAAAAGGCTTACCCATCTTAAAAAAAAAACAAAAAAGTTTTTTCTTAAAAGTCTCGAAGTCCCGGAATTCCCGGGAATTTGATTATAGGCTGTCCCGTGTCCGGGGACTTTGAAATTGTCGAGAATTCCCAAACCGTAAATGCCATAAACGCGATCCTGAGTCACCTGCATCCGTTGAATTCCCGCATGTCCTACCGAGTAGTCACTCTAATGAAGGCAGCCCTACATCTATGATCGGTAAGACGCTGCCACTGGAGGTTTTTTCTGAACCGAAAACTTTCATGTCACTCCTATATGTATATCGGTAGTTGATGGAAACACAAAACTGAAAGTTGTTGAGAAGTTTGCATATATAGAAGGAAAAATTGGCGATTAGTCAACTGGGTTCAAATAATCCAATGATGATTTATGGAAACCAGGCGTGTTTTTCCACTGCTGACCGTATAAGGAAACTTAAAGTCGCCTATTGCGCTCTGGAGAGCGTGGAGTAACTTCGCTTGATAGCATCTTTAGTAAAGATATACACAGTAGAACCACAGTAACCTACACATCACAACGGATCAGTAAGCTGATGTGGCAACAGGCCGACCGTATACCTAGAAAAACACAGAACCGAAAAAGTAATTGAACGAATTGACTTAGGTTTACTGACGATATCCCAGATATTTGAAGAAGTAATGACATTGGCCATCGCCGAATCTAAATGGGGTGGACGAGTGATAGTTGCGCAATGTTTGACGTCAACACCGGGTCAACGCGCCAGTCACATAAAACACGAGATGAACGAGCTTCCTTGTCTCAAGCTGGCGCACTTCCGAGCTTTTCAAGTGATATATTTGTAACGTAATCAATAAAGCTTTTTAAACGATATATTTCTTCAAAGCGAACAAATTTTTATTGGCGACCAGTGTGTGTTCTTTAAATGAATAAAACACAAGTTTCTATTTTTTAAATGTCATGTGCTGTTTGTAAATGATTCGCATACAAAAAGAATGTGTGTTAGAAGAAACTTTGTCGGACCGAATGGAGATTTCCAACGTTTCCAAGATGGTAGGACTCTATTTCAACCTAAGAGTCCGCCTTCCTTTTTTATAGAATAAGGGTGAAAAACGAGCACACAGTCCATCTGATGGTATGAGGATGCTGTGGCCCATAGACATCTACATTCATCTACGATTAAGTATCAAAATGTATGCGTTGTCAGCCGTGAGGACTAAGATGGAATGCTTCGTTTCCAGTAAAAGGGTCTCCGGTTCTCTACACTCACGGTACGAAACACAGCAGCATTAAGCTGCTATTTTAGGCGGTATTCTGTGAGGGTGTGGCCCTTCCCCGGTCAAGTCGACCCATTAGTGCATACAACCATAAAATAGCTGCAGCGTGGCTCTACCATGTATATCGTATTTCTCTTACCTTTCCTAAACCACCTTCTTACCAATTTCTGCCTCCAAATAGCAGTGCATGCACTCTTGTGTTTCAGTGCAGTCTAAAGAACCAGAGCAATCACAGGCTGTGATTCATTCCATTTTAGTCCTCAGAGGTGACAACGCATTTGCAGACTTCTGCGTTTCAAGTCGGCTGCAAATGTGAATGGACTAGATTAGCCACTTACCAGCAGGTGAACTGTAAATTCGTTTGTCACTTTAGTTTAAAAAACGTCATCTTAGATACTGAGAAAGCGCACGAATACCGGCCATTTTTTAGCTCAAAAGTCATGAACTCACGGACTAAGGTCAACAAGACGTGGCGGGAAGCACGCAAACACGAACACATTAGACGATATTAAAACCGGCTCATTTGTGACATTATGAGTCAGAACGCGGCTGTCACTGTGAAACGGAAATCTGTACACATTGCCGATTAGCATGAGATTATCGCACTTTATTATCGTCATAAAATAACACAAAGTTGTAAATATTCTTAATTAATTGTCGTTTAGTTATGCAAAAAACGTTCTTTATACAATGTTCTTTTTTTAAATTAGGCAATTCAAAAGTGCAAATATGGCAATCTATGGGGGAGGCCTATGTTTAGCGGTGGGCTTTTGATAGACTGTAACCTTACCGTTAAGTTAAATAAGAATACAGTTACAAGACATGCTGCGAACGAGAAATGCAGCGGTAGATTAGATTTCGTAGCACTTGTCGTCAGACTGATAATTTTCAGCTCTTTATAAATTAATAAATAAATACTTATTTCATCTGTCATTAATTCATTACAGCCTATAAAAGTTAACTGCTGGACATCGTTTTCCCCAAGGAATGTCACAAAGCACGGTCCTGAGCCACCTACATTCGTCGACTTTTTGCATATCTTACCAAGTAAGATTGATAAGATTCGACCCGGTAATAATGCCTCAAATGGATAAAATTATAATTGCCACAGTTGCCACGTTTGACAGGCGGAATGGCGAAAGCAGTTTTTATATTCTGAGCAACAGCTAAGAATGATATGATAACAATCAGGAAGATGTTGCTGCCCATCCGCTGTTTGTTTTCTGCCGACTTCCAAAAAGGAGACGGTACTCGATTCGAGTGTATGTTTTTTTTATGTGTGTTACCTCATAACTTTGTACTGGGTGAACCGATTTCGATGATTCTTGTTTATATGAAAGCTGATAGTTCTCGTGTGGTCCCATATGAATCAAGGTCAGACCAATAGTTTTTGAGTTATTCTTAAATAACTGATATTGAAGTCGGCTGTACAAAATTTTTAATTTTAAATTATTGTCGTTGCCCCTTTACGACAACCACGGGACGATAGGGAATAGTGGTAGTATTTTAACACCGCCACTACACTTTCACAAAATTATCATGATGAAACAATATATTTCGCATCTTTCTTATAACACATACAGGAGAAGCTTGATAAAATTTTATATAAATTTTATTCGATAAAAAATTACCAGACTTTTTTTACCGATTATAAGCCAGTGCTTGACCACAATCCCACCTGGTGGTATGTGGTGATGAAGCCATGGATGGTAAATCGCACTGGTTTAGCGTAACAAATGCCGATTCACTATACGCTCGGATTGTATTCGGACGGAAAGACTGACGTAGGCAAATGATGCCACTCCTTTGCTGTACGCTTTACTAAAGACGGAGCAAGGCGTGCGCTGGAAGCTTACCTCAAAGGCTATCGTGCCAAACCCTGTCAAAGGCCTTCCATACATCAAGGAAGACAGTGCTTCCCCACTGTTCTCGAGGGCTTCGCCCCATATGTGAGTGGCATACGCTAGAAAATACGTAGTTGATAGATTTCGGCGAAAACCGTACTGGCGGTCACTGAGGTCATTCTGATCTAAGTATACCATGAGATTGGCGTATAGTGAGGCTCCATAATCTTGCAGAGTATGGAGGTAATTGAAACTGGCCGATAGTTAGTAGGGGCACGACTGCCAAACTTGGGTTAGGATGGTTTTTCTAACGCTATCGCCATCATAACAAATGGACGATTTCACCTAACTATTATTCTTTATTACTTCGCAAATTGAATAGACTCTTACTATATTCATTCATTCATTACAGCCCTTCACAAGTCCAATGCTGAACATAGGCCTCCCCCAAGGAATGCCACAAAGCATACTTACTATATATTATATCATAATAGCAGACGCATGAATAATGGTATATTATTCCATTTGCATCCATTTAACGTATAATTACGACAATTGCAGACAGTACAGCGATGACACTGAATTAGTGTCTGGAGATAATGACGTTTTCGCACGCAACGTTCCTTGCCGGTTTCAATTTAATCGAAATAAATCAGGAACTTGAAATATAGAGCGATTTATTAAAATTTCCTCTTTAACTTTCTTGTTAATTCATATTAGGAATTAATATGTTGATAAGCTAATTTTAAAAATTAAAAAAAAATATTTAAAACAAACTGGCCCGGAGACGCTGTTCTAGCTCTTTTCGGCAGGTGGCGCAATGAGTTGAGTCCGAACTCCGTCCGGACATTTTATAAATATAAAATTTATTAATAACTCGACCACATATTGAGTCCATATTTTGTGATTTTCTTTTTTAGAAATAAATCCACATAATGGAACGTGAATATGAGTCATTGCGGTTCTAAAAATAATTTGTTAATATCTTGACTACAGCGCCCAGTATAGCTGGGATACAAAACAACATATACTTTCACAGGAGAAAGATTTCGTAGGTAAATATTCTATTCCTATTTTCTATTTTTAACAGAGTTCAAAAAACGTGAAGTTCCTAACGACTTGTGCTTTATGTTATGTTCATTGATTTCTCGAAAACAGCCTAACCGATTTTAATGTCTCTTCTTTTGTTAAATGGGATATACTTTACAAAAATTTAGAAGAGATATCACCCTTAAAGATGGCAATATAGGTGATGAAGTTTTTGATGAAACTATTTAGACGACAACCTAGTTGTTACTTTGAACATATAATATTTAGTTCCTTAGTTCTCTCTCAAGGTCTCAAGAGGGCAAAAAAATAAAAAGTATGCTATATCTTCCACATAGTAGCTTCCGAAGTCGAGGCTTAAATTCTCCGATACCACTTCTTCTTCAGAAGCGTTGAAAAATTAAAAACAAAATGGAAAAAAAAACCAAATAAATTTCTAATAATACAAAAATATTTAAGGTAAGAAAAAGATACGGTAATATACCTACAACTTCTATATCTATTCCCTCTATAATGTTAAATATATAACGTTCAATAAAATATTATATAAAATAGCTTACAACTGACAACTAAGCAATAGAGAACCAATCATTTGTAAATAGACAGTTTACAATACAAATGTAAAGAAAGTCCTACGTATTACGCGGAGTACGTGTGATAAATTCAACGTTCGAGTTTTTGCGGAATAAACATTTACGGATTCTCGAAAACCCAGACGACGTATAAAAAGCCTCAATAAATCGTCGGCACAGACCAATATCAATTTTACATTCGCCGGCGGACGCCGGTCGTCTTTTACCGTTAGGCATACTGAGTCTGTCTTATGCGTACTTGTATTTTAGTCTTAATAACGGATCTTCCAACTGTTTTCATGCACTGATACAATTAAAGGACGAACAGAGTCGTCGCTCTTTTATTTTGCTCAAATGTACAACAAGAATTACAATGAAATTGAATGAAAAAAAAAATAACCGTCCACCGTAACCGTAACAGTGAATAGTTATTGCAGCCCATATAACTTTGTTTCAAAGGTGTTTAGGTGGTGTTTTTTTTTAGGAGAAGACTTTTTTTTAGAAGGGCGAGGGAGCTTACAGCCCAGTCAGGCCAATTTTACTATCAGGTGTTTAACTTTTTTTATAGATAAAAGTGACAACAAGCACACAGTCACAGTCCACCTGGTAGAAAGTGGATGCTGTGGCCCACAGACATCTACATCTATACTCGATTAAGAATCAAAATGCAGATGCGTTGTCACCCCTGAGGAGTGAGGACTAAGATGGAATGCCTAGTATCCAGTAAAAAGGGTCTCCGGTTCTCTACACTTATTATAGGAAACACAGCAGCAATGAGCTGCTATTTTACGCTGGTATTCTGTGAAAGTGCAGTCCTACTCCGGTCGAGATGACCCATTCGTGCTACAACTCTAAATAATGGGCCATACGTCATCCCTTAGGATTTAGATGCATTAAAGCTAGTTAACGTTAAAGTCACTGTCTATATACGTCCCACAGCTAGGCACAGGCCTCTTCTCATTTTTGAGAGAGTTTAGGGCAAGGAAAAGTCCGCCCCGCTGCTCCAATGCTTGTTGGCGAAATTCACATGACTTCGAAATAGCTTTTTTTATTAATTTTTAGACATGCAGGTTTCCTTACGATGTTTTCTTTCACCGTCGAGCACGTGCGAAATCAGCACTTAAAATTGCAATTAACAATTTCATTGGTGCCGGTGGGGATCCAACCCGGGTTGGTCGCGTAATGTGTTTTCAGCGAGCGCTTAGCACCTGAGCTATCACGGCTCAGATTAATTGCCCTCCAGCAACAGTTGGTGCACTGCTACTTGTCAGCAGTATTAGCCAGCGACTCGATAAGAAGGTGGTATCAAACCTGACCCATACCTAGGCAGAAAAGTAGTTCCAGAAGCTAGTAGAAAGTTTTAGTTGAAACGTGTGTATTCTAATATTTTTGCTTAAATCTAAACAGCTTTTAGATCTTCTTACAGTAGATACAAAAGGAATTATCTTCACCACCACCATATAAAGGATAATATTACCTGACGTTTTCCAGCAGATTACTACTGATATTGGATTAATCAATATCAATTAACATTGAAATATAATAATATATATGTATATATATGCTTCTTTTTATGTACGTTACAATTCTGTGTTGGTGATGGTGACGTGTCTCTATTCTCTAACAATTAGATTTGAAATTACTCACTTATGGAAACTTATACACTCTATATTTTAGGAGAGTACTGCTACTGCAAAACATATGCATATGTAAAATTATACATACTATATTGCAGCCTCAAACAGACGTGAAAGCATTATCTATGCATTGCAATTTCGTCCAAAACCAACTATAATTTGCGGTAGGCAACATCGCATAACATGCCCAACGCGCTGCGGGCTGCGGGTATATCCAGTACAAATCTTACTATAATATTACAGCTTAGGCCAATAACATTTTTATTGGTCTGGGTATTACAGTTATTCTCTATTTGTTCTATTAATTTTGGTAGACGATTTATGTGCAAAATTACATACGGAATCCGAATTACAACACGAAATTTGCAAATAGGCAAATGTAGCAATAAATTAAACTGATGAACATTTTCCGTTAAGTAAACTATTGTTAGTAAAAAAAAATGAAAGGATCTTTCACTATCTATAATTTGGGTTACCGTTAGATGGACTTGTTTACCAATTAAAAAGCTAAACCGGAAACATAATTCTCTGAATGGGTTGCGTTCAACCGGCAAAAATTTTGCTTGTTTATTAAAATAAATTATTAAAAACAACTGGTGGCGAATGTACTACTTACAACACAGCTCATCAAATTATGAAATATTCGATCAATAAATTTAAATAAATTTAATTAATTAGATTTAAATAATCATGTTTCATATATTCTTATACATAATGATCATTGCAGAACAATAGGGATTATAGACGACGACGTACCACGTCTCGAAACAAAGAGAATATACTCTTAAAACGCTCGTGCAGACAGACTCCTTAGACAGGCGCATTTATAGCGTATCAAATGTCTCTCGAATAAGGATGTTCATGATATACTCAGGTCGCTATTTCATTCCTGTGGCATTTATGATTTATGAAATTATGGTATGTGGGATTGTGGTGTGAATTGGTTAAGTATTTATTAGCAATGTTATATCAACAATGTTATTAAATCTCTTGTAGTGTCAACAAGTTGAGAAATAATTTAAAATTAAAAATTTTGTACAGCCGACTTCAATATAAGCGACTTTAATATAGGTTATTTAGGAATAACTCAATAACCATTGGTCTGACCTTGATCAAATTCATATGGGACCACACGAGAACTATCAGCTTTCATATAAAAAAAGAATCATCGAAATCGGTTCGCCCAGTACAAAGTTATGAGGTAACACACATAAAAAAAAAGCACACCCGAATTGAGTACCGTCTCCTTTTTGGAAGTCGGCAGAAAAGAACAAGATCACAAGATTGAACAGGATTTCGTTGGTTTCACTTTTTGCCATGATTACATGAAATATATTTTTAAGGTTATACTTAACTGAAGTTGCGGAGCAAGGCGACTCCTATCTAAATACAAAACTTTTAAAATAGGAAATAGGAAATAACATAAGAACCTTGTTCTTACTTACTTAGTATTTTAATCTAATATAGGGTTATGTCCATTCGTTTCATCTATATTTATACAAATAAATAAAATTGTCTGTTTGTAACGTCAAAATAACAGCTTTCACTAATTGCATATGAAAGTATATATTGTACTTCTAACAAAAACACAATTTTTTGTCTGTCTGTCTGTTTGCTCCGGATAATCTCCGAAACGGCTGAATCGATTTTGATGGGACTTTACTGGCAGACAGCTGATGTTGTTCACTGGCGAACAGCTAGTTTATTCATAAGAACCTCATTTTGAAACGGTAAGTTAAAAATGACCATTGGCAAACGGAATTTTAATTTCGTATGTCATATCCCTAGTAAGAATATCCACTACCCCATATTTTCCCATGGGTGTCGTAAGAGACGACAGAGGGCAACTAAGGCATGGGCAGCAGCATCTTTCTGATAACAGCAAAATAAAAAACTGCGATTGCCAACCCGCTCTTGCGTATGCAAGAGGCGATGCCATAGTATAAAGAGAGGGAAAGTACGTTATCTTGATACAAACGCACTGCGCGCGGCTTGTATGTGTGCGCCATAGTATCTATGAGGCGCCGCACGCACACTTAAACACAATCTCGAAGTGTTTCTCAATGCGCCAGTCGAGGCTAACACCGCACGAGGTTCGCGCGTCACGTAAGGGAGTCACTTATTATAGCATATAATTTTTACTTGACGATGAGATACCTACTTACTTATTTTTGTTGTATTAGTTGTCTATCAGACAGAGGAAGAATAGTAACTAAGTACCTACTTACGGTTATAAAATCGAAATTAAAAATAAGTAATTGACTAATTGTGAATCAGGTAAATAGAGCAAAGTTCGAATAATAACAACAGAACAAAAAATTTATTACAGTCTAAGAGGCAGGCGTTAGTAATTTTATGTTATTGTACGATGTTTTTTTTTACAATAGTTTAGTCGCTTTATTCAATTTTTTTATTATTATATATATTTATTATACTGCTCTGAATCTTAATACATTTTTGTATTTGTTAGGAAAACCATTGTTGAACTTTATCGACTAATGATCACTGAATTAGTTATACAGAGATGTATTATCTTTGGCAAGGGCCGAGTTTTAAACTAATGATTTGGTGACAGTGACAACCCTGAGACAGTAGGCAGTTATATCGCGGATTAGGCCGCAGATAACCTACTTGGCCTCTCTTTATACTATGGCGATGCCTTCCTCTGGGGGAGGCCTAACAGCAGTGGACGTATGAAGGTTTGTAATGATTATGATGAAATGTCGTCAAAGATATAAACATATTTTATTGAAGAGTTGACTTTCAATGCCTTCTAGCAAAATTCATTCAAAAGATAAAATACAACATAAAGAAATTAAAAATTACAGTTGTATGAATAAAATAGTTCAATTGTTTCACTTTTTTATATTTAGTCAGATTATAATTTATTTGATGGATCACTTTTATCTGACGATTAAAACATGAGTTCTTAATTTCATCAGACGCATCGTGTACTGATTATGATAACACAATATGTCCTAGTAATGTACTACATATTCACCGTATTTAATTTACTGTTATACCAAAACAACGATAAACAAAATGACATTGTTCAAAGCGAAGCCTCTGACACATATTCTGTTTCCCGCCGAGTCACAATGTGCGGCCGTTACGGCGCCTATTGTTTTTTTTTTCACACCAAATTCGGTGACAGCGTGTGGGTGTCGCTTTACATTTGCTCACACTGCTGTGATTTTGTAATGACAAATTGATTGTCCCAACATTTGGCAAACTAGGCCAACAATTTGCCCATAACGTGGGCGGTGCGGAATCATGATCGAGGGGACTATTGAACAATGATGAAAAGGATCGTTGTTTTGCCCCAGTTTTGGAGATGACATCTACAATTATTCATTGACCAAGATAATATGGATGCGAGAATACATTTCGCAAAACCAATAAATTGAGTTCGTAAACAGAAACGCTCGCAGGGTGAACGAGTAATAACGGTGTACGAATATCCACTATATTATATGTCATCCCATGAGTGTCGTAAGAGGCGACAGAGGGAAACAAATCAGGAGACGAGCGGCAGCGTCTTCCTGATAATAACAAAAAAATTATAAAAATTACCAAACCGTCTGCCAAGCGTAGCAACTATGGCAAAATCCCCCCCCCCCTCCATGTGGCAATCTATAGTGGAAGCCTATGTTGTTCAGCAGTAGACTTTCTTAAGATGTAATGGATGGATAGACTCAAAAAACGAGGGATGTAAGGTGTTTCAAGCTTTAGATAGTGTGCACTTGACACTACTTTAATGATGTTTGCTTGCTGCAAATAATTGTCTAAAAATAATATTATTGTTTTCACATGCTCGGTTTTGCATAAAGAAACAATAGAACTATCGATTGCCCGCGTTTGGGAACCGTGTCACGGAAAGTAATAAAATTTTATCAAAAGCGGTTATCTTGATTCACTAGCGAAATGGGTGACAGTATCGATAAGAAAAGTTAAAGCTTAAAAGTACGTTGGCAATCATTTTCAGTGAACACAATGTTTATTAGTACCAAAGCCTAATATATATAAAATAATGGATATTTTGTAACGCAATGTTGGAGAATGTTAGGTATATCATTGTCCAACATTTGGCTAATTTCGTTAAAAACGTTAAGGTGACAAACGACCTGACCATCCACATGATGACGAATGACTACTGCAGTCTCTAAAACTAAAAAAAGGCTACAGGTCTATTGGATCTTCTGAGTAATAAGACGCATTATAACCTTAAATAATATTAGCTCTCAACAACCAACAAACAGAACACAACATTGAATGCACTGCTCTTGCAAAACAGCTTTATTCAGCCTATATACGTCTTCCTAAGGATGCGCCAATCGCCATGCAGTTTTGAAAGGTTTACCCGTTATCAACACGCCATACTGGTGGGTCGCTGAGCGCAGAGCCGATACTTGACACCGGTTAAGGATGACTCACGCTAGACCGTGCCGGGTCCGAGCCGAGTTTCGGCCGTAGCACGGTCACCGAGCCGATCCCGTGCATGTTATTGCAACCGACCGGGCCTCGACCGAGCAATTATCGTTGCGCCGTGATGCAGTATACTCGTCCGAGCAAAAATACTGTTGTAACTAGACTACAATCATGTTGAATTTTGACGATCTGGAATTAGCGGCTATTGCGATCACTCTGGACGATGAAGAATCTGATAAATCTTCTACTACAAGAAAATGGTCGAGCCGAGCCGAGTTGTTTCCGAGCGTTGTCCGTTGCCCGGCCGTCACTCGGTTGCCGTTCGGTATAGCGTGATTGTGTCCATACAAAATATATGTAATATTAGTTGACCGTGCTACGGCCGGCACTCGGCTCGGACCCGGTACGGTCTAGCGTGAGTCATCCTTTATCCTGCCTTCACTGACAATGTATAGCTGGAACTCAGACAAACAAAGAAAAATACAGAAGATATTACGAACGTTTCAAGTTTTACCGAAACCGTACTTTACTTCCTAACACGCATTCACACAGACACACATCTTCCTTCTTTCTTTCTTGATCAGGTCGTAAAAGTCCACTGCTAGATGCACACATATGCACCTAAAAGAATTTTGTTGGTTGCCGACTAATAGCAGCGCTTGCACTGTTGTGTTCCGGTCTGAGAGTCAGTTTAATAACAGGCCGTGAGGTATTCCACCTTTGTCCTTAGAAGGGTCAACGCACCTGTAGACTTCTTTGTTCGAAGTCGGCTGCAGGTTTTCATGGACTGCAGCAGCCACTTACCATCACTCAGTAAGTTTACTTGTCACTTCAGTTTTATAAAAAGAATGGTTTTGGCGTCATTTAAAATGTACGTGATATTCTGTCTATCTTTCTTTGTAGGTCTGAGAACTAGGATGCATTTCCACCATCAGTCATTCGCCAGCGTCTCGTCTTTCATCACTGGTATGCACAACGTAATGTAGGTGAGGATGACATTAGGAGAAAAGTTGGTATATTTCCTGCTATAAATATTACCGTAGGTTATTCCGTTAACCAATAAGCAAGTGTATTATATGTATTTATCTCACTAATTAACAGGCAACACAAACCACCATTGACTCACGCCGCATCTCGTCGGACAGCGGTAATTTTAAAACAATGCCGCTTTCCGCGCGACGTGTAATGACCGTTTCCGGCTACTGATTGCATTTTTAATTGATTTCCTGCTTTAAATACTTAACGCAACAATTAATGAACGCAGTTTAATAAATCCATAAGGAGCTGACATTTATTATACGGATAAGGTAAAGACAAATGTTAATTTAATTACATACAATGAAAGAATTCATTATTGCTGTTTTAAGCATGATCTATGCCATGCAATGGGTAGTATCAATTAAAGATACATCTTATATATTACTCCGGGTACAGCAGTTAATCCGCCGCGCGTTGACAGATTGCACAAATCAACAAAATATTTCTTCTCAGACATGGAAAAAATTATTATGGAGATATCCTCACAATGTTTCCCTTCATCACCGATTAAGTAGTAAATGAGCGCTTAATATAGCAATTAATAAATTTAATAGGTGAAATTCAGATTGTACGCTCACTGTAAAACGACGAGCGCTTAGCCCCAGTATCATATCACCACGATGAGTCGTAAATTGAATTCTTACAAACTTTAAACCGGTGGTAACTTGTTAAATCTGTGTTTAATGTATCTGTGTAATAAATACGATCTGCGAGAAAATAAAACTACTTTTACAGATTTTATCGCGTTGAATACTACTTATCATTACGATCTCCGAGGTTATCAAATTTTACAGTCGTCTTCTTCTTTTGTGTATCAGCCTGTGACGGTTCAGTTGGGCCTTTGCTATTAACATAATATTTGCTGTAATAATGTAATATATAATCGCCACGCTTGACAGGTGCACTGGCGATCACAGTACGAGATGTTGATTTTTTAACATGGTAGTAGAGCCACGCTGCAGTATAAAATAGCAGCTTAAATTTGCAGTGTTTCGTACAGGTGTACAGTGAGTGTGTAAAGAACCTGAGGAAGAACCTTATTTATTGGTAAAGAGGCATTCTATCTTAGTCTTGAACAGTACAACGCATCTGCATTTCGATTTTAATCACGGTGAGATATAGGTGTCTATGGGTCACAGGATATACTTACCACCAGGTGGACTGTGTGTGCTATTTTTCACCCTTATTCTAAAAAAAAGATGTCTCGCTAATTTGAAGCTAATCCCTGTTGTCGTACCTACTGGGGTATTTTACATTTGGCTGATAAAATATTTTAAACGGAGATCAATCATTTTTCATAAACTTTGTGTTTTCCAACCTTTCCCAAAGGCACCTCACCACCCACGAGAACAAATGGGGTGATGAATCATCTTACACAGACCACACGAGAATAATTCATTTACTAATAACTGAAGAGATGTTTAGAGAAGAAGGATTTTTAAGACTATTCATCCAAAAAGTTAAGATTGTAGAATTTCTCAAGCCTACCCGTAATTGTTAATTACGCTACACGTAAACAAATGATTTCGACTATAAGTAAGGAATACTAAGAAAAATAACTGTCATAATATTAAATTTTCATTCGTATATTGAAATTCATTCATATACAGTTACGGAAGCACTTCACTTGACTAACGCAGTTGCCTACGAAACTTAGAAGATGGGAGTTGACTTCCAAGAAATCACTGATGCAACAGCTTTGTGCGCGGTCGCTCTTTACAACGAATATTCGTAAACTATTGAAGCAAGAAGATGGATGCATTAACATGTCCATTGTACCTCAAATAACCGGCTCACTTTGATACAATTCTAAAAAGTAAGTAAATAGGCGAAACAAGCAGACTCTCTTTCCACACACGCTCGTCATCACTCGCCTTCACTCGCCGAGTGTGAACTACAAACGTTACAAGCAAAGCGTAAGACAAGTATGTAAAATTTGAAGATACTCAAATTTGCTAAGCGCAACGTCTTACAACATGTACTTGTGGTTTTTCTTAAAATCCCTTTGTGTGTGATTTTCTTACCTAATTTAGCCCGAATAAAAATAATGTCATAATATGTTTGCTTAACGATTTACACTGTATGAGAAAACCATTTCACAGATTAATAGAGGTTACAGGTATAATACAACTGAACTATCAGCTTAGAGAAAAGAGAGAGAAAAAAAAGAACGATCTTTGGAAGTTTTTAAAGCGAAACTACGGCTTTCTGAAAGACATTAAGTTATATTTTATGACTATGTGCGATAATTGTAAATAAAAAGACCTGAAACGGCTCGTAAACATAAAAGTGAAATCGAATGAAAGAGTAAACTCATTCAAAACCTTTATTGGACTAATTTTGCGATCATTAACGGAACTAAATTAATTCTTATCAACTTTTCCAGAAATTACGAATTTCTCATGAATCAGTGGTGCACGTCTTGCTTCACCCGGAACATGGCTTATCAATCGAAAAATGTGTCTGAATCAGTCCATTCTGGGTACACCTTTATCTTGCAAATAAAATGAATGTTTAAGGTCCACGAATAGTATTGAAAATACCAGGAAATAAGATTTCAAAGCACACGTTCAATTTTCCTTGAGGATGATTCTTTTGTTGTTTTCAATAAACGTTACCCCAACAAGTGAAGTTGTTTTGCAATCTCTATAAGTTTTCTTTACCACTATTAATATTTTTTTTTATTTGAAATCTTTTCGCACTTATGTTGGTCTTCTTAGTACTTATTATAAGCATTTGTTTCTATTCCCCATGTTTCATTTCATTTCATTTCACTGTCCCGTGAGTCATGTACATTTCGACAGTTTAGTTGTTGTTTTTTAGACACCTGTCAATCGTGAATGATTCGTTTATTTGACCCGGGTCGCATCAAAGTATTGATGATTGGAATTACATTTTTTGAATGTTCCGGATCAAACGATTGACAGGACCTACGACCAAAGAGTAAAGTAATGTCCGACGACCGACATTAACAGAACTAGTCTCACAGATCACAGAGTACTGAAAACCGAAATGATCAATTTTAATGATCGCCCGAATGACCCGGATCGTAAGACGAATGAATACTTAAATTATAGGGTCACTAATGAATGAATTATCACATGTCTAGTGTTTTTCTTGCGGACAGGGAAACTGTTAATATCATTAACATAACAAATTCTACCTTTGTTCTTACACGCTTGTTTCTATGCAGTTTAACATGAAACTGAGTATTATGTCCTTCATTGTTTTTAATATTTTAATATATCTAAAACATACATATAACGTAATTATTATACTGACCGTCGGATCTCCTATACACTGATATGTTTATCATGCGATGTATTTACGCATCGCAATAATCGAGGACGACGTGTCTAGCGATAAGATAGCCTGGTAATAATCTATTTAGAAATAATATTACACTAACATCGCTAACGTATGTAACCTTATTATCTTTAACTGGTGGGTATGCTTTGTTACGATCAAACAGAATTTAAAGATGACCAAACAAAGCAAAGGAGAAAAGAACATTTCATAATTTCACAATGAATTAATAGTTAAGTTTATATTTTAATCAAGCCTACGATACGATATCTCCTAGCTTTCGGTGTCTGCCTTAATTAAGGGGTAATACGTGCTTGTCAACTTCACATGTCAACTTTGTCGGTTAAAGTTATAGCATATATACGTCCCACTGCTAGGCACAGGCCTTCTCTCATTTCTGAGAGGGTTTAACTTTGTTGGTAATCCTTAATAAATAAAAATAAACATGTCCCAATGCTGGGCACAGGTCTCTTCTCAATTTTGGGAGCGGTTTTCGGTGCTATTATACATCCACCATTACATAATACATTCGCACGATATTCTTCACCGCCGTAAATCAGCATTTGAATACTTTATTTTAATTTCAATGGTGCCAGTGGGGATCCAACTCGATTGTTTCAAAGACTATGAAATTTTTAGATGAGCACTTACGATCTGAGCGGATGATGAACATAATATACTATATTGAATTATTGTCATTACACAATAATTATATAATATACAAAATATATTACATTACTTATCAATCAGTTACAGAATTTTGGATCTTAGCATTTATCTTTAACACAACTAGGTTTTATACTATTAGAAGAGATAGCAAGGAGCGCCCTACATCCATCGACTATTTATTAATTGTACAGTGTCACGAAAAAAGGTAATTTAGATTTCACCTGTAAATTATGTTCGGAAAATATTTATTTTTTGAAAAGTGACAAACAAACTAACAGTCTAATTGTTGGTAGGTTACTGGTGTAGCTCACAGTCACCTGTAACGTTTACCAACTTCAAATAAAGAATCCCATGTGTCTTTAGCCCTGAGGACTGGGATGATATACTTTATAGCCAGAAATTACACTGGATTTGTTAATTTTAAACAAAAACACACTAATCAGAGCACAGGTAAGATGGTGGTACAAACTTAGAGGAACTCTAAGGCAGATTAGGAACTTTACTACGTAGTAAATAAACGCCTTAAAATTCAAACCACATCGAGGTAGTTTTTATTGTAAACACATGAATGGATGAAGAAAATACCCATTTATAAAACCACCAAACTTCTTAATCGTGGAAAAAACGTTGACAATCGTCGCAATTAAAAAAAAAAACAGAATGACAGATACTTAAAAATGCAAGCTTGTGTGTCGTAAAGTGTGAGATTTTATGTAAGGTTTTGCAACAAACTGCTTTTGCACTTGGGACAAAGGCCTTGGCGATAGTGCTTCTCGTAGTTTCCGCATCTAACTAAATGAGATTGCTTTCGTTTGATGATGTTCATTGAGACAAGTACACAACAACGCTGTTTGTCAATTACAAAGTTTAGAGTACCCCCTCTCCTACCTTGCATTTAATTCTTGATGTCAAATTTATGCGAATGAAACCCTTTTATATTATTTTAATTCTTATATTTTGTTACACATAAGGAGTGTTTTGTTAAGATTGTATTATTACGTGAATAATTAAAGTACCCTTTTTAGTATTCATTATAAAGGAGAGGTATAAAACTAATATTATTCGAAAGGTATTGTGGCATAGATGTGCACAAAAAAGAAAATCTCAACATACACACAAACACTCACATAAACTAATCATACACATATGATTATTCCATACAAACACCATAAAAAATTAAATGAAAAAAATGATTTCGACCGTCTTCCCTGCACGGGAAAATAGTAAAAAAGAAGTGATGCAAACAAAGCCTTAGCGCTATTTTGACGCAATTGGTCGAATTTCGACCACATGTATTCCGCATGTATCAAAAGATTCATATTGTTTACTTCAAGGTATTATGGCAATAAGTGTAGAAACTAAGTGCCTTTTCTGTTCGAGCGTACGTTGGAGAGGACCTTTTTCTGTTATAAAACTAAAGTGCCCAACGATCTTACAGTCCAGTTACCACTTGATGGTACGTGACTTCTGCAGCCCATGGACACTTGCACCAAACTACAAACAAGGAAGGCTTCAGATGCGGCTGTCTTCAGGTATAAGATGGAATGCCTCTCAGCCTAATTACTGGCTGAGAGGCATTCCATCTTACTAGCTCTCTGTATACTTCAGATCGGAACATACAAGTGCAAGCACTGCTATTTGGCAATAGAAAGATGAGCGATGACCTTTTTTGGCATTCCTTCGACGCACACTAATTTAATTTAATTTTGTTATATATTAATATATCGTTGCGTA
This sequence comes from Parnassius glacialis, assembly GCA_033319125.1. NCBI lineage: Eukaryota > Metazoa > Arthropoda > Insecta > Lepidoptera > Papilionidae > Parnassius > Parnassius glacialis. The sequence goes on along the minus strand of JAVANC010000007.1, from coordinate 15,165,275 downwards.
CGTTAATGGTCTGTGCCAAAACAGTGTTCCTTTCTTTATAGTTAAAGCCGTAATTACAAAAACCCAAATGCATAAAGAAGCTTACTGAAAAGAAAAAAGTTTTGTACCCTATGTCACTTCCATAACTGAGACTCAATCCATCAAGTCCATTAGGCTACAGAGCGTTCCAAAGAAATATATTACCCCCTTATTAAAAGAAGCTCGGGTAAAAAAGTGCAATACCAACTTTCAGGTTAAACACTACCAAATTACGGTACGCCTTGGAAATGCACTGAGTGCACTGCTTTCTCTGCACTTAGATGATATCAAATTTGCACAGCGTGTAAAGCAATCAACACCAGCTAGAAACGGAAATTTATGTTAAAACGGCGCATAATAACAGGCAATAAGAATAAAAACTGCGTGTCGTTGAAGTAGATGTGTTAAAAGGCAACGGAGTTAAAAACCCCAAGTCTAGACGTCCCGTTGCACGCCTGCCAACTATTTTATCTTCCATAATATGTAGAATATACAGGCGGGCTTATTTATTATCAGCTGTGTAAAACTACAATTTACTTTGTTTTCTTACTTAGCATAAAAGGGGGCAATAAAAATTCAATGAAATAAAAATTATACTAACGTTTTATAAGAAAACCTCGCAGGAAAATTAATAGATCATCTGCATGATCTGCAGCCTAATTTTTCTTCATACATTTCTACGACATGCAAAACTGAGACGAAATCGATCAACAATAAAAACAATGGCATTTCGGATATTAAAAAAAAAAACAAAAAATTGGTAAAATAGAAACCTATATAAATATAAATACCTTAAATACGAGTATCTAAAACTATATTCAATTTCGATAGATTTTTTTATTTTTTTCAGTTAAATTCGATTACATATTGCAATCACATATTACATCATCCTTCAAGTAGCCTTTTTATAAATAATTATACTTGACTTTTAATTTTTACAGGTAAATGTCACACTTCGGGTTTCGGGTTCCTCATTTGGCTTCGCAGAAAAACTTTCTTATTTCATCGTAAAAGTTTATACTTAAAATTAAAATATTCACAAATCTTTATTGGCAAATAAATCTTGAGATAATTTCCCTTGTATTTGTAGATGAGCGATCGATTAAAAAACTTTTCGTCTTACAATATGATAGAGAACATTTAGGTTTGATTAAATAAAGTAATACTCATGAATCAAAATTTGTTTCCGTACTTTTACCGCATAATGGCCGCATGAGAGAACAGAAACAGACTAAGATGGAATTCAATAAAAAAGCGGTATATTGTAATTATATCGTATATAATGTTACAGCTATATACGTACCATATTTTTGGCACAGGCCAAATCCCAACTCTGAGAAGGTTTTAGAGCTAGGAAGTTCCCGCGGCGCTGTGCTGCCCCAATGAGTATAAACGGACTTCACATGTTTTCGAAATACTACACTACACTGCCGTGCCCCTAGATACTAGGCTGACGTTAATACGCACTCAAAGGTTCGAAACGTCTGGTACTGTGTTCGAAAATCTAACTGCCAAGCGTGGTCATTATTGCAAATCATACCTACACGAGAAAAACCTATGACCAGCAGTGGACTGTTAAAGGCTGATAAATAAGAAATTTATAAACATGAAATGAAAAAAAAATACAAAATATATTTAAATGTTTCCTATTTCCGCAATTAAATGCAATTACAATGATAGTAACACATTCTAGCGACGCTTACGCAAACCGGACACGCAGGTATTGTACGTCCGTACGGATGAGTTTGAAAAGTCCATAAATTTACACCACACCATGGCGCTTCTATACCTACAGAGTAGTGAAATTATATTGGTGTTTATTGATCATGTGTGCGGCTTTTAATAATGCTCATAATAGTTTTATTCAACGTATAGTATTCGCATACATATCTCCATACATATATAAAATCAAATGCTGTCCCCGTTAGCTTCGCTAAAACTCAAAAACGACTCTACCGATTTTGATGAAATTTTTGTGTGTGTTTAAATGGTTTCCTAGATGGTTTAGATTGCCATTTGGGTACCCGGTAGGTGGCGCTGTTCTCGACACCCAGAAATCACATGTGAGAAGCCGAGGCGAATCGCAAGTCATAAATAAATGTTTTCAATTCAAATTCAGATTATAACTCTATTTAAGTTTCATTAATATTCAAATCATTCAAGTGTATGTTTGGCTGTAACTTTTATTTAGTTTCAAACCATTGAAGTAGGTTCGAAGAATATACAGAGTTATTTTTCAAAGATTAGTCAAATTTTAAACTTAAGTTCAAATATATAAATATTGATATACCGTTAATGCACTTGTTAAAAATACGAGTAAATAAGGCTTCTACTTTTATTCCAAATTGTATGTGTATATACATATAATTGTGTATGGGCAACAACGTTTTTTGTGTGCGTGCGCAGTAAATCAGTTAAAATAATGCATTAGCACGCATTTTTAATTTAAAAGATAAAAGGACAGAATATTTGAGATTTTTCTTCACCATTTGTCTATATACATTATTTTGAACCTTCTCTGCAAATTTGACCGGTTATGGCAAAATAAGCCTGTAACACACAAATATTTAAGTCTTATTCAAGTGTTTAAGCAGCATAACTAACCCACTAGCGGTTTCAAAGGTTTCAACTGCTCGAGTTGTTCATTCAACCTTTACAATATAGGAAGAACCTATGGATTTTAACAGATTCTCCTTTGCGCCACCAAACGACAAAAATATTTTATACATACTGTATTGGATATTTTAATTAATGTCCCTGACCCGACAATGCGACGACGCGACAAAGCGCAAAAATTGTAGATTGTTTTTTTTTTGTCGTAAACATAGCCCGTTACTTAATTATAACGGACTTCATCACGATTGTGGCAAAAAGCAAATCAATCTCAACGCCCGCTTTAATTTGATTGCATTTTAAATTAAGTAATTGGCGATTGACGTAAGAACAATCGCCTGGTAATAACGCTTTCTTTAATTCTTAATATATACACATCACTGCAACAAGCAAGGGGATTGGGTTGCTGAATAAAAAATAATTGCGTCGTTGTACAGTTTGGTTAAAAATATTTATCAACAGCATCTAATTACATAATAGACAGAACGATACATAATCAGGTTTACTATTAGACAACATAAACACCACCACCAGGAATTCTATCGCAGCATTCAGGAGCAACGACGTATCTACGTTTTCATTCTTGATTGAATTAATATAGGCCACAGCATCCAAAACCACCAGGTGAACTGTGTGCTCGTTTGTCACCCTTATTTTATAAACTAAAATAAAAAATACTGTATTATAATATTTCATGTTTGTATACAGACATGCGTTGTATAATGATTTCTTATATTTACCCGAACACTAAATATTGAATAAAACAATTTTTACGGATTTTATCGCGTTTAATTTTACTTATTTTTAATACCCGACGTTTCGTGTGGCCCCGTGATTAAAGGTGCTGCAAAGCACTATTCAAAATTATTCAATGTCCAGGCCTTTTTTTTATTTATTTTTTTTGGGTATGTATGGATAAAAAATATTATGAAACTTACGATAAGGCCCACTCAGAGCAAAAATATTTCTTCAATAAAAAAGCAAACTAACTGATAGTGCTATTAAACAACTTTTAGCCCACAATTAGGAATTTAGTATTCAATTCGTTAAAGAAGTATCGATAAAAAGCTCGCATTTTTCCCCCTAGCCGGCAACAAAGCGCTCGTCCCGAGCGAACCGGTTCACTGGCAACAATTAAGACTTCCTTCGTAAAGCACAGGACGTACTTAGCGAAGGAATAATTACGAAAAGCGGCGCACGATCTACATCCTCTATTTTAAAGTTTTTTACACACAGGTGGTCGCTTAATTTCACATTTTTAGCGTAACTGTGATAATAATTGTAGTTCGGTATTCGCTAGTTGCGCGTGTATATTGTCTAAGGCAATGTTTTTTAACCGATGCTTATTAAGTGGCGAAGCTTGCGAAGACACTTATTCAGTGGCGAAGCTTGCGAAGTCACTTATTGGTTTCACGATGTCTGTCCGTCTGTCCGTCCGTCTGTCCGTCTGTCCCACGATTATCTCGAGAACGGTTTCGAATTTTCAAATTCTGTTTTCAGCAATCGATTATTGATCATCCAGGCGTCTGAACCTCCTATTTTGAAACTGATTGCTCAACGGCAACCGTTAGAAACCGCTACAAAGCTGATTGCTTCGCCACTTTGCTATGCTGTTAGCTTGCTAGGTTTATTGATTTCACGATGTCTGTCCGTCTGTCCCACGATTATCTCGAGAACGGTTTCGAATTTTCAAATTCTGTTTTCAGCAATCTATTACTGATCACCCAGGTATCTGAACCTCCTATTTTGAAACTGATTGCTCAACGGCAACCGTTAAAAACCGCTACAAAGCTGATTGCTTCGCCACTTTGCCATGCTGTTAGCTTGCTAGGTTTATTTTTCATTTGAATGTACTTTAATGTTTATACAGTAGAAGTTCATTAGTCCGGCATCCAACAGTCCGGAATGCCCGATAGTCCGGCATCGCTCTTTGGTTTTCGGTTTTCACCAAAAGTGTGTCTTTAAAGCAAATAAAAACGCTCGAGAGCTATTCGGATGTTTTTGGCGTAGTTCGGGATCATCCGGAACTAACCGATGAGGATATTATCAACATTGTAGTAAACCCTCAGCCTACTCAAATCTTGAAGAAAGTGACTCTGATGCCGAAACGGAAGAAAAGGAAAAAATCTGCTGGGCAGAAGCTGCAGAATCACTAAATAAGTTTATCTATTTTGCTGAGGCTAGTACTAGCTACAGTGCTTCAGAAATTATTGATTTCCATATCATTAGAAATAAACTTTATACTAAACGCCAAAAGTCAAGAAAACAAAAAGACATTCGTGACTTTTTTAAATCCAAGTGAAATATATACATTATGTATATAAAATATACATTATATATATAAATTTTAAACAGTGGTAGAGCCACGCGGCAGCTTTTGCTGTCGCACGGATGGGCCGGCTCGAACCGGGGTGGTACCACGACCTCACAGAAAACCAGCGTGAAGTAGAGGTTCACCTCTGCGTTTCGCTTGGTGAGTGCAGGTGGCCGGAGGCCCTTTTTACTGGAAATGAGGCATTCCATCTTAGTCCTAACGGGTGACAACGCATCTACATTTTGAATTGTAATAGAGGATAGATGTAGATGTCTATGGGCCGCAGCAACCACTTACCATCAGGTGGACTGTGTGCTCGTTTGTCACCCTTATCCTATAAAAAAAAAAAATAAAAAAAAAATAAAATGTAAAATAAACTTTGTTGTATGTACATACATATTTGCATACGGTATTTGTAGTTTAATTATTAACCTAATTGTTCTTATAATTACCGCTCGATAGACCGGAATTTTCGCTAGTCCGGCACCGTGCCGGTCCCGAACGTACCGGATTATCGGACTTCTACTGTATATTAAAAAAGAAGTTTGATGTATTTTTAAATTTACCTTAATTTCTTCCATTTTTTGCAAACTTAATCGATGTGTGATTATTTGAAAAAATTTAAAAAAAATGGTTTAAATTTATACGAGACCACAGGAAAACTGTGGATATTACTCCACTATATTCAAATAGCTCCTGTTGTTCTTTTATCATTTCAATCTCCGCCGTAAAACTCAATTTTGAGGCTAATGCTTTGCATCTCACATTCTCTTGTAGGAACTTATAAAACATTATACACATGATAATAACATATTACGTATATTGTATATTTGCAGATTTCACGAATTTGTAAAATTGATCTCACCAAAACGCGTGTTTATTTATAATAATTGATTAATCACGTATTTTACGGATAATTGAAACCAGTTATTCTTACACATTATTAATATTCATCGAGATATTATTTAAGTATGTTCTTAACATAAAGTACAAACAAAGAGAATCGCAAAATAATTGACGGGTTCGATCACCGATCGAACGCGCCGCATCAAGTATAGGTAACGCACGATGCACGGCACGGCCTACGTGTGGCAAGCAGGTGTACTTATTGCGTTGCATTGTGCACAGCTTGTTTGCATACATTGTTCTGTACATCGTTGTGTTAGCATAATAACTGCGTTGATTAACATAACAGGAGTGTTTCTAAGTGTAGCTGAGCGTATGATGTCAACTTAAGGGATGTGCATATATATTCAGAGATTTGATTTTTTTTTGTACGTCTAGGCATAATTGAAATTGGCTTTTCCTAAGCGGGTATATCGAATCGTCTTTCGTGCTTGAAGCACAAAAAGGATTTATATCACTATGGTAAATAAGACGACACATTAACAGTATCTTATGATGACATCGCTTTATTAAACTCTGTTAAATGTAAATCTTGCAAATAAAGAGTAATATTATTAAAGGAAGTTTTAAGTACTTAGCCTAAGGCTTGGATGGAAAATTCCACAACCCTCACCTCATTCGTCCAGCAGTGTCCTAAGTAGTGGCTGCTTACTTTGTAAATTACATTATGGCAGGCTTCTTAATCTTAATTTGTCTAAAAAGTTAGTATAGACAAGCTAGGTAGGTATCTTTTAAATTTAAAGATCTTATCATATTTTCCGAATAACTTCACCAAGGAGACAAAAGCGAAGAAACACATTTACTTCATTTACAAAACGATATGGCTGGTAAAGTGTGATACCGTAACGAAGAACTCACGCATATATTTCACGGATATTCAAAGATATAATCAAGAATATTTTACATATAAAAACATGTGCTACATGCATAACATAAGTATAATAAATTTGCATTCTTCCATTCCATGCTATTACAGCCACTGGCAACTCCACTGTTCAACATGTGCCTCCGCCAAGGAATGCTATAAAACAAGGTCCTGGGCTACCTGTAACCATCGACTTCCTGCATTTCTTATTAGGTCGTCACTCCATCTACTTGCATTCAAGTATTTGCATGCTTACTGGTAAACGTATGTTAATCTTTATAACAGAGTCATTGACACATATTATTGAAACATATTATAATAAACGTATGTATATAGTATGTTTTGGATGCAGGTTATAAATATAAGATGTCACTCTAGATTCTACTCAAGGCACATATAATTATTTTATAATATAAGGGAGATAAACAAGCTAACAATTTAGCTGACAGTAAGTTATTGCAGCTTATGAACATCTACAATCAACCTCAAGCAAAGGCACAGATGCGTTGTCACTCCTAATGAATAAAATAAAATGCAGCCAGCCTGTAATTACACCGGCCTAATATATAAGCTGGAACTCACCAGTTAGTTAACAGCTGCTTAGTGGCAGAAAAAGATAAGGAAGTAGTACTAACCCAGACGGACACCTAAACAAAAATTGTAATCATTTCACTAATAAAAAATTAGATGCGCAATCCCATGCAAAAGTTCTCTAAAAACTGTCACCAATTTTTATGACTTAATTCTAGTTGAAATAAATATACAATAATGTAAATTCAACCTTAAATGCATTTCCTAAAGTTGGACATAAATGTTCGAGTGGGCGCTCATTCGGTAATGACATTTTCGGTCACTGATTGTGTATATCTAGTTTTTTATTAGTGATCGATGTTTGTGTCATATGTACTTTTTTATTTGGACAGCAAACAATGAAGATATGAAACCCGAACGGTGAAGAGGTATAAAGAAAGAATCTCCGGAGAAAGAGTCTCCGATGGACGAACGAGTATATGAGCTCCTAGCTCAGCGATGTATTGGTAATACCACGATTACCGAAGTTTCCACCATCGAGTGATGACCATGATTATATAATTTCACGATCAAAAATTATTAGACACTTAGCCAGCCTCTTTTTTGTCAAAATTTCACCACTTACATTGTAATCGGATAAATGGTATAATAACACATAGAAAACGGACAAACACACGAACTTCTCTATTCATTTTTGTCAGAAACTTTCGCGGGCGCGCACACAACAGCTCACAAAAGTTTCATTGTAGGCAATCGGATGAATGGTATAGAACGCATACAGAATGAACAAAGAAACATTAATTGTTATTTATATAGATACGATTTAATTCCACAGATCAAAAACATATTTATTTATTTATTTAATACAGGGGCTAACAGGATCTTAACATAAAATATATAAATCAAGAACCTGGCTATTTTTATATAGAAATATCACCCGCTATAGCATTTTATTATTTTACAGTAAAAAAGTAGGCCATACAACTTATAAGTGCTCTTAACCCTCCAAATTAAATGTTATCTTTGGTAATCGTCTGACCTTCCGACGCGGTGTCGCCGTGCAGATGTGTTTTGAGGTCAGAAAAGCGAAATCTCACCGCGGCCATGTCAGTGTCTCCAACACTTTCGCCTCCCGTCAACTTGAAACGCTATGAAAGTGTTATTTAAGTACAAGAATATTTTTGTTTGAGACTCTTAAAAATACTGCAACTGAACAATTTTAGCTATTCCTCTTAGTTTGCTTTCACGTTAGCTTAAGAATAAAATGAAAGCAAAATAGTGCTACTAAAATAAGGGTATTAAAGTAAATGCAAAAATATTTGGAAAATTCAAAATGCACACAAAAAATGGTAGATATACAATAAAATATTGTTAAAATGTTCATCAATTATTGTTATATATCCTCATTATACTATGTATTACTCGTAAGTCGTTTTCGAGGTAACGTAATATTAACCATAGACGACTATAAAAACTTTTCATTTATCTTTTTTGTACAATAATACGTATTGCAAAACATAATAAAAGCATTAGGCCATTATTAGGCAATTAGTATTTCCTCTTATTATCAATATGCTTTTCTTCACTTATTAATGCGGTATTAAAATATTTGAATAGTAGCAAAAATGTCTCCGCTACGCGTTCGAAGTGAGCTATATAATGTTAAACACTTTTATTAATGTTATCAAAGTTTAAGATTACTGCATAGTTCTTACCGCTTGTACGAGTAGTTAAAGTATTCATCAAGATCATATCGTATGTGCATCATGAATTCCATCCATAACACACACTTGTAGAACACAATCTTTTGTATACAATATACATTAACCTAGAAATAAACACAAATTAAATATCTAAGTAAATATGTAGAAAATCTGTATTATTTCTACGCATATTATAGCGTACATAAGTACGCTATAATAGGCGAAGTACAATACACAACCATAAAGGAAAACTACTATGTTACACTAAGATAGTGCGATTTGTCATCTACCGCCAGATGCAATTGTAGGAACTGACTAACAGTAATTTCAAAAAAATATCTAGAACATACCACATGATTTATTTAAATCGGAACAGAGTTATGATTAGCTTTAAACTATATCCGGGTTGTGATGGAATTGTTTGATTTTTACGAAACTTACCATAACTTTATCGGGCGCGACATGACTGTGGTTAAATGTTGGATATAGAAACTTAGTATGTTGTAAATACATTCTTGAAAGACATTATTTATTTGATACATATTAGATGATGGTGAATTAAATTCACGACAAATAACAAATTTTCAATAATGAATAGACATCCAATAACTTTTTTATGTATTGTTTAATCACATTTTAATCTATTGTTTATTTACTCAATCTATTCCAAATACACATAGCTAAACTTTTGATTCGTTCCTAATTCTAGCTCATTATCTGCTTTATCAATAAAGTGTAAATAATTAATAATCTACATATTTTAATACAAAATTTCAAATCCAAATTAATACTGTACCATAGTAAACGTTGCAAATACAGCTGCATTTCAAAAATCCACCTATGGTTATATCTGCTATATTACATATAACATTGGTCATGTTGTTTATGGTTAGGGCTGAAATTTTTAAGTAATAAAATTTTAAGAAACCAATAATTTAAGTAAATTACACATTTATAAATGTTAATATATTCTTGTATCGGCGACGTTCCCTGCTCGATCCCTAACCTTGCAGCCGTCGCCGCCCTATCGCGCTTCTTTAGCGAACTTCCTCGAACGATATTCTAATATGTTCCCTATCGGAAGCCGTATTTCGATGATACGAATAAATTTATATTTTGTTTTGGTAACTGTTAAATAATTTTACTAAAAGCGTATCAATGAACCCTTTTAGTAAAATTAAAAGTTAGTGAAACCAATAGTGAATTAGTAAGTTTTTTTTTTATAGGATAAGGATGACAAACGAGCACACAGTCCCTCTGATGGTAAGTGGTTGCTGCGGCCCATAGACATCTACATCTATCCTCTATTACAAATCAAAATGTAGATGCGTTGTCACCCGTGAGGACTAAGATGGAATGCCTTATTCCCAGTAAAAAGTGCCTCCGGCCACCTGCACTCACCAAGCGAAGCACACAGGTAAACCTCTACTTCACGCTGGTATTCTGTGAGGTCGTGGTACCACCCCGGTTCGAGCCGGCCCATGCGTGCGACAGCAAAAGCCGCGTGGCTCTACCACTGTTAAATTTACATTACTATTGCTGTGTTAACAGCAAATTTTTTTTAATTATTTATTAATAAATATGATACGTGGTAATGTCAGAGGCAAGGTGTTCACCTTGTTTTTTACAGTACTTAAGAAACAGAGCCGTTGCAGCTCAGAGAGATTTAATACTCGAAGTCATAATTTCGTGGTACGCGAGCTAACAGACTTCGGTTCCCGCCGGCACCAATGAAATTGTTAATTGCAATTTACCACGTAAACGTACAACATCTGTAAAGAATAAGACCATAAGGAAACCTACATTTATCAGGAATACAATACTTAGCAGCACGGCAGACTAATTACTCCATTACCCTCTGAGAAATAAGGGGTGAGGCCTGTGGCCAGCAGTGGGATGTATAATACAGGCTGTAAATTCAATTTTCATCATTTAAAAATTCAAAGGTCATAATATAAGAACTAAAGGAAAAGGCTTCAATAGAATATATGTGATAAGGTTAGATATATATATATATATATATATATATATATATATATATATATATATATATATATATATATATATATAGAATGTATCTTTAAAAATAAGAACCGTATCATTACAGAACGAGTGCGCACCACACGTATGTTTTCTTAACAGTCTAGTTTTACTTCTATAAATATCTCTTTAAATTACACGGCTAGGGCGAAGCTTGTAATTGTAGTACATGTCACTAAGAAACTAGTCACTATGACGTCAGACGATGGTTGTTCATTCTATCAAAAAAAAAATTACAGTCAAGGCTGTTAAGAAGAAAAAAGTTAAGTATAATTGCCGTTTTTAAGGATCGTATCGTGTTTGCATTAAAAATATATAAAGCGTAAACAAATACGTGGTAGAGCCATGCTGCAGCTATATTTTGGTTGTAGCACGAATGGGTCAGCTCGACCGGGGAAGGACCACGCTCTCACAGAATACCAGCGTAAAATAGCAGCGTAACGCTGCTGTGTTTCGTATGGTGAGTGTAGAGAACCGGAGACCCTTTTTACTGGAAACGAGGCATTCCATCTTAGTCCTCACGGGTGACAACGCATCTGCATTTTGATTCGTAATCGAGAATAGATGTAGATGTCTATGGGCCGCAGCAACCACTTACCATCAGGTGGACTGTGTGCTCGTTTGTCACCTTTCTCCTATAAAAAATAGTCTAGGTCATCTAATACAAACTGTTTAGGAAACATAAAATTATATCAGTAAAATTTCATTGTTTCCGTTTCCTTAATAAAATTATTTTGTAACTTAATGCCCTCTGGTGGACGGTCTCAGCACTTAATTTTACCACCTTTTAAAGACACTAGCGAACCGAAATTGGGTGATGAATTCTTTTACGCCACCACCATACGGTAAGTTCACATTACTGTTACAGCCTCTTAAAGTCCACTGCTGAACATATGCCTCATATTTTGCCCGAATAGATTGCCTAATAGGGGGGATATTTCCAAAGTTGGAACGCGCTTGGAAAGCGGGTTGGCATATCAGTTTTTATTTTTAGTCATTAGAAAGACGCTGCCATCTTCTGATTTGGTTACCTCTTTTTCAGTAATACATTAATCGTAATTTTATGTACAAGTAACGTGTCTATATGAATGTAAAATAAAGCAATTGCTGAGCAAGAGAAATATCTGAAATACCCAACGACTGCGATCAAAAAATCTTTTTTACACGAATAAATGACGCGCGCCCAAAAATCGAAAATCAAAATCGCCGACTGAATGGTAAAATCTTCTCATTATTGGTGATATTCCTATACCTGCAATATGATGCGAAATCTGCTGCTTTATAATGATGATTATGTCAGCCTTCACAGAACACACGAACTTAAAATAACCATACTACAATAGACTAGCGTTTGCGGATCACGAAGCTTAAGACATTGACTCATTGTTTGAGGAGCGCGTCAAAATGATGATTTTACCTTTTAATTTAAATGTCAGTGTCGTGCCTGCTGCTATTCATATCACAAATGTTCATAATTCATAGTTAACAATGAACCTCAAAGTAATTGTATATACACCATCATTTTATATACAGTACCTCGGGATGTAGAAAACTTGCGGTCGAGTGCGGTTGTGTGAGAAAGTTTACGCATATAGGAGTATGTAAATGGTACTAGTACTTGAGTTGCATGTAACTTTTCTAACGTAAGTATTACATGAGCTTAAATGTTTAAGCTAGTCAATCATATTTGGTAATAATACATAAACGTAGGTAAACATACTTCTTAGTTATTATTTTAATTTACTTTTTCAACCTTACTACGTAGCATCTGTTTGTAGCTATTTAAATTATACAGACCACTTTATCGGACGTCTATTAAGCTGGAGTGGTCATTTGGGCAAAATCACAAAAAATTTTGCAAAATATTTAGTATTCATTTATTGCTAATTTAGTGCTGCAAATTTAAATTTCACGCCAAAATAGCTTGATCAAAAATTAGAAAACTACTAAATTAATGCTTATTTCGCATGTGCTTGCAGCACTAATTTATTATCTTATATCATTCGGTGATAGCCCATTCTGATGTCAACTCTTTCATAACATACTCTGCTAAAGATGTCAAATGAGCAGTTAATAACTTTAAAAAAATATATTTTCCCAATTTCTGTTTTTGCGTATGTTGGCAGCACTAAATGAGCACTAAATTATTGATGCTTCTATTTGGTGTTGTATTAAGCGGTTACCATTTTAGTAGATAGAACACTGCTAGCCTAATTAAAAGCTAGCAGTTTTCTAATTTTTGAGCAAGTTATTTTGGCGTGAAATTTAAATTTGCAGCACTAAATTAGTACTAAATGAGCACTATAATAATTTAGCAAAAATGTTAGTGATTATGCCCAAATGGCCATTCCAGCTTCTGCGTAATGCCATATATCCAATGTAAGGACCGTTTAGGAGTAAGGACAAAAATATTATTTCATATTTTTACTATTAAATGTGTAGAATTAAAAAACTCTATCGAAAAGCGATCAAATCATCCCGTTCGAAATTTAATACAAAAACACAACAATTAAATCAGACTTATTCCTCACACACAAGTAAGTATGCCAAATTGACTAGTTAAGCTAAAACAAATTCTTATTTCTCCTAAAATTGCTACGTGAGCTTAAAAAGTTAAGTGTGTCGAACAAATTTCGGTCGAAAGTGTAACAAAAACTTAATAGAACACGACTACGAAAATATATGACTGATTAAAATGTTTAATATTAATACTATAATTTTCAATTTCTATTATCGATATAATTATATAAAAATCAATTGCTGTTCTTTAGTCTCCCTAAAACTCAAAAACGACTTGATCGATTTTGATAACATTTTTGTGTGTGTTGGAATGGGTCCCTAGATGGTGTAGATTTACATTTGGGCCCATTAGGTGGCGCTGTAGTCGGGATCTAGAAATCAGCCGTGCGAAGCCGGGGTGGGTCGCTAGTGTACTATAATAAATACTAAGGAGTGCTAATACAACTGACATTTGTATTACCATGTATTGTTTGTATTACAATGGATTATACAAGCTAAGGCAAGTAGCTAAACTTTGAATATTAATATGGCTTCAGACAGGAAAGCTGATGTTCGAACTAAATAGGTGCAAAACACATTTACCCAGGTCATCAAAAGCGAAACATTTCCATTGTATTAACAATTAAAATAACACTTAAACAACACTTTATAATATGTATAAAACTAATCCGACGAAATTAGTTGACTATTATAATAAAAAAATGAGTGCGTTTAACCTTTACGCGAGGTTGAAGTAAAGTTATAAATATTAATAGTATAATTTTTGTTATGAATTTATTTTTATTGCTATGATTTATTATTTAAAAATAATTATTAACTCATTAAAATTGTAATTATTATAAGTATTGAACTACCTATATAAAAATGGAATGGGAATAAATTTAAGTACAATTTTTAGTCTGGAAATTGCATTAATAACACATATTATGTTCATGAAATACTTTAGTCAGTCGCGTCGTTTTCATAAATGCGGAAACGACCGTGAATTTTACTGAATTTTATTTCCGTCTGAATAAATATCTAAGTTACCCTCAAGTCGATTCTAAAGAGGTTACATTAAATATTGTAAGAGTAAAATAATATGCCGTGGTAAGAACACAGCTTCCATAGTCCATTAGTAGTTAGGATGTGTCTTTAATCTTTATCACTATTTTCAACAAGTGAAATATACTGTGGGTATATTCCTAACTCGCTTGTTTATTATTAGCTTAAAAATACAATAATAATGCAGCTATATTAGTAGTATAGTTGTAGTACGAATTGGTCGGCTCGATCGTGGAAGAACCACGCTTACAATACCAGTTTAAAATAGCAGCGTAACGTTGCAGTGTTTCGTATATCTAGAGAACCGGAGACCCTTTTTTAATTTAAACGAGGCATTCCATCTTAGTCCTTACGGGTGACAACGCATCTGCATTTTGATACGTAATCGAGGGTAGATGTAGACGTCTGTGAGCCACAGCAACCACTTACCATTAGGTGGACTGTGTGCTCGTTTGTCACCCTTATCCTAAAAAAATATGGATAGCGGTATCTATCAGAGAACATCTATCGGGAATTAAACAGTTGCATCTTGAACGGTCTGGTGTAGACATAAGAGAAAACACCGCCCTATTTTGGATAGGACGTGTTATATAGAGACGACGATGGAAATGCAAGAAAGACCTTATGCCTTTGTGGTGATAGATGGTGGTTTACGCCAGGCGTAAAATATCCAGAATGGCGACAGGAAGCAGCGTTCAAGGGTGCAAGAAGTCCCGTATTGCAAACGCCAATCTGCCTAACAAGTGTGGCGATTAAGGCAAATCCCTATAAGGAGAGAGGCCCATGTATTTTTTTTAAGGACTTTTACGAAATGATAAAGAAGAATATAAGTCGCCTCTTACGATTGCTAAAAGATGAGATGGGGTGGGGGGGGGGGATGACGGATCCTTAAAAACCACTACCGAGTGTCGTAGATACTGTCTTTGAAACAAATATGGGTAGGGAATAAATAGTTATACTTCTAGCAGAGCGATACCTATGCTTGGACAACCAATTGTGTGAATAATCAAATGGGAAAACTAATTTAAACACCGAAGGGCGAATAAAATCCCCCTTGCGTTAAGATCTAGATAGGTAAGCTAGATCAAGGAAGGACCTCGTTGAAAGGAACTGCCAGCGTTATAAACCGCAGTCATATAAGTGTGCATCTTATTGAGTCAGTAAACGTAGACTTTTATTGTATGCATTCATGTTTCATTCAATCATACAGGCTATCAAAGTCCACAGCTGAATATTAGTCTCCCCTATAGATTGCCTCGAGGTAGATAATTGCTAAAGTTGCTGCGCTTGGCAAGCAGGCTGGCGCTATTTTATAGTCATAATATATATAGATGTTACTTTTCTACGTGGTCAAGCCACCTGCAGCCTAAGATTGTAGCACAACTGGGTTGACTCAATCGAAAAAGAGCTTAGCTGGCACAAAAACGCAACGTGAAATAGCAGCATTATGCCGCTATGTGTCCTACGGAGTGATCAGAACCGGAGACCTATTTATTAGTAACGAGATATTCTATCTTAAGTAACAGGAACGGCAACGCATCCGCATAGATATCTATGAACTATACCCGCTTTTATGAGAGCAGTGTCGCACACTCACTTAGTTAGACCCCATTGCTTTAACCGTACTCAAGTAAATTATCGTCATCAATCAATCTGAATTTAAAATGATATACTCAATACCATGCTTTAACCATTTTCCAATAGGTATTACACGATTACTAAATCTAAATAATGCGTATTTGTCAATATATATTTGCAATTAGAGCTCAGAATGCAAACGTAGAAAGATTTTTTCTATTATGGGGGCTCAATGGTCGAATGAAAGAAACCGACTAACGCTGTCTTCGTAACCGATTTCGATGATTCTTTCTTTATTTGAAAGCTGGTGCTTTACATGTGGTTGCATATAAATTTGACCACGGTCTTGACCAATAGTTTTTGAATTATTCTTAAATATTTATATTGAAGACGGTTGTACAAAATTTTTAATTTAAATTATTCTATTGTAAAATCAGCATGGTGCAACATACATTTTCTCACTAACACAGTTAGACGGCCACATCAGATATGGCAATCAACAATCTGGTATTTATTTTATTCTACAAACACCTTTGACGTAACCTCGACATTAACCGTGCACCGATAACATTGAACATGGCGGACCATTACTTATAATTGTATTAATTTTACGTTGCACCAACAATATTCAAAAGAATCACTCATGAAAATAATTATGTACACACACTTACATATAGTAAGTACATTTTTTACAGTTGTAGAGAGATTTTTATTAATTTTAATGATACGAATTTCTTAAACTTCGTTACAATATTATGTACTCACTAAAGAGAAGTATTTAATTAGGTAATAATACCTAATTAAATAATTCTCTTTAGTATATTAAATTAAAATAAATTTAGTACAAAATTAGCTAACAGATAGGCGAAGAAATTTAAGAAAATATTAGGTACTTGTTTATTATTACATTCAACACTAAATTAGCGGTGATCAGCCATTAATAAAAGAAGTTAAAGATGGGCTGTAAAATTTAAATATATAATATAAAATTAACGCAATATTAAAAAAGTATAATTTGACTCCAAGATTTCCGAACGAGCCCCTGAAAAATCAAGACTCCTCAAGGACTCCTTCAGAAATACGGCGGCGGACTTTTGGTGTCTTCTTCGAATTCGTATCATAGAATTACAAAATAGCACACGTCTTTTTGTAATTCTAAGATACATCAAAAGTAAAAAGTAAAAGTAAAGTTGCAGCCTATTTACGTCCCACTGCTGGGCACAGGCCTCCTCTCATTTCTGAGAGGGTTTTAGGTCAAGGAAATGTCTGCCGCGCTGCCGCAATGCGTGTTGGCGAACTTCACATGTCTTCGAAATATTTTTTTTCTTATTTCTCAGACATGCAGGCTTCCTCACGATGTTTTCCTTCGCCGCTGAGCACGTGGTAAATCAGCACTTAAAAATTGCAATTAACAATTTCATTGGTGCCGGCGGGGATCGAACTCGGGTTGCTCGAGCACTGTGAAGCTTACAGCGAGCGCTAACCATCTGAGCTACCACGGCTCTTCGGCGCCATAAATGTATCGTTTTACTATTTTTGCCGTGAAATGCTAAAAATTCAAACTCCGAGATATTGCGTTACATTAAAAAAAAATACAGACGAATTGATAGCACTCATACCCATCCCTGTCTGAAGTAAAACGTTTCTTTTTCTAATAATAAGAAAAGAAAATTAATTTTCTTATAATTACAAAACACTTGTGATGTATGAAATCGTAAGGAGACTAGTAACACAGTATATTTTGATGTACTTATAAAATTTACGAAAAGTTACGCGTTGCCTAAAATGAGCAGCAATGCAAGTGAGGATGTCATTTTTGAAATAGAAAAAAAAATACTTCAAATACTCGAAGAAAAGGAAATAGGAGATATTTAAAGACAAAGCACCGTACTAACGGCTCGCATCTGCAGTGTCCTCCAGCAGAGGTCGCGGCCACCGCTTAGTGTCAACGCCCATAGCCGGCTATAAATAATTAAAATCAGATAAGCCTCATTAGCGATGCGGACGACAGACGGACCTGATTGAATGCTTCGCTTCTTTCCAAATGCATTATAATACGCTGGTGGGAAAATAGTAAAACGCTTTGAATTGTAATGCACTTTCATCGTCAAGGGCCATATTAGCTCAAGTCGTATAAAAGATTATTGCGTCCTCTTGTAGGATTTCAACAGAGGCGACAACTTCCGAATATTGTCTAATAATAAATAATGCGGTGGAGGCGCAATAGAACGGCTTTCGATAGATGGCGGAATCATCTTATTTATGCCAGACGTAAGACATTCAGGCCGGCGAACTGAACTTATTGCTAATCTTCCCAATACCAATGTTTAAACAACACAATAACAACACCATTTTAATTTTATTGCAAGATTTGATTGTAAGAACAACTGTCATTACTAAAGAATAAAAAATTCTTTGATTTTTTTGTAGTTGTAATATTATGTCAGTAATTTTTTATATTATCCATCAAATACATTGCAAAAATCCTTGTTTGAAATCGGAAATTGACAGAAAAAATTAAACCTTTAATTAAAAATAAAAGGCAAAGAAATAAAAAAAATCACATAACAGCTTCTGAAGTCGGGGCTTCAATTCTTTTAGACACTATGTATATGTCTTAGCACTGAAGCTTTTATGTGGAAATTATTTAATTATTTTTAGTGCTTCGTCGGCATTTACCTTTTATTAAAAGGTTATTTTTTTACCCATTTGTGTGAACTAAGAAAAAGCACAAGCTCCAGGTAACAGCCAGAATTTCGTCTAAAAGTTACATATGGGACTACTCCTGAAGTATAACTTATTTAATTAAAATCGGTTCACAATTGAGAAAGATATCTCGTAACATACTTAAAATAAGGCATACAGTCGAATGAGAATACCCCTTTTTAGGGTTCCGTACCTCTCAAAAGGAAAAAACGGAACCCTTATAGGATCACTTTGTTGTCCGTCTGTCTGTCTGTCAAGACCCTTCTTCTCAGGAACGCGTGGAGGTATCAAGCTGAAATTCATATCAAATACTCAAATCTACTGTCCCTTGGAGCTGTGAAAAAATCAAACTTCTAAGCCAACGCAATCAAAAGATACAGCCATTTATGCCGCAAATTTTCGAAATTCGCAAGGGAATCAAAACCTACAGGGTACTTCCCGTAAACTCAGAACCTTAAAATTTGGTACAAAGCAACGTATTATAGATAAAGGATAAATTGCGAAAAGCATACATTTTTAGTTACATCATATAATAAAAATATACCTACGGATTTGTTCGGAACCCTCGGTGCGCGAGTCCGACTCGCACTTGACCGGTTTTTTTTAAAATCGGATGAAAACCAAATTTTAAATAGGTTTATGTGAAGTAGACAAGTAAAAAGAGTTACACAAACTATTTATCTCGTTGAGTAGTTACGAGAATTACGGTCTTATTTTTTATATTATACTAAGCCAGCGCTTAACTACAATCCCATCTGATCGCAAGTGATGGTGTAGCTTAGGTTGGTGAAGTGCACTGTCTTAAAAATAATATTATAATAAGGCAGGTTTACATAGGTGCACATTCTCAACGCTTCGTTCGGCCAGTAAATGATAGTGGGGCAGTCTGGTTGACCGCACATAAAATAGGCCGTGGTGGTATTTCTGTTCGTCAAAATGTCACGCAACACTTGCGCAAATACTAAGTCGCTTGCGACGCACTAAAAATAATAACGACCATTAAATTGATGCAATAACCAGCACCTGAAAATCTAACCTATTTTTCCAGAACCTATAGAAAAATAAAACAAACACTTGTGTTTAGTAAGTTTTTTTTTACTAATTAGTGTATTTTTTTTCCTTTTTCTGCACGCCTCATAACGCGATGCGTTATTAGGTAGTGCATTACTCTCGACATGTCAAGGTCAGGCATAACCATATTGCACTAATACAATAATATGAGTAGCCGTATATTAAGAAAACACTTGAATTAATCCATCTTATATTTTCTAAAAAATCATTTAATACTTTTTAATATTGCTACTATAATAAAAATTTACGTGGACGTCCGGATGTTGATTTTGTATATGGTCACGATAAATATGACGAATCGAGACGTGTTTTTTTTTGTGGTGATTTTATACTTTGTGTGTATTTATTTTTTTATAAGATAAGGATGACGAACGAGCACACAGTCCACCTGATGGTAAGTGGTTGCTGCGGCCCATAGACATCTACATCTATCCTCTATTACAAATCAAAATGTGGATGCGTTGTCACCTGTGAGGACTAAGATGGAATACCTCATTTCCAGTAAAAAGGGCCTCCGGCCACCTGCACTCACCAAGCGAAACGCAGAGGTAAACCTCTACTTCACGCTGGTTTTTTGTGAGGTCGTGGTACCACCCCGGTTCGAGCCTGCCCATCCGTGCGACAGCAAAAGCTGCCGCGTGGCTCTACCACTGTTATTGTAATTGTAATTGATTTATTTTGATGAACATTATTATTTTTTTCCCTGTAGATGACAGTACCTGTTAAAATAATAGAGCAAAATAATAGAGAGCTAAATTTAAAACAGGTAAAGAATATTGTAAGTCAGGAATACAATTTATTGTTTTTCATCAAAATTCAATGAAACGCTCATGAGGAAAGCACTTTTGGATTTTCCAAACTATTTTTAAATCAAACAATAACAGTTCGCAGCTGAACATGGCCTTAATGGACACGCTTGGCAGTTGTATTGACAATCTCAGATCAAACGTCTCGCACCCTCTACGTTGATTACATGTGGCATGTGGCAGAAATAAGTTACCAACCAAACAAGATACCAACATCAATAGTAAAAGAAACAATTAAACGTTTCTCATGAACGTCTCATAAGACACCTACGGGACGAGATGGGGGTAATAGATTCTCTTACGCCGTTCTCAGTGCATACAATCTTTTTCAAATACAATCCAAGAAACCTCACACTTTTTGATAGCTTTCTTCGGATTGATCTACATCGATGTCTCTAGCATATAACGTCGTCGGGACCACAATGATGTAGTATTTATTGTTTTAGTAGGTACTTCATTATCGATTCTTTACTTTCATACGTGGCATGGTAGAGAAACGCTGCATTTTATTATCTATGCAGAACGAATGGGTTGGCTCGACTAACGAAGAACCACACTGGCACAGAATATCAGGACAATGTTGCCGTATTTCGGGCGACGAGGCATTTTCCTTTGGGGTGATACGAGTAACGTATTTATATTTCGATTCTTAATCGAGAATAGACGAGAGTGTTTATGGGTTACAGCATCCACTTGGTGGACTCTGTGCTTATTTATCATCCTTACTATAAAAAAATGTTGATTGTTTAACAAGTTGTAAAACCTTTATATCAACAGTGGTAGCTTTTGCTGTCGCACGGATGGGCCGGCTGGAACCGGGGTGGTACCACGACCTCACAGAATACCAGCGTGAAGTAGAGGTTTACCTCTGCGTTTCGCTTGGTGAGTGCAGGTGGCCGGAGGCCCTTTTTACTGGAAATGAGGTATTCCATCTTAGTCCTCACGAGTGACAACGCATCTACATTTTGATTTGTAATAGAAGATAGATGTAGATGTCTATGGGCCGCAGCAACCACTTACCATCAGGTGGACTGTGTACTCGTTTGTCACCCTTATCATATAAAAAAAAATTAAGTTTACGTTATGTTAGGTTAAACACTAATGTATATTACACGAGTATTACATGCAGTATAACATACGAATGTTTCCTACACTAGTTGGCAATTGCTTTAATAGCCCACTGGAAGAAGTTTCAGAATTAGTTCTATTTACATAATTTAAAGAAATAAAAATACTACCTATACATAATACTAATAAAATAATTCCGTTTAACAAAAAAAAAGACAAATTAACTGCAAAATTTAAGACAAAATCATAAGAAACCTTATCTACATACAAACTAGATTGAATAAAAATTGTCACGCATGTAAGCAGACGGACAGATCACGTTCTAGTCACAAACTGAGTTAAAGTGATATAATTTAACATTAAAAATGTTGTACAGCCGACTTCAATATAAGTTATTAAGAATAACTCAAAAACTATTGGTCTGACCTTGATCAAATTCATATCTGACCACACGAGATGTACTAACTTTCAAATAAAAAAGAATCATCCAAATCGGTTTACCCAGTAAAAAGTTATGAGGTAAAATACATAAAAAAAACATAGAGTCGAATTGAGTACCGTCTCCTTTTTGGAAGTCGGCAGAAAATCAGAGAGAGTTGTGTTATGAGATAACGTTATGTCCAGGTTTAGGATGAATCCAAAGCAAGCTATAAGCTATGCTACAGAAAAAATGTAAACACGATTCATATTAATAGGAACAATGTGAAAATGCACGTTTTTCGAACAATAAATGTGACTGCGTATGGTTAAGTAATTTAAGTATAGCAATAATCAAACCAAGTATGACGAATATATTATTGTCTTTTTGTTTAAATTAAACTATTCACAATACCTTTTATGTATATTATAGAAGTTTCGGTGACCGCCACTTGCCTTTATATTACAAGGGATCGAAGTCTTTGATTGCAGAATTGAATTACCTGAAAGAAATAATTTAAAATTAAAAATTTTATACAACCGACTACAATATAAATTATTAAGAATAACTCAAAAACGATTGGTCAGACCTTGATCAAATTTATATGGGACCACATGAGAAGCACCAGCTTTCAAATAAAAAGAAAAGAATCGTCGAAATCGTTTCACCCAGAAAAAAGTTATGAGGTAACACGCATAAAAAAAACATACAGTCGAATTTAGTACCGGCTCCTTTTTGAAGTCTGTAGATAAAACCAGCTGTTAGCATGGGACCTAGTTAATTATCTTTAAACTTAAAAAAAAAAACTATTGCAATGACTCCAGATTAGTAAGGTCTATTATTATTGTATTATATTTAAATATAAGATATATACTTATACGAAATATTTTTTTTCAATAATCATTCAATGAATATTGTAAATACCCGCAAAGGGTAGTTAATTTTATCAGAAACGATATTTGATTTAAAAATACATTTATGTACATACACTTAAACTTTAACCGTGTAGAGGCGATGTAAGAATATTCACTATTCCATATCGTCCCATAGGTGTCGTCTGAGATAAGCAGCAGCATCTTCCTAATAACAACTCAAAATTATTAAAAAACTGCTTTAGCCAACCCGCCTTCCAAGCGTATCAACAACAGCAAAATCCTTTCCATGAGGCAATCTGACGGGGGGCCTATGTTCAGCAGTGGACTTTTATAGCGTGTAATGAATAGATGGATGGACATACACTTTTTTTTATAGGATAAGGGTGACAAACGAGCACACAGTCCACCTGATGGTAAGTGGTTGCTGCGGCCCATAGATATCTAGATAGATATCTAATCATCCAGGGTTGACTGGTAGAGAATGCCACAAGGCATTAAGTCCGCCCTTTATATCCCTTATTATAAGGTAGATGTAAAGAAGAATAAATAAATAAATAAATATCTACATCTATCCTCTATTACAAATCAAAATGTAGATGCGTTGTCACCCGTGAGGACTAAGATGGAATGCCTCATTTCCAGTAAAAGGGGCCTCCGGCCACCTGCACTCACCAGGCGAAACGCAGAGGTAAACCTCTAGTTTACGCTGGTTTTCTGTGAGGTCGTGGTACCACCCCGGTTCGAGCCGGCCCATCCGTGCGACAGCAAAAGCTGCCGCGTGGCTCTACCACTTTTTAAAACTTAACTTACAATTAATAAATTTTACGCGGTAGACCCATGCTGCAGCTATATTAGTAGTATAGTAGTAGTACGAATGGGTCGGCTCGACCGGGGAAGGACCACGCTCTCACAGAATACCAGCGTAAAATAGCAGCTTAACGCTGCTGTGTTTCGTATGGTGAGTGTAGAGAACCGGAGACCCTTTTTACTGGCAAAGAGGCATTATATCTTAGTTCTCACGGGTGACAACGCATCTGCATCTTGAGTCTTTATTGAGGATAGATGTAGATGTCTATGGGCTACAGCAACCACTTACCATCAGGTGGACTGTGTGCTCGTTTGTCACCCTATCCTATAAAAAAATTCTGACGATAATCTACAGTTTAGTCCTCAATGGCACTTACTTCTGGTAGGTACCTAAGTAGAAGCTTGAAGCGAGCAACTTGCTAACTACATTTTGCGATCATCGTGTTGGTATTAACATGAAATGTAACTATAAGAAATAGGATAATAAATCGAATCGCAGAGTTGAAGATGAATCTAACGATATGTTTTCAAATCGCACAAAATCTCACTAAAATTTAATTAACATTTTTTCTGTGGGACTTATTTGTTGAGATAGACACTATGTAATATATGTTTATGTGTATTGTTTGATGAGAGATTAACAAGCATTCCGAATAATTATGAAATATTGAAGGTTAACAAGAAACGGCGTTAATGTTATATTTGTAAACATATGCCTAACCCTTTGAACGAATGCAATTGCGTTAAGAACGTATATTATCAGTTATCACTCGAAGGTTGATCGGAACCCGGGGCCTAAAATAGCCTAGAGTTGCGTGATTAGTCTGGTTGGCAGGCGGAGTGGAACGATTGCTCTACTTCTAAGCAGCCAGTATAACAACAGCATGTCTTATGAATATATCAAATAATTAAACCCTCGACTGCGGAGGCTATTACATATGTGGAACTATTTTTTTTCTTTATGGGTTTAGTAGATCTTATTTTTTGAAAAGGCTAAGGAATATCACAAGTACAATAAAATAAAATTTATACGAGACCACTATTTTAATAAAAGAAGAATCATAAAATCTGTCAGCCGTTTCCGAAAAATCGGTGAACATACGTTTCGCATATAGAACCTAGTTGTTTTTGGATCATTATGACTCCTGATGTGCAGAAACACCTATTTCAGATCATCACTGATATGTTTACAAATGGTTTTATGTCAATAAAAATTAACACAAAATCATTTGTAATTTGTAAAACACAAAACACTACTATTTGGGAGGTATTTAGTACTAGGACTATATATATATATATATGAGAAATACCACTGACTCACTCACTCATCACGTGATCTCTGAAACTATACGTCCAATTGACTTCTTTCTCGACGTAGACACCCACTAACAAAGGATTTTGGAAAATTCAACCCCTGGGAGGGGTGAAATAGCTTGTAGTTACATAATACGTTCAATTAATAAATACATTTAATTATTCAATAAATTTAATTAAGAAATTAACAATAATTCTAACTTACGGTGTTAAAGGCAAAATTTCTTAACTAGATGATTACAATGTTGACTCGTGTTCAGCAAAAATTGTAGTGCTGCAGTAAAAATAAAATTGGACAAGATAATACTGGTAATAAAACTAAAATTTTACTTTATAAATTTAAATTTAAAAAAAATTAATATTTTATTATTTTGATACTATCATACAATTTACAAGCATAACACTTCGATTGAATTAAATCAGCGGAACGGTCTACATAGCCTATCAGAGTTTAAATCCACTGCAATACATTTAAAATGTTGTAAGTGTTTTCACAATGAATTTGAAAATTAAACTTATAATTATATTTTACTAATACCTAATATAATAGTAGTGTAGTGGCGATGTAAGGATATCCACTACCCCATATCATCCCGTGGGTGTCGTAAGTGACGACTGAGGGAAACAAATCAGGAGATGGGCAGCAGCGTCTTCCTAATAACTGCTAACAATAAAAAAACTGCGGTAGCCAACCCGCTCGCCAAGCGTGGCAACTATGGCAAATATCTATGAGGCAATCGATGGGAAAGGCCTGTTTAGCAATGGACTTTAATAGACCGTAACGGTAACATCCTATATCACCTCGTTATATATTTTTATCCTAATTCAGGTACCCGCTATTGTTGACTATTTTTAGATTAAGGCAATTGTACAGTTTATTGAAATAAAAATAAAATAAATAATATTTTATTATAATAGTCTAGATCTAATGTAATAAAATAGCCTTATTCATAAAGAGTATCTAAAATATTATTAAATTATAAAAACGTCTCTGATAGCACTCATGAGTTAGCGCAGTGACATGATACAAGAGCAATTGTATTCTCCTATTGCAAAAGCGGCTAGTTGTAACTATTTCTAGCTGCAATTGTATAGTTGTCAAGATGCCGTGACGGATATCGCGCAACGCAGTGCAATGTTGTTTCACGTTTATGAACTCAATTGGTCAGCGATATAGTTAAAGCAACGGTACCGAAATTTTAATCTGCTTATTTACACTTTTTGTACTAAAGGTACAAACGGCGAACTTAAAAAGCCATAGGGCATTTACTACCAGCCAACTGGAAAGTTAATGGGAGAAGACTTTTAACACAATGTAATTTATGAAGCCCGTTTACGATTTACACCTTTAGATAATTACGATTTCTTTTTATAGGTTAAGGGTGACAAACGAGTACACAGTCCATCTGATAGTAAGTGGTTGCTGTGGCTCATAGACATAGTCTACATCTATCATCGATTACGAATCAAAATGCAGATGCGTTGTCACCCATGAGGACTAAGATGGAATGCCTCCTTTCTTTCCAGTAAAATGGGTCTCCGGTTCTCTACACTCACTATTTTAAGCTGGTATTCTGTGAGAGCGTGGTCCTTCCCCAGTCGAGCCGACCCATTCGTGCTACAACTATACCAGTAATATAACTGCAGACTACCACGTAAAATTTGAATTACAAATTATGCTACAAAAATTCTTACGCGTCTCACAAATACCCACATTTATCAAATTTTTGCTCTATGCAAGGAGGTTCGGAGGTTAAATTATTTTTTTTTATTTAATGTACTGCTTTAATTAGAATTTATAAAGTGTGTCAATATTTACGAATTGCTGTACCAATTTGAATTATGTATATAAAATTCCTATTCAATTAAGTCTCAATTTTTTTTAAACTGAACTTCGTTACAAACGAAGTTAAGACCCACGTCATGGTAAGTGGATATAGCAAACATCTGTAATCAACTGCACACACAGAAGGCTAGATAAGTTAAGGGCACCTTACTCATTAGGAAGCCCTCGTAACTACTTTACTAATATACCCTAATAATAATAATACTTACGGCATCATTAGGCATCATCAAGGCAACATCAACCCTGATGATGTCGTACATAAGTCTTATTATGCCGTAAGGCGAAGCGGTTCGTTCATAAGTAGTACTTACATTTCAAGTTAATTAAAATATAAGTGAAACAAGTACGTGTCAATCCCAATCACAAATAATGTTTATTTGAATTGTTGACAATAACAAGTGTAGAAAATTATCACAAAACATGTCAGAAGTTTCATACATGTGCATTGTAATAGCTCGCGAATTACACAATCGGCCATCGATATAAGAAGGAAAGCGGAGAGACGAACACATCCGTTTCCGATCACATCTCGCAAGCGCTATTAACGAACTCGCAACGACCTCTGCTGTCAAATGTTTTGAAACGTGTTTAGTAAAAGAGGAAATACAAGTATGGATCTAAAAATAAATGAGGTCACAAAAACGAAGCACGAGCTAATGACGGCTCCGTAGACCAGTGCAGTGGCTTGCAATGAGTTGCGAAGCTGAGGGCCACGGGTTCGAATACCGCACGAAACAAGTATTTGTATGGCCTGCAAATAATTGTTAGGTATGGATGTTTGTCCTTGTGCAATTTATATGTGTAAACTGCCTTCATGATACAGGAAAAAATTCTTGCGAGGCTAACCTTTTTTTAAACGAAAGATAGATATTTTTTTTATATAATAATTACATAATAGACTTTTTTTTATATAATAATTACATAATAGACTAGCTGTTCACCGCGACTTCGTTCGCAGGTTTTAATTATGTTACACGGAACCCTAATTCTTGTTCTAAAATATAAATAACCTAAGTTACTCCTTATGACATCAGCTATCTGCCAGTGGAAAATCTCGTCAAAATCGGTCCAGCCGTTTCGGAGATTAGCCGGAACAAACTGACAGACAGACAGACAAAAATTTTAAAAATTGTATTTTAGTTATAAGTACCGTATTTACTTTCATATGCATTTAGTAAAAAGCTGTTATTTTGACGTTACAAACAAACACTTCAATTTTATTTATTTCTATAGATATACTTTCAAATAGATTTAGTAAAATGCTGTTATTTTGACATTACAAACAGACACTTCAATTTTATTATATAGATAATTTGCTTTTTGCATTCATCTTATTATTTTTCATACAATTAGGGGACAATCTAGCGCACAGTCTACTTAATAGTAAGTGGATACTGTGGATACTGTAGACACGTATCTTCGATATAAAATCAAAACTCAAATGCATTGTTAATCCTGAGGCTTAAGATGGAATTCCTCGTTATTCGTTACCAGAAAAAGACACTCGCCATTAGAAATACAACAGCATATAGCTGATATTTTCTGCAAGCGTGACTTTTCTAAGATCGGGCCGACCCATGCATGCTGCAACCATGATAAGACTGCAAAGTGGCTCTACAAATTCACGTTAAAATAAACTTTATTGTTTAGTACTTTTAAAAATAAGGTGTCAAAAAAAATACAATAACGCTAGGTATTCTTATCAGCATGTACCTAAATTTGCTAACAGTGAAATAAGTAGGTATAATCAGAGACGCAAACGGTTATAGAATACACACTGATGGGCAAAGAGAATAAAGAGCTAGGCTTGTGATATCTATGCATAATCGATTCATGGAAACGATTCCGGCCATTGTTTTGTCGAATGAGACGACCCCGCCACAAACGCCGGAAAAGCGTTTATATTAAGCTTCGATAGAGTATTTTACCCGGACAAACAATTTAAAGGTTTTTAACAATTAACTGTCCATTGACCATTAGTAGAGTGCATTGTACCATCGTTGCCATTCCATGAAAAAACTATAAGTAAATTCAACTAATGTTACATTTCAATCAGGTCTGATAATAACAGAAATCTGTTTATAAATATAAAACATAACATAAACACTGACGCCTGTCACACGGAGACTACGTACTTCTATTTGGCACAAACCTGACACACATCTCTCGCCTTCTCCACATCCATATACCTACGCATACATGCTCATCGGTCAAGGGTACTCTTAATTTGGGCCATTTTCAATATATCACCAATTTGTTCGATACATTTTCTCCTCGGACGTCCATTCCCGACCCTGCCGTTCACTTTTGCAAATAAATTTGCTTTGTCACTCTTATCTCATTCATTCTTTCTATATGAATAAACCACCGAAGCATTCCTTTCTTAAGTTGATCAGACTTAAGAAAGGAATGCTTCGGTGGTTTATTCTACATTATCATACATCATATATATTATACATTCTACATCATCTTTCAAACCACACTTCTCATATCACACAATTTCTCACAATGTCATTCAGATTCAGCCCTAACATACTGCTTAATTACTGCATTTCTAAAGCATTTATTCTACTCTCGTGCTTCTTCTGCCACACCCAACTTTCACTAACATACATTAAAGTAGGGACTAACAGCAATGTGAATTGCCATATGTGCCTTTTTGGACACATTCTGACTTTCCATAATAGTGTAAAATAACAAAATTATAGGAAAACACTAACCTATAATTAGTAAACCTATAACATGTTTTATAGTTTTATACGTGGTAGAGCCATGCTACAGCTATATTAGTAGTATAGTCGTAGCACGAATGGTTCGGCACGACCGGGGAAGGAACACACTCTCACAGATACCAGCGTACAATAGTAGCTCTGTACTGTGATTGATTATGGTGAGTGTAAAGAATCGGAGACCCTTTTTACTGGAAAAGAGGCATTCCATCTTAGTCCTCACGGGTGACAAAGCATCTGCATTTTGATTCTTTACATCAGGTGAACTGTGTGCTCGTTTGTCACCCTAATCTATAAAAAATGTACTCCGACGAATATGTCATATTAGTATTTAAATAATAATAATAGATCAGCACACTGGGGTTCGTCGTTTTCATAAAACTATCTAGGCGACAGATGATTTTTCTGCCCTTTTAGATAAGTGGCGCGATGAGTTTCTCTCCAAATTTACTCAGTATGTACCTACTTTTTGTTATGTAATAATAAAATTTATTATTAATACCTGTACTTACTTACCTACAGCGCTACCTATCGGATAAACATACATATTGTGTACACGATCACTAACAGACTTACAGATTATATAATATAAAGATTTAGGTACTATTTTTATACCGTTATAAACATTTAAATACACATCTAAAGATATTTCATAATAAAAAAGCTATCCATAGGCACGGGTGGAAAATGCGCCTTGGGTAATTCCAGAAAAATCTACATCTGCAATTTTCAAAAACAAGAAACACACAAAGCATTTGGAAACTGAAAGTGAAACAAAAGCAAAGCGCGGGGCGCTGGTTATACAGTGACGTAACACCTGTCCTCATTATAACTTGGCCTTGAATATTGTATAATAGTTACTATTAATATAATACATCTTGACAAAAACCTAGTAGTAAAAATATTGATAACAGCGAAATAAAAAAAAATATTGCGTGTAAATATACTTTATCGCCTCATCATCAAATTGCAGACACTAGTTTTCAATAAAAAAAAAAATTATCACACACAATTCAATAATTTTTTGGAAAATCCAATACAAAGTACAATAACGAGGTGTTTATCTAACGTTAACCAAAAAGAATATTATCTCTAATTGCATTTCTTATAACGACAAACTAACGGAACAGTAAGTAAGAACTTTATCACATTTATCTCCATCACATTCATCACAGCCTATAATAGTCCACTGCTGATAGGCCTTATCCACATTGACTCATAGGGGGGATTTTGCCATAGTTGCTTCTCTTGGCGGGCGGGTTGATAACAGCAGTTTGTTATAATTTTAAGTTGTAAGTAAGTATTAGGAAGATGGTGTTGCCCGTCTCCTGTTTCAGTTTCCCTCTGTTGCCTCTTACGACACCCACGGGACGATATGGGGTAATGAATATTCTTATATCGCCATCACACGGTTTGTTCACGATTCCATTTACCGTCACCGTTACAGCTTATAAAGTCCACTGCTAAACATAGACCTCGCCGATAAATTACCTCATAGGGAGGATTTTGCCATGGTTGCCACGCTTGCCAAGCGGGTTGGTAATTACAGTTTTTTTTATATTTTGTGGTATTATTAGGAAGATGCTGCTGCCCGCCCGAGTGTAGACAACCGGAGATCCCTTTTACTGGTTAGGTTAGCCCTCAGGGATGACAACGCATCTGCATTTTGATTCTGATACGAGGATAGATATAGATGTCTACAAACACAGCGTTCACTTACCATCAGGTGGATTGTGTCCTGTGTTGTGCTTTTCTTCACGTATTAATACGTTAAAAAATAATAAGCCCAATTCTGGTAGCGTGACCTTGAGAAGTGGACAATATAGCCTTAAATTTAAAAAAAATCTAACCAGACGCTCCATTCTACCGCTTTAACTGTTTATTTTCCATACAAAGCACCTATTTAACAAGTTGTATTAATTCAGGCGTTATTTTAAGTCGACTGCATTAAGTAAACAGTATAAACATGAATCATTATCGTTTTCCGTAACTTAGGAGGTCGTGACTCAACTGTCAATAGGTGACACATCCGTAATGTTTGATAGTTTTCTAATGAAATTTTAAAATCGATTACAAAACCAGAAGGTTCACTTTCCTATAACTTGAGCATTTATTAAAAACGGCATGTTAATAAAAGGTTCTCTGATACTAAATGACAAAGGCCGTCAATTGAGACGTGAACGAAGTTATTGTGTTCGAGTAACGCATTGACCGCATTTACAGCGTGAATACAGTGGGATATGTATGATGCGCGCGTGGTTGAGAATGTCTTGAATTGATAAAGTCAATCAAAGCCGGTTCTATCTGAAAGTATTACTCATAGAGCACATGAGATCTATGCTGCACATACGTTTTCGTGGTAGAAGCGTATAACATAGCATTGAGGTAGATTGTTGAAATCTTTTTTGTGGAATAAAGGTGACAAATGAGCAAAGAGCCCACCTGATGGTAAGTGGATGCTTGTGCCCCATATATATCTATATCTACCCTCGATTAAGAATCAAAATTCAGAATGCGTTGTCACCCCTGAACACTAGATGAAATGCCTCGTTTCCAATAAAAAGGTTATCCGGTTCTCTATACTCACCATACGAAACACAGCAGCATTATGCTGCTATTCCACGTTGGTATTCAGTGAGAGCGCAGTCTTTCCCTGGTCGAGCCGACTTATTTACTCTGTCGCTTCTTACAATAACAAGGGTGATATGGTGTAGTACATTTAGGGTTTGGGCCCCGCGACGGCTCGTGTCTCGAAGTCCCGGGACTTTTCGTAATTTTCGATGTCTCGAGTCCCGGGACTTTCGGGTCGAGACTCGAGACGAGACAAGATTGTCGAAATTGTTATGTAATAATTTTTATTTTCAAATAATTGAAGGAGCCTAGCGCCATGTGTTAGTTTAATGAATAATTACTTGGTCCAATACGTAACTACTGAGTAAGCAACACAATAAATTAAACAAATATGTGATTATGAGAATTAACAAGGAGATTATGAACAATGATTAGATACTAGAATTACTAGATAATAGTAAAGTTATTAAGAATTAGTATGATTTGTATCAAAGTTCGTTTAAAACTGTAAGATTTAACTGTTTAGAAGTGCATCTGTGTGTGACTAAAAGAAATAAACAAAGCAATTATTAAGTGGCGAAGCTTGCGAAGACACTAATTGATTTAACGATGTCTGTCCGTCTGTCCCACGATTATCTCGAGAACGGTTTCGAATTTTCAAATTCTGTTTTCAGCAATCGACTACTGATCACCCAGGCATCTGAACCTCCTATTTTGAAACTGATTGCTTCGCCACTTTGCTATGCTGTTAGCTTGCTAGGTTTATTAAGACTGAAATTAACGTTAGTTATTTAATTTTCTGTTTAATTGTTTAATAAATATTGATTTTTACAAAAAAGTGCCTCTTTTTAATACGTTTCACCAGAAATTAACTCAACTAAAATTCTTTAAAAAAGGCTAACCCATCTTAAAAAAAGCTTTTTCTTTAAAATCTCGAAGTCCCGGGAATTCCGGGAACTGTTGATTATAGGCTGTCTCGTGTCCCGGGACTTTGAAATTGTCGGGAATACCCAAACCATAAGTACATTATCTTACTCATCAGATTTGAGGCCGCTAACCCACTACAGTGTATCGACTCCATTTCGTATGCTCGCCCCAATATACTAACAGTATGACACTGAGAATGGAACCAGGGCAATTAGCGGTTCTCTTTAACGCGATCTGTTATTGCGTGAAGTAATTCGTGTGCGGAGACATCGCAATATAGAGACGCCCACACGACGCCCACGAGATGAAAATCACCACACTCGTCTATTGATAGCTGTTGTCGATGATATTTTT
Organism: Parnassius glacialis; assembly: GCA_033319125.1. Classification (NCBI taxonomy): domain Eukaryota; kingdom Metazoa; phylum Arthropoda; class Insecta; order Lepidoptera; family Papilionidae; genus Parnassius; species Parnassius glacialis. The sequence continues at coordinate 15,131,651 of JAVANC010000007.1, read as the reverse complement.
TGGGTAATCTATCATTTGTTGAGATGTTCTGATGGCGCGATTATATTATAACAGCCGTGATAACTCAGGGACTTAGCCCTCGCTGTAAATTTCGTTATTTGTAACCAAAGAAACTGTAACAAGACCCCTCAGTGTCAGAAATCGATACATGAGGCAATGTAAGGACTTATACAACAAAATTCCACTTTAAAAAGAAAGAACCGTAGATTGTTTAAAAGGAAGGTTATTATTATATTAACCACTAGCGACCTGTCCCGGCTTCGCCTGGATATAATCAATGAATATGGCGTTATTTAAATTTAAGATAATCAGGGACCATTTATTTAATCAATTATTCGTTTCTTTTTTTCAAAAAAAAAAATCTTCAAGTTTTTTAGGTAAAACGGATAAAACAGATAGAGATAAATACTTAATACCTTTTGGCATTGACCTCTCCTATGTTTATGAAATTGCATCACAATCAATTCAGCCATTCCGAACATTAGCCCAGACAGATAAACAGACAAAAACTTTAAAAACATTTATTAATGTCTTAATAGCGTGCAAATAACGCCCCAAGTATAATAGAAGACAGTTATTTCAATACTAGCTGTTCCCCGCGACTTCGTCCGCGCGTAATTTATTACGATTAGATTTCATGGGTTTTAATTTTTTGCGCGGAATCCTAATTTGTTTTATAAAATAAAAGTATCCTAAGTTACCTCTTATAACGTCGGCTATCTGCCAGTGAATGTCCCGTCAAAATCTGTTCCGCCGTTTCGGAGAATAGCCGGAACAAACAGACAATTAGACAGATAGACAAAAAATTTAACAATTGTTTCTTGTTATTAGTAACACTAACATATATAGGCACTTTCATATACATTTAGTATAAAGCTGTTATTTTAACATTACAAACAGACACTTTAATTTTATTTATTTGTATAGATTACCGTATGACTCAAAAATTTACTTTGAATTAAATACTTATTTAAAACGGTATATTTGCAGTAATATTATTAAAAATAACAAATTCTAGATTAGCCGGAACAAACAGACACAGATAAAAAATTTAAAAAGTGTTTTTTGTTATAAGTACCGTATATACTTTCATATACATATTGTAAAAAATTGTTATTTCGACATTATAAACAGACACTTCAATTTTATTTATATGGTATAGGTTATATATAAACTCTTTCATACTAAAACAACTGTTAATGTGTACGACAAAACGGAAACGTTGTGTACGGAAAATCCAAATCGAACTTTTGCTCGTATTTACGGAGAATGCTATTAAGAAGTAAGTAATAAGACTGTTCTACTTTGCAATCGCTTCGGCAAGGAGCTTATTCCGCCTGCAATCTTATGGGCCATCTCTATTGGATTATGTCTCGAAGCGGACGCTCAGCGATTTCTTTATTTAAGTAAAATGTGGAAAACAGTTTCTGCGGCTAACCACCCTCACAGCTCGTTCCTTTAATGTGCATTATTGACATATTTTAACGTTGCTGTTTGTTGCTTTACGTTAAGTATTAAATACAATTTTAATAAGTAATAAATAAAGGTACCCTATAGCCTTATACAGCGTTCGGCGGGTCATGTGGCCATACAAAAATTTTAAGCGTCCGCCACTCAGGATACTTTGCTTCAAAACCTGTGCTTGCCATGTACCCAGCACCATACCGGCCCATAGATAATACACTTATCACTCTGCATCGCTAAACGCCTCTCACTAATTTCCTACACTTATGTTATTAAGACAATTCATTCATTCATTGTTTATTATAGACTATCGAAAGACCAAATGAACATAGGCCTGCCTTAATGGGGTAAGCTTACCATAGCTGCCACGCTTGGCAGGCTGGTTGGCTACAAAAAAGATGCTGCTGTTTCAGTTTCCTAGAGGTGGTGGATTACACGGTAATTAAGGCAATATTAATCATCAAAGAGACACGCCGACAATTCTAAATATAAAGCTACACAGACAGCATCGCCGTTTTCGTATTAAGCTTAGAGGCATCATCTCTCATTACTCTTTTATTATAATTATTACGATAAAGAACAATTTATAAATAAATGTAGATAAATCAAGATTGATTTTCGGAAATAAGACCAACCTTCGCAGTACGTACGTATTATGACGGGCCCTAAAATTAACTCTCGATTATGACAGGCTGTCGGTACGTCTAATGATAACTGACAACGGAACCTCGCCTCAAAGCTTGTCAATGACCCCGTTTCTATCATCTGTTAACACCACGTTATATTCTAGAACGTACACATTTGCCACTAGCCTAATGAATGGCAAGAGATCGAAAGAAATTAAAAAAAAATTGCATTATCTTAGTTTAACACGTTCACTGTCCGGTTTTAAAACACAATAGTAAGACAATAGCAGTGACCTATATGTAGTGCACGGGACAGCGAAAGGGTTAACATAATAAGATTTTCATAGGGGATTGTTTTACGACTATTTTTTATGGGACAAGGGAAGAGCTTATTTTGTTTGTGATTAAAACATTGAATATTTTTCTTACTTCATCTATTTTAGTTATCTACCATACTTCAGTTGAGTCAACTCTCATTACAAATGCATATATAATACTAGCTGCTCCCCGCGACTTGCCCGCGTATAGTTTATTACGATTAGATTTCACGGTTTGTAAGTTTTTTGCGCGGCAATCTAATTCTTGAAGTAGAAAGTAGCCTAAGTTACTCCTTAAAATATCAGCTATCTGCCAGTGAAAGTGCGGTCAAAATCGCTCCAGCCGTTTCAGAGATTAGCCGGAACAAACAGACAGACAGACAAAAATTTTAAAAATTGTGTTTTTGTTATAAGTACCGTACCGTATATACTTTCATATGCATTTAGTGAAAAGCTGTTATTTTGAGATTACAAACAGACACTTCAATTTTATTTATTTGTATAGATATATGAAATAAAAAATACCTTATCTAAAAATAATATGATAAGTCATTTTAAACGGTAAAAGATATACAAAAAAGGTAACCAAATTTATATACGAAATCCATTGACAAGAGAACCGCAGTAAATTATAAGCTTCTATGCTACCAACCTAAAAAAAGATTTATTATACGCTTTTGCAGAGATCGTCTGTGCAACCTAATTAAGCAAAGTCAACTGCTAGTAAAAAACTTAGACAAAAACAATCAACGTAGTGTGTCAGTGTAAAAGCGGCACAGGCAGTGTGGGCTTGGCATTAACCCACTTATCTAGCCCGTGGGAGGACGTTCTAATTTTAAGAAGTAAAAGAAAACCCAACAACAAACTTGTAGTACGCAATAGTGTTATCGCAACGCTTGAGAACAATCGAGCCGCAGGGTTGACAGATCACATAATGCATTGAAACGTGCGAAATCGCCTTCACAGTTGAGTTAATATTTAGAATTTTAGAACAACATTAAAGTGATATCAATGATTAAAAGAATATTAATACAATTACAGTACAATACATATATGCATGTATATATTTTACACAAACATATCTTTATATATTAAATTCTTCTGTCCGTGTGTATGTGATTAAACTCCTCCTAAACATCTGGACATTTTGATGAAATTTTGTGTGTGATTAAGTTGATTCGAGAATAGTTTAGATTCACAATTAGATCTATCGTCGAGATTCAGAAAGCACTCTTATGAAACCGGGGAGGATCCCTAGTATTATTATGCAACATTTTTATAGTTATTTTTACACTTTACATTCATATTTAGTAAAAAAACCTTTAAAAAACCAACATTTACTAGGTGACAGGACTCCTTTTCTATCTTGGGAGTGCTTTATTCCGATCTATAGAGAGCCAGTATAATTACAGGATTGAGGCATTCTATCTTAGCCCTCAAAGGTGATAAAGCACCTGTAGCCTTATTTGTTCGAAGTTGGCCGCAGGTGTACATGGACTTCACTAGCCATTTACCATGAGGTGAACTGTAAGTTTGTATGTCACTTTAAGTTTCAACCGAATTCAAAAAAAGAAGGAGGTTCTCAATTCGACTATATTTTGTTTATGTGTGTTACCTCAGAACCTATATCTAGGTGAACCGATTTTGAAGATACTTTATTTATTTGAAAGCTGGAGGTGGTCTCATGTAGTTTTTGAGTAAAATTATTTATTAATTGACGCGTATTTAATTGACTTCATGTGAGATGATGTTTGCATTTTATTTATATTGAAGTCGGTTGTAATTTTTTTTTACTTTTAACCACTTATATAAAAAAAAATATTATACACATTTATATTTCGCAGACTGATAGAAAACGCCTACTTGCATTAATTCCGCTCCATTGTACTTTTATATTAAGTGTAATAACAGTAACACCATAACCCCATACTAGAATTTTCTTCTGTATCGTAGAGGCGTTTTACATTAATAATGTCACATTGAAAATCACACATTATTTGTAGTAGCAATTATTTGTAAGTTATACAGATACTTGTTTCGTGCGTGCGGGATTCGAATCCGCAGCCTTTTTAATACCGCACCGAAACCAAACACTTAGGTACAATTACTGTATATTTACTACAGTAGTTAGACGTTCGACAACATAATATACATCATGCATTTTTTACGAGCGTCGTATTGGTATTATCTCATACACTCCGAACTTTATGACACCTAAGTAAATCTGCTTAGGTTACAAAAGTTTAAAAAAAAACATACATATCAAACAACTAAACATTAGGTACCCTTCTTCTAGGGCAGTCGATTAAGCATAAAAAATGTTAAGTACAAGGTGAACGGGGAAATATCATTGAATTTAAAATGAAAAAAAAAAACAAGGTAAGAAAAATAGGTTCTCGGCTATAGAGAGATTAAAAATCAAAGAGAGAGCAGAGAATACTGGGGAACTAAGAGTTAATCAGTGAGAAGGACCCAATATAATATAAAAACGTTCTAAGTAAAGAGAAGCATGCATCTCGTAACAAATTGGTTATGATATTGTTAAGTTTTACTTGAGATATTTAGATTACTAAATTTATTTGAAAAATTCATAGAGCCATGCGGCAGCTTTTGCTGTCGCACGGATGGGCCGGCTCGAACCGGGGTGGTACCACGACCTCACAGAAAACCAGCGTGAAGTAGAGATTTACCTCTGCGTTTCGCTTGGTGAGTGCAGGTGGCCGGGGGCCCTTTTTGCTGGAAATGAGGCATTCCATCTTAGTCCTCACGGGTGACAACGCATCTACATTTTGATTTGTAATAGAGGATAGATGTAGATGTCTATGGGCCGCAGAAGCCACTTACCATCAGGTGGACTGTGTGCTCGTTTGTCACCCTTTTCCTATAAAAAAAAAACATGTTCATTACAATAACACAGTCGAAAATGTTATGTAGATGTCTTTCTTTGGACGTGTTTCAAAATGATAACATTTTAATTAACTTATGATTCTTATGATTTTAACATGAAGCTATATTCATAGTACTATTTATCTTTTGATTAAAATCGCAGTCAACAAACATCGGCAGAAACAGCCCTACCACTGCGCGACATTGAGCGTCTAGTAGGAACGGGCAGACCATGACTAATTCTCGATGCATTAGCACCGGTTTAGATTTCGTAATGAAACTAAAAACGAAGTAAAAGCAAAGTATAATACAATCGGGAGCACACATTATGAATTGACTGTTATCACATCAGTGGTGTTGGCCAAGTTGACTTTTTTCTATTGTTATACTTGTCGTACTTACTGCTATAAAATTATTTTAAACTTAAAAAAATTAAAAAAGGACAAAAAAGAAAATAATTAATTAATTCATTATAGGTGCTAAGACAAATTGTATCGAAGAATTTAGAAGCTATTATGTGGAAATTATTTAATTCTGTTTAGTTTAGTTTTTATTAAACTTTAATTTTCTGTACCACAAATACATACATACATACATATAATCACGCCTCTTTCCCGTAGGGGTAGGCAGAGACCACTTCTTTCCACTTGCTACGATCCTTACATACTTGTTTCGCTTCGTCCACTTTCATTATTCCCTTCATACATGCTCTATGGTTTAGGGTACTCTTTACCTGGCCTTTTTTCAAGACGTCCCTGATTTGGTCTAGAAATGTCCGCCTAGGTCTACCCCTTCCAACACTTTCATTCACACTCGCCTTATACACTTTTTTCGTCAATCGTTCTTCATTCATTCTCTCGACATGGCCAAACCATCTCAGCATACCTTTCTCAATTTTTGTCACTACATCTTCTTTCAGACCACAACGTTTCCTTATCTCACTATTTATTATCCTGTCACTCAGTTTAACTCCTATCATACTTCTTAATGCTCTCATCTCAACTGCATTTATTCTGCTTTCATGTTCGTTTAAATAGCAAAATTAAAACTTTATCTCCTATATTTCCACATTTGGTCGTGGAATTTTTCTCCAAATTGAAATGGGACCACCATCAAAGTAAAATCAATTCAAAAAAAATATCGGTTTACAATCAGCGAAAATATCGCTTAACATACAAAAAATGTAGTTTAATTAAGAACCTCGTTATTTCTTGAAATTAGTAAAAATTTACATTATTAATAAATAACCTGTATCGTACCAAATGTAATGTTCGTAATTCGGCATAATGTTGCGGTTTTAACCATAACCCTGATTTTAAAATAGGAGTTATTCAGACACGCACTGAACAGTGCGCTCGTTCGATTAAATACTCAATATAAGATATACTATAATAGTTTATTTTTTATTTTATTTAGTTATGTACATACAACAAGATACACGTGGTAGAGCCATGCTGCAGCTATATTAATAGTATAGTTGTAGCACGAATGGGTCGGCTCGACCGGCGAAGGACAACGCCTTCACATGATACCAGCGTAAAATAGCAGCTTAATGCTGCTGTATTCGGTGAGTGTAGAGAACCGGTGACCCTTTTTGCTGGAAGGGAGGCATTCCATCTTAGTTCTCTCGGCTGACAACGCATCCGCATTTTAATTCGCAAACGAAGATAGATGTACATAGGATGTCTATGGGCCACAGCAACCACTTACCATCAGGTGGACTGTGTGCTAGTTTGTCACTCTTATTCTATAAAAAAAAACAGATTCAGCCATATAGTGAGTTTGTTCAAAGATCCCACTTATTCCATAATTTGCTTAAATATCTTCCAGTATCCCCCCTAACCCCATAAAGGAAAATATATTTAAAAAAATATCTTTTTTTAGCTAAGGACAGGTCATGTGGTGGCGGCATAAGGGAATTCGTCACCCCATTTCTTCCCGTGGGTGTCCATAAGAGGCGACTGTGAGAAATGCCAGAAAAATCTTATGACTTTCGATGGATGGTAGTATAACCGTGTATTTCAGACGTAAAATAGCTAGACCGAAGACGAGTGCAGCATCAAAAATGCGACATAATCATCAATTCGTCGGATCGTCCGTAAAGATGGGTGTCCCTCAGGGTTCGATTCTTGGCCCATTGCTATTTTTAGTGTATATTAGTGACTTACCTTCCCTTGTAGGGGATAATCATGATATAGTATTATTTACTGATGATACTTTCTTGATTTTTAAATTTAAACGTTTAAATGTGACGAAGTGAATAATGCTATATCAAAATTAGAGCATTGGTCTAACGTTAATAATCTGCATTTAAACAGCAATAAAACTAAATGTATTAAATTTACAACAACGAATGTTAAAAATCTCAATACCAATGTGTTTTTAAATGGGGAAGAACTGAGCCCTGTTGAATCCTATGTTTTTCTTGGCATCACTCTCGAAGCAAAGCTTCAGTGGTGCCTCCATATATCCAAACTAGCAAGCAGACTAAGCTTTGCAGCTTGTGCTGTAAAATAGATTAGAGATATCACTAGTGTCGAGACAGCTAGATTAGTTTATTTCAGTTATTTCCATAGGATAATGTCTTATGGGATTTTGCTATGGGGAAATGAGGCTGATTTAGAAACTAATATAAGAGCTATTTACAACCATAAAGCGAGAGAGTCTCTTAAAGAAATAAATATATTAACTTTGGCCTCTTAGTATATTTACGAAAATTTAATGTATGGTCACAGAAACAAAGATAGTTTTAGTAAAAATACTCTGTAAACACTAGTGACAAGGGACAAGCTAGTGATACCAGTCTCTCGACTCCACAGAGTCAGTAATTCATTCTTGGGGCAAGGTGTACGCTATTACAACAAAGTCCCAGAAAATATACAAGATATCTCAATTACCAAGATTAAATATTTAATTAAACAAAAACTGTATAAAAAAAGGTTATTATAATATAAATGGATACATGGTTGATAATAACTCCTCGGAATGAGGTGGTCGCTTCCAAGCTGTTCCAAAATAAATTTTGTAAATAGTTTGTAATCATTAATGTTGTAAAAATTTATTTAAAAAAGTCCCGCTGGGTTTCGTGCTGGTTCTTCCCAGGACAGAGGATTTTTTTCGAACCAGTGATAAAGTAAAGTAAAAAAATGACTTTCAATAAGAATTACTTGTAATCAATATTGAATACAAAATTATTCTATTCTATTTTATTCGCATGCAAGGACAAATTCTCCCTACAACGAGAGCGGCCCATGTGCAGCCGTGGATCTAGAACCAGACCTAACTTGTAACGAAGAAGAAATAATGGTTACGCAATAATACGCTATAAATTAAAAACAGTAGGTTGGTTATAAACTTTCTAAAACTATGACGAATACTAAATTAAATCGTGTTTCGTTTATTTTTATTTTGGAGTCAGGTAAAAAAGGTTCACGACACTAGATTCACATGATTTCAAAACAAATTTCGCATAAGCATATTACGATATTGACGCTTCAAGGTAATATGAAGTTAGTCGCTACCACAAACAGCCAACAAAGTTATACTCAACAGAAGTGTATTAGGAAACTGAAATTATTCAATAACATCTGATTTATATACATAATTATAACACTAACGTTGTACATAAAAAGTTCGGAGAAAAAAATTACCACAACTTAATTATATTGAGGCATAAAACGAAATTTTTTTACACGAGTTTTTTCACAGCTTATAAAAATTCCAGAACTGGATTTAGGCTTCTCAGTAATGGTCAAGCTTAAAGGCGAATTGGCTATCGCAGTATAAGACATCTTACATCTTTTACATTGCGAATATGCATATCATATTCGTTCGTTATACAACCATTTTTCGGAGGTCACAAGATTTTTTCTGTTACTACATCTATATCCTCACATGGCGAAAATATGGCATCAATTAAAACTACAAAATCAATGAATTTACTGAGGGTAGGTGACAAATAAATACATCACATACGTAAAGACGATTTTTTTTATATTCACCGGGGATTAACTTTCTAATTACTTCGTGTAATTAACAACTTAGCATTGCGTACTAATTACAGAGATTAATTTACTTTCAGGCAAAATAATAATTTTAAATTGTATTTATCTTGGGTTAAAGAATGGAGCATAATCTCACATTGTTCATGTAATAAAAGCTTCAAAGGAAGCGTTGGATAAATTTGTTCTCTATTTCAATAGTAATAAAATCTTGAACAGCACGGCTTAAGCGTCGCGTGATTCAAATTAAAAGTAACAGAGCACAATGAAATTCGAACGTATACTTTACGTCCAAACCAGTCGAAAAGGCTCTTGGAAATAATTAGGTCATGTATTGAGTCTTGGTAAATAGATTAAGATACAAGTTTACAAGATTTTGCTTCGGGTATATAATTTTTTTTCCTATAAAAAAAATAATTTTGTAAAAATCATTTTTGCGCTGAATGTTGAATGAGTTAAGTAAGATATTTTGATAGCAAAAAAAGCTGCAATATGTTTATTTATAAAACTGAAGTGACAAGCGAACTAACAGTTCTGATGGTAAGTAGCTACTGCAGCCACCAAACGCAAAGACAAAGAAGATTAACTAAACAGTAAATAATGAATAATTAATCTGAAGGACAGAGTGATAAATTGTTTAATAAGAGAAGATTGTGGTTTGCAAGATGATGTTGTGACCAGGATTAAGAAAGGAATGCTTCGGTGGTTTGGTCATGTAGAAAGAATGAATGAGGAAAGAGTGACAAAGCAAATTTATGTTGCAGAGGTGAACGGCAGAGTCGGGAAGGGTCGCCCTAGGCGAAAGTTTATCGACCAAATTGGCGATATATTTAAAATGGGCCAAATCAAGAGTACCTTTAACCGACGAGCGTGTATGCGTAGGTATATGGATGTGGAGGAAGCGAGAGAGGTCTGTCATGATCGTGCCAAATGGAAGTCCATAGTCTCTGCCTACCCCTCTGGGTGACAGGTGTGAGTGTTTATGTATGTATGTATTAACTAAACAATGAAGGCTACAGGTGCAAAATGTAATGTCTCACCGTCTGTAATTATACTGGCTTATTACAGTAACCCAGAGACACCTCTCTACAGTAGTTTAAACAAAGAAGATCACAAATGTAAAATCAGGCTTCCTGATTTTAGGTGAGAGTATTTCTTTTTTGAAACAGATTGGTTTAAACGTGAGACTATAAACTACTTTTTGTAACAAGATAGAAATTTGTTGGCAGTATACTATTCGGTAATTTAAAATATTTTAATAGGCGGCGTAATATGCATCGTTATTAGTCTTTAGTTTAATTTTTTTTATGAATGAAACAAAGGCATGAGCGAAATTTATTTTATATGTTAAAAAAGGTAAAGGAAGCTATATGAAAGTAACTTTATTATTTAATATGCGAACGATTCAATTCGAAACAGTTTTAGTTGTCTTACCAGCATATGATATCAATTTTGTATACAATAAATACTCTAGATTCAGAGTTCTAAAGAAATGAACAAAAAAAGAAGGCGAGGTGAGATGAAACGTGTCATACCATAAATATTAATTTACATACTACATCATAATGTAACTTTTTAGTAAATTTCAAATATTAAGCGTTACAAAAGACATAAAATGTCGTTATGGATTCTATACATATGCAAAACTGGCCTGAATGTTAATATATTGGTAGTGTTAATTAAGTACAGATAATCATGTTATTTCATGTCGAAATACAGATACAGTTGATGTACCAACAAAAGAAAAGTTAATTCCCGGACGTCTCAGAATATTGCACAATCGTTTGTTCAGTCTTCATTGGATCCAAACCAATATTGTGAACGCGATTATATTTTGGTTGCATTTAAAAGGGTGATTGTTTGATAAAGCACTACGTGCAGCTGGATTGGTTCATTTGGCAATATTCCGAGTATATGTGGTATCTACGAGACAGGATAAAAGTGGAATAATAAATAGAACTTATTTTAACCGTGGAACAGTTACCTACCTGCCTACTTTGATTTAAAAAAATTACATTGATTTAACCAAATAATAACTTTAATTAAAAATCACTTTATTTACATATTACCGAGAAAGCTACTATTAGGGATTGAAGTATAAAATTGCCGTTTTATATAGAAGCACCTTTTTACAAATAACATTTTATATGTTAAATACATATCGCAGTATTTTCCCCCATTATAATCTACTAAATATAAATCCATACATTTCTACTATCTCGAGGGAAATCATCTATGCCTTTGTGATAGAACTCTAGGGACTTCGGCTTCACAAAGTTATTGAAAGCGTTTTGTACTGATTCCAGAGAACAATTTTTTTGTTTCTGTAGAAATATCCGAATTGCTGAACAAATGGTAATCGGTTGGAAATCGAGAAATCCAAATAGAGGCGAGATCGGGGGATGACGTATAGTTTGTAACTGCAAATACTGTAATGTTGAAATGGTTTATCGAGCAGTTCGCGGTCTTGCGTTAACATGAAGAAATAATGGCGATGATCGGTTGACAAGTTGTGGTTTAATGCCCTGAAAATGTTTATTTAACTTTTATATTAATAGAAAAGTCCTGACAAGATGATAAGGATACACAGTTAATTATTAACAATTAGAATACTCGTATTACATAGTTAATAGTTGTTATTACTAATATTATAAAATGTTAGTTAAAAAGCGACGGCTTTTTATTATTAACGCGTCAGTACCTAGGCGGCATATACACGGCGTTCGAAAAAAATACTAAGGGTATTTAGTATTTACACTTATAAGTCAGTACTTGTAAATTAAAAGTACAATATTTCATCCGAATCGTTAAAGCCGTTTACGAGAAAAACATAAAAATACATATTATAGTTTCTTCTTCTTTATTATTAAAAAACAAAGTATTAAATAGATTTTATTGTATCATATACCGATACAAAGATTTTCTGTAAGAATACTGTAATCAAATATATTTAGCAAAACTTTAACAGTGGTAGAGCCACGCGGCAGCTTTTCCTGTCCCACGGATAGGCCGGCTCACCAACCGGGGTGGTACCACGACCGCACAGAAAACCAGCGTGAAGTAGAGGTTTACCTCTGCGTTTCGCTTGGTGAGTGCAGGTGGCCGGAGGCCCTTTTTACTGGAAATGAGGCATTCCATCTTAGTCCTCACGGGTGACAACGCATTTACATTTTGATTTGTAATAGAGGATAGATAGATAGAGGTAGATGTCTATGGGCCGCAGCAACCACTTACCATCAGGTCCACCTGTGTGCCCGTTTGTCACTCTTATCAAATAAAAAAATATATATTTTACTTACGTCCAGCTGTGGGGCCTTATGGACTATAATAATAAGGAATAAAATATAAAAATTAAGTCCGGATGCATGTACTTACGAGTATATTGATTTCTGGCAAACAATGCATGCCGGATTTCTCAAAACGTGAGTAAAATCTACAGTAACTTATCGGACCAAGAGTTCAATAAATAACCAAACTCCAGTAAATAAATAACCAAAAAATTAAGTTAAAACTCGCAATATGTTCAACTTATCGGACCAAGAGTCCAATAAATAACCAAACTCCAGTAAATAAATAACCAAAAAAATAAAGTTAATATTCGCAATATGTTCATAACATGTACCGCAGCGCCATTTTACGATAAACAAGTACCAACAATTAGTAATCTTGCCAGAACTCAGCATCCGATACCTGATAGGACCACTCAACGCTGTTGGGCGCAATACGAAAGCATTTCAGGCTAATGTTGGAATTGCGAGCCAATATCACTACTCACGTCAAGGAAGTAGGTTATCAAATTGTTGCGAAGATAATTCCAGTTTGCTTTGATAACAACCGCGTTAGGTGTGCTTAGCGACAGAACAAACGGATGCGTTCTAATTTCACAATTCACAAAGACAATTTGCACTTGAGGTAAGTTATGTTGTATTGTGCAATGTAATAAAGAATATACAGTGGATTTCATTTATTACGATCTTGGTTATAGCGACCATTTACCTATAGCGACTTTAAATCTAAGTCCCTTGAATTTAAAGCATATTTTAGTACAAAATTCATGTGGCTATAGCGACTTTGGATGTAACGTCGAGTTCGGGTGCAGCGACTGTTTTTAATGAATCATTTGTAACATATTCCTAGAAATTCCGTGCAGATATTGCGACCGGAGTCGGCCGCCAAAGACACAAATATTTCTTTCTTTCACAAACATTTCTTATCTTTTGTTTACATCTACACAGATGGTCAGAAAGTGCAGCAGACCTTTACCTTTTGTTTATAGATATCAGTAAATAGGTAGGAAAGTGTGTACGTTTCGGAGTTAAATTTATGGTTCAGTAACAAAGTGATATTCTGAGTAGCAACTGTAATGTATTGAATTTGTTACCTTTGCCTGTAACGATTTCGGGATATAACGACGAAAATAGAGTGGTCCCTTCATCGTCGTTATACCCGAAATCCACTGTACTTATTTAGAACGCTTTATCGTTACTGTAAACCCTTTTCAGGTACTATGGAAAAATTATTTAAAAAAGACTAAGAGTGCCATTAGTAAGGAGGAATACAAAATAAAAATAAAATAAAATAACTCGGTAAAAATGATTGAAAATTCATCGTATTTCGATCGTCATTTTGATTTTCTTACGACCCTCTTACCTATTTTTGCCGGCAAGCAGTAGTGCGTGCACTGCTGTGTTTCGGTCTGAAGAGCTATTACTTCAAAAGCCTTTGGTTTAGGCAGATCGTTATCATAGATGTTAGATAACGTGGTGAATAAAATGGTAATATACTCGACATGAATTTATGTAATGGTGAACTTCAGGGATATGTGAACACTTTTTCTATGTGCATCTTTCATCGATTGTTCTTAGTTATGGTCCTTATTATAAAATGTAGGCAAATGTCTTCTTATTTCAGTGTGATGCTTTTTGGAACGAATGTTATGAATAATCCAAAATAAACATTTATACGTGGTTGAGCCATGCTGCAGTTATATTATGATTGTGGTTATAGCCTGAATGGGTCGGCTCGATCTGGGAAAGACGCTCTCACAGAATATCAGCATAAAATAGGGACTTGATGCTGCTGTTTCGTATGGCGAGTATGGAACACTGGAGACCCTTATTACTGGAAATGCGGAGTTCTGTCTTAGTCTTTAAGGGTGACAACGCATGTGAATTTTAACTCTTAACCGAGGGTAGATTTAGATGCCAATGGACCACAGCATCCACTTACCATCAGGTGGCTTGTGTGCTCGTTTGTCACCCTGATTCTATAAAAATAAAAATGATAGAAATATTATTTTAAAATTTTAAAGTCACTGCTTACTGACGTTTATGTCCCAAAAATATCGCTACTGGCTGTATGGTAGTGGCGTAGGAGAAACCAGCAATCACCCTGCTTTATATCGGTGGTGCCGTAAGTTGCGGGAAATGCCCAAAAGATCTTAGATTCTGATAGCGACAGGAAACTGACATGGGTGCAACATCACCAGCGTCACAGGTGCGAGGCGACTAGCACTGTGGTCACAAATACCATACTCCATACTGCGTGCGGAGCCGATGTCCAGTCCTTCTCTCTACAGTTACAACTGTATATTTTTAATACAAGATTTTTTTAATACAATTTTCTTACTGTTGGTTTTTTTACTTATTATAAGCGATTGCTTGACTGTTATCGCACCTGATGGTAAGTGTTAAAATATGGAAGCAATAAACCGAAGGCCATAGTTATTAAAAATGAATAGAGATAGAGAAGAATAGAGAGAAAGCAGACCAATTTTAAGAATTATACACTTAGAACTTATCATAGATAATAGATATCCGCGAAAGTCACACACATTTTTATGATTATTATTGCACATGATCACGATAAAAAAAATATATCTATAATATAACAATGAATCGCTGAATGTGTTGCTAAGCGCAAATCTCGAGAGCAGCTGAACCGATTTCGCTAATTCTTTTTTTATAATATTCCTTGAAGTACGAAGATGGTTCTTTAAAAAAAAAATTAAAAAATTACTTGATAAAGTCTAAAAACAACACTTTTCTATATTCTCGTGCAAAAGATTCGTAATAGTAATTACAAGTCAATTTGAACTTTAATACAATAACATAAATTTTAAGTGTTAGTGGAGGGGGGTTCCGGGAAGGCAAAACAATTATGTGACGTTAGTATCGTATAAATATAAATGTCAATATTTGTTGATATAATACACACTGGCAGATAGCTGATGTTATAAGGAGTAACTTGGGCTGCTTTTATTTTAGGGTTGCGCGAAAATTAACTCCACGCGGGCGAAGTCGCGGGGAACAGCTAGTCTCTAAATAAATCGTAAGTTTCTTGCACGACATTCAATTCCACGTTCCCTCCCAAATAGAGTTCAATGAAAACAAATTATTCAACAGGAAAACAATGTAACCTGTACACGTAAACAAATGTACATGAAAACTGGGTGGTTGCCCCATTCCCCTGCTCCCGGGTGACCCAGTTATACGCAACGACGACGTCCCGGCGGCACGTACCTACTTAGCGACGACCTACACCCGCCTGGGTACGTTCGTGCCGCGGCCTATCTATTTGATGCTGCGCTATAAAAAGGGGAAATCGTAAGGTCCATATTATGTTATGAGATATATATATATATATATATATATATATATATATATATATAGCCCTACTCTTGATCTTGTCACTTCTGTAATTGAAACCGCCTTTTTTTATAATAATTTAAATTCCTAATCTAATATATTATGACCAACGTTATAAATTCACATATTTTAAATTAATTTCTGCATGAAATTAATTTATGCCTCTACACTACTCCCGAAGTAACTTTGACGAAGTGCTCGTCGAAGTCTGATCGCAGTGCGAAGAACGTGACCACACTCGTGCTACTTAGCGAAAAGCTCAGTCGTCTTGAGTCTCCCGCACCCTTAACATGAATGACGTTCAAGAGACAGCTGCTATAGGTACCTAATTGTGCGAATAGTACGAAGTCAATGCGTTAACTAAATAAATAATTATGTAGAAAGCTACATATTTAATATTTATATACATAAAAAAATATTCATAACTGACGTACCCCGAGTAGTGTAGTGAGACGCGTCGTGTAACTTCGGGGTACTTCGCGAAGTCCTTTGACTCTGGCGCAAAAAACCGACAGCGATCGGACGTCGCCTAAGGCGAAGCGAGGTTGCACAAAGTGAATCGAAGTACCTATCTACACTATAATTAAAGTGTTTGTTTGTAATGTTAAAATAACAGCTTTATACTAAATGCATATGAAAGTATATACGGTACTAATAACAAAAACAATTTTTAAATGTTTTGTCTATCTGTCTGTTTGTTCCGGCTAATCTCCGAAACGGCTGAACCGAATTTGACTGAACTTTCACTGGCAGATAGCTGATATTATAAGAAGTAACTTAGGATACTTTTATTTTATAAAACGGATTAGGATTCCGCGCAAAAAAAAAATAACCCGCATGAAATCGTAGTAAATTCCACGCGAGCGAAGTCGCGGGGGACAGCTAGTAAATGAATATTAAGAGTTTCGTTAAAGTAAGGGGTGAAGGATTTAGGAATATAAAGGAAAGCTTTGTGTACCTGATATGAGTTTATTGATGTCATGAGTTTCAAAGTTTTTGCAATGAAAAATAATTGAATTTAATTTTCTTTTTAAAGATATCTTATTGATTACATTTTTTCATTTACTGTAAAATCAAAATTTATCAGATTTAAAACAATAGATTATCATTAAGCAATTTATCAATAATTTTGTAATTAATATTTAATCTTATTAAATCTGATAAATGTTTGTCATCTTAGTATTTATTAATGCAAATTTAATGTACCTATTTTTTAAACAAGAATCTCCATAAGAAATCATGCAAGTCAAATCATTAATTTGCTCTTCAAAACAGTCTACCGTTTTGGTCTTATAGAGCCAGCTTTAACAAACAGTCTAAAAAGCGGACTCTGTACAAAGGCAAAGTTCTTAAAAGGCAGTAATGTTAAAAAACTAAACAACAACTGTTTTATAATACCCAAGCTTTGTGACCTTGCGAAGAGCGATGACTCGCGCGATTCGGTTACTTCTAAGTCTAGACGAACTTCGATGTTGTTTTTCTTGGATGTTTTTTATACCATACAATTAAAGATTTTTATTTTTTTTTTGTTCGTTTTATATATATTAAGTAAAAACGAGCTCGGCGATTTTTATGACCGTATGTTATCAGTCATCACCCCTGCCGTGTGGTGGCGGGTTATAAGAATTCATAACCCCATTTCGTCAATAACTTTTTATTTGCCTTATTTAAGATCTTAGCACTTCCTCGAATGTCCTTTTGGTTAATAGTTTGACACATGTAGGAATTAGATTATGGTTTCGGTATCTCTTCAAGAAATTTAAGGCTGTTAGATGGCGATAGATTCAGATAATCAGTGAGAACAAAATATTATTTCCAAATAACGACATAAATATACGATAACATAACATAAAAATTAAGAAAAGGGCATATTTTATACAATTTTAATACGTACTATAGTATTTACCAGCGTTATTACAAATTAAAATTTTTAATTCTCCGGCCTTTCCCCGTCCAATTAGGCAATTGCTAAGTGCCATTGGTTCGGAATGTCCCCTCTCGCCTCGGCTACACTGTCCACCTCTAGTGAGCTCGCTGCGACCTAATTACGTAAAATTCACGCCTGTTGCGAAGTGCTCGATCCGCATTTAGAATGAATTTGAAACAAACGGCTTCCGAAGTGTTCTGTGTCATGTTCCAATGCACGAGATTATAATGACTCGTTGTAAGCAACGCGAGAATCCATTACTGCTCTAAGTGCTCGTATAATATATATTGTAAAACAAGCAATAAATTGAAAATTCGTTATTGGAATTATAAGGATCAAAAAAGAAAGCTAAGAACCTTAACGGTCAGGAATATAAACGAATTAGTCACTATTGGAAAAATAAAACATATCAAATTTAGAATACTGGCACACTTTGGAAGTTCAATGCTAGACATTGTTACAGGTATAATATAATATATACTTAAGATGAGACTTAAGATCACAGCTCATTAGAGCCACCCGGCACCCAACCCTCACCGCCTCGTCGCCAGTAGTCCACTCGTAGTCGACAGGTGGACCACGGGTGGACGCCGCGTTGTCACCAGTGAACCTCGCGTGGTCATGGGGTGGACCTCGGTGAGGCGGTGAGGTTCGGGTGCCGGGTGGCTCTAATGAGCTGTGACCTTTAGACTTGACCGTGTAGTAGCAGTGTAAGAATATCCATTACCCCATATCGTTCCGTTTGACAACCGAGTAAGATGGCGACAGAAGGAAACAAACCAGTGGATAGGTAGCAACGTGTTCCTAATACTAAAAGATGAAATACTGTGGTTGCCAACTCGCCTGCTAAGCGTAGCAACTAAGGTAAATATCTCTCTTATGAGGCAATCTATGGGGGAGACCTATGGTCAGCAGTTGACTTTTATGATAGGCTGTAAGGTATACAAATTAGATCTTTCTAAGTTTTTAATATTAAAGACAAACAAGCTTACAGTCCACCAGATAGTAAGTGGCTGCTGAACCCCTTGGACACCTGCAATCAACAATAATGCTACAGATGCATTGTCACCCCTACCCTTGACCCCTAAGGACTAAAATGCCTCACAAACTGTTATTATACTGACAGTCTAACCCTTCAAACCGGAAATCGTCAAGACTGCTGCGTGGCAGCAGAATAACCGGCCAATTGCGAGTCGGACTCGCGCATGAAGAGTTCCGTACCATCGTAAAACACATTTTTAGCAGGGGAGCCTCCTCAAATTTTTAATATAATTTATTAATTTATTTTTATTATTTGTTGTTATAGCGGCAACAAAAATACATATTCTGTGAAAATTTCAACTGTCTACCTATTACGGATCATGAGATATATACGCTGACAGACAGACGGACGGACAGCGGAGGCTCAGTAATAGTCCCGTTGGTTACGCTTTGGGTATGGAACCCAAAAAGGGATATAGGCAAAAAAAAGTCCTACTTACTACTTAGATAGTTATAATGTCTTTAGGTAAAACTTTAATTGTAACGTCAACTCTGTGATCATCTCTGAAATTACTACAGTGTGATAGAAACAGAACACCACCAAACTGTTTTCGAATATGTGAAGTCTCCTTTCACTTGAAAGTAAAACAAAGACTACTATTATATTTCGCATTACCTAGTGTGCTTTTGAAAGCGATTTATGTTTCTATAGTGACAATAATATGTTGCACGAAGAGGAGCGAGCGATAAGCATCGACAAGCGACAAGCGATCCAAAGACGTTACAACATATAGAAGTTTACGGTCACATAGATTTCGCATAAAGAATAAAATATTAATAAGTTCAAGTATCATTTATATGTATAATATGATTGCTAGATACGATTTCATTTTTATATTTCATTTCATTTTTAGGCCCTAGCAGAACATACGTGCGCGCTTCGCGCTTTAGGCCTCGTTCATTCCTTTTTACTGAATTAAATCCTTTTTACTGTTATTTTAACAGACTTCAAAAATGAGGAGGTTCTCAATTCGAGTGTATGTTTTTTTGTATGTATGTTAAGCGATATCTTCGCAGATTGTGAATCGATTTTAACGATTCTTTTTAAATTTTGAACAAAAAATTCTACCCCTAAGAATAGCAAATAAATAACTTCTTCGGTTTTTACTTTTCGTAAAAAGTTGTTATATAATATACTAGCTGACCAGGCAGACGTTGTTCTGCCCTTTCCGACGACCATTTGCTTTCCTAAAAAAAAAAAACTCCTGAGATTAGCAATAGAAAAATTGAGGGTCACTTATCGGGATAAAAACTATCCTATCTCTCAAGTTGGACCAAACTGCACACAGTGTGCAAAATTTCATTGAAATCAGTTCAGTAGTTTAGGAGTTCATCGCGGACAAACAATGTGACACGCAATTTTTATACATGAAGATATATATCATCATCATAATGAGTAAAAATTATTATTAGCCAACTACAAAAAATGGAGAAAGTTTGCAATTCTACTTTATGTTTTTTTACGTATGTATGATACACGATATCTTTGTTAATTGTGATTAGATTTTGATGTTTCTTTTATTATTTTAATAAACTATACTTCCATTTTAATTTCCATATAAATTTGGAGAAAAATTGTACCCCCAACTGTGGCAAAATAGGGAATGAAATTTTTAATATAACAATTCAGATGACATTGAGATTGTGTGAAACTATGGAGGAGGTGGCCTAAGTTCAGCAGTGGACTTTAATAGGCTGTAACGGTAACGGTAACCCAAACATTGATAGTTTTTTAATTCATTGTGGACATAAGCCCACACTGCGCTGAGCTGACATTACTGTGAGCGCAGAGATGATAGAGACCCACACTTTTACTACCGCTGATAATCAAAGCTCAAGGAAAAATAAAGTAAGTTTTTAACTAAAATATAAAAAGCAGACTACAAAAATCTAAAAAAAAATCACGTAATGTGGTACGTGCTAAAAATCCTGTATTGAGAATTCGAGCCCCTTTAATATGTGAATCTTTTAAGTTCATTAACGGCTTTTATTTTTTACTAAACGTTTATTATTTGACTATTTTAAGTGGACCTTAATCTACATAAGCAAAATACCACTGACTGACTAACTGACTCATCACGATATCTCTCACCCGATTGACTTGGAATTTGGTATAGTTACTCATTTCGCAATGTGGACGCTCACTAAGAACATTTTACGATAAGAGATTTTACGATAGTCCACTCAAAAGGGTAAAAAATAACTTTTTATAAAATGTAAAAGCCTACTGAAAGAACTAAAAAGATGAAAATAATTTCACATTTTGAAGTCAGAGCTTCAATTTCAATGTAGACTACGAACGACTACGTGCACCGACTTGAGAATCTGAAATTATTTTATTCTTTTCGGTCCTTTGAAGTCGGCTTTACCTTTTAATTTTTCATTAAAGTTATTACGAAGGTAGACTTAATTTGAATCTCATCAATCTTGGAAAAAGTACTACCTGATGGTCGCTTTTCTACCACGATGACAAATTTTAACACTGTCGGACGATATTAACTTGGCAGTAGATATTACGAGTATAGTGTCGTAAATGTATGTTACGGACAAGAACTTTGACAACTTGAACAAGATTGATACATCGCTATCGTAAAGAAATGGAAGACCCTGACAGCAAACGATCCTTGACTGTGCATGATCCGATCCTAAAAATTGCAGCGGCATGGTAAGCAATTAAGCCTGCCACCATACAAAATTGTTTCAAGAAAACAGGTTTCCGAAGTAACAAAGCTGACGTCGTGTTAGAAGAAGAACCCGCGATACTGCAGGGTTTTCCATGATATTCTTCTATTGATGACAATGTTGCACCGTACGAAACCCGTTCAATCGAAGATCTTTTTGAAGATGTGAATAACACCTAAAAAGAGGTCTTACGTGATGACGATAAAGATGAAGGAGTCAATTCCGACTGACAAACGCAGAGGCATTAAGAACAGTAAACGCTTTAAGGCGCTATGTATCTATTAACTTGCTTTTCGCTTTCGGGGAAAGTGATGTCATTATAAATAATAGTTAACTATGATGTAACTTATTTAAATACATATACGTATTATGTATAATATTATAGCTTCCTAATAAATTTATAAATATACCTATACTTAATTAAATACCTACAAAAAATTTGTTAATGATGTTATGTTTTATTTTCCATATCCCGCATAATACGCTTTCCCGCTTAAGTCGCGATTTTGGCTGGGTCCCTACAAAATCGTCTTAAGAGAGTTTTACTGTAATCTCATTCAGCAAATGTTTATGTACAAATAAAATAAATAAATAAAACATTGCACTGTTTTACTTCCAATGTGAAATGTAGGTTTTGCGTTGATAGATACGATTTCCCGCTATCAGTCGGTCACCAGCGGGGTTAGCAAAGTGGATTTTCTACAATAATTAACGCTCATTTAGTACTTACACCTATAAAACTGAAAGGTACATATCGTTAAGTCACGTGACATATCGTTGAATTCGTTCATTTTTGTTTTCTATTAGCGTTAAAAATTGTAGAAAGCCAACTTGGCCTACACCGCAGGGCCTTGTTTATTAATTAGCAGAGTGCACCGCGTGTAGGATTAGGTTCACATTTGGAGAATTAGTTGGCGTTTTCCCTTACATCTTTTCACACACAAAACAATTTTCATTGCCTATCAATGCGACTGGTGATCTTCCTGTTTAACTTTGGCCTGTAAATGGTCCGCTTCTGGCCACAATCCTGTTCCAAGAGTTAGCGGTAATCGCTGCGCTTGATCAGCGATCGCAAAAGCCCGTTCTTAGTCTTCTCTAATTACAATCACAGAATGAGAACGAAGGGTAGACAACGGCACATACGCAAGACGCGGCATACTCAAACATAAAATCACACTTATTCAAGGTTGAAATACCACGCGTAAATTGAACAACGCCATATCTTAGTACACGGACACGTGCAGAGTAATGATTTGCGTAAGATGGCGAAAATCGATAACAGCCGTCGCGACCGTATGACCCAATTTATCTGTGAGTCGAGACGTAAGGACTCGCCCTGAATGTCAAGTAGGCTACCAATCACGGTTTATTGTGTCGATTCTGATGACAAGTCAATTAATTGACCAATATACCGTAATTATTAAAACTTGTAAAAGGTAGGTAAATTTTAAAAACGTTACGTCGTTATTGTTACGTTATTGCGTTATGGCCCTACACGATTTTTAATTACTTTACCTTGCATGGAAATAAGAAATATTCCGAAAAGATATTACATATTATAACTTTTAGGGTTCCGTACCCAAAGGGTAATCAACGGGACCCTATTACTAAGCCTCCGCTGTCCGTCCGTCCGTCTGTCAGCGGGCTGTATCTCAAGATCCGTAAAAGGTAGACAGTTGAAATTTTCACGGAATGTGTATTTCTGTTGCCGCTATGAAAACAAATAATAAAAATAAATTAAAAATCAAAGGGGGCTCCCCTACTAGAAACGTGTGTGACGGTACGGATCCCTGCAAGCGCGATTCCGACTCACTTGGCCAGCTTTTTAAAATTGTCCACAATACCCATTTTAACTTTAGTAGTTTAGATATTATATGAAAGAGAAATTATTTAGCTGTTTACGAATGCATTAAAATAAAAATTAGAAACACAAAAATCATCAAAAATAAATATTGTATTACGAAAAAAAATTAAAATTTCTAATGCAATATTAAAATAAAACTACAACAGCATAAACTGATTTAAATAATACAACGTGAACAGAATGACAGTTATGTAATATATTATTTTATACGTGGCTGGAGCTATGGTATGATTGTGGTAGGTATGGGTCGGCTTGACCTGCGAAGCACCACGCCTCACAGAATACCAGCGTGAATATGTAGCTTCATACTCCTGAGTTTTTGCATGTTGCGTGTAGAGAACTGGAGATCCTTTTTACTGGAAATGAGGCATTCCATCTTAGAACTTTGATTGGGGTAACAACGCATCTGCATTATGATCCTTAATCGAGGACAGATGTGACATCAGGTGGACTGTACGCTCACTACTGGCTCGCGCTACTGGTCACCCTTATTCCATAAAAAAAATTATAGGTGTGTGGGTATGATTTAGCCAGTACAGTACGAGGTTGTGCGGCACTTCTATCTTTCTTTACACAACGATGGTTGCATTTGTTTATGCAGACTGCATTAGCCGCTTACCATCAGACGAACAGCTTGTCACTTTTTTTAAAAAAAATGTTTTGTCCGCGTTGTTAAAAACCAACAAAGGAAATGTTTGCCGCGAAAAGATTTTTCACTTAGCGATGAGGCACAACTGTTGATTACTAACAAGTCCCTTATGAAATAACTCGTCTCTTTTAAGTTTTTTTTTAGTGAACATATATATATATATATATATATATATATATATATATATATATAAGCATTCTACATCTTTCCTCAAATAAAGCTTATCGTAAAAAGTAAAAGCCGACTTCAAAGAACTAAAAAGAACAACATAATTTCCACACAGGATGAAATAACCGGCCAAGTGTGAGTCGGACTTTAATTTTTAATTTTTTTTTTGTTATAACGGCAGCAGAATAACACATTGAACGTTTCAACTGTCTACCTATCACGGATCATGAGATACAGCCCGCTGACAGACAGACGGACGAACGGACGGACGGAGACAGCGGAGGCTTAGTAATAGGGTCTCGTCTCGTACCTTAGGGTATGGAACCCAAAAATTAAAGCCCCGAGTATAAAAACTATGATGTGGAAATTATTTCATTATTTTTAAATCTTTAAAACCATTTTAGGCTTTTACCTTTTAAGAAATGTTTAATTTTTGACCATAGATTGCTAGAAGCTGTTTAAATAATTAGTTTAAAAACTTTACACCTATTTTTCCCACCCTTAGGGATGGAATTTTTCGTCTCAAAATACGTGTTAAGTTGAAGTTATAAACTGTTTAATAAAAAAGAATCACTAAAAACTATTTTGAATTCACAAAGATATCGCCACATAGCATATATATACAAAAAAAAAAATATTTAATTGAGAACCTCTAAATGAAGATGCGTTGTCACCCGTGAGGATTAAGATGGAATGCCTTGTTTCCAGTAAAAAGGGTCTCCGGTTCTCTACACTCACCATACGAAACACAGCAGCGTTAAGCTGCTATTTTACGTTGGTATTCTGTGAGAGCGTGGTCCTTCCCCGGGTCGAGCCGACCCACTCGCGCTACAACTATACTACTAATAGCTGCAGCATGGCTCTATCACGTATAATTTAATTTACCACGTATAAGTTATTTGCCCTTAAGACTAAGATATGTTTCTTAAACAGTAAATAGAAACCGTATTCCTTAATTTCATGCTGACATAACGAGACGACCCATCTTACTGCAGCACACTGCAGTGTGACTCGACACTTAGTTAATTTATGACATGAAAACTTTACATCAAAGATAATTTCACGAGGTAAAATTTAGCAAGAAAGTCACCGTTTAAAAACATTATTACTCATTAAACATGTTAAAATGTCCAGTGTCCTGATATTGAGAAACAGATACAAAGTTTTTAATAATTGAGTAGGTTATAACATCTTTTAGAACTTGATTTAAAGGTTAACACGAAATCATGGTTCATGTTCTTGGCCCAGATTTAACCTGTAAAACTTTACGACTTTATGTTATTGCATCTATATACTGTAGAAATAACTCCAGCATCGATTGTTCAATATCACGTACAGAATTATGTAATTCGTGTACAATCGATCAGAATAGAATTCGATGCTTCAGATGTCCACGGCTCAAATGTAATTCTCGATTTTGGAAATCTACATAAAATTTTATAAACCCGTACAGTATAAAGTCCTAGAAATATTATATGTAATGGTAAGCTTCAAAACAAAATTTGAATTCTTTTTAATGCTACGAAAGCGACGGCTAATAATAAAAAAACAAATTAATGGATCAAACAGATTACTAACAAACAATCAATACATAAAATACATATAATATTAAATAATAATAACTGAAGTAAGAAAGTAGCTCTTATATCGGTGGTTATTGAAAAATAAACCAATCAAATTTACGCAATTTTTTATCAAAACGTTAAATAGAGGTGAAATAAAGAACGAACATATTATGAGATAAAATCTCGTTGGCACGCCAAAATTTACATAAATTAAAATTACACATGATATTTATGATGAACTTCAGAATTCATTATTTGGTAAAAAAATGGTTACCGTAATAATTTTGGTGTATCAAATAAAATACCTATAATAAAATAACTTTCAATGTTTCTACGTTACTTATTAAATAAGAATGTATATCCATGTGTCGAGAGCACGTCGTACGTTGAACTTGTTATCAAAAAATACCATAGTTATTTATGTATTTCGGAAGTGGGCACCTATGTCATAATGTAATAAAGATATGGGGGAAGTAGTAAACCGTCTTTAAGCGGTATCTATGTTCGGTCGGATCAGGTTATCAGCATAAGGAAATTCTGGTAACATCGGCCGCCATAACACTGAAACACCAAATCTGAGAGCGTATATTGTAAACCGATTTTTCGCTCTTATATACCAAAAAAAAGTTTATTCGTTATTCCAGGAAGAAGCTTCAGATTAACAGGATAATTGCAATGTTTGTTCATACAATAAAGTTAAAATCTATTATAATAACGGTTATGCTTTTATAAACTTGCTATTAATATTTTTAGTGATGCTAGTGGCGTTTTAAGATGGCTCGCATGCAATAATATTAGGACGATCGCTTAGCTCCTGAGTCATCACGGTTCCATTTTTGTATGCTTCTTTTCTATAAAAAAGCATACCAATTGGAATGTTAACTACAAGAGCAAATTTTCAATCCATTAATGTGTTATAGGTAATATGAATAAAACAAATACATCTCAGAAATACAATGACAATATATATCTATTATATGTACTTAACAAAAATTTTAATATTTGGGATAATTATTTTTCAAAGTTACCAAACCACATAATATTCCAGGCATATTGCCTTAGTTGACCTTTACGGCGACCATGGAATTATATAAGGTTATAGATTCTCTTATGTATCCTTACACAGCAAAATTTCTAAGACATTTATAAATCTAAAATAGTACTTAAATTTTAATACATTCCTAAAACGCATTGGGGTAGCGCGGCGGACTTACTTGCCCTAAAACCCTCTCAGAAATGAGAGGAGGCCTGTGCCCAGCAGTGGGACGTAAATAGGCTGCAGCTTTACTACTTTTATATACCTAAAAGCAATGGCATTATTATAATATTATTTTATACAAAAAATAAACAACACGGTTCCGGAAGTGTAGCGTAGTTAACAGCAAAAATTAATTCATGTACCTACCATATAATTCAGTTTTGTAATTATATGGAACAAAAAGGAATAAATAATTAGAAACTACGTCATAGTGTGAGAAACCATTTCAAATTGATTGCCGGTTTCATTTCGAATCATAATATTATAATACAAAGATTCCAAGAAACTGGGTTATAAATTAACATAGCCCAATTTCGCAGAAAAGATTTACGCTCCATGATGAATAATTGTATCTTAATATTATTCCTAATTTACATTTTGTTCTTACTAAATAATTGTTTGTATTTATCCTAAAATTAAGTTGTTCTTCAGAACAATGAAGAACTATTTTTATTAGGTATTTAATGGAATAGTAGTTATATGGATAGAGCACATAATGGACATATTTTTTATATATTTATGTAGAAAACTTATTAACAGAAATATTATTAAATATTTTTTATTTTATTCATCTGGTAAAAATACACACATTATAAAAATTTACAAGGAAATCATAACATTTAAGCTTTTTACGAGTATGTACATGACGTCAAAAGCTTATAGAAGTTCGTATTGTGAACAGACAGAACAGACTGATGTTCCAAACCGGGTACTTTGACCACTAAGCTACACGACTATGAAATACAACGTAATAAAACATATGGGCAGATAGGACGTAAATTGTATTCATATTTACGTAACTCCAACTATAATATGTCGCTTACTAAAACGTCTTGACATAATTCTTCGGTGTAAGAAATCTTCCATGACTTTATTACTGTTACCAAGCGTGTTCAGTATATTGATTCATGAAATACGGCCCGCTATTATTACGGTATTCAAGACTCACAATGTAAGAAATTGGTACTAAATCTCAAATCTACCGCCAACGCTTGTCTTGACTTGTATTGACTGACCGATATATTTCAAATAATGACAGATCCGCTATAAATTAAAAACCAATTAAAGTTAATACTTGTAAATACAACAAAAAATGCCAAATAATCTCATCAATAATCTGCGGTTGTTCATACTTCATAGCTAGCTGGACATAGGTCTCTCCCAAGGCACGTCATACGGCCCGATCTTCTCGTTGCAGTCAGACGCCTTTTGTTGTTGTAGATGTTCGTTTTTTTTTAAACCAGTGGCCACCCTACCTACAATACTTTTAAATCAACGGTAGTCATAATTCCTGCGACAGTTGTGCCTTTTCATGTACGAAAGGCTATGTCGGTAATTTTAGTTTTCAGACATAACTCTTTCATTACATTTATTTTTTTAATAAGGATCCTCCAAGCATATGTATACGAGTCGGGTTGTTCGAATTCATGTTTCGACGCCATATTTAAGTACATTTAGGAAGAATAGTCAAAAACATGTACAATATGAAATTTTTAAGTATACTTAAGTAATTTCGTGTCTCTAACACTGCATCCGAGCTCCCTCCGATCTTATCGCAAAACCGTTACGAACAGGGCACGAGGTGCCTTTGTGTTACTGAGTACACTTGTGACTTTTCTTATGCAGCTAATAATTTCCGAATGTATTCGAACGTTATCATTATGGTTGAATGCGGTAAGATTATATACACGTTCACATTAAACGTTGGGTTAGTGCCAAAAAGAATACACTAAATATGGACCCTATTTGCATATGTGCTGTTCTGGTCCAGTTATTTTTTTTTATCAACACTAAAAAGTCCGGAGTTCATTCGAAGTGTCACTCATAGCGCCATTTATCCGAAAGAGCAGAACACGTCTGCCGGGCCAGCTAGTTTAAAATAAATTTAATAATCACATACTTTAAAAATACTGAATACTAGTAACGGAACAAAGAGAAAGCATTAATGGCTAGAAATTACTTAGTTAATATTTAAAAAAGCCAATCCACTGTTGCAATAATATACCTACAGTGCATACCAGATGATAAGATGAGACTGAGGTAGATATGAACGTGTCGATTTCGGAAAACGTTAGTAAATTAGCAAAAGACACATGTTTTTTATACCGTGTAGTGGCAGTGTGAGAATATGCACTACCCCTTACTGTCACGTAGATGTCTTAAGAGGCTACAGAGGACGATAAACCAGGATAACCATCAACTACAAATATAAAAAACTGCGGTTGCTGCGGATTGGCAGTCGTTTCAATATAAATCCCAAAAAAAAAAATTAAAAAGAAAAAAAATAATATGGTAATTCGCAAGGCAATTAACACTTTTTAGCTAAGTGTGATTTAAGCCGTCCGGCGCTTGCGTATTGTTAATTGATTGTTGTGAAATTTTCGTTTCATCACACATACGCATCGCAAGTGTGTTTGATATCATACTGTAATTAAATATATGAAAGTTCTTACGATGGCGGTTTAGTTAAAAAAAAGTACAAACAAAATATTTTTAACTAGAAGTAAAAAGACTATACTGGACACAGGCCAGAAAAGTATCCGTCCGCGCTTCAGTGCGAATTGGCATGAGCGTTTCCTCACGTTGTTTTCCTACACCACCGAGCACGTGGAAAATCAGAACTTTTAAACTGCAAAAACTATGTTTATTGATGCCTGTGGATATTCAACCTCGCCTTGTTTTGAATATTATAGTATATCATAATATTTAAGTGTTCGCATTCCATCTATGCAAGAAACTATCTATCTTACTAGGGGTTAATCGCTACAGAGAGTCGATACGATCAATAATGTTTAAAAATTAAATTATGTTTAAAAAAAAGTTAGGGTTGTTTTGCATAAATTGAAATAAATATTTTTTTGTCAGATCATTGCATGCGGAGTCCACTCTGTGTCGTGCGTTTAATTAGTATAGAAATAGATATAATTTATTTGATGTAAAATCTGCTTGTAGATTTGATCAAGATCTAGGAAGTCTAGTACCACAGGTGCTACAAATATTTAAAAATTTCATACTGAAACAATAATATGGACATGGACAATTAAGTCAGTTACTTTCACCGTTTTGTTTTATTTTAATCCTTGCAATGTTCGCTTACCAACTACACAATGCATAGTTTGTACTGAAAGTAGGCGCTATAGGCTCCAAAAACAGTAGCCACATTTTAGTGAAACGAATTTCGGACATCGGGTTAACGATAATGAAATAAGTCTAATTCAAACAAAATTTCTAAGATTCGCTTATTGTCTTGAATTCACAGGACCATAATTTGAGTGTCTACTTATTACTGTATTAATTATACATACAGATGGTTAGCTCTCGCTGTAAAATTTCACAGTACGCGAGCAACCCGATTTCGAACCCCGTCAGCACCGTGCAATGAAATTGTTAGTTGCTATTTTAAGTGCAGATTTACCACGTGCTCGACGGTGAAGGAAAACATCGTGAGGAAACCTGCATGTCTGAGAAATAAGGAAAAAATATATTTCGAAGACGTGTGAAGTTCGCCAACACGCATTGGGGCAGCGCGGTGGACATTTTGTCTTGCCTTGCCGTAAAACCCTCTCAGAAATGAGAGGAGGCCTGTGCCCAGCAGTGGGACGTATATACGCTGTAACTTTAACTTTAACATGCTATTATACATCAAATAGTAACTGAGTGATATGAAAAAATAAATAAAATTTTGAATTCAGCAAAATTAGAGTAACTCACAGAGTTCAATGAAAGGCTTTATAGGAGGAATAGGTAGTTTTTCTCTTCCGAAGGGAAGCCGCTTCGGTGGTAAGCACTATTGGTGCTGTGAAGGTGAGCGAAGCATTCCCATGGCCCCAGCAACATGTGGTGAATGTGGAACACCATGCGTTTGAATTGGTACGAGTCCGACACATGCAGCCCATGCCGCCGCTAGGCAGGTCGAGTATGAGTAGGTATTTAATTATAAAGTATAGGTATTGTTATGAGTGAGGGTATGCCATAAAAAAGTATTTTAGATGGTTACAGAAAATAAGGAGACAGAACTGAAGGTAGATTTCGAAACGCCCATTCGTCGAGGAAAATAAAAAAGTAAGATTAGTATTTTTACGAGATGCAAGCAGAGGCCGCCCGGTGTCGCATTGTGATGAACAGACAGGCCGTTTGCATGCTTTATTTATTTCGGTTATATTCTCTTTAATTTTCTAATACTTACTATATTCCATAAATGTTTTATAATGTAAACTTAAGACTAATTTCTAACATTATACAAAAAATAATATATTTAAAAAAAAGCTTAAGTAAGTATATATTATGAATTGTAAAGATTTAATATTTTTATAGTACTTACTACTTTTTAATTATAGTTTTATAAACATTATTTATAATGTAATCTATACTTCGTAAATAAAGTATTCCAGACATAAATTGTTATTACAATAATGTGCGAGTACTATCCCAATAAAAATAAAAAATGGTTTATTAGGAAAATATATAAATATTACCCTAATAAATGATGGAATTTACCTAGTAGTTACCTAGTTTACATAGTACTGGAGTTGGAGCAGTTTACGTTTTTTAAATGCTTGCACTCTGTAAGCAGTAAATCCTTTCGGACTGGTCGGGACAGTGACTGACGTTTTACGAAGCGTAAACCAGTTTTCGCTTAAGCCCGCTAAATTTGCTCACGCGTTTTAAAAAAAAAACTAGTTTGTAACATTGAAACATAAAATCAATTTAATAATAAATTAATGTAAGCTCAAACAGTGAATTATTTATCAAAGCGATGTCTCAAGAACACAAATGAAAAATAAATATACGAACGATATTTGCCAAGGCGAATTTCTTATTACATCACTAAACCCGAGGTCGATACGCGTCCTCGCACTATGGAAGATGTTTGTTCACCGCTTTGTGTTACTCGGTCGCTTTGTTTGAGTTTTCCAAAAACAGGTAATTTCACATTCACCTGCCGTAGACAAGTAAACAGTCTAGAGTAACTCTTAATTGGGGTTATCTTTGTTTCATTTGGCCACGTGGATATTCTTTGCACTAAAAAGGTAAAAACTAAAAAGCAACACTCATAGCAAACATTATCGTAAGTGACGTACGTAGTGTACGGATTAATTCCTTTGTATTGTTTCTATGGAACTGCGCCGGACATCGGCACATCAAAAATCTGCCGATGACGACATCCGCAGTGAGTGCGCCCAGTATAGCTAACTTAGGGGCACAATACAACAAATTATATTATTCAAAGTATAATACAATAGCGCACCGAGGTATGTAAACGATTAATTTTTGATTCTAGGCGTTAAAAAAAAATTAAAAATATATAATTTTTTAGCGTTTCACTGCAGCTGCGCTGATTATATTAATATATGTGTGTTTTGTTAACTACTGGATAAATATAGTAATATTAAAGTGAACTTACAGCCTACGGACGTTGGGCACAGGCCTTCTCTCATTTCTCAGAGGGTTTAAGAAGCAATTAGTCCGCGCACTGCTCCAGTACGTGCTGTCCGACTTCACCGTTTCTTCGAAATATGCTGATTACTCAGACGTATGTATATATGTGTACGATATGGATTTTAACAGTGGTAGAGCCACGCGGCAGCTTTTGCGGTCGCACGGATGGGCCGGCTCGAACCGGGTTGGTACCACGACCTCACAGAAAACCAGCGTGAAGTAGAGGTTTACCTCTGCGTTTCGCTTGGTGAGTGCAGGTGGCCGGAGGCCTTTTTTACTGGAAATGAGGCATTCCATCGTAGTCCTCACGGGTGACAACGCATCTACATTTTGATTTGTAATAGAGGATAAATGTAGATGTCTATGGGCCGCAGTAACCACTTACCATCAGGTGGACTGTGTGCTCGTTTGTCACCCTTATATTATAAAAAAAAAAAATATCCGCCAACATTAGTTAAGATTTCTTCAATTAAGATTAACTAATAAGATTAAATACCATTGATGCCCGTCGAAGAACCCAGTTGTGCGGGTACTGTTAAACGACGAAAGCTTTCCTACACTACCAAGACTTAAATCTTAAATATTTTCACATAAAATGGAAATATTGTCACAATAAAAAATGATAAAAACCAAAACACTAAAAGAGAAAGTTATCAAAGCTTACTAAACTTACTATTTGCTTTCGAGAAATGTAGCACAGACTAATTGCCGACAGTAAAAGAATTTTTAAATTTGAACCAACAGTTCCGTAAGCGCCGTCGGCCAATCCTAAAAGAACTTCCTTTTTGTTTGGGCAAGTAAAAGTTTCCACTAGAGTGCATAAAAATAATCTGACACTCAATTTTCATTAAATTTGATCTCATTAACGTGGCATAAAAAGTCAAAGTGGGAGGATGAAATGAGATGTTTCTCATCAACGGTCCTTTCGAAGCACCCGCATCATTTATTATTTGTCCATTTTTTAACTGAGAGAAATTGAATTTTATATTAATATTAGTTCAACCCTTGATTTTTAATATTATCAATATACTCGTAAATAAAATGATAGAGGTTTGCAGTTGTGCGCGCGTCACGGAAAAACAACTGGATGTATTTCAATTAGGTTTTCTAAGTTTTATTTCTTAGACACTTGACCCTTATCTAAAGAAAAAATTGCGATATCTTCATTGAATATAAAGTTATTAAAGTTTTAAGAAACAACGATTTTTATAAGCACTACGTGTTCAGTGATGTGTTTTTTGTTGCCGTGGAGAAGTGGGGCAAATATAATCAAGCAACGCGGACGAAGCGTATCGCAGCGTGTAACGAAGGTATCAGCTAGTCAGTAAATATTTTTTGTAAGTCCAAATAAGTAGGATTTACGAAATAAAATTACATTCTTTTCCAAGTTTCGTCTTCAAATACGATGTTCTCCAAGCCGACTTTCAGCCACAACACAAAATCTCGACTAATCGGAAGCTATGAACAGCGTAGGAAATAGCACGTTACAAGAATAATTACAAATCCAAAGCACTTATCTTTATCGATAGACTGGAATGCGTTGTCAGTGACACGAACACAGACAAAACACAACCACACTGAAAAAACCACAATTTGTGTTTCTACACACATATCTTGCATAAATTCTGGTTGACGTGGAAACATATCGGTAGGTAGGTATAATTGATTTTGGTCTCAATCACTAATAAATCTTAATTCAGGCCGATTTTTTGTCATTCGCATTTAAGACATTGGGTATGTGTTTATCGCCTTATTTTCTTTCTTATCATTGATAAATATTGAAACGATCAGCTCAAAATAACATTTGAAATTATTTCGTAAACATTTTCTCTTAGAGATTCATCTCTGACAAAACAAACAGAATAATAAAAAGACATAAAAGACAATGTTATCTCACTTAACATCAAACACATCCAAGCAACCCACGGGAGTTGAATACTAATAAATAATGCTTTTAAATCGATACTCATCGTGTTCTCTAAAAGCTAAACCGGTTCTAGAAAGACTACCGCTACAAATACGCTGAAATGTATTATACATTACAAGCCCAATCTGCTTTTTGTACAATGATATCAACAAATAATATATCAGATCATGACATCTAATCCGGCTACCTACCTACCTACCTAAACTACCAAACATTAAAAAGGGTTGACCGCTAGAAATTTCCAAAGCATTACTAAAATGATAATAATTAAGTAAATAAAAATAAAATTCATAAATCTTATCTCAACCACCAATTATAGACCTCCTTCAGAAACTGCCATATTACACGACCTGAGACCTGCTTCCGTCAACTTTTTCTTATGTTTCATAGGCTTAATTACAGCTTGTTACTGGACGGTCGTCTTGCATCGACTTGCACACCCAAGACGACGACGACAAGGGTCCAACACGAAACTCTTCTTACAAACGGTTCGAAGCAAATAACACCAGAAGCCTGTTTCTATGTTCTGTGGTGCTAAGAGCTGATTAACAACAACTTTATTGCCATTTCAGGTTACTGCTTCTTTGAACGATAATGCAATATCTTATGAAAAAAAAAACAATGAAATGCAAATGGCAATGTAGGAAATAAATTTAATCAGTATTTTTTGACCTTGTAACTTAGTTA
Source organism: Parnassius glacialis (assembly GCA_033319125.1). Lineage (NCBI taxonomy): Eukaryota > Metazoa > Arthropoda > Insecta > Lepidoptera > Papilionidae > Parnassius > Parnassius glacialis. The sequence continues at coordinate 15,096,503 of JAVANC010000007.1, read as the reverse complement.
TCATCCCGCCTTACCGAGAATAATTGTCAACAGTGCTTGATCCCCACCGACCCTGATGACATTGATAATTGCAGTTTTTAATATCTTTTTAACAGTGGTAGAGCCAGGCGGCAGCTTTTGCTGTCGTACGGATGGGCCGGCTCGAACCGGGGTGGTACCACGACCTCACAGAAAACCAGCGTGAAGTAGAGGTTTACCTCTGCGTTTCGCTTGGTGAGTGCAGGTGGCCGGAGGCCCTTTTTACTGGAAATGAGGCATTCCATCTTAGTCCTCGCGGGTGACAACGCATCTATATTTTGATTTGTAATAGAGGATAGATGTAGATGTCTATGGGCCGCAGCAACCGCTTACCATCAGGTGGACTGTGTGCCCGTTTGTCACCCTTATCCTATAAAAAAAAAAAACTATTTATTTACCAAGTTTTAAAGTGGTGAAGCCATGCTGCAGCGTAATATATTATAACTGCAACACGAATAAGACAGATTAAATTTTGGTTCTTAATGAACATTAAGGTGTCTATGGGCCAAAGCGTGCACTTACCATCAGGTGGACTGTGTGATTGTTTATCACCGCTATTCTATTAAAAATAGGTTTCGGCAGTGAAAAGGCAAACATTATGAGAAAATCTGTAGGTGCGAATTAGCAAAAAAAAAAATCAGTAGGTCAACACGCTATGGAGCAGCAAGATGGAATCTTCCCTGCTCCAAACTCCGAGATATGCGAGTAGGACTACTGCATCCTACTTTTAACCCTGTATAATGTACTATACCTTTTCAAACTAAACATGCAAAGTCCCAAGCAAGGCCTTAAATTTTTATATAGCACAATAAGTAGGTTTTAATCTAATCGAAAATGCTCTAAATTGCACGTTCAGCGAACATAAGTAGGTCTCAGCTGAGCACATACTATGAAATACGAAAGCGTGTACGTAAACAGTAAACACCTCGTTACCTACTCATAACAAGCGAGCAAAATGTCTAGCGATTTCGCTGCATGTTCTAGTGACGAGATCTAATCTATATTCGATCTATGTTCAGCAGTGGACTTGTGAAGGTCTATAATGGAAGGGAAATAGTTTGTACTCTTTCTCTTTCATCGAGTTTTTTTTTATATAATAATTTTATAAAAATGGATCAACATACGGCGTATTTTTAGAATTCATAATATCTCGGCCGTAAATACGGTATAAAATAAGAAGGATAAATACTAGTAGTAGACACCTATAGGTCTTTGATGAGTGACTTGTATCGTTAGCTGCAAATAAACCAATGTCCGTGACGTCATTTTACAAGCACCTGGCAAACTGGTTGAAAGGTAAAAAGAAAATTACCAGTGTCAAAAACAGGTTCTAAGGAGGTAGTCAATAAAGATTTATTATAATACGGCGAAGCTTTAATCTGCTCCAAAACTTTTCTTAAATATTACTAATATACCTATTATTATATACCTAATATTACCTAATAATTTAAGTTCAAATTTTCTATGCGTAAAAACAACATGTATCGTTTGAAATACAAATGAATTAAAAATGTAAAGAAAGGCCGCAGTTGCACTACAATAATGGAATCAAGGAGCTTAGCTTCGCTACTTTCTATGGACAGCGCACTTCAACTGGAATAATTGAGCTACATTTTATTTTCTAAGTACAATTACATATAAGCAGAACCTGAATAATTGCGAAGTCAATGCCCTGCTTCTCATTGACTTACAACACGACTGTATTCCGATACTTTAACTGTCTTGCGGCCTGTCGCTATTTGTAAATTTGTAATACACATATGTAAATTAGTTTAAGGATTGCTTAAGAAAAACATGAACAGTCCTTCTGGAATTCAAAAGGCCGGAAAAGCCGTATGTCAGGTTATTGATCAACGTTTTTTCTGTGTGAAACTACTTTTTAAACTGTAGTTGATATGTTGATACACAAATTTAACCATCAGCAGAAATAAGTTATTTATTTCTATCATTAGTGGCAATGCACCCACTGTTGTGTTCTGGTTTCAAGAGCAAGAGCCGCAGTAATTAGGTGTTTTATCTTTACATGAACGCTTTTGCTTTAGTTTTTTAATGTTCGCATTTCTGGACCTTGCGTGTAAAAATGGTTGCAAGTGACCACTGGCCGTAATAGCCCCTTTGCGATATGGTGGACTTTTAGTTCGATTGTCAGTAATATAAAAAATAAGAATACCTATGCGTTTGTTAAAAGTAAACTAGTAAATATATCGATTTTAAATAAGTATATACGCTTGTTAAAAATACTTAACAAACTAGGTTAGTTGTAAAGGTTATTGCGTTAAAATTCGTATTGCTTATCAATATAGTTTATTTGAATTAAAGAAGAATTACAATAAAACAGACTAACGAGAAATTGGAAATTAAATGAATGCAATAAGAACAGGTTACTTCCATGCAAGTGAAGTAGGACAGCGTTTTAAATTTGCAAATACAAATAGAATAACTTTTGAATTTATACATGTTACTTAATTAATTGGATAAGAATAATTATTTAAAATTGTATACTTTCAGCTACAAAAATTTCTAGCAGACTTCACGAGGATCCGTATTGACGTAAATATCCACTTCTTTTATATTACATCGCGGCAGTCATTTACTCGATGTATCTATAGGGAAGTTTTAAAATAGAACCCGATGCGTGCGAACGCCTCGGGTAAGCGACTTGAATCGGCCCACAGATAACATTTATATCAGCCTAAACGAAGCAAAAACTGCGAAAGATTATTACGTTTCATATACATATTGAAGTCGAAGCACGTTTTTGCAAATTTAAAACATTATCTATATAACCCTGTTATTTTCACCATGAAATTGTTAGGAAAACTAGTCCCAGTAGGAAAGTATCGTCTATACACACCATATAGGCTACAAACTACATCGTGGGCTAGTTGCGCGGGTGTGGCCAGCTGATCGCCGGCCGCTTCACGCACACAATGTTGCAGCTGTTTACTAAGAAAAATTAAGCTATTGATTTTATCCATCCGGAGCGACTTTCTCGTATACGACAAGTGTAGTAAGGCTAGGTTATCACCTGCTGAGCGACTATGCTTATATTTGTTTTGATTGTAATACTAGCTCTACTATACTGACCTTAATTCCAGAGCGTCCCTGTTGCTTGAGGAGCACGTTCTCCGGCTTCATGTCACAGTGAATGATGCGATTCTTGTTGAGCGCGTGCAGGCATTGAAGCAAGCTGTGCGAAAACTTTCGAACAAGTTGCAGCGAAAATCCTTGAAACTTGTTCTTCTTAATCAACTCGTACAGATTTATCGAGAGCAATTCAAACGTAATACACGTGTGATTTCTGAATGTGAATGAGTCGAACATGTGAATAACATTCATTGTATTATCCTTGTCTTGTTCCCTGAGGTGCTCGAGTATACGAATCTCCTCCTGAGCCTGCCGGTGGAACCTCTTCTCATTTCTCACCATTTTCAATGCAACATTTTCCCGCTTCTTATGATCGTACGCTTTAACTACTTGACCGAAGCTACCTTTGCCTATAACTTTGAGCACCTCGTACCGATACGCTATGTGATCGTGCGGTATGTGGATATATGAACCCTGCTCGTTGTCGTATTCGCAATTGTTCGGAAAGCCGACGAGGCCGGGCCGTTTCTTTGCGTTCGCGCCTATGAAATACACTTGTGGGTAATCGAATATCTCGCGGTGTTCGTAAGGCGTGAGCTTGTTCATGTAGAGCTTCATGACTTGCTCGGGGCTGGCAGCGGCGGCCGGCGGGGCGGGCGGCGCGGCCGCGGGCGGGCCGGGCTCCAGCGGCGGCAGGGCGCCGTCCCGGAGCAGAGCGCGCCCAAACGCGTGCGCGCTCCCCAGAGGCATGTCGCCGGTCATGGCCGAGCGGCCGCCGCCACCTCCGCGCACCTCGCTCTCCGTGGCCGTACCGACCCACGCTCGCTCGCACACACCACTGCACCTCACTGCACTTGCACTAGACGGCGCCACCCTGGGGCATTACACGACATTTCACAGGGACCGAGAGGAGCGACAGCCACGCTTCCACTTATGTTGGCACATTCCGTCTCGGATGCGACACGATAGAACGCCCGACGCAGATGATACCGTGCGACGCGAACGTGAAACGCAAACAAAGACCCCCTTCCTAGCGGGTCGACCCGACGACAGAACCAGAGAGAAAATAGAAACTGGTGGCCAAAGTCATTGAACCGTTTGAACGCGCAGAACGTGTGAGTGCGAGTAGGACAAAATATAAAATTTAAGTATTTCTGTCTGCTCGTAGATGGCGCTTCATGGATACACTACTGCCTCAGTTATTATGAAAGACCTTTTATTTTTAATCTGTAGTTATAAATAAATAAGGTCTAAATTGTTTAGATAAATCTTCTAAAAATTATAAAGATATTTTTTTATAGATTAATTCTTTTAGATTTATGTATTTTATTGCTATTCTATTAAATTTTATATGCGTAAAACATATAGTTTATTTGAAATAGTGATTATGCCACAGACATTATATTATTATTTATTAATTTATTAGCCTTTCCAAATGCTGACGTTTGTTATTTTTATATAGTTAAAGACTATACAATATGAAAATTCCCAAATGAAATTTATATTAATTGTATAAATCCTTGTATATTGTCTTGTACTCCCAAAACACATAATTACTATATTTTATGTGCTTCGTTGAACCAGAAATTAACTGATGGCTCCAACAATGCTGGGCATTATTCGGGACAGACCTTTACGTCATATATTCCTCGAAACCTGAAAATAAAAGTATATAACCAGTTTGTGTAAACGGTGATGATATATGGATCTAAGAAAAATAAAATCTCGAATGACAAAACTTGAAAAAAGAAAAAGATTCGTTTGAAGTGTAGTGGATATAAATGAATGTACTGTGTGGAAGTAAAATCCTTTATAACTTTTTATAGATTTCTGTATTTTATTTTTGGGAGTTTGTATCAAGCTTGTACACTTTTACTGGGATTAAGATTAATATTTTAAGTATATTATACTTTATTATTATATTTTAATGTTGCAAAAAATCACATTGTTCTTTGACTGCTGGTGATATGAGAAGCTTAATGTCAGCGAGAAATGAAGAATGCTATGCTTTGAGTTTTCTGGATTATATAATTAATAATGAAAACATGCGCAGTAGAAACGTAAGTTGAAGTGGTAATGGGACGACTATATATAGCTCGAAGAACCGGCAACCGAATTAGATGGTGCAGGTGACTCAGAGCCATTTTTTGTGGTATTTCTTGGGAAAGACCTATACTCAGCAGTGAATTTGTGAAGGGCTGTAATGATGATGATAACCACGATATGCTTCTTTGATTTATATCTCAAAAGAATTAGTGCGATTTGTACATTCAGTAGAATCAAGTAACTGGATTTATATCTTTATTTAAACAATGAGAAATGTACAAAATTTTAGTTGTACATTGATACAATAAAATTTAAGTACAAGCTTTTTTCGTGTTTCGGCATATATTGTGTCCAATTATAACCATTATTAAGTTTTACAATAAGCGAATTACCTGTATTCAATATGATTGACACGCAATACTTAAATTAAAGTGAAGCATTTGAATGATTTCATATGGTTCTAATTAAATAAATTTATAAGAAAAAATTTTATGTATTCTTGTAGTTTTAAAAGGAATAAAATTTCCTGATTTAGGTCTTTCATTATAGTTGTCTATGGTTACACCCACAGAATACACCTATAGTACAAGCGACATCTATCGGGTATTCATTTTATCAAAGATTACGAGCATCATCCATCCAATCTAGACGTCTTTTTTCACTCCGCTGTTTTATTGTCAATTTATTAGAATCGTAACCAGTAATTATGTGGTAATTACATCTTTTGTGTGAAAAATATGCACATAGACTATTGTGCCAGAAGGCAATAAAAGTAATGTGGTGAAAAATAAGAAACAGATAATAGTCAAATGTAAGTACTTAAATTCTTTTCTATACCGACAATTGCTTGCAGTGATTTCTTTTTATCGTTTAATTATCTGAATGCTCTTTATTTACTTCTGTATACAATAACGTTACAATAAGGAAATTTTACAAGCGTATTTTTAAACAAAGTTTTTGTTACTGATCACATAATAATTGAAATATCAAAGTATAGCATACGGAGAATATTCTATTGTTTCTACTTAGCCTTATATATCAATGAATACGTGATAGCATCCATCCATTACAACAGTGACGATGTCGCTTTGAGTACGCGAACCTTTCAAGGTAATGTTAGGGCACTGATATGGTATACTTACCGATTTATTTGTGTAACTACTTCCTTATACATACCATAAAAAAACACAACTCATATGATAATGTTATGTTTGGATTGCTGCCAGTGAATCAACACTTACCTAATGAATCTATTCTATTGTAAAATGAAAAATAAACCATTTTTTTTCTTTGTTTATTATTTTACTCCTGAGTCATGCTATGCAGGAGGTACTTGATCAATGAATAATGTTAATGTGAGTCATGTTATCTTAAGGTTATAGATGTAAACAGATCATTTTAACTAAATTAATATAAAATTCTCATGTAATCATGATATAAACAATAACACTTTTATTTTTGCACTGTAGGGCAAATAACATTTTAAGGCTTTTTTGATACATAAAGTTAGTTAATACATATACATAGTTATACATAAGTTAGTTTATTAAGTATTTTCTTAGTTTTTTTTTAACATTGTTTTCTCATTATATCATATGATATAACACACACCTGTCACTCAGAGGGGTAGGCGAGCTATAGACTTCCATTTGGCATGATCCTGACACCTCTTTCCATTTCTTCACTTCCATATTATACCTATGCATACATGCTCATCGGTTAAGGGTACTCTTATTTTGGTCTATCTTCAATGTTGATCATTCTGTTGATCATTATCATGTCTGTCTTCACTTTGATCGATGAATTTTCATCTATGGATTCTTTTGCCGGCTCTGCCACTCATTCAAAAACAGCTGATGATTAATTATTGAAGTTGTGACTGAAAATTACACAAACTAATTTATAATATCTTAATAACACAATTATTAAGTGGCGAAGCTTGCAAAGTCACTTATTGATTTCACGATGTCTGTCCGTCTGTCCCACGATTATCTCGAGAACGGTTTCGAATTTTCAAATTTTGTTTTCAGCAATCGATTACTGATCACCCAGGCATCTGAACCTCCTATTTTGAAACTGATTGCTCAACGGCAACCATTAGAAACCGCTACAAAGCTGATTGCTTCGCCACTTTGCTATGCTGTTAGCTTGCTAGGTTTATTTTATTTCTCAATATTCCCAGCTAATTGCATATACTTACCTTCTGCTTTTATATGTATAATCTTAAAGTACATAGTCATTTGATTGATTTGTTATTAGTGAAATAAAATAAGATATAAAAAAATCTTCCATTTTCTTCAATAGTTAATATATATAATAATATAATTATAATATTTAATATTTATATGAAACTGCTTTTTATATATATCCTTTTGATATAAATATGAGTTATCATCAAAAATCATATTTGGGAGTACAGTTAATTAATAACATTCATTTGCCCTTTGTAAAGTTGATTACCATATTATGATTACAAATTCTTATTATGTAAAAACAGTAGTAACAAAATAATACTGAATAAGGAAGTTTATCTCTTGTGGCTGCAGCTTAAAAGAATCATCACCGCATTTTATCCAATGTGTGCCGTAAGAGGCAACGATGGAATAATGCAAAAATGTATTTTTTTCTCTTTATTAAATAAGGGTGACAAACAAACATACAGTCCACCTGATGGTAAGTGGATACTGTACCCCATATACATCTACATCTATCCCTGATTAAGAAACAAAATGCAGATGTGTGACCCCTAAGGACTAAAATGGAGTGCCTTACTTCCAGTAAAAAAGGTCTCTGGTTCACACCACTAACCATACAATACATAGCAGCATAAAGCTGCTATTTCACGCTGGTATTTGTTGAGAGTCTGATCCTTCTCTGATCAAGCCAAGCTATTTGTGCCAGCTACCATAATATTGCTGCAGTATGGCTCTACCACCTATAATTACTTCAAAATTTCTATTGCTTCTAATAGATGGTGGTAGATAACCATCTAGCAATTTTTACCAGTCATGGTTATCTTCATCATAATATGGAATGAAATGAAGTGAAAAATTCATTATAATTTTAATGAATTTGATATTCTTTAAATTATTTATATACTTTTACCAGTTTTTTGCTGCAACACGGGTTTTTATGAATGGTTTCTAATATTTAGGATGTCGTTAATACTCTACTTCTTTTTCCTGTTATAACTTTTTTGGAGTTTCGTACCAAAAGGGTATACAACAGAACCCTATTACTAAGCCTCCGCTGTCCCTCCATCCGTCTGTCTGTCCATCCATCTGTCTGCCCATCCGTCTGTCTGTCAGCGGGCTGTATCTCATGATCCGTAATAGGTAGACAGTTGAAATTTTCACAGAATATGTTTCTGTTGCCACTATAACAACAAATAATAAAAATAAATTAAAGAAAACCTACTAGAAACGTGTTTTACGATGGTACGGAACCCTTCATGCGTGAGTTCGACTTGCACTATGCTGGTTTATATTTTGTGCTGTATATTCTTTTACTTCAAACATTTGAATTTATGAAATAGTAGTAATTAGCTTTGGACTAAATTTCTCTTTCTGTTACTGCCTTTAAGTGAATTGTGTCAGATAATTCATTACTTTTCTTCTTCGAGTGGCAACACTTCTTAATTATGGCTGTTTACGTTTTAGTGAAATGTCTTATATTTATAATATATTAGCAACCCACCCCTGCTTCGTACGGGTGATTTCTGTATCTCGACAATAGCGCCACCTACCGAGTCCAATTGTGAATATAAATCATTCTCAAATCAACGTTGTCACATGCACATAAAATTTCATCAAAATAGGTGTAGAGGCATTCAGTCACATACACAAGGACAGAAGAATTATATATATATATATATATATATATATATATATATATATATATATATATATATATATATATATATATATATATATATATATATATATATATATATATATAAAGATTAGGTTTCCATGCAATACGGAATATTATATGTAATATTTAGAATATGTTAATTATTTATTGTAGGTATGCTACTTTAAAGTATAGAGTAAATGCAGGTTTAGTGATTCCTACTCCCAACCAGCGGTGCATCTACTGCTGTCTTCCACTTTTATGCTTTTGTATGCACACATATTAGTGTTGAACTAAATGTATTCCATCACAGTCCTCCACAGTAACTGCATCTATGACCTCTTTGTTTAAAGATGGATACATGTGCATGGGCTGCAATGGTCACTTGCCATTATGAGTTTTTGTTTTGTTAGTGATTTTATAAAAGCATGTAAGCTCTGAGTATTTTTCTTGCATACTCTGTGTTGTACTTACTCTTACCGTAGATGATCACATATTCCAATATTTATGTTTTTGCTTAAAATTTTCTCACCAGCCTTTGAACAGTCCACTGCTGGACATAGGTTCGCCTACAGCACTTATTCCTGGATTAGTTATAAGCTCCTGGCTTGGCAAGTCGATTAGCAAACTGAGTACCAGACATTTCACGCTTTTGACTCTTGTCTACGTTTTTGACATGGATATTTTAAATTTGACGTATGCACAAAATAGTTATTTCACCATCATTTGAAGGCCGATATATTTCCGGCCAAATCCCTTATCCGCTTTTTATATAAACCTCGGAATGAAATCTCTTACACTAGACATGTGTTATTCATTCATTTGTAGTGACGTGATTATATTTACAAGTATTTGGTATTCAAGTAGTAGTTCATTCGGGACGATCATTCAAATGGATTATTTCGAGTTTCAGTACTCGGATATATGTGAGACGCAGATTTTTACGTGGTAGAGCCATGCTGCAGCTATATTAGTAGTATAGTTGTAGCACGAATGGGTCAGCTTGACCGGGGAAGGACCACACTCTCACAGAATACCAGCGTAAAATGGCAGCTTGACACTGCTGTGTTTCGTATGGTGAGTCTAGAGAACCGGAGACCCATTTTACTGGAAAAGAGGCAATTCATCTTAGTCCTCACCGGTGACAACGCATGTGCATTTTGATTCCTTATTAAGGATAAATGTAGATGTCTATGAGTCATAGCAACCACTTACCATCAGGTGGACTGTGTGCTCGTTTGTCACCCTATGCTATAAAAAAAAGACCCGCTCTTTAGTTTCGGTCTTCGGTTATTACTATAGTGTTTGTCATAGGTCCTGTGAATTGTTTGATCCAGAACGTTCAAAAAATGTAATTGCAATCAATACAATTCACGATTGTAAGGTAGACTACCACCACACTACTAACAACATTTGTAGCAAAATGATGTTTCTCTCACAATTAACAATTTAGATAAAAGTTTGAATTTAATGTTGTGGTAGAAATCACCTTGGAGAAAATAATCTATAATTTGTACTAATTATGACTTGTATATAAGTTATGGCATGGCTCATTGGTTGCTTTATATTTTATTATATTTAGTGACCAGAGAGCTAACAGTCCAACTAATGGTAAGTGACTTACAGTCCATGGTCACCTTTTTTTTTGGGAAATCCTCATGAAAACCAACCTACGTAGAGACAATGGGAAGGTTATGCCAGATTTCTAGCTCTAGGCTTTATACCAATAGCGGTATCATCAGCATAGATATACTAGGTTTCTGGTATCTCCACCTCTCGGTTTTTTATTTTGCTAGATGGACTTACCGGAGCAGTTTTTACTATTCCCAGCACCCTCTTAGTACTATTACTATGTCGCGAGACCACTTCTGACCCAAAGTCTTCCTCGATTGTTACTAGCGCCTCTAACGCCCGAAACTCTAGAGGCTTTCTTTCTGGTAGTACCATTATCTGGCCACCTGCATCCATCGAATTCCTGCAAGTCTTACCACGTCGTCACTACATCTATAGCAGGGGCCGCCTCACACTTCGCATACCGGTACGAGGCTGCCACTCGAGAAACTTTTTTCCCCATCGATCAGAACCGACATCTTCGAGCTATGTGGCCGGCACATTGCCATTAAGCTTACTAACCCGTTGGGCTATATCGGTTACTCTTGTTCAACTGCGGATAAGATATTTATTAAAATAATAGATATACACACACACACACACACACACACACACACACATGTAGGTACAGCGTATAATAGCAGCTCAAAGTTGTGTTTCATGTGGTGAGTGTTAAGAACAGGATACTTTTTTTACTAGATACGAGGCATTCCATTTTAGTCCTCAGAGGTGACGATGTATCTACATTTTTATTCTTTATAGAGGATAAATGTAGGCGTCTACAGGTCACAGTATCTATTTATCAGCTGGACCTTTGTCACATCCTTATTCTATAAAGAAATAATTTACTTACCAGATTTTATAGTGTTGTTTTACTTTTTAGAATTCTAGATTTTTTAAATTAATTAGATTGTTTAAAATGCTAAAATAGTTTAAAATGCTAATAAACAATATACTGTGCCATTTTTATACATTTACTCATATTTACCAGTTTTAGTCTATTGTATAGAAGCATATCTTTATAGTGTTGACAGTAAAATAATGGCCATCGTCTGAATTAAACATTAATCTCGAAGCTTTTGTTGTGGGTAAAAATCTTTTGTATTTCTTTATATCAACATTGAAATTGTTGTTAGAACCCTGTATATATTTTATAACATCTTTTATGCCTTTGTGCTTACAATTATTATTGATGCATTGGATTTTTTTCAAATATTATTTTTTAGATTAGGTACTTAAAAGCGAAACTAATAGAATCGCCTCGGTTTTTGTCCGTCACTAAGGTTTTTCTTTTACTGTATTTATTTTTCCTTATTATAAATTATATGCCTAATACAATGAAATACTGATTGTGCAGGAACAACGTGTACTTGTTCAGGTTTATTACGTAAAACCTTTATAAATGATATAGTATTGCATTACATTAGATAAAGGTATTTTTTTAAATTAAGAACTGAGTTGAGATTCCGGATTTTTTAAGTTATCCGGGGATAGTATCTCTTAAAAATTCGTAAATCTTAAAAATTTCATACAGTATGAAAAGAAAAGTAAGCAATGGATTTATTGTGACGGCTCCGTGGCGCAGTGGCTTAGCAATGAGTTGCTGCGCTGGGGGCGCGGGTTCGAATCCCGCACGGAGCAAGTATTTGTATGACCTACAAATAATTGTTCCGAGTCTGGATGTTTGTCCTTGTGCAATTTGTGTTTGTAAACTGCCTCCACGATACAGGAGAAAATCCTAGTGTGGGGGTAACGTTTTTTAAAATAAAATAAAATAAAAATTATAAAAAGTTACGCAAATTGTACAAAAATTCGTAAACGGTTAATAGACATGTTGCTTACAATTGCGAAATTGTGTTGCAAATCTATGAACAACATTTCTACCATTACATGTTTTAGTTTTGTTTAAAATACATTGATTCCTGATTAATCCCGATACAGGATTTATCGATGGCGAACGAAATGATTAACAGTACCAAGTTTACGTGCGCCAAAAACAAGTTCCGTTGTTATCGCGACTAACACAATAATTATCTATATGGAATTTTGTAACATGAATTACTGGGTCGCAGCTGCGTCTAGTTATAACATAATAATACTGATCCCGGAACTCGAGAGTTAGTGAGAAAAGTGTAATTAGTGTTGACATAGAAACAACCTCTCACTTAGATGAATGTAAAGGCAGTTATGGATATGAATCTATTTCAGTATTAAACATGTTATGGGAGCAGCACATGAGAGTTTATAATATATATATTATTATATATAAAAAGTACGTGTCACGTTGTTTGTCCGCGATGGACTCCTAAACTACTGAACTGATTTCAATGAAATTTTTGGTCAATGTGCAGTTTGGTCCAACTTAAAAGATAGGATAGCTTACATCTCAATTTATAGTCGCAATACAATATTATTTTATTGAAAATTATTTGCCTATTATTTGACAGTCACAATTATCTGTTAGCTCGAAACGATTTTGTTAGATGACGATATCTGTTGACTGGATTGAATAAATATTTAATAGATGGCGCTATGTTAAAAATGCAAACGTTTAATATAAGCTACAATTTAGTAGTATAACCACCACGTGTTGCTGTAAGTATTCAACAAATAGAACCGATTTCAAAAAAAATTTACAGACTGTGTGCAGTTTGGTCCAACTTGAGAGATAGGATAGTTTTTATCCCCATAAGTGACCCTCAATTTTTTTTATTGCTAATTTCAGGAGTATTTTTGGGAAAGCAAATGGTGGTTCGGAAAGGGCAGAACAACGTCTGCCTGGTCAACTAGTATATATATATATATATATATATATATATATATATATATATATATATATATATATATATATATAAATATATATAATACATTTGTAATATGTATTATGAATTGTAAGGTACCAAATGAAAGAGTTTGATTTTATTTGCATTTAAGACATAGTGCCTGTGTTCCTATTTATAACATACTAGCTCGCCAGGCAGACATTGTTCTGCCCTTTCCGAAGACGCTTCCTACAAAAATCCTAAAATTCGCAATAAAAAATTTTGAGGGTCACTTATCGGGATAAAAATTATCCTATCTCTCAAGTTGCACCAAAATGCACACAGTGTGCAAAATTTCATTGAAATCAGTTCAGTAGTTTAGGAGTCCATCGCGGACAAACAACGTGACACGTAATTTTTATATATAAAGACTATATACTGACTCTGTATAAGGTGTATAACGTGGTCTGAGCTACTGAAATAACCCTATTCTGCATTGTTAGATATCCACTAGGTTAAGCTGTTTAACATTTTGGTTAGTTTTTTTTTTTAAATATTTGTCACTATTAAAAAAATAACTACAATGTAGATGTCATTGTCAAAATTTGTTATTAACTTTTACGAAACACTCGTTTTTTATTTCCAAATGTATTTCTTTTATACAGTAAAATTTACTGAATTTCCATATTATGTCACCATAAATAATATAATAAAAACCATAATAACGTCGCGAAATTAGGTGTCGTTAATTGAATTTATTATAAACATTCAAATTTCATAGGAAATATACAATCGACGGTCTGTCGAAAGTTGATACTTTGATGTTTTTGAGCATTAGAAATGAAGTAAAATTGAGCTATGTCATGTTAGGGTAACGTCATGCTAACGTATGACTATTTTTAATTATATCTATTATTCAATTCAGTAACCATCGAATACGTAAACTTAATGCCATCAAAAACATAACTTGTAAAAAAAAGCCAAGTCTCGCAACTCAGTTCTTCTACCGTAAAAAGTTGTGAGATCCATGTAATACCAAGTCGGTTAATTTATTCAGTCCTTAGATTGATATATAGATTGACTTGGCAAAAGTTATTTTTTTCATGGCATCTCATTTCTTTTTGTAGATAGTTATATCTAGGTAGCTATTTACACCTATTATTCCATTATACATATTATATAGGTACACTGATTCATTCACTGCAAATGTAACTTTGTAATACTATATGTTTATATGGGATTACAAAGTTATTAATGTAGTTGGTGTATCTCGAAATCTGGACCGAAATTATAAAATATTTTAATTTTTCCTTGATTTGTATATTAAAAAATAATTGTATTCCAAATTTGAAGTTTCTATGTCTGCTAGAAGTGCCTCAGAGTTTTGATGATCGGTCAGTCAATGAGTCACAAAATTAAGGAATTTTGACTAGTTATAATTCTTAAACTACTGGTTCAAATTTAATGAAATTTGAAATATACCGATTCGATAAAATCCCTACTTGGTTAGTAAAAATTCAGGCTTCTAGTTTTATCCATAACGAAGTTATAGGGTTTCAGAAATGGCCTGAACTGCTTCAAGAAAAGGATGGTACGGCCGTGCCGCTTTTTTGCTCGACTTGGCGGGGGCACTGCCGTGCCCCCAGATTATTCGCCTAAGCGGGATCATCTGTATACATAAAAATCAATTGCTCTCCGTTAGTCTCGCTGAAAGTCGAAACTGGCTCGACCTATTCTGATGACTTTTTTTTTATGTTTGAGTGGGTCTCTGAATGGTTTAATATTGGACCTGGTAGGTGGCACTGTCGTCGAGATGCAGAAATCACTAGTGCGAAGCCGGGGTGGATCGATAATACTATATAAAAATTGCTCGCTATATATTTAAAATTAGTTAACTAATGCTTCATTGTGCAAAATATCTTCGTTTTGTTCGTTGCATATTATAATTTTAATTTACAAATATTTGTTGTATAATATTCATTTACGTCATCATCATCATCATTACTGCTCATAAAAAGTCCAGTGCTGAAGGCCAGGCCTACACCATGAATTGCCTCATAAAAGGGTCATTTTCCATAGTTGCCTCGCCGAAAGCTTTCCAATGGGGCCTCACTAGTGATCGCCATTCAGGACACTATAACTATAGTAAAGTTGTCATGCAAGCCGAATGCTCCGCTTTGCCGAACGTTCTCCACTGAAGTCCCTTACATTTGCTAAATGGCTTTCCTGTTTTTACCTCTATAACAAATAAAATCACGGTTGAAAAGCGTTTTTTTGATCGCGTTTGAAAAGTTTTAAAATAGACTTTCGATATCGCTTTTATTATAATTTTTATTGAAGCGTCAGGAACCTAATGGTTAGAGGCTACGTAATGCAAAAGTCGTGGGTTCGAATTCGTGTAATAGTCGTTGTATTCAAAATAAACCTCAGTAATAAACATTTCTTGCTGATAAAAAATATTCGCTGCATAGCTTTACCGAGAGTGTGGCAAAGTCTTTATGTTTCGCACAAATGCCCCTTATTTTTGCAAAATGTGTGTCTGACTTTGTGAAATTTTTGTATGGATTCTCAGGAACGGTAATTAAATATATTATATTATACGTCAAAAGCAAATGTATGACGGACTTGACAAAAATATGAATTCAGTCACGAGCTTAAAACTTTTATAGTACTTGCGTAGTTTAAAGGAACTACTATTTAATACCACCTAATTGTCAGGTAGTTGAAAGGGGACGTAAAATATAGAAATATCGGCTTCTGTAAATTAATATTTAAACACAAAGAACCCAACGGCAGTAATCTATTATTAACGCTTAATAAGACACAATATTTCATGTTATAAATTATATACATTTGGAATGTACTCAAGACAGCTCATTCACTCAGTGACTAAGCGTTCTACTTTGGGAGGCCGCAGGTTCGAATCCCTCTCGTAAAAATTGTGTATGGCTTACAATTTACATTTCCGTGTCCGGATATTTCTTTATATGCAAATTTGTCTATGTAAAACACCTTAACCATACAGAAGACAATCCTTGTGTGAGTTTTAAAAATATATCTCTTATATTATAATATCAAACATGATTTTAAATATTTTTCTGCCGACTACCAAAAAGGAGACGGTACTCAATTCGAGTGTATGTTTTTTTTATGTGTGTTACCTCATAACTTTATACTGGGCGAACCGATTTCGATGATTCTTTTTTTATATGAAAGCTGATAGTTCTTGTGTGGTCCCATATGAATTTGATCAAGGTCAGACCAATGGTTATTGAGTTACTCTTAAATAACCTATATTGAAGTCGCTTATATTGAAGTCGGCTGTACAAAGTTTTTAATTTTAAATTATTGACAGTTAATGTCCGTGATATTTATTTTATGCTAACGATAATTTTGTACATTGCCCAACGTTACCCGACAAATATTGGAGATATC
The DNA here is from genome assembly GCA_033319125.1 of Parnassius glacialis. Taxonomy (NCBI): domain Eukaryota; kingdom Metazoa; phylum Arthropoda; class Insecta; order Lepidoptera; family Papilionidae; genus Parnassius; species Parnassius glacialis. Next base: position 15,079,692 of record JAVANC010000007.1, on the reverse strand, counting down.
ATTTTTGTCAAACTAGCCTATAAGTTACGGATGGACATGAAACTGACAAGTACATACCATCAAATAAATTTACCCCATTCTTGAGTCGCCCGCAGTAGGTTATAACAGTTTACAACATGCTATACAAAGAAGTTTCGTTAATGTTGGTAAGTTATAATAATAAAGGCACGGTCGATGTTTGTTTTCCAAGCGTATATATGAACAAGAAATCCCTAATCCCTACTTAATTCGTTAAAGATTTCTTTATGAAAACGTAGCGAAGGAGTGGAACAATTTCAATTACAATATGGGTATCTTCAAGGCAAATGTGAATAGGCTTTTGTTGCGTCAAGACAGTGAGAATTACAATCCAGTGCTTTACCCACTTACTATCAGATGGGTTTGACGTCAAGCACTGGCTGGCACAAGTAAAAAAAAAAAATAATTTGGTTTCCCTGGCTGATTTATATTCTTTATTTTTTTAATTTATTTATTACAACGTATCAAAAGTTCACAGACCTTCCCCATATATATTGTTGCAACTCTTGCACGCGGGTTGACATCCTCAGTTGGTTTTATTAATTAATTGTTATATTATATGTATAGGAAGATGTGTCTTATTTCCCTCTGTCGCCTATTACTACACTCATTCCTTAATTTTAAAAACTTTTAACTATGTAAGACTTAAATATTATATAGTGTGATAAATATTAAAAGAAACGGAAGCCCTCGTTATATATTCAGTTTCGTCGTAACATTTGTACGAATCTCGGTGAAAGTCATCCAGCCAACAATAGAATGGTACCACCTTCGCTCGAATAAGCATTATCGTCGGAGCTATACAAAGTAAATTTTTATTTTTTTAAAGAAATGACGTGTGACAAATTAGCTAACAGTTCTGATATTCAGTGGTTACTGCAAAACCACGCACAACAAACTTGGCTATCAGGAGGCCATGTGTTTACTATTTGTTTGTTACTGCAAACACATGGACTCCTGATAACCAAGTTTGAACAAAAAGGCTACCGGTGCGTACTCACTTTTTAACCTCTTGGGACTAAGATGGAATCCTTATAGTAAATAATTATCCTAGTTCTCCATAGACTTCCAAGCGGAATATGGCAATAAAAATAAGCAGATACCACCATGTACTTTGGATGTTGAAAATATACGATTGTAATAATCATAATATAATGTCCCTACATGCCACAGCGCGTGACTCTGTCGCAATTGTTTTGTTCTTTTTGCGGAAATAAAAATAGACATGGTGTTGCAATTTATGATACGCACGTACTTTCTCTTAACAGCAGAATGCGACGGACGCGTTTAAATGCACATTTTTGTATTGTACCTTTTTTTTTTTAAGAAAACCTTTTCTAAATTATTTCTGCATCTTATTTTCGCTGAATGACTTTAAGCAGTCATGTATCTATATATAATCATAAAACAATCGAGAAGATACTGTAAGGCTGGCCACATACATAAGGAATTCCGTTTCGGGATTCCGTTTCGGAATTTCGATTCGGGATTCCGCACATACGGTAGTTTTCCGTTGAAAATTTTCTGAATGTGTGTGGTCGACCCGTTCGGAATTCTGAAACTGAATCTCGAAACGGAATTCCGTATGTATGTTGCCGGCCTAAAAGGACAAATAACATTTCGCAAGTTGTTTAATATTGATGTTACAGTAAAATTGTAAGCAACCTTGTCCAAAAATATTATAGACAAAAAAGCAGGGCTGCCACTATAACACTATCCATATTTTATGGCTGTCCTGTAAGTTTTTATTAAAAGAAACGGCGACAGCGACTAGCGAAATATTAAGAGAATTTTACTGAGCGCTCGCTGTAAATTTCACAGTACGCGAGCAACCTGGGTTCGATGCCCGATGCCACCAATGAAATTGTAATTACAATTTTTAGTGCTGATTTACCACGTGCTCGGCGGTGAAGGAAAACATCGTGAGGAAACCTCCACGCCTGAGAAATAAGAAAAAAAATTCGAAGATGTGAAGTTTGACAACACGCAATAGGGCAGCGCGTCGGATATTTCCTAAAACCTTCTCAGAAATGAGAGGAGGCCTGTGCCCAGCAGTGGGACGTATATAACATGTAACTTTAACTTTTATCCATGCAATGCACAATATGCGAACGATGGTTGTTTCTTTAGTGGCCTTCATACAGAGAAACTATAGCAGCTGCTGTACTCTTGATGTGTTTTAGTAATTGTAATCTATTAAGTTTCTTTAGCGCGACTTGGCATGAAAACGAATTTATTTTCAGATGTACAATTTTTTAAGATGTTCTCCGTCCATTTACAAGATAGTTTTCTAAAAGTGTTTGTTAGAAATGCTAAGACAAAAGTATTTGAGTTCAGAGGCTAAACGCTTGCTGTATATTTCAGAGTGCACGTGAAACTCAAATTTTTAAAATGTTAAGTGTCGATTTACCTCGTGTTAATGAAAACATCGTGAGGAACCAGTATGTGTAAAGCATATAATGTTTTAAAGACATGCGAAATCCATCAATTCGCATCGCGACCGACTAATTCGTCGTTGACGCCGCAAAGGGGCGAACCTCAATTTTTCAAAAAATTACAGGAGAGCAAGGAAACCTTTCATTTTGTGTACAACGTTGGTGAATTCGTTGTAGCTGCTTTTAGGAATATTAACTTTGTAATCTCTAACATACTCGTATCGATAGAGATAACATAAAAACTACACAATAAAAAGTTATGCGATATTGAAAACACTCATTTGCATCTGTTTTCAATATTTTTGCCGATCTCTGATCGGTTCAGTATATCTTCCGATTTATATAATATTTTCTGAAACATTGTTCTGAAATAAATTTCCTGGTTTTATTATAGTTACAGCTTGTAACTACGTATAATAAAACCAGGAAATCTTTTACCTCCTCGGAAGCTAATTTTCCAAAATCCTTTCTTAGTCGGTGTCTACGTCGAGAAAGGAGTTACGAGGGTGGCACTGAAAATTTCGGGAATCAAGGAAGTGACACAACATTACTATTTAAAAATGTATTTATTGCTTTTCGAAGTATTCTCCGCGAAATTTGACACATTTTTCCATACGATGGAACCAATCATTGAAGCAACCATTCCATTCGGAAGTTGGGGTCTCCAAAATGGCCGTTTTGTAGGCGTCCACAGCTTCTTCAGGTGATGAAAGTCTCTGTCAACGCAATTTATTCTTTATTTTAGGGAAAGTATAGAAATCATTAGGGCTTAGGTCGGGGCTGTACAGCGGATGGTCTAATAATTCTATGTTTTCTTGCTCTAAAAACTCTTTTGTTCTGTGTGCGGTGTGAGAACTCACATTGTCGGGATGGAGGATAATGCGGCGGTTGCAGTTCTCTTTACGGAGTTCAGAAACGACCTGTGGCAAACAAATGCTAGCATACCATTTTGCATTAACCGTTCTTTGTCCCTCAAGAGGAATAGTCGTAACATGGCCGGTTTTGGAGACAAACGTGGCCACCATTTTTTTTGCAACACTCCGTGAACGAACAATTTTTGTTGGCTTTAACTCATTTTCGAACACCCAAACTCGTGACTGGTTTTTTGTTTCGGGTTCGTACGCGTATATCCAGGATTCTTCACCTGATACGATGTTGTATACAGAATCTTTCGAGAGTTCTGACGCACCAAGTAACGCGAGCCGCTTTTTGCTCTTCACAGAGCGAATGCGGTATCCATCGGGAAAACAACTTTTTTACACATTTTTTTAGGGTGACAAACGAGCACACAGTCCACCTGATGGTAAGTGGTTCCTGCGGCCCATAGACATCTACATCTATCCTCTATTACAAATCAAAATGTAGATGCGTTGTCACCCGTGAGGACTAAGATGGAATGCCTCATTTCCAGTAAAAAGGGCCTCCGGCCACCTTCACTCACCAAGCGAAACGCAGAGATAAATCTCATCCAGACGGACTCCTAGGCAGACAACCAGTTCTACTACTTACCATTACAAACAGCAGCCTTTTATAATCACACTGACACCTTATCATCTTATCAATATTCTCGTTTGCCAAATGCCTGAAAATCCACTTGAAAATCACTTCACGCTGGTTTTCTGTGAGGTCGTGGTACCACCCCGGTTCGAGCCGGCCCATCCGACCCAGCGAAAGCTGCCGCATGGATTACCTAATTGTTCATGCAAGATTACTTGTATTTGACTCATGCCAATGTCCAAAGTTGCCTGAATTTCGCGGTATACACAATATATAGATTATAATATTTGAGTAATTATTTTGCAGACACGCTACTTGCGATGTAACTGTAATTGTTGGCTATCCAAAGGAAATTATAGAAGGCGAGGGCGTTGACTCACAGACAGACAAACTATACAAATGTGTGTTTGTGCGGGTCAACAGTCAATCGCGCACGCCCACGTCGGCCAGAGTTCAGGCGAATGATTAATTGGCAAAAGATTATCGCGCTGACCCAATGCATAACGGACTTATGTTGAATGCAATGAGAAATTAAAACTATATTTTAATATTTAAGGTCTAACTATTAAGTTATGGTTAAATAGGGGTCACGAAAGGAGTCAGGGTCTTTTTATAATAATTGTTTCCAAAAGAGTTCCCGTTGCTGTTAAAGTTAAAGTTTGGGGATTTTCCCGTCTAAAAAAAGGGATTTAAGCCATAGGTACAATACATATCGACGCTGGAAAGGAAAAAATTACTAAGCGACACTTTGGTCGATATTGAGTTATATATATCATTGGAATCAGCTTTTTTTTCTGCGTCGATTGGTCCTACTTTCGTGCTTCTACTGTCGTTTAGTTATTTAAAAATTTGAGAATTTTTTGAAGTTTTCGGCGACCAACCGACGATAATTTTCGTCATTTAAAAAATATTGCGTTTAGGACAATTTTCAATCCACCGTATTTCTACTTAGTAAATTTCTCCTGTTTTTGATATAAATTATTTTGGTTGTAAGTTACTTTTTCCTGAACTTATGAAAAATTAAAAAAATTTTTTGCAACTTCTTACCTTTTTACCTGTCCTTAATTTTAGCTATTTGTCATTTAGATATTTTTTACCAGGTCTGATTAACAAAAAGATGTCGTTTAGTGATATTTTTCCTTCCTGTAATTTTGTCGCTTAGATGAATGTGACCTGCCGTTTTCTAATATATTTTGGCGTTAACATATCTCTTCCAGAAATATTTATTTAATAAAACGTCAGTTGAGCCTTCCGCGTTGATCTTGAATTGTCGTGTAACTAGGTTGTGATTTAATATTGAAGTGGTCGTTAGGAACAAAAAATTGAATCACCGTGCTATAAGCTGGCGCTTGGTGAATAGATGTTTGACCGCGCGTCCCAATGACTCGTCGCTTGGTCTAGAAAAGCGGTAATTATTTTCATTTAAGTACTACATAATATTCTTTAGTTGTGTGCTAATGTTTGAGTTACTCATATTTTACAACTGCGAAAGGACCTGCGTGTTTCGAAATTAATAGACCTAGCTTTGATTAATGCAGGTATTAGTCCCAAGTACCTCGTTAGAAGATAATATACCAAGGATTAGTTAATGTAATTAACTTTTATTTTGATGAAAACATAATTTTGTTTTTATTTTCAAGACTCCTTAACCATACAAAATGTTTCTGAAGATTATAATGTCGTGTCATTCTAAGAAAAATATTTGATTATTTTGAAGTATTTCAAAGTTGCTTCTCGCCGGATGATTCCAACGTTGTTGCTGATTTTGTCGCTGATATGGAACTTCAGACCTTTTTCATCATTTCATCATTTGTAGTGCCCCTCGGAGGTAGATCCCAGATATGAATTGATAGCTTATTTAAAATTGCATCTTGCCATAAGCAGGAGTGCTACCGGGCCTGGACTGACGCGTCGGTGTCCCAGGGTGCAAACACCAAGAAGAAAAGAAATATAGTAAAATTAAGAAAGTTCCGCTTCTAGCTCCTACAAAAGAGTCATTGCTAACGCAAAGCAGTGCACTGATTCGTGCGTAAATCTGCAGAATTGGCGAGATATTAGTCTCGTCTCGTAGAGAGTTCTAGTCTCTCGCCAAGGCTGTCCAACAGAACTTCTTTCAGCCATCTCTTTCATCTCTGCACAGGGAGAACGACTCACTGGTCCATGCCACAAAGGAGAAAGCCGATCTGTTAGGCTGTCTTTTTGCATCCAACTCGACTCTCGGTGACGGGAGGAACACACTGCTGACCATTCTGCAGTGAGAGTGCTCAGTGCGCAAAGCACCCCTTTCCCTGAATGTTAACAAGTCGGGTAAACCTGATGAAGTTCTTCATATTGTGCTGAGGACATGTCCTACTAGGCGTAGGAATAGTCCTGAACTCATGGAGATAGCTTTAGTGCACCCGATACCTAAAAATAGCGACGGTTCAGCTACAGACCTATTACCTCCTTGTAGTCCAAAATCATGGAAACCATTATAAACTGCCAGCTGATTACGTACCTTGAGGTCCACCAGCTAATTAGTAACCGCCATTACTGATTTCGCCGCGGTCACTCAGCTGGTGATCTTCTATTGTACCTGACCCCAAGATGATGGCTGCAGTAGAGACCAAGAAATAAAGACCTTGGCCGTTAGTTTTGACATTTATCAAAGGCCTTCCATCAAGTTTGGCACAAATAGCTTCTTCCGAAGCTTTCTTCCTATTTGGTTCCCAAGAAATTGTGCAATTGGATCACTCGTTTTCTTGCATGCTCCGACTGCAAGCGCATTTATGGTAGGGTTCCACAAGGCTGCGTGCTAACACCTCCACTGTTTATGTTGAATATCAATTATAAGTTGCAAACCAGTAACATTCATTGGTATACGGATGACAGCACAGGTGATGTATTTTACATCGGCCGTACCAATGTTTCTCGAAAACACGTTGTTGAGTACCGGAACAAACTTGTGCCTGAAGTCAAATCTTTGTTAAATAAAGTCTCGGATTGGTCTCTAAACACATAGCTTTGCGTTTTCACCGCTAAAAAGAACGTCTTTGTTGCATCCCTTCAATTTCAGGACTTTTTCATTCTCGGCGTCAATTTATCGAATGATATACAGTTTCGCGGTCACTTGGAAGGGAAGGCAGAGTTGGCTTCTAAAAAGCTTGGCGTGCTCAGCATAGCGGAACAGTATTTCATGCTGGCACACCGCTTGTAACTTTACAAGACGCAGGTTTGACCTCACATGGAATACTGTTCTCATCTCCAGGTTGTGACACCTCATTGCCAGCTCATTCCACTTGATCACATCCAGCAAAGAGCGGCTCGAATAATTGATTATCAAGTTCTTTCTGATCAGCTCGATTCACTGGCGCTGCGAAGAGAATTTGAAGATTTGTTCAGATTAATTCCAGCCACCAAATTTCACCAACGCACATCGTGACAAAACTCACGATATCATCATCCACACCATCTGAATGCTTGGGGTCCATCACTATGCGATTTACTTGGAGTTTCTTTCCTTGCCACAACTTTTTTGTGCAATTGTTTACAACCGGTGGATTTTCCGAACCAACATGTCTTAAGGACTTACAAGAAACGAGCTTAATCCTCTGCGTGGTGGTTGACACTTACCAATAGGCGAGCCGCATGCACGTTTGTCCTCTCTTCTACGTATGTAAAAAAAAGTTTATAGTTCGTTAAATAATTCTAAGTAATTAGCGTTACAATGTAGTTGTAAATTCTTTTTATTTTTATAAAACCGAAGGTCTATGACGATATTTGTAACTTGTGAAGGTACTTTTAATTTTAGTTTAGAAGGGTGTTTTGTTTCGGGAACGTGAGTTTGAATCACGAAATTGAATATTTATTTATTAAAATTAAAATTTTAACAAATTAATATTATTAATAATATAAAATTAAAATTTTATTAAAATTAAAATTTTAACAGTGGTAGAGCCACGCGGCAGCTTTTGCTGTCGCACGGATGGGCCGGCTCGAACCGGGGTGGTACCACGACCTCACAGAATACCAGCGTGAAGTAGAGGTTTACCTCTGCGTTTCGCTTGGTGAGTGCAGGTGGCCGGAGGCCCTTTTTACTGGAAATGAGGCATTCCATCTTAGTCCTCACGGGTGACAACGCATCTACATTTTGAATTGTAATAGAGGATAGTTGTAGATGTCTATGGGCCGCAGCAACCACTTACCATCAGGTGGACTGTGTGCTCGTTTGTCACCCTTATCATATAAAAAAAAAATTCATATTTAATAAACAAATACTGGTGCTTTTTCCTTTTTAAACCTAAAATCCGCATTAAATTATTAGGGCCAAACCTTACTTTAATTTGTTCTCTGGTAAAAATATCACAGACAGAAATTGATCAATCATGAAGTGGTAAGTAAATTTTACCAGATCATAGAAATGTTCTTTTTATTATATAGGTATTATTTCCATGCTCAAATTCTTCAAACCTGTCTGATTATGAATTTTTTTCGGGTTTTACTTCTAAAGTCAGTTGTCGGTAGGTCGATTTTTCCCGTTCGTGATTTTTTTATTTTTTTTACTAAGCGACACTAACTGCGGAAATGGTAAGCAAATCGGGAACTTACTTAAAGTAGGTAATAAAGTGTCCAAACCGCTTTTTAATCATGTAAGAATCATTCCAATAGGGTAAATAGTACAATTAATATGTTTTTTTTTTCAAAATTTTATCAGCTCTCCTGTAAAGTTGCCTATAAGTCGCTTGGTAACTTTTTCCTTTCCACCGTTGATATTATTATTTCATTTATCTCATCGACTTGAATTTCGGTACACTGAAATAATACAGTAAACATAATATAATATATTGCCAGAGGTTTTTAAAATGTAAAAAGGATTTTTTTTTATCAATCTATGATATTTTTATTTCATTAAACATTTATTGCTAAACCATAATGTACATAAAATGTTATAAAACGTAACGTAATAGTTTTTGACGTGGTAGAGCCATGCTGCTATGCTGTATGCATGCAACTATACTAGTAGTATAGTTGTAGCACTAAGGGCGCGTTCCGACGACACGCACCCGCTACGCGCACGCCATGCGCACGCCACGCGCACGCCACGCGCGTCAGCACCCGCGTCTAACTCGTTTTGAAATTTGTTGCATATAATTTGAGTCATAAACAAATCAATAAATCTGAAATTGTATAAAAAGCGCGGGCGTAGGGCGTAGCGGGGCGGGTGCAGAGCGGGAATGAGGCGGTCGCGTGGCGTGCGCGAGGCGTGTGCAGTTGAACGTCGATAAATGTAATTTCAGATTTATTGATTTGCCATAAGACTCACATTCATCATAAGACTCAAGCATCTGCATTTTGATTCTTTATTGAGGATATATGTAGATGTCTATTGGTTACAGCAACCACTTACCATCAGGTGGACTGTGTCCTCGTTTGTCACCTTATCCTATAAAAAAAAAACAAGTGGGATGCGGGAAGTAAAGACTGTAAGAACCTCCGAAGAAGGCGTGGTTATAGCCAAAATAAGAACTTTAAAGTTTTTGGTCATTTTGACCCCCTAGGAGTGTAATGAGAATTTTTTGCCCCTGTTCAACCATAACCCCCATGACATCCTTTACATGATAAGCTATTCAGACTGACTATGTCTAAACTTCGAGCCCCCCCCCCATTTTTTTGGTTTTTGGACATTTTGACCCCCTGAGGGTGTAATGATAACTTTTTGACCCTATTCAACCATAAACCTCCATCTATATGATAGGCTAGTTAAACTGACTAGGCCTAAAGTTTGAGTCACCCTCCAACTCATTTTTAGTCTTTACTTCCAATTACTTCCCCTAATAATATAATCAACATGATGCTTAAAACATCATGTTGTTAAAAGGACAGGTAATATAATTTTTTTAAATTTTATTATAGCTTTATAATTTCATAAATTCGGTATCTCTTGACATAGAAAGCTCCAACAACAAAATTGTAAAATGTCAAACAACTTATTCTACTGCATGTTCTGTGGTGACTGAGCACCTAAGCAGATAGGTTTGCTTTGTTCGTATGTTCTTTTAACAACAGTGCGATTGTAAACTGGTGTGAATCGTGTTTGATTTTGTTTTAACGTTTGATAACGCGGTATTCATCATTACAGCTCTTCACAAGTCCACTGCTGAACATAAGCCATAATGCCACAAAGCACGGTCCTGAGCCAACTGCATCCATCGACTCCCTACATGTCTTACCAGGTCGTCACTCCATCTAGTGGGCGGACACCCTACACTTCGCCTGCCGGTACGCGGTATTGTGTACGGTGTAAATATATCAGTTCTGAATATAAGCCGATGTCTTTTTATATTAATATCTTATTTTAGGTTGCAAAATATTATCATAAGAAAGAAATAATGTAATGTTGTTGCGGAGTGATTTATATTGGCTAACGATTTTCCATCAAAGTTACGCAATCGGACTGAGTGTTCATAGGGGCTACTTTGATGTATTTATGGTTCTATAACTAATGGTTAACTTCTCTATCTTAATATTTCAAACCTGCAATGATAGTAGAAAATGAATTTATATAAATAAATAAAATAATAGATAAATGGGCAAATGTTAATTGTAATATAATTATATAATATATATAATTTACTCGTAAGTTGATAATTTAAAATTAAAAATTTTATACAGCCGATTTCAGTATAAGTTATTTAAGAATAACTCAAAAACTATTGGTCTGACCTTGATCAAATTCATATGGGACCACACGAGAACTATCAGCTTTCATATAAAAAAAGAATCATCGAAATCGGTTCACCCAGTACAAAGTTTTGAGGTAACACACATAAAAAAACATACAGTCGAATTGAGTGCCGTCTCCTTTTTGGAAATCGGCAGAAAAAAACAATTAATCAGAAAAATCAGTTGCAATTTGCAAGCGCGGTGAAGTATATGCGCCGATTGCGATTTTAATAACCGCTAATGGCAAATCGGAATGATTTCCGCCGAAAGATATCACTTGTATATCACGTCACGTATTATTTTGTTTACGAATTTGCGTAGATGGATATGGATATGGATAGATATGGATTCCTAACTGCCCTTATTTTATCTTATCCGATTAATTAATCGATACTTTCTATTAAAAATTAAAAGGTTTGCGTTCATATTTCATTTATTTGCCTTTGTCTCTTTCATTATGTCAGTCGATGTACGTACACGACCATGAAAGTTTAACAGTGGTAGAGTCAGGCGGCAGATTTTGCTGTCGCATGGATGGGCTGGCTCGAACCGGGGTGGTACCACGACCTCACAGAATACCAGCGTGAAGTAGAGGTTTACCGCTGCGTTTCGCTTGGGGAGTGCAGGTGGCCGGAGGCCCTTTTTACATCCACGGGTGAAAACGCATCTGCATTCTGATCTGTAACAGAGGATAGGGATAAAATTTCCAATATGGACCATCGATTTAAATGCCCATATTTTTTTTGTAGATAGTACTCACTAAAAGAAAGCGTTTTGCAAAGTTTCAATGTGCGGAAACGCGTACTTTTTGAGAAAAAAATTATTGTAAATCAATTATTTTTGCAATATTTATGTCAATTACTACGGTAAAACTGACACTATTTTGTATTGTCTTTGTCATCGTCGGTAGGGATGTCGTTTCTTTCCGAAAAAGATCGATTCTAATCGTAAGCTGATGTATCGATTCACAAAAAAATCTATTTCTAAAATATCAATATTTTTTCATGTTTGCATTTATAATGTAAATATAAATACATTTTATGAAAAACCAGAAAGATACCATAGTAAATAATCTCTTATTGAAATTTGTTTTATTTTAATTTATTTATTTTTACTAGGGCAGATAACAAATAAAATAGGTTAGGTTCACTTATGTCAAAGAATCGAATTGGTTGACCCCGACTCCACCTGGTACAAGTCTGTCCTACCCCTAGAGTGGTTATAAAGAGCCGGAGGCGCGTAGGGGGAGCAGCCTCCGCCTGCTGTAACAAATCGTAGGCATCGGACGAGCCGGAGCGGCTGAGGCTGGTCGCCGAAGGCGACCAACAAGCCGAAACTGCGGAGGCGAGGAGGGATGCCTGCGATTTGTTACGCTAAGGCGTAGAGGCTGCTCTTCCCGCAGCGCCGGAGACGTAGCAGTCTCAAAATAGATACAGAAATCCTTCTCAATCAGTCCCCCTATATTTTATGATGAAGGGGATTTTTTTTCTCATAAAATGGATATATATTTACATTATAAATGCAAACATGAAAAAAATATAGATATTTTAGAAATCGATTTTTTGAGAATCGATACATCAGCTTACAATTAGAATCTATTTAAAAAATCGATCTTTTTCGGAAAGAACCGACATCCCTACTGACAATAACAATAAAAATGGCGTCAATTTTATTGTAGGATTAGACATAAACAATGCAAGAATAATTGATTTTCAATAACTTTTTTCTCAAAAATTACGCGCTTCCGCATGTTGTAACTTTGTGTGTGTGCTTATAATAGTGTAACTTTTCTGTAAAAGTACGTATGAACCGCCAACTCGACGGAATTGCAGCAATTGAAAGTCGTACCATTGACATAAATTTGCAAAAATAACTGATTTTCAATAATTTTTTTCTCAAAAAGTACGCATTTCCGCACATTGAAACTTTGCATTTATAGCAATATATAATATGGGCATTTAAATCGATGGTCCATATTGGAAATTTTAACCTTATCCTATAAAAAAAAAGTTTTTAAAAAACACTGTTGGAAAGATATATTTTATTTTTGTCTATGTTTCACTAAGAAAAACTTTAGTCTTTAGGGTACTTACTCTTCCACTTCACAGCTTTTTGAAAGCATACTTAGAGTTCATGAAGCGAAACATAATACATTTCGTCAGTTTACCAATAATTTATTCCAAAAATAAATTATTTTTATTTTATTAGCTTTGCTTGCTATTATTACCGGTTGTAAAACTTTCATGGTACACGCGAGGAACACGCAATACACCGTGTAGATTGTTTCTATTATTCAAAGTTTAAATCCGTTTAAGCTTTTTTTTTACAATTGAAAGTATTTAGAGAGAGATATTTTTGAGTTATTTTTATTAATTTAAGGGGGTGAAGACATATTCCAGACTTGTATAGGCTTTATATTTTGTAGACGGAGCTTATTTACTAAACGTACGTTATCGAACTTTTTAACTAAAGACATTCTTCACATTGCATTGAAAATAAATATTTGACTAAGTCAACGCAACTGCGACATGGTTGTGCCATGATCGATCCGCCTAACTGCAAATTGACTTTTATACTGCGTCACTACAATGAGGGCATCCACGACTTTTTCTGCCACCAGGGCGGCGCCACTTTACAGTGAGGTAAAATATTTGACAGATTTCATAGCGGGGACGATAATTACTTAGGAAAATGTAATTTTTAACGTTTCTTTCTGTATTATTAGTTATATTTTATATTAAATACATTACAAATGAATAAACCAAACTATATATATAACTAAAAGCCGATTTAAAAAAAAAAGAGTTATAAAGTGCATAAAATTAAAAATCAAACCACTGACGCAATGTGTTATGTATTAATATAATACTCTAGATAATGATAAACTATAATTTAAAATTAATTTCTCAATTAACTGACACTGTGTAACAAAAAACTTTACCTCAGTCGCTATTAGCGACATCTGGTGAGTGGAAGATTATTAGCCCTCATTATCGTATTGTTTACCTAAGAGTTTTAAATCGCTAGTTGATTTCTGAACATTACTTGTACCCTTATTGTCATTGATCTAGCGACACAACAACCACTACTTGCTTGATATTTCAGTCCTTTTCAATCGCAAACTGGTTCAAAATAGCTAATGTTGGAATTGTAAATATAGTCTATGTAAAATCACTTTGTATTGATCGAAAAATGCCAATATTTTCATACCCCTTTTTTTATTGGATTAGCAGAATCGACAAGGTAAATATAAGCGCTTTGTATTGTACTTGTTTTTGTCTTGACCATGCTCGTTTTATACGTGGGCCTCTCACATAAGGGGGAGGATTTGTTACGTTACGTCGGATTGACAATCACCGTACCTCTGATCTAAATAAAATTGAGAATACTATATGGTATAGCATTTTTAAGGGGATCATGATTAACCAATACATGTCAAAATAACATAACATAAACTCTCTCGTCTGTCACCCAGAAATGCAGAGACTGCTGATTTTCGTGCAATTTAATGGCTAATTCTAGTAACTCTTTCATAGTACTGAGGATTTTCTGTAAACGGCAAACATAGCGGGGTGGATTAACCATCGCAGTACCAGGTGTGTTGCATTTGGCGATGCTCCAACGTTGTGCTCCAACTCCTCTCAATAAGACATAGCTTTACTTTGCAGCAGGACGTTTATTTTGCTTATAATATAGGAGTGACTAACGAGCTGAAAGTCCACCTGACGTTGAGTGGATTCTGCAACCCTTGATTACTAGATAGAATTGAGCTTACTTTGAAATCATACAAGGGTGTTCTTCCTAAATCATTATCACGAATAAATTTTAAACATTGACACAAATCACTATCAGTTGGATAGTTTAATAATGTAATGTAAACATTTAATTTGCTACATAGTTTTTTAATTGTCTTCATCTTATCTTGTTTATGTACTATGTAACCTATGTATTATTATTGAGAATTTTATTCATTCACACAGAACTAAAAGACAATCATGTAATATATAATTTAAAATTAAAAATTTTGTACAGCCAACTTCAATATAAGCGACTTCAATATAGGTTATTTAAGAATAACTCAATAACCATTGGTCTGACCTTGATCAAATTCATACGGGACCACACGAGAACTATCAGCTTTCATATAAAAAAATCATCGAAATCGGTTCGCCCAGTACAAAGTTATGAGGTAACACACATAAAAAAAACATACACTCGAATTGAGTACCATCTCCTTTTTGGAAGACGGCAGAAAAGGTGTAAGATGGATCCAACAACTTCTCCAAATGCCAGCTAACACTCGCTGTCACACTATCCCAAAGAAAAGAAAGACAAATCTCCGGCGACCGGCTGGTGTTTGAAAATCCATCAAAAAAGGCTTCGATAACGATATGTCATATTTGTGGTAGCAATTACTATGCTTATTTAACAGTATACTACTTATATATCTTGGACTTATGCATCTATGACGTAAATAGTCGGTGATAAAAAAAGCAATCGGGATGATTTCTTATATGCAGCTATATTAGTAGTATAGTTGTAGCACTTATGTGTTATGGGTCGGCTCGACCGGGGTAGGACCACGCTCTCATAGAATACCACGTAAAATAGCAGCTTAACGCTGCTGTGTTTCGTTTGGTGAGTGTAGGGAACCGGAGACCTTTTTACTGGAAAAGATGCATTCCATCTTAGTTCTCACGGGTGACAACGCAACTGCATTTTCATTCTTTATTGAGGATAGAAGTAGATGTCTATGGGTCATAGCACCCACTTACCATCAGGTGGACTGTGTGCTCGCTTGTCATCCTATTCTATAACAAAAAAAAGGCAAGCGCTGAATAAAGTGAATTACTACCTCCACCTCTTCGACTCTATCATATACTTTCTGTTTATATCTATACATATTATCGTCGGTACATCTGTTAGTGATCATGTAACTTCTGAACGACTAGACCGATAGAGGTTAGATTCACAATTCAATACATATACGAAAGTTCATAGCTATACTAGGATCCAATTGGGATGCGCTTCCATCAAGTTATTAGCAAATTCTGTATAAAATGACCATAATGACTTATATTCACAAGCTATGTTGATTTTGTGGCAAAAATGAAAATCAATAATAATCAAGACCTGATAATAACTAAAAATGCGAAGTCGCGGGCTTTTGGTTGTATACAAGTAGACAATATACTTTCATATTTGACTGTGATTGAAAGAGCCCATAAGGCTTTAGGTGGCCACCAAATGTGGGTTAATGATAGCATCAATATTTTTATCCGGCGCAGTTATCACTGCTCGTTTGTAGAAGTGGCCTACGGTAATTCGCTTGACCTTTTACGTTTTGCCTGAAAATGGTGTCTAGCTGTTAGTGCCAATTAGTGTCAGTGGCGTATTTATTTTTAGGTAATTGAAACTCTTTATTTGTTTCCGAGTTATAAATCAAAGATAATAGATACAATAAGTTGTTGCATTAAAACTTTTGGGACATGTCTTACCGGTATCGGTGTAGAAATAGCACAATAAATAATACTTACTTTTTTAAATGATTACGATATAATCATAAAGGCAATATATGACATAAGGTCAATAAAATATTATGTTAAATCAAATAATATTAATAAAATGCAATATAATAATAGGTCGGAGAAAAAGTATTTTCGTATTTTGTTTGTATATAATTGAAGAAAAATCTCTTTGGTTGTACTGTTTGTATCTGGCTGGTTTGTTAATTTGGTTAATATCAATACGTATAGGACGTATTGCCGAGCCGTAGAAACTTTTTTCTCGACCTATTAATAATAGCACTTATTAAAAAGTAGAAGTAGGCATAAAGGAAAAATAAAACTTTAAATATTATGAACTGTAATAATAAGAAATTACAGAAACATTTTTTTATGATTTTTAATAGGTAGTAGTAGTATGAGTGGTAAAATATGGCGTATCTGATTTTAACTTCTATAAATTGCTCATGGATAGACAAATACACAGAGCATTCAAATAATCAATATGATCATCGAACCCGTGACATCTAACGAGTGAACAGTGGTAGAGCCACGCGGCAGCTTTTGTTGTCGCACGGATGGGCTGTCTCGCACCGGGGTGGTACCACGACCTCACAGAATACCAGCGTGAAGTAGAGGTTTACCTCTGCGTTTCGCTTGGTGAGTGCAGGTGGCCGGAGACCCTTCTTACTGGTAATGAGGCATTCCATCTTAGTCCTCACGGGTGACAACCCATCTGCATTTTGATTTGTAATAGAGGATAGATGTAGATGTCAATGAGCCGCAGCAACCACTTACCATCGGGTGGACTGTGTGCTCGTTTGTCAACCTTATCCTATAAAAAAAATTACGTAATTTGTATTTGTAAAGTTACAACGATGATAGAATAATAACGATTGTATTTTTTATTGCACGATTGTATTGCGAGTAATTATCCGCATTACCTAAAAATGATTAACCCTCATTGTTTTGAAAACATATTTTACGGGAACGGCAATTTTATATCCCATCCCATTTCACATCATCAAATGTTTTCTTTTTGTAAATATAGTGAAAGGATTTTCACAGCAATTAAATTTCGATCATTTTTAAATTTGCCGTTAGTACCCAAACAATGATGCAGTACAAACAATGCCAAGGACATAAAATGATGTGTTACTGCCATATTATGAAAATTCAAATTCGTGTTCCTGTTGTTTGTTGAACTTGTTAGCTTTGAACATGGACCTCTCCCATTGTAGGGATTCTTCGATAAACTTGTTCATTATAAATATGAATAACTTACAATGAAAAAAATTTCATCTATATTTTGTGTTTGTATTTTTTTTTAAAACGTAAAATTTTCCGTTGCTATTGCAAATCGAACTGTTTCGGAACATAAACGACTACATGTGTAAACGCGCACGTTCCCGAATTATCCGCAAAAATAACTTAGTTCACAAACTGCGCAGTTTGTGAGATTGCGTAGAATAGTGCATCAAATGAACCTTAAATTAAAAAGAATAAGAATGCTGCCTTATGCTTATTGGGCTCAGGTTAGGTAAATGTTTTATATTGACAACTGTTCTCAAATCTGTGCCAATGCAACGTGTAAGTGGTAAACATATACGTTTTACATAAAACTGATGTGATAAACAAACTTACAGTCCACCCGATGGTAAGTGGCTACTGCTGTCCATGGACACCTGCAGCCAACTTCAAACAAAGAAGGGTACAGATGCGTTGTCAACTCTGATGACTAAGATGGAATGCCTCGCAGCCGGTAATTATACTGGCTGTCTATACCGACTAGATATGAGCCCCGCGCCGGCGCGCCGCCGTCGCCGTGAGTTCATGTCGGCGCGTCACCACCGCGTGAAGCATTCGGCGCGCCGTCGCGACTAGTCGCAACTTGTCGCAACTTTCTTTCCCACTCACACGCGCGGCCCGGCCGCATTAGTTCGCCTAGTCGCCTCGCTCTCGCCCATGTTCGTCGCTCATTCAGTCGAGTCGAATATTTCACCGCGTGAATGTATTATATATTTGTGTATTTTTCTGTGGTGTTCTACTCGGGGCAAGCTGTGCAACAAGGCCAAGGCAATCGCTGCCACGCTATCCGTGAATTTCTGCAACATCAGGGGACTTCACTCGAACCTAAATGGCGTCCACTACCATCTTGAGACGGCGAAGTCAGCCTTGCTCTTTCTGACCGAGCCGCAGGTGTCCTCCGGCTGATTTTTTTTATAGGATAGGGTGAGAAACTAGCACACAGTCCACCTGATGGTAAGTGGTTGCTGTGGCCCATAGACATCTACATTTATCCTCGTTTGTGAATCAAAATGCAGATGCGATGTCTAGTGGTCTGGTGGTCTCCGATTCTCTACACTCACCATACGAAACACAGCAGTGTTAAGCTGCTATTTGACGCTGGTAATCTGTGAGACCGTGGTTCTTTCCCGGTCGAGCCGACCCATTCGTGCTACAACTATACTACTGATATAGCTGCAGCATGGCTCTACCACGTTATAACTGATACTTTATATCTCTCCTACCCGGGGTACAAATTGGAACACCCCTTTGTGCCTCGGGCTGGAGTTTGCGTATACATCAGAGAGGACATCTGTTCTCGACGCCTCGGCAGTCTTGAAGGTTCGGACCTGTCCAGCCTTTGGCTACGCGTAGAGGGCGATGATCATCACGCGTCTACGGTTCCCTCCATTGGCCCCATAGTGGTAATGCCGAAACAGACCGACTCATCGACCACGTCCAAATGGTTATAGATTCCTTGGTACAACAGATCCCATCCGTAGAGATCGTGATCTTCGGTGATTGTAATGCCCACCACGCCAAATGGCTCGGTTAACGTTTAACCGATCATGCGGGAAGATCAGTTCATGTTTTTGCCTTGGCATATGGTCTGACACAACTGGTTACTTCGCTTACGCGGAATCCAGATGTGGATGATCATGCGCCTTCCCTGTTGGTCCTTCTGGTGACCTGTCATCTGGATTGATATCAAGTCTCCGCCGACGCCCCTCTTGGCTCCTTGGACCATTGTCTAGTCTGGAGTGTGGTGCCATTCACACTAACATCGCGGTTGCATTCTGTAGGCTGTCGCCGTGTTTGGCACTATAGGTCGCCGATTGGTATAGGATGCCTAAAATCCCTCCAATTGAGCTGATGACGTGCGATCCAGAGATGGCATGGGCCGAGCCCTTTCTGTAGTAGTTCCCGTTTAAAAAGAGCGCTTAATTTCGATTAATTACTGGTAATATATCGCTCCTACAATTATCGGTTAAAAATAACCGGTTTTTATTTAACCTAAACGATAAAGGTTACCAGTTACTTAATGGTTTTGACACCCAAATTAACCGGTTAATTCCGTAAAACGTAAAGGCAGTTATGAATAGGACAGGTAGATTCACGTTGTGAGGTACTTATGCGGCATCCCCGCACGCGGGCATACTTATCATCAATTATCTGCCTTTAAGCGATACGTTTTTTCAGTCGCGATCAGGGTGTCTAGTGGGAGTTTGGCGTTTACGAAAAACGTGAAAGTATTAGAGAAGTTTTGAAGAAAGAAAGGCAGTTGTTGTGTTTGGTTTATTCGTTAAGACTGGAATTGTCTCATAACATTGAAAATAATTTATTCTTGTGTATCGGTAAAAGTAAATAGAATTTATTCCATGTTGAAATTTTAACATTGGTAGAGCCACGCGGCAGCTTTTTCTGTCGCGTGGATGGGCCAGCTCGAACTAGGATAGTACCACCACCTCACAGCATATCAGCGCGAAGTAGAAGTTTACTTCTGCGTTTCTCTTAGTAAGTGTAGGTCCGACCACCTCCCTCCCTTAAAATATGGTAGCGGAATCAAATAAAAAACTACCCCAGGAGGGTACCAGTATCCTGGTGACGGAGAATCCTTCGCTGAGTACCCACGCCCAAGCTACCCTACTGTTCCTGAGCGTGGCTGCTTAAGCTGCCCTGCGAATTCTGGTATTCGGGGGGAGATTGTGGGATATCCGCAGAGATCGTGATCCTTGGCGATTTTAACGACTTTCGAATGGCTCCGTTCACATCTAACCGATCATGTGGGGAGATTTGTTTATGGCTTTCCCTTGGTACATGGTCTTACACAGCTGGTTACTTCGCCTACGCGGAATCCAGATGTGGAGAATCATGCACCTTCCCTGTTGGAACTTCTGCTGAGCTCTCATCCGGACGGATATCAGGTTTAAGTCGACAACCCTCATGGCTCCTAGGACTATTGTTTTGTCCGGAGGGTGGGCATCACTCACACTATCGTCACGGTTGCATTCTGCAGGCTGCCGCCGTGGTTGGCACTATAGGTCGGCCGTATGGGAAAGGGTGCGGTCTTTTTTTGCATTGTACCCTTGAGGGCGGGTTTCCTTCTCACCGGACAATCCCAGCAATGTTGCTGATTTTGTCGCTGATGTGGTACCTCAGGCTATGGAACTTTTTATTCCATCTTCTGTGGTGCCCATCGGAGGCAATTTCAGACATGGTTTGGTCGCTCATGTAAAATAGCATCACACTATAAGTAGGAGTGCTACCAGGCCTGGGCTGACGACATTGTATATACGACAAGACATCAACGTCTCGGGATGTAAACACCAGTGCTCTTCAAAATAAGTATAATTCCGCCTCCAGGTTCTCCAAAATTCATTGCCAAGGCAAGGTCAGAGCACATCGGCAGAATTGATGAGAAGCTAGTTCGCCTTCCTTCGGTAACCCGTGCATTCTGGTCTCTTGCCAAGGCTGTCTAAGTCAACTTCTGTCAGATATCTCTGCAAAGAGAGGTCGACTCACTGATCCATGCCGCAAAGGAGAAAGCCGATCTGTTAATGTCTCTTTTTGCGTCCAACTCGACTCTCGATGACAGGGGTATACACCGCCGACCATCCCGCGGTTTGAGTGCTCCATGCCAGATGTGCGATTTACACATCGCTCGGTTCGAAAAGCACTCCTCTTCCTGGTCGTCAACAAGTCGAGTGGGCCTAATGGAGTCCCTCCCATTGTGCTGAAGACGTGTGCTCCGAAGTTGGCACCGGTTCTAACGCGTCTTTTCCGGTACTTCTACTCCTAAAGCGTTGTCCCAAATACATGGAAGACAGCTTTGGTTCACCCGATCCCTAAAAAAGGCGACCGCTCAGATCCGTCAAACTACAGGCCTATCGCCATCACCTTGTTCTCCAAAATAATGGAATCCATTATAAACAGTTTTCGTCGGGGTTGATCAGCTGGTGATGTTCTGGTCTATCTAACTCATAGATGGGCGGGGGCAGTAAATTCCAACGGGTAGGCATTGGCCGTTTGTTTGGTCATAGCGAACCCTTTCGATCGGATCTAGCACAAAGCGCTTCTTTCAAAGTTCCCTTCTTATAGGCTTCCCGAGAAATTGTGCAATTGGATCACCACTTTCCTTGCCGATCGGAGCATCAAGGTCGTAGTAGACGGTGCATGCTCTGATTACAAGCCTAGTAACGCTGGTGTTCCACAAAGCTGCGTGCTATCACCAACTCTGTTTCTACTGCATATCAATGATATGTTGCAAACTGGTAACAAAGAGAGCACTGGTGATGCAATATACACCGGTCGTGCTATTATTTCTCGGAAAAACGTCTTCGAGTACCGGAACAAACTTGTGTCTGAAGTCGATTCTTTGCTGAAAAAAGTCTCGGATTGAGGGCGACTAAATCTAGTCCAGTTCAATCCCCAGAAGACAGAAGTTTGCGCGATTACCGCTAATAAGAATCCCTTTGTCGTATCTCCTCAGTTTCAAGCCACTCCCCTTGTTGCCTCAGCTAGCATCGGAATCCTCGGTTTCGAGATATCGAACAGTTTGAAGGCACTCCCCTTGTTGCCTCAGCTAGCATTGGAATCCTCGGTTTCGAGATATCGAACAGTTTGAAGGCACTCCCCTTGTTGCCTCAGCCAGTATTGGAATCCTCGGCGTCGACATATCAAGTGACGTGGTTTCGTGGTCACTTGGAAAGGACGGCCAAATTGGCCGCTAAAAAGCTTGGCGTGCTCAGCAGAGCGGGGCAGTATTTCATGTCGGCACATCGCTTGCAAACTTACAAAGCGCAAATTCGGTCTCTCATCTCTGGGCCGGGGCACCTCAGTGTCAGTTTCTTACACTTGACCGCAACCAGCGCAGAGTGGTTCGGGTCGTCAACGTCCGAGTTCTTTCTGATCGGCTAGATTGACTGGCACTGCAGGATGTTGCATCCCTTTGCATTTTTTATCTCATCTACCTCGGGGAGTGCTCTGAGGTTCGGTTTAATCTCAGCCGTCATATTTCTTGAACTCACATCGCGTCAAAATTGACAATACCATCCTCACCATCTGGATGCTTGACGGGCCACCACTGTGTGTTTACTAGGAGTTGTCTTCGTCGTACAACTTCTGTGTGGAATTCTTTACCACCGGCGATTTATCCGGACCGATACGACTTAGGGACCTTCAAGAAAAGAGCTTACTCCTTTGTAAAGGGCCGGCAACGCACCTGCAATTCCCCTGGTGTTGCGGTTGTTCATGGGCGGCAGTAGTCACTTACCATCAGGTGACTTGCATGCTCGTTTGCCCCCTTTTCTATAAGAAAACGTACGACGAGGAAACCCAAAAATCTAAGTGCTTGATTGAGGGCTGTAATACGACTATCAAGCTCGTTTCTAGAACACTTATTATACCCAAATTAATCCAATAACGGTACTTGGCACGACCCGAGATTCAAACCCAGGACCAAATCATGATGCACAGTCGCGCTAGTAATAGTAACCACTAGACTAACGAGGCAGTCGGCAATCGGACCAGTGAAAGGCCCGTCAAAATCGGTCCAGCCATTTCGGAGATTAGCCGGAACAAACAGACATAAAGACAGACAAAATTTTAATTTTTTTTATATTATATACTTTCATAATATGTATTTAGTAAAAATCTGTTATTTTCACATTATGAACAGACACTTCAATTTTATTTATTTGAATAGTTATATTCGTAAAGTATGAAAGTTTGTAAAAAATTCGAAGTGATTACTATATTATTTTAATCTTGAGGTGTGAGAAAACTTGGCTGCACTTTTAATAATTCTCTTTTATAATTCAATACAAGATAGTAGATATCAGTGTGATTTATATTAATTATGTAGTTAATAATAATTACTTTAAATAAAAGACAGGAATTTTTAGTGTATGTATTTGGTTACAGTCGACAGCAAAGTATAGCCGAATTTAATCATAATGATTTGTTAGATTCAAATTATTTTTTCTTTATTAATTTCAGTATCAGTTAATTTAATTTCATCTATGTACCTTGTTGTACTTCTATTGTAGCTTGCACTCTATTTAGAAAAGCTAATATTTTTAGTAGCATCTTGTACGTATACAACATAATAAGATATGTCCCAATTCCTTATTAATGAGATGTGAAAAATGGTAATTTCTTTTATTAGAATTCTCTGAACATAACAAACAATCTTTTATCGTGTTTAGACATGACTTCTAGTTAAACTTTAAACCTCAGAAGTGGTCATTATTGATTTTTGCAAAAACGGAGATAGCGGTTGGTCCTAATCACGAGCTTCTGAATTTAAAAAATTCTGGTAATCTGCCTCACTTTAGTCCTAAAAAGAACAAATACTATAACATATAATTTCATAAACTTTTAAAAATATCGTATTCTGTTAAGAAAGTTCATCATTTATTGCGATATGTTACTAAAACTAATGACATTGAATTAAAGATGCAAAACGTAATTTTAATAAAAAACATTAAATATAATTAAACTCAATTTAAATATATAAGGTTAAATTAAACTTGATATTGAAACTTAACTTTAAATGAAGATAACGCACAATCAATTGAAACAGAACTTACACCTGTTATTTATAATACGATCGTTGCTGAAAGATGAAAAAATATGAGGGAGTACGTTACAAGGCAGTCGCTTTGATGCAATGAATATATCATACGTGTGTCTAAAAACCTCGTGAATTAAACAGAGGGCAGCCGTACAAAGTTGGGTGCAAGCGGGGTAAGGCAGTGGGTTGTGGGACATTACAAAACTTGGTTTTAACAGGTTAATTCTTACTACCTAAACCTAAATTTGTGAAAACCGGTATTCCGCAAAAACCGGTTTTGGGGTGAATGACCAAAACCGGTTAAAAATTTGAACCGGTTTCCGAGCCCTGACCACAGAGACAGCGTGTTACTAAGTAAATGAAATTCCAAAAAACAAGAGTCATGCTGTGCAGCGTACTATGGCTGCAGTACGAGTAGATCGACAAGAGTGGGGAAGGACCATGGTCGCAAAGGAAAGCGTAGGTAATTCTGCTGCGCTTTGTATATTTATTTATTTATAAACCTTATTGTACTAGGGGTACAAACGGCGGACTTAATGCCATATGGCACACGCGTTTGTGACGAGAACCTTTTTAATGGTAATAAGACAGATCTTTTCGGTTCTTAGTTGTGATAACGCATCAGCATTTTGATACTTAATCGTGTATTGATAGATGTAGATATATAGGCCGCACCATTTACTTATTATCGGCACTAATCACCATAGAATAAATAATTATACTAACTTCTATATGGTGAATTTTCTATAGGAGAAAACATTTCAGACTAAGCAAACATTTGTTCGGATATTTCATAAGAGCATTTAAATGAACGCGTGAGCTTTTAGACATACAGTCGGCGTCAAAAGAGATATTATTTTGTGCGACTTTTTGCGTCAGTATTTTTCATTCTAAAAATAAGCCACGGCTGACGTATAATGCGATTAAGAATTTCAAATATTTATGAATCCATTGCAATTGTAAACTATAAATATACTTATAAATAATATTATAATTTAAATAGGCCATATTCCTGAAGTATTGTCATCGTTGCTTAATAAGTCTGCTAAATTTAAGTTTAATCTCACATCTGGAAGTGGGTGCAAAACAGAAGACTGAATTACAAAATTCCATTACATCACTATATACCTACAGGTAAAGTTCATATAAAACGTTAAAAAGTTGATAATAGATAGAGCACGAATATTTTAAAAGTTAGGCTTCATATTTCTCAGTTTGTATGCAACCTCAGTCCACATTAAAATGAATAAATAAAATGTGGCGTGAATATAGAAGCTGAAAAGAATATTTTTATTACCAGAATTGCTTCATTTGCATATTTTTTCAAGCACCTTTTTAGAAAAGCTACGATCTATTTTAATTGAAAAAGGTGCTAAGAATATTTAAGATAATATTAAATTCAAATTATTAGTTTATAAAATTATAATATTGTTTTTGAACTAATGTTTTGAATACAACTTCAATAATAATAGGTGTTAAAGTATGAAGTTACCGTTCGAACGGACGCCACCTTGAATTAAAATGAAGCTGCGTGATCTAAGAGTTGTGATTATAACATTTTTACATAAAAAAATTACTTTCAATTGTTTATACATCTAGTATTTGAGTTAAACACGTGTTCCGACGTGGTTATAACGCAACAGAGACAGCTCGCAATATTGAATGCTGCTTTTGGAGAATATACGAACGCACTGTGCGTTTTTGGTTTAGTTGCTTTCGTAGTTGAAGCTTCGACTTGAAGAATGAACCACAAGGAAAATCGACCAGTAAATGTAATTAAATAAATATAGTTATTCTAAGAAAATATATGCGTAATTTTTTTTATATAAAACAGCAATTTCATGCTTTAACCCCTAATATATTCTTTTATAACATTATCGTTTTTTGATTACTGAGTCGTGTGAGCTTGAGTCGGTCCAAAGTTTGAATCTCAGTTGAACCAATATTTGTTCGAAAAACAAATTATAAGTTTCCTCCTTGTCTAAGGCTGAGACTTTATTTTCGAGCTAAGATAATGTCGGTATTTATAGAGCTAACGTCGAATTCGTACTGAGTGCGCGCTTCGCAAAGCCTAAGTCAACGAAATCGACGACTTACGTAAAACTCCGGATATTATCCAAAACTACCGTATTTATTTCGAATTGTTGTTTTTATGTTACTCTAATTATTTATAACAATAAATAGGTAGTTTTAGGCCGTTTTCTAGTTTTAAATAGCATTAACCCATTTTCTATTTGCGTAATTTCAAACTTATTTAGAATTTCTTAAATTCTTTTTTCTTCTTTTTTTTCCTCTGATTTTGCACTCTTCTCATCCTTTCCCGTTCTCATACGCCCGTTTTCTATTGCATGTAATAATTTAAATATTTTATTTTTATTTTTACTGTATATCAAGAACATAACTGTTTTAACAGTGGTAGAGCCACGCGGCAACTTTTGCTGTCGTACGGATGGGCCGGCTCGAACCGGGGTGGTACCACGACCTCACAGAAAACCAGCGTGAAGTAGAGGTTTACCTCTGCGTTTCGCTTGGTGTTGAGTGCAGGTGGCCGGAGGCCCTTTTTACTGGAAATGAGGCATTCCATCTTAGTCCTCACGGGTGACAACGCATCTACCTTTTGACTTGTAATAGAGGATAGATGTAGATGTCTATGGGCCGCAGCAACCACTTACCATCAGGTGGACTGTGTGCTCGTTTGTCACCTTTATCCTATAAATAAAAAAAAATAATAATTCGTGAAATGAAGCATCCATTAATTCTTTGTCTGTCTGGGCATTAGCGTTTATTATTAGCATAAGCTTAGCTTAATTTTAGTCCGACACAAGTTTTTCGTAAGTAAAGTCTGAGCAAAGTCAAAGTACGGTCTATAGATCTCAGCCTTAAGCATTGCATCTAAGACAATAACACACCTCCGGTAAGCAATTAATTACATTGGAAACAATTTGATTATGTCTAGTAAAGGGTTTATCCACTTTAGCATTCGAAACGTTTTCGCCCTATGACTTAAAGATAATCTTTTTAATATTATTTTTGAGATCTCAAAAAATTGCCCTTTTTTAAATTTTTTCCCCGATGTATTCATATTATCTCTATATTTGTCTACTGGTATGCTGATATGTTTATTTGTTTGCTATTCGTCCTAATTATGTTTGCATGTTGGGAATGTATCTCGCATTTCAAATTTCTAAAAACAAATTAATGTAACAAAAGCCGGCAAAATTATATTTATGCCGAAGAAACAGTCTCCATTGTAGCGGTCGAGAAATGAATAATTTAAATACCCTTATTGTCCATATGACATGTGGGTAATCATGTCTTATTCAATCCGTATAATATGCTATTGTAGTTGGTATGTTTATAGAGTGAGGACAGATTTTATACAACAAGATTCTGGGATTTCGAATCGGTGTTTTCACTTTGAAGCCAATGTGTGTATAATACCTATTTAAATCTTTCGGTGTTCCTATTAAAAACTACATTAGATACTTGTAAAATAAGTACTCTTTTTTTTGTTAATAAAAGTGTTTGGCAATACAATTTTTTTAATTAATTACGATTATCAAGTGATACGGATATGCAAGCAGCATTTCAATCTTAACGTATTTTAATGACATCTGAGGCGGCCACATTTAACATCGAATAACATGATTTCTTAACCCTCTACCGCATACAAACCCATATATGGTTCGCCACACTCAATAATTTTCTTTCGCGTATTTGTGCATGAGCAATATCTAAACACATCTTTTATATTATCTTTAGTGTGTTGACAACACGAAAACATTTTTTGTTGTCTCGGCTCTAACGACAATTTGGTTATAACTTCACTTTTCTAAACGCGAGTGTGAAGTTGAACACAGTGACAGTAAACTCCTTTTTCAAAATAGAAATTCTACATGAAGCAGGTAAGTTTCATTTGATAAAATATTAAAACATAGTGCTGTAATTATTCAATTTTAGGCATAATTTATTTGTTTGTTACTTTTTACAAATTTGTATCATATTAGGAGGCTTTTTCTTTGAAACCATATATGGTTTCGTATGCATTCTAACCTAATCTAACTATTTTTGAGGGAACCAGATATGGTTTCGTATGCGTATTCGAATATTTTGTTTGATAGGCATGTAATTGTATTTTTTGGTTGCAGAATGGATCCTGCTCGCTTTTATAGCTCTTATAAGCACGTTAATCCTATACCTGGTGAAGGCTTATTAAGTGATGACGAATTAGCTTCCGACTCTGATAGCGAAAATGTTCCTCTTAGACAATTTCAACATCACAGAAGATCTCTCTCTTCTTATCCCCGAAACAGATAGTGAGTCCTCTGATGATGAACCTAATCCTACACCGGCCACACAGAAAATAGTGAAGTCAAAAAAAATAAGTCCACTAAAATAAAGTGGGAATTAAAAAAATTAGAAGCTTTTGATGTAAATAATTTCAAATTTACAGGAGTCACACAGTTACCAGAGTATATTGAAAAGCTTGAAACACCATCAGATTTTTTTCTATCTTTATTTTTTTCTTACATGTCTCTACTTGATTTTAAGGAAGTCATTTCAGAACACTTACGCAAATCTGGTAAAGCTATAATGGCATGAAAAAGAGGGCGTCCTGTAAATCACAGTAGAGATGGAACGCCGATAAGTATTACCAGTCTCGGAAGTCCTGCTCCATCCAATCCAGAAACACCAACTCATCCCAAGAAAAAGAGGAAAGTTCCTGCTAGACATCAGGATCTGTCATTGCACTCCGTGAGAAGCGATAAAATAGACCATATGCCTGAATGGCAAAAAACCCGACAAAAATGTCAAGTTTGTGGCCAAAAAACTTACACGAACTGTAGGAAATGTATGGTTTTCTTGTGTTACAACGACAAGCGAAACTGTTTATCGACATTTCATGATTGACATAAATGTGATCGCTTATATTGTAACTAAAAACTAAAAGTTCTAATTCTTTCTTTATTTCATACGAAACCTTATATGTCTGTAGTAATTTGGATTAAAATTTGTTTGGATGCATACGAAACCATATATGGTTCAATTTTTTTTTTCAGTTCCTATAAGTGCTTTTTTTTAAATTTCGTTTTTGTTATAAATTTTGTCCTTAAATAAAGCCTAAATAACCATCAAATATTTTTGAAATCATTTCCTTCATAATTCATGCAGTAGAGGGTTAAAACGAAATCCGGACTGCAAGAAATTTTAAGAATATGTTTTTGACTTGAACGACAGCTCGGACTGATTTCGTCAATACCTAATACTTATTACGTGGCGAAGCTTGCGAAGTCACTTATTGATTTCACGATGTCTGTCCGTCTGTCCGTCTGTCCGTCTGTCCCACGATTATCTCGAGAACGGTTTCGAATTTTTCTGTTTTCAGCAATCGATTACTGATCACCCAGGCATCTGAACCTCCTATTTTGAAACTGATTGCTCAACGGCAACCGTTAGAAACCAAAATTGAACCGATTTTAATAATATTTTTCGAGAAAATGTCCCTGTGTTTTTCTTTTATTTTTTATGTTCGTCAAATTTATTTGCTGAATGTCTATTAACAGCAGTAAAACCAGGCATTTTAGTAATTTTAGAGGGTTCACAGTTGTTAAAAATAATAAAAATTTATAGATAAAAATAACAAACATAGGAGTTAAAGATTATATTGTACTTATGTTATTTAACTTATACAATCTCTACTTCTATTGAACAAATACTCGTATTATAAAAACTTTTAAGGTATGCGATATGCGTTATAAAAAGGAGGTATGTATGTTTCAATAAAATAAATAACACAAACATGCAAATATATTTTTGACTTAATTATATTTAATGATCTTTTACTACGGCGGATATGTATTAAAATTATTTAGGTTAGATAACCTACCATAAAATTACAAATAAACTACAAAGAGTGTACACATATTAGTGTCAATTGAAAATTGCCTTAATTTTTGTACAATTTGTGCACGACCTCGATTGAGTGATGGCACCACTGAAATTGTAATCGTTGTTTTAAATGTTGTTGTACCACCTTTGTAACGTAGAATAAAAATAAATACTCAGTTTTTTTTTCGCGAATTTTTCCTTCAAATATTAAGTTGTTTCCGAGACGTAAACGCCAGCGCCTAAGAGTACCATTCTGTCCATTATAATATCAGGAAGTTAAGAGTATATAGAACAAAGTGTTAATATCTGTGACGTCATTTCCCTCTTGCCTTTCCGCTTCCTCCTTTTGCAAGATTACCTTCTCGCAGAAATCAACACAGGCGCCCCGAGACATTATATCAAACATATAGCATAAACATAGCCTTGATTAATGCTGAACGCGGGAGGGCATCACTGCTTTAATTGCTAGTCTCTGTTGTCGGTTCTTTTATATGGCACAGGTATATATACCAAAGCATCCATGCGTCATTTCCGGCCGGAAGACGACAACTCGTGCCGCCTGACCATCCAATCTTCTGCGACCAGAGTCGCAGTGGTGATAGTCTTGTTATTCTTACTATTAATTACACTAATTATGTCAATTAGCAATTAGGGTGGAGTACAATCGGTGGTATATATATCATCAATAATTTGGCAGGTTCAAATAAGCTCGATTTGACTGCACTGCTCATAAATTATCATGATTATGACAATTTGGCAAATAGCATCGTCGGAAACCGGGCGGTTACGACGACACTCACCATTTAGCTGCCAACAAATTTAAAGTAGCAAAGTAATTTTGCATTTATGTTAACTAAACGCACATTACGATTTAACATGGAAAAGTTAGTGTAATTTAAACCTAATCCTATCTTTTATTGGATTAAACTTATTGATGTCTAATTTTAGACTGTACCCTAATGATTGTTTTCCGATGCTACTCCCGCAAGAAAAGAGCCGTATATCACAACAAGCTTGGTTATAAAATTAATTTTTGGAACATTCTTTTTATCCTTAAACCATAACATAATATATAATTATTATAAAATAATTACTGCTATGTAAGGGCTCAAATATCGTGCCGGCGGCATCTCTCAATAATAAGTTGACTTTCTACAATCGCAATTCGCATATTCTGAGTTTCATCATTTCCTCTTCCCTTACTGGTATCTGGAAGGTCCTCGGGACCATGGATATCTGGAAACAGCCTCATTATGACGTTCGATGGGCAATAGGTTTGGACGATATTAATTGGCATTTAGTTTTTAATACTCTTTTGGATCACCAAAACTAGATAGATGACACGCTAAATTTAACGAGTTTACCTCATGCAAATATTGAATTGATTCATTTCGTTACTCTACATTGTGACAGATAAGATCAAGAAATTATTAATCTGCATTAAATCGAACACTGTAGGCTGTGGTTATATGATCCGTCTAAAGATTACCAAAATCCTTGATCATCTAATAGTTATTGTGTACATCATAAACTTCTCTCTGGATCTATTTTTTTTTCTTTTTAGCGTAAAGCTTATGTCATTTCTTTGCCCAAGTCTTCGCATCCCTCCTCACCTAATAACTTTCGTTCTGTATCCATTTTTACTTTTCCATCTAAAGTGTTTGAGGCCTCTGTGCACAAAGAGCTATCGCCGTTTGTCTATGGGTACACCATTAAGCCTATTACAGACTGGCTTAAGTCCTGATTATAGTAACGTTTCAGTACTCATTTTCGATCTTCGGAATAAATGCGTCAACTAGTCGTTCTCAACTAAAATTTTTTTTCGTCAGCGCCGGTCTGCACTTACTACCTACATTTTATTTAAATGAGTTCCTTTTCACTTCCTACTTAATCCCCTACTTTCAGTACCATTAAACGACCAGCAACCAATGCAATAACTAGTTTGTCAATACCTGTCAGTATCAGTATTTACCATTAATACCTATGCACATTGTACTGGCATCTATACACTTAACATCGGTGCCAGTGGCACATGCGACATGTGCTAAAGTACATCGTTGCTATTTACTGGCATTAGTGTTTGTTGACATTGTTTGATATTAGCGTTTGAAAGCTGCACAATATGTAATAGGAGAGTTTTTTTTAGTTTTAAAGGTGTCTTTTACAGATACATTTTCTAAATATAATTAGAGAATCCGAAACACAAAAATAGTCAAATACATATTTATCTAACTTTGTCAAAAATGTGACTTCTTGATCTGCGGTCTCAAAAATCGCCTGCCAAGCGTGGTAAATGAGGCTAATACTCCCTACAATTGGAGAGATCCGTGTCTTTTGTAGACTTATGGGCTGGTGGAAAAAATTACAAGAATTTTTTTATTAGCTTCATTAAACTTTACTCTTAGGTATAATTTTTAGCCGTGGAGTGAACAAAGTAATATGCCGTTTCGTTCTTTTTTTTTCAGAAGCTTTGAGAAGGAATGGAGAAATCGGCACTCACGGGTTCAATCCGACGTATGACGAAGTAACGTCCTAGCAATTAAAGAAGCAATAACTAAGGAGGAGATATTTAAATAGTTCCTATACACCACTGATATGTCTGTGATTTCTGTTCGGCTCAACTGGTGAGATTGTAATCGGTCGATGTGCGGCCCATAACGCAATGGACACGCTGCATGTAAGCCACGGGCATAGTAAGGGCTCGAGTCGAAGTCAGTCGCCGTCTACGGCAGATTTGGCGAGGGACCCGGCGGTGGTGACCGATGACGCCGTTATACGCTCTAGAGTTCAGTCGCCGTCTACGGCACATCATGTTATCAGTGTAAGTAGCGTTGATAAATGTTTTATTAAGCTATGGAATTATGCTATCTCACCTATGGTGTACTTTGAGCATCTTTGACTTTCTTCACTTATACGACAGTAGCTCGTAAATGCGATTTGTTAGAAATAAATTATTATGGACACTTTTGGAAAGGGACAAATTACTTACCCATCAGTATGTATAACAAGCCATGAAGACTTATCGTTGAGGAGCTATGACTGCTTAAGTGAAAAATTGCTCAACTAAACCCCGCCCTACCATAGTTTTGCCGATCTTAATTTTTTTTTATAGGATAGGGTGACAAACGAGCACACAGTCCACCTGAAGTGGTTGCTGTGACCCATACACACTCACATCTATCCTTAATAAAGAATCAAAATGCAGATGCATTGTCGCCGTGAGGACTAAGATGGACTGCCTCTTTTCCAGTAAAAAGGGTCTCCGGTTCTGTACACTCACCATACGAAACACAGCAACGTTAAACTGCTATTTTACGCTGGTATTCTGTGAGAGCGTGGTCCTTCTCCGGTCGAGCCGACCCATTCGTGCTACAACTGTACTACTAATATAGCTGCAGCATGGCTCTACCACGTAATAATAAAATTAAAGTGTAAATTTGTAGGTAAGTAAACTGCAAAAGTTAAAGTTACAGCTTGTATACGTCCCACTGCTGGGCACAGGCCTCCCCTTATTTCTGAGAGGGTGTTTTAGGGCAAGGAAATGTCCGCCGCGCTGCCCCAATGCGTGTTGGCGAACTTCACATGTCTTCTAATTGTTTTCTAATTTCTCAGACATGCCGGTTTTTTTCAAATCAGCACTTGAAATTGAAATTAATAATTTCATTGGTGCCGAAGATCGAACGCGGGTTTCTCGCGTACTGTAAAATTTACAGCAAGCGCCAACCATCTGATCCACCACGGCTGAAGTGAATTCCTTCCTTGTTAGACCCCTTGTGCATAGAAGGCCGTCTGAGTAGATATCGCCACTCTCACCTATTTCTGCCGCCATATAGCTTCTTGTCTACCCAAACCATTGAGTTCAATGCTGCTGTGTTTCGTATGATGAGTGTAGAGTACCGGAGACCCTTTCTACTGGTAACAAAGCATTCCATCTTAGCCCTCACGACTGACAACGCATCTGCATTTTAAGTTATAATGGGGGATAAATGTAGATGTCTATGGGCCACTATATCCACATACCATCAGGTGGACTTTATGCCTGCATTGCTGTATTTCGATCTGAAGGATGTAGAAAGCCAGTATAATTACAGTTTTAGTCATCATCAGCCACTTTAGTTCTTAGAAGTGAACGCATCTGTAGTCTTCTTTGTCTTCTTTGTACCCATTTACCGTAAGTTAGACTACAAGTTCGATGATAGTTTCATTTTGTAGTGTCATTTTATTAAAAAAAAAGCCGCTAAGTAAAGTGTAAATCAACATGGAATACAAAAGTCCTTCACGTAGTAGTAACTGATAAACATACATTACGGTATTATTCAGGTACGCATGCCGCATGTTCCGAGAACTTTACGTGAAGATACATGCAAAGGAACACCTTCTTATACTGTGATTTAAGAATGCAATTAAGTAATTGCAATAACGTTTTGTTTGTGCTAATGTTTGGTGAGCAGACTATACTACTATAACTCGCAGTTATCAAAATTTTAACTGTGTACATGGGCCTATATTTAAATTAAATGTATTTGGAAAATATTTTATCCTTAGTATAGTCACAGAATGCTGAAGTGGCAATGGGCCGGCCATATAGCTCGAACTGACAACCGATGGGGAAGAAAGGTTCTCGAGTGGCAGCCTCGTACCGGCAGGCCAAGTGTAGGGCGTCCCCCTACTAGATGGAGTGACGACCTGGTAAGATATGCAGGAAGTCAGTGGATGCAGGTGACTCGGGACTGTGCTTTGTGGCATTCCTTGGGGGAGGCCTATGTTTAGCAGTGGACTTATGAAGGGGTGTAATGATGATGATGATGTCACAGAATAAATATAGTTTCTCTGCCTGGTTCTGGTACTTTGTGTGAAAGCCGTATAAGAAAATCTATCACACTATTTCGTTCCATGGGTTTCGTATAGAAAATAGTTGGCAGATATGTCTCTTAAGATAAAATAGATGCTGTTATAAACTATCTTGTAGGTAAGATGATCATTTTGTATGATCAAATATAAAATATTCTAAAAGTGCGAGACATTTGGTCCTGCGATTACCAATTCATCTATCGAGATAAGATTTTTTTTTAATTTATAGAAAAAGGTCTTTGAAGCTGATGCGATTATCACGTCCTGGTAGTTACAACAAAAAAATCGTAAATAAAATAATTACTAACGAATAAA
This sequence comes from Parnassius glacialis, assembly GCA_033319125.1. NCBI lineage: Eukaryota > Metazoa > Arthropoda > Insecta > Lepidoptera > Papilionidae > Parnassius > Parnassius glacialis. The sequence continues at coordinate 15,044,620 of JAVANC010000007.1, read as the reverse complement.
CTTACTAATTTCTTAATCTCTTTTTTACAAATAAAGTTTTTGACATCATCTGATAACGGGTTTGATAAAATACTATTACTTTTTACAATTAAGGACAAATGTAAATTACAATTTTTCTTTCTCTGGAGTTCTGGGCGCATTCTATCAAAATGTGATAAACATCATCGATAACATATTTATTGCATTGAATGTATCCAGATCTGAGTCTTTCATATTTATTGCATGGAATGTTACAATGTCGCGTCTACACAATAGTCGGTTATCTATCCAGGTTTCAAAGATATTTAAGTAAGATGACTGTCAATTTGAAGTCTGCTATTAAAATTATACAAGACTGTTAATTTTCTAAGGCATAAATAACTGAATGCTACAAAAGTACGTTAAAGGTACAATTTTATTAATTTCCTGCTGCTCCTTATTTTACTGAACTACGAGTCTTTCGTTCTGTAGTTGCTATAAACGTTATAGGTACATGAATGCAATAAAAGTAAGTTTAAGGTACAATTTTATTCATTTCCTGCAGCACCTTATTTTAAATAGCTACGAGTCTGTCGTTCTAAGTAATTTATTTTTATTGTTACAGTCTAAACGTTTCAGAAAATTTCAGCCATTCTTTTACGTGTTTACTTTTCATTTGAATGTTTTATGAGTCTTTAATTTTTATATTTAACTAAAGCTGAGCATTCGAAAATGAAATACCGTCTGGAATTTATTGAATAAAATTACGACATGTTGTACTTATATCATAGACTAAATAACTTAGATTATACATAAGTATACTCCAAGCTAAATAATGATTTCAAATGGTATCAATTAATTCTATCAAACAAGTAGCTGCTTCTTAGCTTGTGCACTGCTGTAGAGTTGCTAAACACAATGTCTAGACGTCTCTCGAAATGGCGCCATTGTCTGAAGAGGAAAGGCCAATAAAAAACTAAGTCAAAGTACGCCACACAAGTAACGATTTGCTTTAGAATATTTTACGACTTAATATTTACTGTCAATAACTTGAAACGTTCAATAGATTTTTATTATCCTCCCACTCCCATCAGCATCAACAAGGGAAGGGGATTAAATAAATAAAAAAAACTATCGGTCTATATTTCTTACTAGGTTCATTAAAGAACGTATACTTGTTTTGCTGGTTACAGTAAGAACTAGGTATTAAGCTGGCTGGCAAACCGGTTTTAAAAATAAAGATAGATGGATGGAAAGGCAGAATGCAACTTTAAAGCGACTCGGAATGTTAAGGTATATAAAACAGATGAGAAATACTATTAATACGTGGGGTATACTGAAAGTTTTGCGGAAATCATAAATAAAACAATTTATATATAAAATAGTATAATAAGAAATAGAAATTTGTTAGTGTATCTTAATAGAGTCCTAATGCATATACAGGTTTATTAAGACATTGTTTGATTGTTAATGCTAATTGTACAGTTTATTGAAATAAAATAATAATAATTATTAATATATTTATTGCTTTTCAAAATCATCCTTTACACTTTAAACACTTTTGTTCGTTTAAACCTTTTTTTTTAATGTATGATCTTTAGTCTGAGGGCATGTTTTCACGTGCTGGTTGAAAGCTATCACGGCCTCTTCTGGCTCCGCAAGTGTCAAACCTCTTGTCAAATCTTTTTTTTTTCGGGAAATATAGAATTCGCATGGTGCGAGGTCTGGACTGTGTGCGGGATTCACGATCTCCACCTTAAACTCAAAAGCGAAAAATGACTGTCTTGTTCGTTGTGTGCGTCAAAGGATTGTCATGGTGCAATATAGGAAAACGACTTCTTGGTCGTTTTCATCTAGTGAGATCGTGAAGTCAGGACTCGTCTGGCGGAAAAAAACCGCAATCATTTTTTCCATACGCTTCTTGCCTGCCTTCATCCTGTTGGTTTGCTGTCGCCTTCGAACGCCCATACAGAATACTGTTGCTTTCTTTCCGGAATATATTTTTTACACCAATTAACTTGAGCATTAACATTTAAATGTCGATGTAATTTTTTTAAATTTGACTTATACGATGCCCAAATATTCTCATAAGTGATGAGTTGTTTTTGTTCGATTAATCACCTGACACTAGCCACATTTTCCTCAGTGATCGCAGTTGAGGGTCAACCTTCATAGATTTTATCATGGAAAGAAACACAGCCACGATCAAATCATGCATACCACGTTTGCCCCTTACGTTGCTCAAATGATGCGCTCTCTCCTAAAAGCTTTTGGAAGACGAGCAGTGCAATCTTGCGAAGAGAATGATCCTTTAAAGTTATAAAAAACATCATGGTCCTAAGATCTTTTCGCGTTAATTCCACGGATGGTGATGGAAGGATTTGCGGTAATCATACGGATGACGAACTTCAACGTGTGATAAAAAACTTATTTTCCTGTCCTCCTGACCGAATTTCAGTCACGGCGCGGCTGCCCGTTTCAACGGAGACGTGAATGGCTGTGCAAGTCAGGATTATAAAGTCGCAAGCACAGGTGCCTTCTCTATTCCTTCACTCTCATAGTCCAGTATTTTCGCATAAGCGTACATCAGGTTCGGAGTTTAGGATAGGCGAATGTGTCCTTGGCTGTACACTTTAGTCACATAAAATATCATCCCGATCATATTCGAACACATTGTCGACGTGCTCTTTAGAAAAGAGTTCTTCTACTAAAGTAAAGCATGTCAGTTTTACGTTATATCTCATCCTTCTTACCGTTAACCCAACTAACGCTTAGTTTGATATAACATTATCCCTACGATCGTTTTAAATCGGCAAACTTTTGAGCATAATGTTTACCAAATTTTCATTGAAAGCACGAAATTACATATTGATTGCACGTAAATATTTAATATTGAGATTTATAACGTTTTTTTATAGATATTTGTTTTTTTATAGCTTAGTAAAATTAATTTCTGTATACCTGTGTAAGGATAGCAACTCGTATCGACGCTGTAGGTATACACGAACCATTTCGTGCCCCCCCCCCCCCCCCCCCTCAATTCAAAACTATTAAACCTTAGACTAAGTATTAGACAACTTGAATTTGTGCATGTCTATTATCTTAGATTATTCACTCTCTAGATAACACCGCACGCAATGAGCGATGCAACAATAATTAAAAATTTTGTACAACCGACTTCAATATAAATTATTAAGAATAACTCAAAAACTATTGGTCAGACCATGATCAAATTTATATGGGATCACATGTTAAGCAGCTTTCAAGTAAAAAAAGAATCATCGAAATCGATTCACCCAGTAAAAAGTTATGAAGTAACACATAAAAAAACATAGTCGAATTGAGTACCGGCTCCTTTTTGAAGTCGGTAGAAAACCGGCCAGTGTTTACAAGCGTGTGTGCTTGAGGTACGCACTCACGCTTAGCGGTTACTATGTCTTCTATCCCGATAAAATGGGAAAAAACTGTAAAATTATGTCATATTAATAAAATCATAAATTATAATATTTTAATATGGTGTTTTCAATTGTGTGTTTAGTTGTCTGTTGAGTTAGAATCTGAACTTTTTTGTATAGAAAAATATAATCAAATAAAAATCAATTACGCATTTACTAAATATGCTTTATTATTTAATGTATGGTGTCGACTTATAAAAGTACTTAAAGTTGGCCTGCGGCCTCACCTGCGTCAAAGTTATATAATTTATCCTAAGGTATCCTAATAATCATCTATCCAAACAATCGATTTTGACAATTATTATACAATACTATTTAGGAATACTATAACAAACTATACCAAACAAATTTTAACAGTGGTAGAGTCACGCGGCAGCGTTTGCTGTCGCACGGATGGGCCGGCTCGAACCGGGGTGGTACCACGACCTCACAGAAAACCAGCGTGAAGTAGAGGTTCACCTCTGCGTTTCGCTTGGTGAGTGCAGGTGGCCGGAGGCCCTTTTTTACTGGAAATGAGGCATTCCATCTTAGTCCTCACGGGTGACAACGCACTGAATTGTAATAGAGGATAGATGTAGATGTCTATGGGCCGCAGCAACCACTTACCATTAGGTGGACTGTGTGCTCGATTGTTACCCTTATCCTATAAAAAAAATAACAAAGAGAAATAAAAAAGAAAAAAAAATTAAGAATAAATAAAAAAACCAGTCTGCGCGGAAGCTTGCAAAACAAAAACAACGGTCCATCCGTTGAGGCTGTAGGCTCAGCCAAACAATTTTTTAAACTTACCCACATACACATACATACACACACTACACGCACTTTCCTTGATGTATTTCCTCCTTTTGGTGCAGTCGGGTAAAAATAAACATATATCAGCTTTTAATACAACTATACGGGGAAATTCGCAATCCAAGACTGGCAACACCAAAAAAGACGCGTTGAAAAAATTATCAATTAATTAGTTTTGTATTCGTAAATTACTATTAGTTTTGAGTTGCTTACCGATGGTTGGAGATTTTGTTAGTTTTTTTGTTAACGTCCTTTGTAATTTCTGCAGATTTTAATCGAGCAACTTGTCATTTTCATCAAAATAATTTAACGCAAAAAATGAGCCCTGCGTTATCTCTTGACGTTACAATTTTTATCGACGTTTTTGAGCCCCCTTTACTCTATCGAGAGAGTAAATAATCTAAGTCTATTATGAACACTTTAGATACCTGAACTGATACTCATGACTCAACCGATTATAGTTTTAGTGTTATTTAGGTATAAAAAGTGCCATTTTTATCACTCACTTATTTACTGACTGGATTAATTTCAAAAATTAATAAAAAAAATAATCCACAGAAAAAATAATTGTAAATAGGGGCTCAAGTTATATATATATAGGGGCGCTATTCGGAGTTATATCGGCATCGCCGCTAAAATGCGATCTGTACGAATGCCAAGTTTCAAAAACATTGTACATACGTTGTACTATTAGATCCTATGAACCTATGATATACCCAAGTAACTACTAGGAGCTTAGTACCCGTCGAAAGTCGTTTGTTACCGGTCTTTGTTCCCTATTTTCCCAATATTGTTTTTGATGGGATGAGGATTTATATTCAGACATTCATGAGCGTTTCCATAAAACCGAAATCGGGAACCTGTTTTCAATTTGTTTTATAAAAATCGTAGTGATCCGCCTCGGCTTCGCACGGGTGATTTCTGGACCTCGACAACAGCGCCACCTACCGGTCTAATTGTAATAAACCATTCTCGAATCAACACATAAAATTTCATCTAAATCGGGCCAGCCGTGTAGGAGTTCAGTCACACACGGACAAAAGAATTTTATATATGAAGGTATAAAGATTATTTCCATTTTTTTTAATCTAATGAAAATGATATTATTATAAAATACATTCGAAATGATATCAGAGATTTTTAATTATATAAACTATAACTTTTTGTTATTGTGTATCTGGGTTCAAAGTTTACGAGAGATGGAAAGTGTGAGAGTGATATCGAAAGAAGAGTGAATGCAGGAAACATGGTGAATGGAGCTTTGCACTCCTTTATGAGCAGTAGGAAGGTGTCTAACAAGACTCGTTTGGCTGTGCATAAGGAGGTGTTGGTGCCGACACTCATGTACGGAAGTGAAAGTTGGGCATGGCAGAAGAAACATGAAAGCAGAATAAATGCAGTTGAGATGAGAGCGTTAAGAAGTATGATAGGAGTTAAACCGAATGACAGGATAAGAAATAGTGAGATAAGGAAACGTTGTAGTCTGAAAGAAGATGTAGTGACAAAAATTGAGAAAGGTATGCTGAGGCGGTTTGGTCATGTCGAGAGAATGAATGAAGAACGTTTGACGAAAAAGGTGTATAAGGCGAGTGTGAATGAAAGTGTTGGAAGGGGTAGGTAGTAGGGACGTCTTGAAAAAAGATCAGGTCAAGAGTACCATAAACCGAAGAGCATGTATGAAGGGAATAATGAAAGTGGACGAAACGGAACAAGTATGTAAGGATCGTAGCAAGTGGAAATAAGTGATCTCTGCCTACCCCTACGGGAACGAGGCGTGATTATATGTATGTATGTATAACTTTTTGTTAAAACGATTATTTCATTACAAAATAACTGATAATTAGTTTTGTCGACATTGAAATATGATTGCGGCTAAGTTGAATATAACATTAGAACGTTAGAATAACCTGTTCCCGTAGGACAAAAAATTAAGCAACAAAGGTCAGAAGTTTAGCAGTTAAGCAATAAGAGATAAAGTTCAAAATGTGGGAAGGTTAATGCGAGCTGACCTTGTGTGTATCGCAGAAACAACGATGCGCGATTTAACAAGAACAAAAAGTGATTGTAAAATTACTCTGTGGTGGTGAGTGCTGTGTAATTATTGACGACCACTAGTCGTAAGCGCGTTTGCTCATTATGAGGAGATACTGGGTTTGAATCTCAAGTGGGCCATTAATCATTTATTGGGTTTTTTTATCAATAAATTCTCAGTAACCCGAGCTCAGGAAGTTTGCGGTGTTTCACCCCCGTGTCTCAGAAAGCATGTAAAGCCGTTGTTCTTTCGTCTGCACTCTGTCCGGTCGTGTCAGATTGGCGCACCATCGGAATACGAGAGTGAGGGGAATAATGCACCTGTGCTTGCGCACATATTTGTGCACTATAATCTTGTCTCTGTAAATCTCCGTTGAGACTGAAATTCGATCTAAAAGATATTGTTATTAATAATTCACACAACAAAACACAAAATTAATATGTTTAAATATTTAAGAAGGCTTTATTAAACAATGTATATAACTAGAAGAGAATAAGTATTTAATAACTTTGTTAATCAGTATGCAGATCCATCACTCCATGTAATCTTGAGGTTATGTGAAAATAGATTAAAAAAATCCAAGTGCGAGTCGGACTCGCCCATGAAGGGTTCTGTAGCAGCAAGTAATATAATTTACGATTTATGACGTTTAAAAAAACTACTTACTAGATCTCATTCAAACCAATTTTCGGGGGAAGTTTACATGGTAGTGTACATCATATATTTTTTTTAGTTTTATCATTCTCTCATTTTAGAAGTTACAAGGGGGAGGGACACACATTTTACCACTTTGGAAGTGTCTCTCGCGCAAACTATTCAGTTTAGAAAAAAATGATATAAGAAAGCTCAATATCATTTTTGAAGACCTATCCATAGATACCCCACATGTATGGTTTTGATGAAAAAAAAGTTTTTGAGTTTCAGTTCTAAGTATGGGGAACCCCCAAAATTTATTGTTTTTTTCTATTTTTGTGTGAAAATCTTAATGCGGTTCACAGAATACATCTACTTACTAAGTTTCAACAGCATAGTTCTTATAGTTTCGGAAAAAAGTGGCTGTGACATACGGACGGACAGACAGACAGACTTGACGAATCTATAAGGGTTCCGTTTTTTGCCATTTGGCTACGGAACCCTAAAAATTACTCCAGATCTAACTTACCAAAACCGGTGACGGAAAGCAACGTCTAAAGATCGAGGCGTTTACTCACTGTAATAGGACTCTAAGATCGACAGACCAAAATTTTTACTCAAATACAAATAAAAGTGATTTCTGTGTCTTTGCTCCAATTGAGACAAATTTTTGTCTTTTTTGGCACTTAATTAGCATAAAATTTTTAAAAATATACACGTTCCTGTCGATCTTACAATGACAGTTATTGTGTAAGACGTTCGGTATGACGATTACCAATTTGCTTAAGGCATAATTATCCAGTTTCGGAGAGACCTTGGCAAACTGTTATTTGATTATTCATCATCATCATTTTCATAATTACAGCCCTTCACAAGTTCAATGCGGTACAAATGCCTTCCCCAAAGAGCAGTCGATTTTCCTGGTTGGTTTTTAAACCAACAGAATTTAATTATTTTACAAGATTAACAACTTTTTTAGTCTATTAACGGCCAAATACTCAAACGCTACTCAATTTTAAGATGTCGTTAAGTCTCGTGGTGTCACAGTCACTTAGACTTAAAGTGATAGAGACAGCACGAGACTTAATGGCATCTTAAAATCGAGTAGCGTTTTAGTATTTGCACATAAGTATATAAAATATGTATTTGTATCCGCTAAAGTAGCAATGTTATAATAATCCAACACCCGTCCGACTCCGACACTTGTACCAGCAAGTGATAATTTAAAAAAAAAAACACTATATAATAAAATCTAATATTTAAGTTCAAGTATCAATGGATGCAGGTGACTAATAGCCGTGGTTTGTGCCAGTCTCTGGGGAAGGCTTTATTTGTACGAGCAGCTAAGCATGTTTAGTAATACCAGTATAACTAGATCTATTGCGATCACTGTTAAGGCTTTAGTTCACTTCTGAGCCCTGTAAGAAGTTCCTCAGACGACCGCTAAGTTTGCCCATTAAGGATCCGAATTCAGTTAGGGTGCGCAGAGGTGCTTCTTCCGTTAGGGAACATAATCGGCACATCCTTGACTTTTTAAACTTCGATGGCCAGTCAGGACTCTTGCCAAAATACGCAGTTTGTTTCTACTTAATTCCAGAGCTTCTGAAGAGAATTCTGGGACAGATACGAATATAAGGTGGTTGGTTTTACTTATTGAATAATTATTATCTTTATATATATAATTTTTCTGTATTTGTCACTGAACTCTTCTTAAATATTTGGATCGATTTTGTTGAAATTTTTTGTATAATATTGTAGTAGGTCCCTCGATGGTTAGGTTCACAGTTGGACCTAGTAGGTGACGCTGTTGTCGACGTCCAGAAATCACCCGTGCGAATCCGGGACGGATCACCAGTTATATATTATTATTGATAGATCTTGTCAATTATTCTTATCAAGTATGTTTGTTTTGTTGTTCTCACAGCGATAAAACCAGCGTAATTAGTTCGGACATATCAGTTAGTACATAGTAGTTCCAATTACTAATTATGTAATTGGATGTAAGTAGAATGTAAGTTAGGTTATGTGTTGAAATTAAATTGTGCTTATTTCAATTACACTTGAAACCAAGTCCAAAAACCTTGACAAATACGCCACCTGCCTTGCATATCCTGAAAAGCATCCATACTTCTTACGAAATTGGACAACAGACCCTCGCTTTGACAATGCTGTTCTCTATAAACCATCTGGAGAATTAGGTTTCAGCATTTTTGGGATGTTGAATTTTCTGCCACAGTCGTCACATTAATCCTCCTAACGCCCGATCGGTTTTACTACACAACGTAGTATATTGTTAGGAGAGTCTTTATCACAAACGAAGTCACTTAACCGCCTTGGTACCTTATACAGTTACCGTCTCATTACAAAAAGTAGTTTATGTTTTGTCTCAGTCTCAGGATTAAACTAGAGTCTGTTTCAATACAGAAGTCCCGTGAAAAACTTGCGAACTAACTTGCGAAATGTAAGGTACATATAGAATTTGACAGCAAATGTTAAATTTTGGAAAAACAGGCGTCTCGGCTAAGGGAATTCTTTCGTTATGAAGGCTTATTAAACCATAGCATAATCCAGAGAGCATTAAGAAACCACGTTATGTAATAAGGTGGTAAATGTATGTACCGATTTCAAATACATAATTTCGCTTTAAAATATTCTCTGTTTTCAAGACTGTTATAATCCTGAAGAAGTTTAAGTTTTTGCATGTTTATATGTAGAAACTATAGCCTTAATTGTTACTCTTTCTTATTAAATTGTCTACACGTATTTTTCTTCTTCAGCACGTAATAGTCCACTGCTGGACGTGAATCTCTTTTTTCTCTCTTTTCGTTTTAGGGATAATATGCCGTAATCGTCGCGCTTGAAACAGAAACAGAAACTTTTTTATTCAATATAGATTATAAATAATGCTTATTGAAAGTCACTCTTTTGTATAATTACCACTGGTTCGAAAAAAAACCAGCAAGAAACCCAGCGGGACTTTTTTTTAAAAATAACAGCTTACAATCATGTATGTTACACAAATTAACAACACAACAAATTAGAAATAGCTTGGTAGCGATCACCTCATTTCCAGGGGTTATTATCTTTATATATAAAAAATTACGTGTCACGTTGTTTGTCCGCGATGAACTCCTAAACTACTGAACTGATTTCAATGAAATTTTTGGTCAATGTGCAGTTTGGTCCAACTTAAAAGATAGGATAGCTTACATCTCAATTTATAGTCGCAATACAATATTATTTTATTGAAAATTATTTGTCTATTATTTGACAGTCACAATTATCTGTTAGCTCCAAACGATTCTGTCAGATAACGTCTGTTGACTGGATTGAGTAAATATTTAATAGATGGCGCTATGTTAAAAATACAAACGTTTAATATAAGCTACAATTTAGTAGTATAACCACCAAGTGTTGCTGTAAGTATTCAACAGATAGAACTGATTTCAAAAAAATTTTGCAGACTGTGTGCAGTTAAGTCCAACTTGAGAGATAGGATAATTTTTATCCCGATAAGTGACCCTCAATTTTTTTATTGCTAATTTCAGGAGTTTTTTTGGGAAAGCAAATGGTCGTTCGGAAAGGGCAGAACAACGTCTGCCTGGTTAGCTAGTCATCTATAAATTCTTTAATACTATAATAACCCTTTTTATACAAACTTAGTTTAATAAAGTTTTTGAACTTTGGCAGACGAATTGACGATCATAGTACCGTCTGGTTGCACCGTTGATGCTGCTGCCCGTTACCAGTCTGGATATTACAGGTCTGTCCAAAACGAGATGGTTGTGTAGACCATACGCCATATTTTGAAATCCTCAAGATATTATGTCATTTGCCATAGTTGCGTTTTACAACACCCAAGGGACGGAGTAGGGTGATGGATTAACTTACAACGCCACCATTCACTACACGGTTCACATTTCCTAATATTATTTTGCATTATTGTTTTTAGGAGCCGTCATCAAACTCATCGTCCCGTCACAGCGAACGAGGTGGCCTCCACGTCAAGTCACACTCCAGAGACTTGGGGAACAGTCCGATGGCGACGACGGCTGCTAACACTTCCAGAGAGTAAGTCTCTATATGTCATTTTTTATTACATTGTATTCAATAAAAATGTTATTTCCTTGCAAAGTTAATAAATAATTCATGACTGCCTCGTTAGTCTAGTGGTTGTAAGCGGAACTGCTGATCACGAGTTCCCGAGTCGACCTAAAACCAGTTATGGAGTTGTTCTGTCAAGAAATTCTCAGTGGCAGCCGGAGTCAGGAATTTAGCGTTGTTTACCCTCGTGCTACAGAAGACACGAAAAGCCGTTGGTCTTGTTTGTGTCAGATTGCCGTCCCATTGGACTCTGAAAGTGAGGATATCTTCACGAACTTTTACATATCCAGTAGGTACACCATATCATCCTGGGGGTGTGTCGTGAGAGGCGTCGGAGGGAATTGAAGCAGGAGATGGGCAGCTGTATCTTTCTGATACCAGCTCTACTTATATATTTAAAAAAAACTGCGGTTGCTAAAACGCCTGTCAAACGTAGCAACTATAATATACCCTAGAGGCAATATATGGGGGAGGCCTATGTTCAATAGTGGACTTTTAATGTGCCGTAATGAATGAATATGAAAATTGCTATTAGTATAGTTGTAGGGCGGTGGTTAATCAGTTATTCATCATTGAAAAAAACCTTAATTTTCTTAGACCATTGGATTTCTTCTTCCTCTTCAGCCCACGAAAGTCCGCTGCTGGACATGGTCCTCTTCTGTTGATGAGATTTCTATTATTATTGTGCAATAAATCGTTAATTATACATTTTTGTATTTCGTATTTTAGTAACTATTATTTATTTATTGTTTGAATTTTTATTTATTTATTTATTGCTGATACATGTGTTTCATCACCTACCTAAGACTCTGTATGGATACTGCGCAAAGGCTGTGGCAGAATAGCAGGAGTAATGGGTTTCCCGTTACAACTGAGTCACAGACCGTTTTGTCACAATTCATTATTAAGCTGTCTATTTAAATTTTAACATTATATTGTTTTGTGGCAAATAAATACTTTTTATTTATTATTATTTATTTTCTTTTTACTTATCTAGTATAGTTTATGTTAAAAAGTCTTTAAAGACAAAAGTTATAATTCGTATTTTATCGATTCAACTATTATGAAAACCTAGAATACTTCAAGGTAGCAAGTTCATTTTACATCTATTATCTATAAGCTAGGTCAACCGTGAGAGTGTGGACACACCGTACATTGCATCGAATCGACGAGAAGTTTGCGAAACTATGTTGATAGTTATAAACTTCTTCCAATCCAATCTACAATGGTAATACTCATCAGCGTAGTGGTGGCCTTGTTTCTATTTAAAATTATTTTGTAAAAGCAAACGACTGATCTGAAATTAAAAAAAAATTCAAAGGTTTCCATTATTAAAAGAAGTTGGTTTTAAAATAGCTTTAATAAGCTTCACTTTATTTAAATGAATTTGTTTATTTCAAATATTGAATATTCTCAAAACTTCGCAAATATTTTATTGTAATGCAACAAATTATACGCGCTCGAACAGTTGTATAGGATTGTTATGGGGTCTCATAATCTATTAGCTGACGAAAGCCTTTAATTTTAAACATTGACCTTAAAATGGATCATACTTTATTGTGTCCATCGACGAAGTTGCCTGCCTTACCATGGTAATCCAGGGGATAAGCGGATCCTATTAAATTTCTTATTTCGTAAATAAAATAAGTTTGAACTTCTGAATTAACGCAAACCTTTAAGTTATATCTTAGAAATAAGAAGAGGCTGGCTATTAAGACGTAATACTTGTAGGCTTTATGTAGCCGGGTATCATTCCGGATTACAATAGTTAATAAAAGGTGCAGGTTATGTATAATAACCTACTATAGAAATCAAAACAGACATTCACTTCTTTACGCAAGCTTTAAATCAAGCGAGTTTGATAATAGCAATTTAGCAAATTTACTAGTTACGTATTTTCTATGATAGTTTAACCACACAATACTATTATAATTACGGTGCGAGTGTGAGAAAAGAGCGTCGTGTGGTATTTCATTCGTTTTGACCTTCAAAAAGGTTTAAGACGTCAAAAAAGAGAGAAAAAACTTCTTTAGAATCGTTGTGATTTCAAACTGGATGAAACGAAATAATCGGCCAAGTGCGAGTCGGACTCGCGCCTGAAGGATTCCGTACCATCATAATACACGTTTCTAGTAGGAAAGCTCCTTTTATTTTTTATCATTTATAGCGGCAACAGAAATACACATTCTGTGAAAATTTCAGCTGTCTATCTATTACGAATCATGAGATACAGCTCGCTAACAGACAGACGGACGGACAGACAGGGACAGCTTAGTAATAGGGTCCCCCTAAACACCCTAAAAACGATACTAAATAGATAATGATTTTTATTTATGCGAACACTACACATTGAATAAAACTACTTTTACGGATTTTATCTCGTTTACACTAATTTTTTCATTACTTTATTCAATTCGGCACTAAATAAAGACACACATATCTTAAGATATAAAAGTTAATGTTCGTTTGTTAGTATTTTACGCCCTGCCATACCGTTCATCAGATTACGGTAAAACTTTGCCAACTTATTGCTTACACTTGTACGAAGGTACCATACCATAGTAGGTATAACCATAGGTTGTAACCATAGTACAATTAACTTACACTAGGTGGCGCGCGTATCGTAACGACAATTTATTTAAAAGTTATAGATCATTAAATTTCAATGACTGTATTATCATTGCTAATTAAACGATAAAAAATTTAAAACGTTATTTCCACAATTATTTCTTTTGCGGTAGCACATCTATAGCTCTATAAAAATTTGCTTGCGAAATAATGAGATAGAATACAGTATACAGTATCTCCTATTATCTCGGTCTAGTTGTCTGAAGGTTTCACTTCTACCACATTTGAACCTCACTTTTTTATATGTTAAACTATAACTTTGCAAATCGGAATATTGCTTGTCTACTCTAAAGGGTCAAAAGTTAAACTTAAAAACTGACTTTAAAAACTAACAAGAACAAATAACTTTCACATTCTGTAGACTGCGCTTTTGACAAAGTGTATTGAAGATTTTAAACCCCCGACCTCGGACGCTATTTTTTTTTATTAATGTTTAAGTTGGTTTTTACTTTTTAAATGATTTGAATGGGTAGGCTCCACTGGGGAAGGACCACGCTCTCACAGAATACCAGCGTAAAATAGCAGCATAACGATTCTGTGTTTCATATGGTGAGTGTAGAGAACTGGAGACTCTTTTTTACTGGAAACGAGGCATTCCATCTTAGTCATCACGGGTGACAACGAATCTGCATTTTGATTCGTAATCGAGGATAGATGTAGTCTATGGGCCACAGCAACCACTTACCATCAGGTGGACTGTGTTCTCATTTGTCACCCTATTCTATATATAATTTTTTATTGTAAATTCAAGTCGACTTTAGATCACCTCGGATAAAGAAATGTGTTTTCATTAAATTTGTTATTTCATTACATTAAGTACTCATAATATGTATATTCATTCATCTATTACAGCCTATCAGAAGTTCACTACTGAACATAGGCTTTCCCCATAGATTGCCTCACAGGGAGTATTCGCTAGTTGTCATTCTTGGCAAGCGAGATGGCAACCGCAGATTTTTTATATTTTTTAAGTCGTTATCAGGAAGTTATTCCTGCCCGTCTCTTGTTTCATTTCTCTCTGTCGCCTCTTACGATACCTTATTAAGTGGCGAAGCTTGCGAAGACACTTATTGATTTCACGATGTCTGTCCGTCTGTCCCACGATTATCTCGAGAACGGTTTCGAATTTTCAAATTCTGTTTTCAGCAATCGATTACTGATCGATCACCCAGGCATCTGAACCTCCTATTTTGAAACTGATTGCTCAACGGCAACCGTTAGAAACCGCTACAAAGCTGATTGCTTCGCCACTTTGCTATGCTGTTAGCTTGCTAGGTTTATTTTAATTAAATACACAAGTACGCAATATATTGCATTACATTTTAAATAGTCCATCTGATTAGTTATCGCACTTTTTAGCTATTTGTGTTGCTTTGCAGCAATTTATCCAGTTTTTCCAGGGTATAAAGAGCTTCAACAGCCTGTGTACGGACTGTGAAGACATACTATCTTATACGTTTATCTCTGCGTAGCCTAATGGTTGACTGGAAGAGAATGCCTAAGGCATTAACTCCACCATATGTGTGATTTTATTTTTTGTGCATAAAAGTTTAAATAAATTAAAAAAATGCTTCGTTGATATAGCATCATGATTGCTGATGTCTCTGGGCACTAGTAGGCACCTAATATCACACGGAATACAAGCTTATTCGTCACTCTAATATTATAAAAAACTAAGCTTCAAGCTCCGTTAAGAAGGATGTTTTGCAAATGTCACAAGTACCTACCCAAATAATTATTAACTTTGGGCAGCTAGCAGTCAAACATAACATCTATATTGCGTCCGTACATCAGACGATTCCATTAGAATTATATTTTAACGATGCACTTTATTTTTTCAGTTTGGAAGACTCGCCACAAAAGAAGAGCTTATCGAA
Organism: Parnassius glacialis; assembly: GCA_033319125.1. Lineage (NCBI taxonomy): Eukaryota > Metazoa > Arthropoda > Insecta > Lepidoptera > Papilionidae > Parnassius > Parnassius glacialis. Next base: position 15,029,141 of record JAVANC010000007.1, on the reverse strand, counting down.
CCTATTGCCTTCGGTAGACTACACCTGTACCGTATACAGCCCTAATGTGTCATACGCCTTATCGTCTGCAGATGAATATGGCTCACCAGCTTATAGAGGTAAAATTTAAGTCTGTAGAAACCCAATGAGCTTGTTATAACTTAGGACAAACAGGTGACAGATTGGATATGATTCTAAACTTATTTAGCGGCATTATAAAGCAAATTGTGGTATTTACTTGAAAAACTTGCACCTTATATGATGGAATGTACAATTAATTTTAAAAATAACTTCTGGTAAATAAACAACCGTTGAAGATTTTGTCATTTTTATTGAAGCTTTATTTTTAGAAAATAACATTAATTATGTATCACTCAGCTATGTATAATATTTGTATATTCGTTAGTAATGTTGACATTTTTGTATCATAAATACATTTGTCTTATATTACTAATAATGATTGAATTAGTAAAGACGTCCTATTTAAAAAAAATCAAAACATCTCAGATAAAGTTTATCTAATACCTTGATTTCTATAATTGCAGCTCAAGATGGCGATTATTCTAATCAGGGTAAGAGTCCAAACCGTTTGTATCGTGACTTCATGTTGTGCTAACTGTACTGAAACAAAAATAAAAATTAATACTTGTTTGTTCGTATTTTATGCGCTGCCATACCCTTCATCAGATTGTGCAAAAACTATGTCAACTTATTGCTTGCACATGCGCGAAGGTTATAGGCATAGTACAATGAACTTACAGTAGATGGCGCGCGTATCGTACCGACAAATTTATTTGAAAGTTATAAATCATTCAACTTCAATGAATGTGTTGTTATTTCTAATTAAAAAATATAACTCTTCCAAAATTAAAACGTTATTTCCGCTATTATTTCTTGTGTGGCGGCAACGCGCCGGGTACCAGCTAGTATCATATAAAATACTTATATAAACATTGTACTAATTAAAAGTAGGATCTCATTATTATAATTACGTTACGGTGCGTACACATTATATAACATAACATTGTTATATAAAATAATGTTTCAGTATTGTGTGTTAAATTATATAACGTAACACAAATGTTATATAACTCGAGAGTATTTTTCTCTAGTCAATAAACTATGTTTGTTTGTGACGAACCCAGTATCTATGTTTTTTTTTCTGTTGTTATTTAAAAGTACAAGAGTTGCTGTAGCAGCTAGCAAAACGTCTTCTCGTGTCGACATTGTGAAAAGCACTGCAGAACGACAAACGACAATGTTATATAATATTGTTATATTGCATTGTTATTCTGATGTGTACAGTATTGTTATATGTTGCGATGTTGAAAATCATTGTATCATAATGTGGAAGTGTTATAAAACAAAATTACATAACATGTTACTTAATCTGTACGCACCCTTACATTAAAACTTTTTCTAATATAAAAATATGAATAAGAGACAAAGTAACATCTAACTACATGTATGCTGCGTGAAGCTTACTTAAACTGTGTATACCTTATTGCTTCTAACAAAACAGTAAAGTAATATACACTTTTTACAGATGATTATGACACCAGTTCAAACTCGGCGTCAGCGAAAGCCATAGCCGCAATAGCGCACCTCAACAGCAAGATAGAACGCACGAAAGACCTAATTCGTCTTGAGCAGACTAACCGAGATGGTAAGCCGTCCTATGTGCTTTTGATTTTATAGTCTTTTGTTTTTCTATCGGGCGGAAGCAGCCTAAGAGAATCCATCGCCTGATATTGTTTAATGGGATCTTCGATAGATATGACAGCTTTTATCATCTCGTAATGACGGAAGCATTATAAAATAAAAAATGTTTTGTGGTATTTTTACGGTTTCTGGTGACGTATCGCACGCGTTCCTATCACAAAAGTGATGCGATGATAGATTTAATATCAGACATTTTGAGTTTTTATTGATTCTATTTCCAAAACATATGACAAATTATTAATTCCGTCGAAGCCGCCGTTGTTTTGCTTAGATCTGAAGCTTTTATTTAAATTTCCACCATCCGTCTCACCCATTCCACCATCAATTTACAAGATGCATCCCGCGAATGCACACTTAATATTATATAAAATGTGGTCCTTCACTGCTGGCCGCATGAGGAAGCTCAAAGTCGCTCAGCGAGCTATGGAGAGGGCTATACTCGGAGTTTCTCTGCGTGATAAACTTAGAAATAAGGATATCCGTTGTAGAACCAGAGTGACCGACATAGCCCAACGGATTAGTAAGCTGAAGTGGCAATGGGCTGGCCATATAGCTCGAAGAACCGACAATCGATGGGAAAAAAAGGTTCTGGAGTGGCGGCCTCGTACCAGCGGACGAAGTGTAGTGCGCCACTAGATGGAGTGACGATCTGGTATGATATGCAGGAAGTCGATGGATGCGGGTTGGCTCAGGACCGTGCTTTGTGGCACTCCTTGGGGGAGGCCTATGTTTAACAGTCGACTTGTGAAGAGCTGTAATGATGATGATGACGATAATATAAAACAATTTAAAACATCGCATCGCATTCTAGAAGTTTGTTTTTTTCTTGTTCATTAAACAGTTACTGCTAGGCAATAGGCATGAACCTCCTAGACGATTTGCGTACTTGTTACTCAGAAAAAACCAACTTATTGTAAGAACACGCACACACGTAGGTACTTAAAATCATTTGCAACGAACAACACGGTTTTAGGTGCATATGTGTGTGCGTTCAGCAGTCGATTTTACGAGCTGTAGAAAAATTGAAGATCTGAGCGTTGAGCCCGCGTTAAGAAGTTAAGCATGGTTTTAATTTTTTTTTTTGAAAAACAAACATATAGCCCACTGGGTTTCAAGTGGCTATTACAGTCCATATACACACGCAGCTAAACACTGAAGGCTACAGATACGTTGTCACCGGGGGATAAGATGGAATGGCCCACAGCCAGTAATTATACTGGCTCTATATACTCTGAATAGTATAGTATAGTAGAGTATAAACTATGAATATTATATCCGCTCTGAAGACCGGAACACGGCAGTTCAAACACTGCTATTTAACAGCAAAAATAGGTAAAATGATGGTGCCTACACAGGCAGACTCGTAGGCAGAAAAGCAGTCTCACCACGTACAACTTTACGTGGAGTTCCATCTTTGTTGATCTTTGGCAGGCGAATAAGTATTGATCAAGTTTAATCTTACAGAGAATGTGAACGAATACCTAAAGCTGGCAGCGAACGCGGACAAACAGCAGTTACAGCGTATCAAAGCGGTGTTCGAAAAGAAAAACCAGAAGAGCGCACTTTGTATTGCGCAATTGCAGAAGAAACTCGAGGGCTACAACAAACGCATCAGGAATTGGGAGGTAATTCAATTTGCCCAATTTTACCTATTGCCGTCACTTTCTTGGTTTCAATATATGAGCAAGAGTGAGAGTGAAGTAAATGGTTTTAAGAGTAAGCCGGTACATTGTATATCTGTAAGAAAATCTATCCAGTTTTGATCCGCGGGTGTCGTAAGGGGTGCCTATGGGAATGGTCAGAAACACCTCACGACCTCCGCTTAATGAATGTAATTCCATTTGTGTATGCCAAGTTTATATGCCCAAACCTACTATGATTGTTTAATGATAAGTGGACATCTGCACTTTAATTCAAACAACGAAGGCTACAAATGAATGCGTTGTCACATCTGAGAACTAAGATGGAATGCCTCTTAGCTGAAATTATGAGAGGTTTTGCGTCAGAGTACTGCGATCGAAAACCCGTCTGCCAAGCAGGACGATTGTGATTTTCATTAAAAAATTTGTGACTTAAAAGCTGGGTTGAGATTATTTTGGAGCATATTAAATAAGATATAGTAAGGCGGTCATCTTTGGTTTGTTTTTCTTTTGTTATATTTTATGTATGAAATAAATTATTTCTTTCTTTTTTACAAATCCTTCCAACGATGACAGAAGCCCATATCCAACAGTGGACTACTATAGTTTAACTATACTTTTCTTTTTACGGTTTAATTATTTTGTATCTTAGTTTTGCCATCCATTACGGTTGATAAAGCTGAGAAGAAATCAAATTTGACAACGACGGCATATTTATTTCACTCTGAAGTTAATAACAGGCTTAAAAGTGCCAAAGAATTAAAACTTTATTACAGTCTATAGGTAACAACAGTCATTTATCATTATTTGCATTGTTGGTCTGTTTCATTCATTCAGCCTAACAAAAGTCCATTGCCGAACACGGGCCTTTTTTATAGGGTAAGGGTGACAAACGAGCACACAGTCCACCTGATGGTAAGTGGTTGCTGTAGCCCATAGACATCTACATCTATCCTCCATTACAAATCAAAATTTGTAATCGAGGATAGATGTAGATGGTAGCTTTATAACGTGGTAGTGCCATGCTGCAGCTATATTAGTAGTATAGTTGTAGCACGAATGAGTCGGCCCGACCGGGGAAGGACCACGCTCTCACAGAATACCAGCGTAAAATGGCAGCTTAACACTGATGTTTCGTATGGTGAGTGTAGAGAACCGGATACACTTTTTACTGGAAAGAGGCATTTCATCTTAGTCCTCGCGGGTGACAACACATCTGCACTTTGATTCGCATATGATATGATAGATGTAGATGTCTATGGGCCACAGCAACCACTTACCATCAGGTGGACTGTGTGCTCTTTTGTCACCGTATCCTATAAAAAAATTCAGATGCGTCGTCGCCAGATTGCCTCATAGCAGCGATAGTTGTCATAGTTGCCACGCTTGTTGGGCTCCTTGGTAGCCCACATGCATGTTATATATAATACGTTTATGCTTTTTATTTCAAGCAACATGGTACAAGTGGGCAAGCACACAGACAACCAAGAGAAGTTTTACGTGACATGGGACAAGGCCTGAAGTAAGTATCATGAAATTTGTTTTTTTGATTAAATAATTTTCATGAAATGATTTTTTTTTCAATTGAAAACCAATTGTCAATCTAACGTTCAGGGACCCACTCAAAAACACACACAAAAAAGTTCATCAGAATCAGTCCAGCCGAGCTTTAGCACGACTATTGGACAGCAATTGATATTTATATTTTATTCTGTATTCATTAAACTTATTAACAAAATGATTTTTATAGAAACTACATTTAATTTTTTTATAAATATTAAACACTTATTTACAAATATTAGAGTAGTGTAAATAATTAGTGTATTATATAAACCATCACATTTTCCTCGTGTAAAATGTAATGATAAAACCTCAACTATTCATTAAGTTCAAATTCAGTCGTAAGGAAACTTGGTGTCTTTGCAAGGATACGGTGGTACTTCACACCGCGCCAGGGCGGGCAGCTTATAGCAGATGTTAACTTATACAAAGCGTAAGTCCGGTCGTGCATGGAGTACCGCTGTCACATATGGGCTGGTGTTACAAAATGATACCTAGCAGCGTTGGACTTAGTGGAGAGACGTGCTAAGAGGCTTATTGGTGACCGTTATTTGGCTGAAACCAATCTTGTCAGCCTCGAGCACAGGCACAGAGTATGTAGAAATTACACGCTTTAATTCCACTATCGGACAACCAGGCGGTCGGCGGGTCTTCACCCCTTTGTTGTCGATATTCCACACATTAGAACCAAAAGGTTTGCTTCGTCTTTTGTAATGCGCACAGCAAAGGAGTGGAATAATTTGCCGGCGTATCTTTCCGCCCGAATACAATCTGGGCGTCTTCAAGGCAAGAGTGAATAGGTTTTTGTTACGCTAAGACAGTGCGATTTACCATCTAGGGCTGCGCCACCACTTACCACCAAGTGGGATTGTGGTCAAGTACTGACTTATAATAAGTTTAAAAAAATGTAAAAAGCAGAATAAAAAGTAAGGTGTAACAGCCTGTATACATTCCATTGCTGGTTATACGTATCCTCTCCTTTCTGGAGCAGAAAAAATTACGAGGCACTGCTGTACTACTTCCTCAAAATAGATTTAATTTCTCGGCTGTAGGAGGTTACCTCACGATTTTCCCATCTTCCTTCAGTTCTGAGCATATATTAAAACAGCTATAGAAATAATTTTGGTGGTACCAGCGATTACCCAACTCTGAGTAGTCCACTGTAATGAAGATATATGAATGTTTACTTGCAGAAATGTTGGTGGAAACATTCGCGATGGCATCACCGGACTTGGTGGCAGCGTAATGGCGGCGCCACGGGAGTTCGCGCATCTTTTCTCTCGCTCTAACCGTTTCGGCTCCGCTGACAACATCGCACAACTTGCCGGTCTGTATCTTAGCTAAATCAATGTCACTTTTTACAGTTTATAGAAATTTTAAATTATATGGGGGAAAGGGAGGGGTTAATAACGTCGTCATGAACCAATTATATTTAAAAAGTATTGTTACATTAATCACATCTCAGTCGTCTTAGAATTCAACACATAATTTTCACATACGTTTTTAGTTGTACGTCATCATCATCATGATTACAACCTATCAAAAGTTGACTACTGAACTCAAACCCACATAAATGGCCTCATGCCTGAAATTATCTAGATCTCATATCTCTAGTCTCTCCTTCATGAAGGGGGGGGGGGGGGGGGGTTAGTTGCCACGCTTGGCAGACGAATTTTTATTATTTTGTTCTGTAATCAGAAAGATAATGCTCCTGTTTCAGTTTTGTAATAGCACAGTATACGTACGTAGTTTCTTTTATTTAGCTTTCAATTCTAAATGAAAAAAAAACATATTCACAGTAGTTTCTAGAAAAAAATTAAGTAATTTTTTTAAATAAAAGGAAGCAAAAGTTCATTCGGCTCACCTGATGGTAAGTGACTACCGCCGCCCATGAACAACTGCAACACCAGGGGAATTGCAGTTGTTTATGGGCGTTGTCGGCCTTTTAAAAAAGAGAAGGCTAATTAGATGCAAACTATGCTACTGATTTGATATTCACTGGCACGTAAATGGTCATTAGCTATCCTTTTCTTTATTGGATTTAATAATTTTATATCTTGGTTTTGCGTCTCATAATTATAAATTTATAACTGTGTGTCAGTCATCGTGGTACGTTAGAAACATAGTCAGGTTTTCAAGGTGATCGTACATTTGTGAGTGTCGTATATGCCGCTTTTGCTGAAGGCTTCGCACTTTAATACATCTGCTGCTGAATGCGGCACCTTTAGCTGACATTTCTGCGTTCTGCGTATGTATAGTTACAAATATCATTGGATTTGAGCTATACTCACATGGTGATGGTAATATTATGATAGATAATGAGCAAGAATTTGTCATCATTTAGGTAGATGTAACACACATAGTATCTTTTGACTATGGATTTAAAATCTAAGTCTCTGTCATCTGTATCTAGTCTTTGTCATATCTAATAAAGAGTCTGTCCCAAGCTTAATAAAATAGGCGGTATATGTAGGTATACCATATTAAAACCCTTTTTGGAATATTGGTGTGATATTTAACTTGATTGAAAATTGCAAAATATTTTTGAAATGAAAATATTTTACAATTTTTTTACTGTATGTTCTTGATGTATATATCTATAAATATAATATCTATATTTCTTTTAAAATATTTGTTTCAGAAATATGTATAAGTGTATATTATAATAATTGCTAAAGATACTCATCCTATATGATATACAAAAGTTTTACCTGAGGGCGCTTTCATTTAAATTTATGTCGTATAAAAACAAGTGTAAAGAGTGTAATGAACATTAGGTAAAAACGTTGCCCCATAAGCCCAAAACACATAAACATTCACTCAAAAAATAATAAGTCTGTGCCCAGTCGTGAAACATAATATTTATATAGGTTAGTATGTAGCTTGACTTTTTCATGAAATATAAATAAATAATTATAAAAGAAAAAACTAAAAAAATGTTTTAAAAATAAAATCTGCTCAAAGCATAAGGCTACGTCTACAACTACGTTAATAAATGTTACAATTAAAAATAATATAAATCAACGTCAACTATCATTAGTCCTAGTTGAAATTTATGTGCAACCGCTGTAAAATTATAGTCTATTCATTATTTAATAAAAAACAGCAATGCCAGTTTACTAACGTCGGAAATGTCTTGTAACATAGATTATACTCACAGAATACTAGCGCGAAATAGCAGCTTCATGCTGCTTTGTTTCGTTTGGAGTATGTGGAGAACCGGAAACATTTTTAATGGAAACGACGCATTCCGTCTTAGTCATCAGTGTGCGTTGTCGGGGTGACAACGCAACGCATTTGCATTTGGATTCTAGATCGAGAATAAATGTAGATGTATATGGGCCACGGTATCCTCTTACCATCAGGTGGACTGTGTGCTTGTTTGACATCCTTATTCTATTAAAATAAAAAATAAATAAAATACACTTGAAATGATAACTTCTCCTTTAAAATCACTTAATTAAATAAGTTTTCAAAAATATATATATCAGTAATAAAATTTAGAGTACAGAGAGTATTTCTGTAAGAAATAACATGAAACGCTTTCCTATTGAAATCTTTCCTACGTTTTTTAATTGGCCGGGTTTCTTACATATGCATGGCTTGTATTCCGAAATAAATCAAGTCAATTATAATTGCTTGCGTATTGTAACATTTATGGATATGTTTGATGTGATTTAAAATCACGTTTTCATGTTATTTATATAAATAATTTATATATCGATCATATGCTGTCACTTATTTCTTTTGGCTAAATGTATACATTTTAATTCAAATATTTTGTCTCGCAGAGAACACGGGTCCTTGTAAGTATATCGCGTATTACATAGTATCACTCGTCACTAACAAATTCATGTCCATATGGTTTTAACATCCTAATTACTTGTGTTTTATCATACTTTGTTTTTTTATTTAACTTAATTATTTTCTGACATGTATTTGGCGCCAATTAATAAAACGTCTCTAGTCTGTCGTAATGTAACTGTATATCTGTCAGAAAAGTGTTTATGAAACTTAATATAAAAAATAGTTTTTAAAAATTTGAAAAATCACTTTCCACAATTGCGTGTACTATCCCTCTTCCACTATCACTACACTAGGAAAGACACCACCGTCGATAATACATTTGTTTCACCTCTAAACTGATGCTTACAAATTAGAGAAATAACACAATTATATTTTTTTATGTATTGCAGCGTTTGATGTATTCTTTTTTGCTAACGGCCTTGTTAGCTATGATACATTAAATGAACAAAATCAGTACTCTCTGATCACAAAAGAAATAAAGAAAGCGTAGCGTACATTTCAAGCGACGCAAAAACTAAGCACAAACCATGCTCAACTTATCGTAAGAACACGCACTAACAATCATGCATCTAAAATCATATTTGCAACCAACAACATGGTTTTCGGAGCATATTTTGTGCGTCTAGCAGTGGTCTTTTACCGGCTTATAAGGAAAGAAAGAATAAAGATATGTGCGTGTGTTAGTGCGTGCTAGAAATTGTTGCTCCTTTATATTTTTTTGTTGGTCTGAATATATAATAACATAGTAATAAAATTTATAGTGACCGACCGAAACAGGATTTTCAACCGAAACCGAAACTTATTTAGAATTTTTTTTTTATTATATACTGAAATCTGGTAATTTTTTATACATATACAGACAGGTAATGCATTTTAATGAAAAACAGTCATTGTAATAGTCATGTAGCAATATATTTATTTATTTTAAAGTAAAAATCAACAATTTAACGTTAAGAAATACTTTTTTAAGTCATTTTGTAAAAAAATCAACACTTACACCCATAAAAAGATTTTAATTTTCTGAGTTTAATTGAGAACATATTTTACTGTGTTCACAATATTGTTAATATTATTCAATGAGAGCATTATCTAACTTAATATATTACACACACACTTACACACAATATACACACAACTTAACAAAATCACAGAAAATATACAAAACCTGCTCAAGGTTCAAAAACTTTAATGAACTAGTTTGTATAAAAAGGGTAATTATAATATTGCGGAATTTATGGATGATAATAACCCCTGGGAATGAGGTGATCACTACCAAGCTATTTCTAATTTGTTTTGTGTTGTTAATTGTGTTACATACATGATTAGTGGCGTGGCTAGGCGTGAGCAAAGTGGGCCCTCGCCCACGGCCTCGCAATTAAAGGGGCCTCGTGAGGCCCCCTAAAATGCGATGCCCCCAGACTTTACCACAGATGACTAAATAATTTGATAACTTTTACGGTCGAAAAAGAAAGTCACAAATTTAAGTGTGTTTGTTTGGGGCCTCGGAAGAAGCTCCTCTTAAGTACGACTGCGAGACCGTTGTAACTTAAAAGATTATTGATCTTCAAAGACCGCGACTGTTATATTGATGGAATACGAGACTTGTCAGGAATTAATAGATATGAGTAGGTATGTCGTGTCAAAGCATGTTTGGTAGGATCGATCTATTGCGTAAATCCTTGAAACGAAAGAAAAAGGCCCCTCGAAAGCAAAGAATCCTCGCTGATGTAACTTCGCCCACATTTATATTAGTCCACGCAAATCCCGCTGGGTTTCTTGCTGGTTCTTGCAAGGACAGAGGTTTTTTTCGAACCAGTGGTAATTAAACAAAAGAGTGACCTTCAATAAGTATTATTTATAATCTATATAGAAGAAAAAGTTTCAATTTCAAAATACACAAGTCACGAACTCAACTGAACGACGCACGATAATCCACGAACATTGAGTTTCGGCGCCGCCGAAGTTTCGGCAGATTTTTTGCCGAAACCGAAACTATTACCGAAACTAGATTTTTTTGCCGAATCTTGTCGAAACCAAAACCGAATCTTTGGTCGGTCACTAAAAATTTATAATTTGGCGCCAAATCTTAGTATAATTTCAAGCACAGCATGTAGTCTTTGTACATTAGCTACTTATCGATGCAATAATATGTATTAATAAATTATTTGCTTACTCAGCTTAAAGAGAGCTAACTTCTAAATAGCCTTTATATTACGTGTTTGTATTTATTAGTTTCTATAACGTGTGTGTAATTACCTGCCTACCTTAAAATAATTTCTTAATAGAAACAAAGAATACATTTTTTTTATTTTTCTGTAACATACCTCTATTTCATTATAATGCGACTGTAATAGCAGGTTTCTACACAACCACCTCACTGGATTCCGTTAGTCCAGATTTCGTATTTCAATATTTTTAACACAAATAATTGGCTTCGCGTCTAGATATAATGATCATAAAAAATAATTAATAAAATTTTAATGTACACCATAAAAATTACAAAAGTTAAGTACTTGTGCGTCTTAATAAATTATACAATGTGCAACATTATCGCTAAAACCTTTCGATGGACAGAAACTTAGAACACAAGTAGTCGGTGATGTACCTAAATAAAAAAATAAAATATAAAAATTGAGATCACATTCCATATAACTAACACTACGTTCAATCTTTTTTCCTGTATCGCGTTAGGAACTTACTAATCGTAAAATGTGGCACTTAGCCGCATATCTAGTATTTACTGCATGCATGTCTCTACCGGTTTATAATTATGTATTGTGTTCTGTTGCCAACTATGATAATCGGCAAATGAACGACATCACGTTATTACATCTTCACAAATAAAGTACACTATCCCAAATTTTGAATTTTTTGTATGGTAATAAAACAATTTTATATTTCACAAATAACCTTCACCGTACCGTAATCTGACGTCAGTTCCTCAGTTATAGCGTAAATATTACTTGAACGTTTACATAACATTCATTGATAAACATCAACGTAGAGATAGCTCGCTCATCGTTCTGTCAATGTCAAGAGCATTCACACGTGAATGTTCATTCGGACTTCATGAATAATGTTTGTATAGTGATGTTTTAGTGCGTCTATTATTATGTTGTTTCGGAAGTGTAAGAAATGCCGTAAGAAATGTAAATATATAAAAATATTATATTTATTTTTATATGCTTTTATTTGGTAATTTAAAAGAACTAGTATAACGTTAAACGTAAAGTAAAAACTAAGTATTTAAATTGTTTTTATTTTTGTATCTAAGCTTATTCTAACAAATTCATTCTTAACCGCTCTTTTTTAATCTTCGTAATTACTGCTAATCTCACAAATTTAAGCAATAAATGTTTCTCTTTATTTCATACTATGTTCATCATCAATCCTTTTTTAATAAAATTACTTTTAATATTTATTAACATAAACTATATTTCACCATTTTAACCATATTTTAGATTTAGTAATATTTTATCCAATTCTGAATCGCAACACACGAACATCACATATGGAATGACATTTTTGTACATAGCTTGTTTTCACAAATGTGCAAATACAATTTATACATTCTATGTAACTTGCTTATCGTATTGTCTCGTTCTTGCACGCTAGCCCCACAACACGCGGAACTGAGAGGTAATTATACGCTAATTTCCATATCTGTGTCATAATTTGTCTGTTGCTATTGTATTTATTTTTAACATGTTGCCATGCTTTTTTGCAGTTCTATTAATTCACTATATTTTGCGTTGTATTCTTGAGACGAATACGTTTTTATTAGATATTTACAACTGTGTAAAATGTTTTTATAACATAAATTATTATACTTTTGTACATTTATATTTATTGTTTGTATGAGCATGTAATGGTAACGCAAGTTTGTAAATGCAATTATATACTGGCTTTTATATTGCGGTATTTATTACATTACAAGAAAACTTGTATAAAATAATTAATTTAAGCTATTATGTGGAAATTACAAGGCAAAAGTTACTTAATTTAAAGTATACAATATTAAAAACTATAATAATAAAAAAAACTAAAACTAGAAACTTAATTATCATATAGTCCTACTCCCCGCGGTATCGTGCCAAGAACGCTCACTGTGTTTCCCCGCTGATTGGCTATACTTAGCCTTTGAGCGAGAAAAGAACCAGCCCTCTTATCACCAGCAGCAGCGACCAGCCGCGGATGGTTCCTTAAGAACTTCACCGCACGTGGGCCCCGCGGACCGATAGTCTCTACAGCAAATGGCACAAATATGTAGTCATCTCTCAGAGACTCATACTTGCGCCACTTACTCAGTTCAGCTGTCTCTAATGCCGTCCCGGCTCTAAACGAGGTACCCCTGAGATGAGAGGCCGCCAGGGTGTCTACGCAAGTAGCATCCCACACTAGGGCTTTACCTCTCTCCCAAGGGACCAATGTCATAGGTCTCCTGCCATCGTCTCTAAATATTCCACAAGGCTCTAAACCCGAGGGAACATTTATAGAGACAAGAGCCCTTCGGATGACATCGTTCAAAGAACTGTGTCGTGAAAACCTACCGGCGCTTTTCTTACATGAAAGTCCGTGGAGCCCAAACGTGTCGACGCTGCTACCACAGGGGCACTAATGAGGTTGACATAGCGCCGCTCCTAGTCGGATTCCTACGGCAATACGCAAGCTTTCCCCATCAAGTAATGTGCCGAGATTACTTGATGGTAAAGCGTGTAACTAGATTCCTTAGTCGAAACAGCTAGAAGGTGTGCCTTATCTTGGTCACTATGGAAATTATGAAACAAATCTTTCTGCACGCCCCGTACCAACGGAATATCCTGTTTTTGTTGGTTAACTTCCAGTGGAACATTTTCACCGGGACAAAGCGTTTGCCATGTCTGCTCTGCCTCCGTAGCAAAGCATAGGTCTACTTTATTATTTAAAATTATGTTACATAAGTCACTGACACTATGCACGGAAGCAAGGAAAGCAGGCAATGCAACGCTAGAAAGATTTCTCACACCAATGCCACCAAATTTTATAGGTAAAGTAGCTTGAGTCCAGGCTATTTTAAGATTATTATCATTATAGCATTTAAGTACAATAAACAAATATAAATATTTTAAAAGTATTGTAGATTTATCGGTAGGTTTGTAAATGAAATGAATAGAAATTTTACTAAATCCATATCAAAGCACTACGTTTATATTCTAATTAGAATGGTATGAAATGCCAATGTAATGATAGGGAAGACGCACAATACAAATTGTATAGCATTTTTTGAAATTAGTTACAGGTGTTTATTTAATACAATAGCCACTTGCCATAAAGTAGGCTGTGAGCTCGCTTGTAACTTGTTTGTTATGAAAAATATTAAATTTACTTCAATTTATTCAATTAAAGTTATTTTTTATGATAAATTTTTCTACAAATTTTGAATGCTGCTGCTGCCCTGCTGTAAATATTATCTGCAAATATTTAAATGACACACATATTACAATTTATTGCCAATGGTTAAGGGGTCACTGCAAACTCGGAAATTGTTCCAAATCTACCAATGACGAACCACCCCTAACACAAGTTTTTAGGCTTATTTGGAGTGGTAAAAAGAAGTATTAATAGAGTTACTGTATTCTTTTAAAAAATTAGCCTCTAAAGTGGCAGTTACGACGAAGTATATCGAATAATTAAAGCCTCCAAATACAGAAGCTATTATTCGTGACTTACTTTATTACTTCTGGTTGTACTTATTCTGTTTTTCCAAACTTACAATTATTACAATCGGTTTACAATAATTGGCAAAGATATCGCGTACCATACATACAAAAAAAAAAAGAAAAGAAAAGAATACACAGACTAATTGAGAACGTCGTCATTTTTTAAGTCGGTTAGTAATTAAAAAAAAAAACAATTGAATTAAAAATTTATCCGTGCAAATGAATTAGGATTATTACTTATTATTATTATTCAAAGTTTCATTCTTTTGAAATAATTGGAGAATTATAACTTCATTACTTAATCCAAAAATCTACCATTAGGTAATAGTAGTAAATAAATGAGGTATCAATATACAATAATTTATCCTTTGATGATATTGATTGATTATATTTGATATGATTGATGATACATACTACTTTTTAACGAATTTTATTTCATTGTGTGAGAAATTTTAAAAAAGATCGCTTACGAGATTATCCGGGATGCAAGACTATTTGAACGTTAAAAATAGGATTTTAATCTGTCCGAACTATCGAGCTAGACAACCAAGAGAGACAACTGTAGCTCGGACTGTTTATACCTATAAAATATTGACAAAATCAGCGTCTCGCATTCTCCTGTTTCCTCTTCCAAATCTGGACCGATTATCATTTATATTTTGAAAGCATTATAAAATAGTATTACCGCATTTTAAGAATTTAGCAGAGATGGTAGATATGATAAGGATATAGAACGACGAGTGAACGCAGGAACTAGAGTGAATAAAGCTGAATGAAGCTCTATACGCTATTATGAAGAGTCAGAATGTGTCAAAGAAGGCACGTATGGCAATTCATAATGCTGTGTTAGTCCCTACCAGGAGCGTAGCTAACGCCGTATCAGCCGTATCAATGATACGGGGCCCCCGGGCTACAGGGGTCCCGAACGTGTGTAAGTAAAAACTCCAAGGACTTCTATGGGACATGAAAGGCTATCACTATTGTCTATAGAAGCAAAGAATTTAGTAAATCTGAAATTGTCTTCAGCTATGAATGCCGCTCAATCGTCTTTAACTATGTTCGCCGAACAAAAGGCAAGAAAAATGTATATTTGATTTGGATTGTTTAGCTACGAGGGTGGATTGAAAAGTACTCGGCCTAACCAAGAAAATAAACACATACTAAATCAGTTATATTTTTATTTTTCTACATAATCACCATCAAGTTCAATACACTTTTGCCACCTCCCCTTCCAAGCATTTAGACCGTTGAAAAAAAATGATTCTTCCTTAGAGTCAAAATATGCGTCTACAGCTGCTTTGACCTCGTCGTTTGTCGAAAATCTTTGACCTCCCAAGTGCTTTTTTAGGTTAGGGAACAGAAAGAAGTCTGATGGTGCCAGATCAGGTGAATACGGCGGATGCGGTAACAGTTCAAAGCCACAGTTGTGAATTTCAGCCATTGACTGTACTGACGTGTGAACACGGGCGTTATCTTGATGAAACAGGACTTTTCTTCTGAGCATTCCTTGACGTTTTTCTTTTATTTCCTCTCGTAAACGACGTAGTAAGGTGCAGTAGTAATCAGAGTTTATAGTCTGACCCCTTTCAAGATAATCAATCATAATCACACCTTTCGAGTCCCAGAATACTGAAGCCATCACCTTATTTGCCGACAAAATCGACTTAGCCTTTTTAGGGGGTGGTGAACCAGGTCTTCTCCACTGTTTTGATTGTTGTTTTGTTTCCGGTGTACAGTAATGAACCCATGTTTCGTCTATAGTAACAAAACGATTCAAAAAATCATCTGCATCGGCTTCAAATAACTCCAAACAGTCGCGTGAAATAGTCAATCGCGTCCTTTTTTGTTCAACTGAAAGCAGTCGCGGAACCCACCTCGCAGACACCTTGTGGAAACCCAACTCGTTGACAATGATGTTTTGAGTTCGTTCATAAGAGATGCCTATAATCTCGGCTATCTCTCTAATTTTTAATCTGCGGTCTCCCATTATTAAATCAAGTACTTTTTTAATATTTTCGTCAGTAGTTGACGTCGAAGGCCTTCCAGAGCGGGGTTCATCTTTCACACTCTCTCTATCACGCTTAAATTCTGCTATCCATTTTTTGACGGATGAATATGACAGAGCACAATCGCCTAATGTACTGACCATGTCATCATGGATGGCTTTTGATGATAGCCCCTTCTTATGGAGGTACTTAATGACGGCACGCTGCTCGATTTGCTCCATTCGCGGAAATTATGTCCGATTACTTTGTTAATAAATTTATAAAATCACAACTAATTATTGCACACGATTCGAACTTCACACAATGAACTAGTCTGAACTGAACTAAATAATGTGGGTAGATTTGATTTTTAGAATTGAATGGATCTGTGTTAGGCCGAGTACTTTTCAATCCACCCTCGTAGCTTAGTTCCTAAGAGTATTAATTGTAAGTAATAACTTAAAATCAATATGCAATATGTAACAAAAACCCTGTGGTTTCCATTAAAGTGCATTATCAGGATCAGTATTCAAACCTATAGAAATAACATTTTTTTTAAAACTCGACCAATTTTTTTATTTTTATAGCTTTTTTTATTTTATGTGGTTTTATTACTAAACTAGCCGATGCTAAAGCAAATTAAAGCAGGATGTTGGACAATCCTCTTACTCCCCGGATAAAGCAGAGGTAATAAAACCACCTATTTTTTTTTATAGGATGAGGACAAGCGATTACACAGTCCACCTGATGGTAAATGGTTGCTGTGGTCCATAGAAATCTGCATCTATCTTCGATTACGAATCAAAATGTAGATGCGTTGTCACCTGTGAGTGTGAGTGTGTCACTAAGATGGAATGCCTCTTTTCCAGTAAAAAGGGTCTCCGGTTCTCTACACTCGCCATACGAAACACAGCAGCATTAAGGTGCTATTTTACGCTGGTATTCTGTGAAAGCGTGGTCCTTCCCCGGTCGAGCCGACCCATTCGTGCTACAACGATAATAGTAATATAGCGGCAGCATGGCTCTACCACGTAAAATATTTTTTTTTTAATTATAAAATAAAATTAAAAAAATTATTGGTCGATTTTTTAAAAAAAAGTTATTTCTATAGGTTTGAATACTGATCCTGATAACGGGGCTTATATTAATATACTTAAAAGGAACCACAGGGTTTTTGTTACATATTGTATAATAATTTTAATTCAATGCAAGCGTCTTTGTCCCTGTTATGAAATAGTTACTTTTCATTGGGGCCCCAAAACAAATTTTGATACAGTGCCCATCTAAGGCATGCTACGCCATTGGTTCATACTTTAATGTATGGTAGTGAAAGTTGGGTCTGGCAGAAGAAGCATGAGAGTATAATAAATGCCGTAGAAATGCGGTCATTCACGAGTATGCTAGGGCTGAATCTGAATGACAGGGTGAGAAATAGTGTGATAAGAGAAAAGTGTGGTTTGCAAGATGACGTTGTGAGCAGGATTAAAAAAAGAATGCTTCGGTGGTTTGGTCATGTAGAAAAAATGAACGAGGAAAGAGTGACAGCAAATTTATGTTTCAGAAGTGAACGGCAGAGTCGGGAAGGGACGCCCTAGACGAAGATTTATCGACCCAATCGGCGATACATTGAAAATGGGCCAGATTAGGGGTACCCTTAACCGACGAGCGTGTATGCGTAGATATATGGATATAAAGGAGGCGAAAGAGGTGTGTCAGGATCGCGCTAAATGGAAGTCCGTAGTCTCTGCCTACCCCTCTGGGTGACAGGCGTGAATCTTTGTGTGTTGTTGTTCATTTTAAGAAGATGGCTGTGACTGTATGCTTTTATTTTTATGTTCTTTAAATTCTTCGATATAGATTGTATTGTAAAAAGAAATACTTGCTCTAGTGCCATCCAGGGAGAAAACAGAGGAATACTATAGACTAAATTTGAATATAAAATTACGATAATTATTTCATTGTTACCAGTGGCCTGATGTTAGTATTGGCATTGGATTACTTGCTTTAATATTGACACTAAACACCTAATAATTTCACTGAATAAATCAAATTGCTTTCACTGTTTGAAAGGTTTCATTCCAAATGCATATACGGCATAAATAAATGATTTTTATATATTGAGTAAAGCATGCGAGACAGTTTGTACAATATCACATACTGACAAGTAATAATTAAATTTAATCGCGTTTTGCTACAGATCATTACTATACATATTTACAAAAACGTAAGAAACTATAAAATATTCACATATTTATATCATACTCATTAAGTATATATATATATATAATAATCAAAAATTCGTTTTAAGGTGATTTTATTATACTCTACACAAAGAAAAACATCTATGTCATAATTACTTAATCAACAACGTAACTATGACCGAATTAATATTACTACAATAAATAAATTAATGCTTCTAAAGATGTTCTGCTTCGGAAGCGATTGCAACTGCGGCGTCGCCTCGGCTCCATTAAAACAACAGCTATTAAAATTATAATTATTTTTGCCATAAATAACCTTTTAACACGTCCTATTGCATACCATATTGCCCGTATTGAGTGTTGCTACAACATGGCAGCGAACGCGTCGTCTGAAGGCTCTCGGGCTTCGGAAGTGGGCGAAGCAACAGCACCACGCGGCTCCACCTTACCGAGAGCGGCGACTTCGCCGGCACCCAAATACTCGCCCGATGCATCACCGAGTTCGTCCGTCACTAGTGAAGGCGCGCCGTAAGTTATTGGACCATAATTTGTATACCACTTAATATATATTGCAACATGTTAGTAAACTAAATTGACAAAGGATTGATTATAAATATCGAAGAATCTACAATGAAAAAGGAAGAAAGGTATTTACAAAATTGCAATGTGGGTTGACGACACGCAGTAAATGAAGATGACTTTCCGGAAATCGGATGATACAGGTGGCTCTCCTGCTGGTTGAAAATATATGGGGATGGCTTATGTTCAGTAATGGATTTGTGACCAAACGATAACTATTATTATGGATGAATACTTGTTGTTTTCAAATCAAAATTAATGACATTCGACCATAATATGCTCTCTCCTGTACGAATTACTTTCATTGCATTATGGTTGCAACTGAATAGTTCGACTCACCCAGGATATAGGACCACGCTTTCACAGATTACTAGCGTAAAATAATTCCATAATGCTTCATGTGGTGAGTGCAAAAAACAAAACACTTTACTGGTAAGGATGGTTCCTTCATACTTCGTAATCTATCATACCAGTGCAATAAGTATGTTTAGAACTCAAAACAAAGGCTCCACTCGAGGTTCTTAGCATTTTTGTCGATTATCCCAATGTTTTTGCAACGTTTTCATGGTATGCAATAATCGGCGTTTGAAGCGTTAACAGAACGTACACAAATCTATCGATTACTTTAGAAAGCCATGTCTAAATGTGCCTTCTAATTATTATTTTTATCTTCAATTAATCCCAGAAATTTAATGTTTGTTTTCATTTAAATGGTTATAAAATTTTCTGTTTAGATTAGGTTTGCTGATGT
Organism: Parnassius glacialis; assembly: GCA_033319125.1. NCBI lineage: Eukaryota > Metazoa > Arthropoda > Insecta > Lepidoptera > Papilionidae > Parnassius > Parnassius glacialis. Next base: position 15,009,218 of record JAVANC010000007.1, on the reverse strand, counting down.
TTTTGTTATACAACTGTATATGTATAACCAGTTTTAGATAGCTTCACTTCTAAATAGTTAGGTTAGGTTATAATTTTACCGCGCTCTGTACCTGTTCATTCTAATCTATATCCATGTCTATTATTAACTATTAATGATATGTCGTCCGCAAACATTACGGAAGGAATGGAAGTAGACTCAGGTAAATTATTACTGTAAATTATTTATTAGGCAGGTCCAACTACATTTCCTAGGGGTACATCAGTTTTTAAGCATCAGCTGAAATCTAAAGTATTGTTACGAGCTTGGGATTCGAGACAATTAAAAACTGCCGATTAAATTACCAAAATTGACACTTTAATCACACAACACTAATTACAATATAAAACCACACTAATAATAAAACACAATCACTTTAGTTCGCAGTTATTTCGCTTCGAAGTATTCTCTTGTATCGCCAATTCAATACTGACTCGGTCGTGGTCTATACCAGCCTTATATAGGGCCTCAGATAGTTTCCAGAACATTCTACTGCAGAGACATCTAGAATGTTCGAGTACATATCGGCCCCGAAATTTCTGGAAGGATCTTGACTCTCCTACTTCTGCTACTCGACACTAGAGGGCGCTAGTGTAACTAGTGTTGCCATGTACAAGACATTAATAGTGGCGCGCAACAGTATTTTAAAATATTTGGTCTTTTTATTTCGACAGTATAATCTTATTTGTCATTCAGAAAGCAATGCGTCTTCTAAATGGCAAATGAAATTGTAGACAATTTAGTATCAGTCCTCATAAATCACTTTCTAATTTGAAGAGTACAGGTATCATTGTAAACAAAGTCAAACACCCTCTAATTCCTATTCCTATTTTTAATATTAGTATATTAAATATTATAATAATAGTTTATCTCTTATCTTCATAAGTGTTACTGTTTTTATTTCTTACAATTTCTAGAAACTTAAAAGCGCAAAAGTTCTTATATCAGATTCGCAGTTAAATTATAAAAATCGACGTTTGCAGATACCAGACGCAGGCGGGATCGAATAACTTGTCAGAAGCGGCGTTCTCTATAAAACCCATACTAAACGAGTTACGAGAGCGCAGAGAGGATTACGAGCGTCTCGCTGAGAAAATAGATGCACTTAAAGTAAGCTTTTGACCTTTTCTTGTAAAAGTACAGCTCCGCAACTTGAGGCAAACATAGATTCGATAGATTTAGATTACTCAGAACTCTTCGGGAGAGGATTCGTGAAGGATAATTACATAATATATCGTGTAGTGGCGATGTAAGAATAGCCACTACTCCATATCCCGTGGGTGTTGTAGAAGGCGGCAGAGGTAAATAAATCAGGAGATGGGCAACAGTGTCTTTTTTTTTATAGAGTAGGGGGCAAACGAGCATGCGACTCACTTGATGGTAAGTGACTACCGCCACCCATGAACAACCGCAACACCAGGGGAATTGCAGATGCGTTGCCGACCTTTTAGAAAGGTGTAAGCTCTTTTCTTGAAGGTTCCTAAGTCGTATCGGTCCGGAAAATTCGCTGGTGGCAATTGATTCCACAAGGAAGTTGTGCGAGGGAGAAAACTTCTTCTAAATCGCACAGTGGTGGACCGCCAATCATCCAGATGGTATGGATGGTAACGCGAGTTTTGTCGCGATGTGCGATGGTGAAATTGAGCGGCTGGAATTAGTCCGAACAATTCCTCAGAGCACTCCCCGTGATAGATGCGATAAAATACGCAAAGAGATGCAACATCTCTACGCAGTGTCAGTCTTCCTAATAACGACTTAAAAAATTGCGTGTTGTAACTATGGTAAATATCCCTCCTTTGAGGCAATCTAACATGAGGCCTATGTTCAGCAGTGGACTGTAATAGCCTATAACGGTAATCACATAATTATTTTTTACAGAATCTGTCACAAGAAGTGTCGTTTTTGTCGGCCGCGCTTCAAGAGGAGCGATTCAAGACGGAACGTCTTGAAGAGCAAATTAATGATCTCACTGAATTACATCAAAACGAGGTACGTCATTGTCGACAACTAAATGTATTTTTAAAGATATTATACATATACTATTTAATTGGTTGTAAGCTGCTTAAGAAACATTATTAGAATTAGGCATTACTTTGCGAAATCTATTATAATAAAAATGTTAATTAATAAGCTGCGATCCGCGTAATAAAGTAAGATAATGTACCTTACCTAGTATGAAGAGCACCTCCCGCCCTTCCTCAATTGCGTGCACTATCCCCGTTAACACTTATCCCAATACAATGTGACTAGGAAAGACACCAGCGTCTATAATGCGACGTGTTTTGCCTCTAAAGGGGGCATCATCGAGACAAAAACACTACGATGGCTGGCATGACTTCTTACACTTAACGGTAGGCTGGGGATGTATTCTTGGTAAACACGCACTTTTTATTTACGCGGTGCTTGGCTAATTAATTTTAACATCTTTAACGGTTGGGAACCTGTCTGTTTTGGTACCCTCTTACTCATTTTTTCTAATGCAATAGCTTCAGCAGTGATACACCCACTGTTTTCAAGTTTGAAGAGTAAGATAGCCTTGATAATTTTACTTAGTTCTCGCATTTGAAGCCTAATTTGCATAAAGTTGGTAGTAGCTGTTCACAGGCTGCAAAGACATTCCACTTATAAAAAAATTAAAGCGTTAGCCTCCTCTCTCAAAGTATTAATATAGTAACACTTTTGATAATTTACATACTATTATTTTTGATATCTTCCAGGTGGAAAATCTAAAACAAGCTTTAACAGATGTGGAGGAGAAAGTGCAATATCAAAGCGAAGAAAGAATAAGAGACATACACGAAGCCCTTGATCTATGTCAAACGAAAGTAAGTCAGTGCTTGAACAGTCTTTGTGTCAAATACACAACATATAAGTATTGTTGAGTATTGTTACTCAAAAACATAATCACCCTATAGTTTACCTTTAACACAATATAATTACAACCAAAAATTATAACGCTATAGTCGGATACAAAAAAAATTAAAACTGACGAAACTAACTCTACACTATCGCTACAACAATACCTTGTAAGAAAAACTGGCAAGAAACTAACAAGTAGAATAATTTTACAAGAAGACATACATAAGGTAATGACGGTTGATAATAATCTTACGCTCACTAAATATCGCTAAGTAAGTAAGTAAACAAGTCATTACAGGGTCATCATCATTGAAAAATTGCAAAGATTATCGGTTTCTAATCTAAGTATATACACAAAATCATCACATTTTTAACATTTTGTAACTCGTTTTCTTTTACGAATATCCCTTTATCCATTTCTAATCTAATTAATATAAAATTAACTATTATTGTAGCAATAAACATTAATCTCTACACTTTTATGAAATCCGTCGAATATTTCCATTCATTCCTATAATTTATAGATTACAAAAGTAAGATAAGTTTTACCCTATCTAACGGGAATACTGAAAAATTAACAATGAAAGTATGAATATCACAAAAACCTAAAAATAAAGTAAAAGCCATTGTTTAGTAGTTTTCACCGGTATTATAAGTTAAAATAGAGCATTGTTCAATAATTAATAGTATTAAATAAAGTTGTGGGTACATTTAGCATTTATAGGTACTTTAAGATTGATAGAAAATCCTCTTAATAGTTCGATTTTCGTTACCATAGAGAATATACTATATACGAGGGCTGCACTAAAAGTATCGGGAATGGAATATTTCCACTGTTCCTGTCATATTAAAATCTTTTTAATTGAAAAGTCCTTGGTTTTAAAAATCGAATACCATTTATTTATTTAAAAAAAGATTCTCGGTCTTGTCACAAGGTTTTGTCAAACTTGTTTAGTCGTTGAGAAAATGGAATTGACTCGAGAAAATTCAAGAGCGATGATTTATTATGACTTTCGAAGTGGTTTAACACAAAAACAATGTGTTGACCGGATGATTTCTGCATTTGGTGATGAAGCCCCATCCAAAACCACAATTTATCGCTGGTTTACTGAATTTCAACGTGGACGTTTCAAGCCCAGTGATGATCCCCGTCAAGGTCATCCAAAAACTGCAGTCACCCAAGAAAACGTTGATGCTATGCGTAAGCTGATTAAGGAAGACCGACATGTGACATACCGCGAAATTCAGGCAACTTTAGACATTCAGTCAAATACAAATAATCTTGCATGAACAATTAGGTGTAAAAAAGTTGTTTTCCCGATGGATACCGCATTCGCTCTGGGAAGAGTAAAAAGCGGCTCGCGTTACTTGGTGCGTCAGAACTCTCGAAAGATTCCACGCAGGATCCTCAAATGCTGTATACAACATCGTATCAGGTGACGAATCCTGGATATACGCGTACGAACCCGAAACAAAAAACCAGTCACGAGTTTGGATGTTCGAAAATGAGTTAAAGCCAACAAAAATTGTTCGTTCACGGAGTGTTGCAAAAAAAAAATGGTGGCCACGTTTGTCTCCAAAACCGGCCATGTTACGACTATTCCTCTTGAGGGACAAAGAACGGTTAATGCAGCATGGCATGCTAGCATTTGTTTGCCACAGGTCGTTTCTGAACTCCGTAAAGAGAACTGCAACCGCCGCATCATCCTCCATCACGACAATGCGAGTTCTCACACCGCACACAGAACAAAAGAGTTTTTAGAGCAAGAAAACATAGAATTATTAGACCATCCGCCGTACAGTCTCGACCTAAGTCCTAATGATTTCTATACTTTCCCTAAAATTAAAAATAAATTGCGTGGACAGAGATTTTCATCACCTGAAAAAGCTGTGGACCCCAATTCCGAATGGAATGGTTGCTTCAATGATTGGTTCCATCGTATGGAAAAATGTGTCAAATTTCGCGGAGGATACTTCGAAAAGCAATAAATACATTTTAAATAGTAATGTTGTGTCACTTCCTTGCCGCCTTCGTAGAGCATAGATGAGCCACTCTGATCATGGAGTATAAAGGTAAGGAGAACCATCACATATGGGGGAAAAGGCAAAAAAAAAAAAAAAATATATATATATATATATATATATATATAATATTTATTCCACGAATTGTGAATGTAAAAGTATTTCGTGAATAGTCTTTTTTTCTACTAATTATTAAAAATAATTGTGATATTCGCTTCACTAATTGTTTTTGTATTATAAAGTTAAAACGCTTTTGTATAATTTTGAGTTTGAGATAGTCAAGGAAACAATTTGCGACTGTAAAAGACTAATTTTTATTTTTCGAACATCATAAGACACAAAAGCATTTCATTAATTAAATAGTAAATTTTATTCAAAATATTAAATCATTATTTACACACAGTAAAGTTTAGAACAACTGCGCTCGCGAATTGCCACCTACCAAAGAGTATAGTAATGCCCGATGGATTACAGAATTGAGCGGGTCTCACAGATCACAGAGTACTAAAATTTAAAGTGTTTCATTTAAATGATCGATTCGACTAACGCGGTTCGTAAGACGAATCAATATTAAAGGATCGGGTCACTAGAAATGAGTGAGTGTGACATGTGTAACGTTGCGAGTGGTTGGTAAGTGTGTGAGTGTGATGTGTGGTGTTGTAGATCGGCAAGCTGGAGCAGTGGGCGGCGGGCGGGGCGGGCGGCGCGGGGGGCGCGGGCGGCGCGGGCGAGGCGGGCGGCGCGGCCGCGCTGCCGCCGCGCCTGCTGCTGGTGAAGCTGCTCAACGTGGCGCTCACGCTGCTGCAGCTCGTGCTGCTGCTCGTCGCCACCGTCGCCGGCGTCACCATGCCCTTCCTGCGCACCAGGCAAGCACGCCCCGCACACCTACACACACGCACACGCACACCCAGTCACAATCACCCGCACGCACGCACGCACACACACGCACCTACGCATACACTCTCGCGCACACTCACGCGCGCGCACACACACACACCCGCACACACACACATACACACACACGCACACACACACACACACACATACACACATACACACACACACACACACACACGCTACCCCTTATCATGCCGTGGGTGCCGTAAGAGGCGACAGATTGAAACTTAAACAGAAAATGGACAGCAGCACCTTCCTCATAACAGCTTCAAATAATAAAAAACTACAATTGCCAACCGCTTGCAAAGCGTGGCAACTATGGCAAACATCACCCTATGAGGCAATCTATGGAGGAAACCTTTTATACGCTGTAATGGATGGAGGATGTATGCCACCACTAACAACACCCATGAGAAGATATGTGGTAGTGGATTTTCTTACCCTGCTATAACATGGATTGCGCGCATCAACCTGTCGGAAATATCTTTGAACCTCACTCTTATACAGGCTCCTTCCCTAATCCTCCAAACAAGTACCAGACTCAGAAATTTAATTTAATATTTATTTTAAAAACGTGACAAACGAGCACACAGTCCATCTGATCCAGAGTCCATAGACATATATATCTATTTTCGATTAAGAATCAAAACGTAGATGCGATGTCACATCCACTAAAAAGGACATCCATTTCTCTACAATTATAATACGAAACAAAGCGGCATCAAGTATTCACATCAGAAGTATTTTATCAGTGAACCAACAACTCCGAACGTCGCTGGTATCGAACTTGGCCCCTTTTCACACTTTGTTTTTAATATAAATAAAGAAACTCAATAGCAATAAAATCGGCAAAAACAACTTACAACATGCAACTTTACCTTAGCTTTATTATTTTGCACCACACTACTTACAACAACTTCCAGATACAAACACAAATGAAAATAACTTTGTATGCCTCTACCATATTCCTTTTTGCTCTTAATTTAGCTGTATTATTTTTCAACAGAGTAAGAGTATTAACAACAAGTTTAGTGGTAATGGTGGGCGTGATGGTATTGAAGCAATGGCCCGAGGTGACGCAGCTCTCCGACCATCTTGTGTGGCGACTCAAGAAGTACCTTCTAGATAAACACACCGAAAGGTAATGTGAGGAATGGCCTCTTAGCTACTTTATTTCTGGAGGGGTGAAGATAGTGGCCGTAAACAATATATTATATGCTTTTTTCTAAAACTAGACGCTTTTGTATAAATATATCACCTTACACGTATCTAAAGATATCAATTGGGGTATCTACCTTCACATTGCGAAGGCCCATAATTAAGTATTTAAATAAAAAGCAACCATTATGCATGCCTGTGTTGACATAACGAAACTGTATTTATTTACTTGATGCCATATATTTTATTAAGTGCAAATTATATAAATATAGGTGTACTATAAGGTTATTTGGTTTATTTATACCTTGTTTACTTAGTTTGTCTGTGAAAATTATATAATATGTTTATTTACATATTTTAATTATTAACATAAATAAAATGATAGTAACATGAAACAGCTATTTAAGGAAACCTCTTTTGTAACGTCTCAATGTCACACTGTCAGTAAGACGTAGCTATGATACGCGTCGTAACTCGTAACTGTCAATCCCCTCCATATAGGATAAATAATATTATATTGAGTGTGAAGGTCCAGTTTAGTGAATGATTTAAAAACTTAGTTCAAATAGTAACAAATGTAGCGAACGACTAAAACTAACAACAATTCTATATTGATATTAAAAGGTATCTATCTCAATTGCATTTAGAGTGATTTTGGATTTTAAATTTTTTCTAAATTTATAATTATCCTTTGTTTTGAGTACGACGGAATCATTATTATTATTACATCATGTTTAGATGTTTTTATACATAAACTTTTACCTTTTAAATGAATAGATTTTATACGTTTTTTATAAAATAAATTTTATTAACATTGTAGGTAACTTTATGATGCCTTTAAATATCATATAGAGGTGGCCAGTTCACTATACATTTTCCTTATTAGTATCTAATTTATAAGTTTATAATTGATATGTTTATATTATATGTGACACGCTTCCCGATATAGAATATTGTATAATGTATGTATCATAATCATAACTCATTATATAATATGTAATCACTTCATATAATTGAATGTGGTGTATGTAACAAAATAATATATATTTATGTATGGGATATAGTGTTCGACCGAAGCTTCGGTATCGGCCATCTTCGGCTTTGGCTACCTTCGACTTCGGACAAGACTTGGGCCCATTTTGAAGGTTTCTAGCAAGCGCCGAATTTGAAACAAACTGTTACGAATGAGCGAGAGAGCGACGGACAATTTTTGTCATCTCTAGATGAACTTCTAGAGATAAATAAAACCTTTTTATATGATACAGTCAATATAAACCTTTAATTTATAACTTTTGAAATAATCTATATAAATTAATAATAATTTTAGCGAATCTTGAACTGAAATTCTTAGTGTTTTGAAGCCTTCGGCTTCAGCTTCGGCAATAGCCGATTAATATAGGCTTTGGTATCGGCTTCGGCCAGAAATCGACCTTCGATCGGACACTGATGGCATAATGTTTGTGTTAACTTTAAAACAGTATTACCGCTTTTGGTTAAAAAAAATAACATATATTGCAACTACTCATATCTTCGAATTATTATAAATTAATTTTTTTTTTGTGTGGTATTAATAATCCTAAAATTCATTTATGTTTCTTATATAACAGACATTAGTGGAAAATGCTAATAACACTGTGGTTACTATGTTCTTATTATGCTAATTATTTTTTTTAATTTTATTTGTGCTTTTTTTAATCAAATTAAAAAGATTGCAATAACTGTGAAAGATTTAAAACAATTTTAGCATTTTATATCTTTAATTTATTTTTTATTTCCCACTTCAGGTATGAATGCAAGTCATTATGTGGTTGATTTGGCCGTACGGCTGCCACTAGTGAAAATATTCGTGATATTGCAATTTTGTCATTGGATCCCCTAAATTTATTCAGTCAAAGACTGAACATTTTTGATAGGAAGAAAAATGATTTCTAACTAAAAAATGCCAAAAATTTTGCATGAATTTTTGAGCTAATAAGGTGAGAGTTATAAACTTATTTGGTGCAGTATTACGAAGAAATCGAAAATAATCTCGTCTATGTTTGAAACATTAACGTTTAATAAATTATGATAAAGTTTATAGCTATAGAAATTACAAAATGTTATCGTGATAAATTATTTCATGTTCATTATGTACATTAGAATGAAACATTTTAGACAACATGCCTGTCAAGAACAAATAGTGGCAAACAATAGTTTCATCAAATAAATATAAATTAGTTTTATTATCCTTGTCGAATATAGGTATGTGATTTAAGCAATAAAATATATAAGTATATTGATATAATATAGTATCATGATTCCATCACTTTAAATACTAAGTTATCAAGGCTGTGCCGAGTTCGTTTATGTCTTGCCTTATTAGTATGATTTATGAATTAATAAAAAAAATATTTTTTTAATTGTATTTGAGTATTTCTTACATTTTTATTTATTAACCATCTTTGCTTCCTCTCAAATAAAGTAAGTGAACTTAAAGATGTGAATTTTTTATTCTGTATAAATAGCTTAAAACATAAATACTCATAACTTGTAAAGCAAAAGAAGATGAGAAAGTTGTAGCGAGAGAAAATTGATAGTAATATTTAGTTCAGAATTTATCCCAAAATAATTTGTAATAAATATCATTACAGATAAATTATACAGTTTTTATAATAGTACAAAATTTCTTAGTAATTAATTGTTTCATTATCTTTCATACATACTTATTATTCATTCACTAGTTATCTGAATTACTTATATTAGTTTTTTTTAATATAATTCAAAATTTACACGAATGTTTTGGCAACGAGCTCGACAAGATCTATGTTAGTCTTGAATTTAAGTTTGCACGGAATTAAAACCGATTTTTTTCATATTAAAGTATATTTAAAAAATATATATTTATAATTTATTATTTTACCAATGTTTTAATAAATGATTAAAAAGAAGGTAAACAAAGGGTTATGCGAAAGAATATTTTAAAGGCTATCTATTAGATTGACGGTTACTGAAGTAGATATTAGTTTTATACATGAATTTATGTCAAACAATTATTTAAATTAATAATTTACTTTATGTAATTTACAGTTACGGACATTTAACTATATAATGGAAATTGAAATTGCAATAATTTCTATATTACTTAATGATGATGTTATGAATAAGTATAGCTACGGCCAGTAAGCATGTTACTGTAGTAAGAAAGAGAAACATATTATGCACAAGACATCGCGATGCAGCTGCAGTACTTGTTGGCAGAATGCCAACTCTGCCAACAAATAATATTTACCATGAATTCTAAGTAAAGCAACCAGTGAGTGGTTATACAGCTCTTTCAATATTATAGTTAAATAATATTTTTCGTTTTTTGTTTAACCGCAGCTTGCAAGTTATTTATGTTTTTGTTTTTTTTTGTTTCTATCTCTTTCGCATGATCTAACCAGTAAGAAGATTTTCTGTTTAACTAGTTCATTTTATTTTGAATTAAATCAAACTTTTATGCCATTGTCACTAATTGTACACAATTGAAAATTCACTTGGGGGAAGTTTTTATTCATGCAATTCACGAGTGCGCGTTAAGAGTTACTTGTCGTAAAAAAAGTACTATTGAACGAACACATGTGTGTGCGTGCAGTCGCTCGCTATCAACTAACGACTACATCACACACGCACGCTGCCACAACGTGCACGTACACATCTTACTGCGCAAGCTCACGCGCGCTGGCATAAAATTGTTGCCTTATGGACAATTTGTTAATTTTTTTTTATATGTCTATGTTGTATTTTGATAAAAGTGAAATATGGCTTTACCCTAGCAATGTGTTGTGTTGATAACACAGTATTCCTAATGGCTCTTTTAAATATTTATTTATTTAACTTAGTGATTTAATAGCGAAATCTTTTGTAGCTAATGAGGTGTTCGAGTGTTTAAAGTTACACTCGATTCGTTAAAACGACCCTTACGTGCAAAACTTAGAAGAAATGTTGTATATAATATATACAGCTAAGCAAAGCAGTGAATTCTCAATCAAGAGGACAGTTTTCATAACACAACAAAATACTCCATGCTCTATTAAATCGAAGATAAGTAGACATTTTTAAAGCTTTTATTGCGTTGAAATGATTTGGAAGTGATAAGAAAATCATTTTATATATTGAGATGGTCATATCGAAATCTTTTTCTATTGTATTTAATATTTGATATTTGTAACGAAAAAACATTCCAAATTCCTTACTGATTTAGAATATGACCATTGATCACAGGTGTAATGAATATTATAGATTGATAGGATTAAAACGTCCAGGTACTTACTTACCATCCACATTGCTGCGATGTGCAAGTATCGAGGCTTTGAATGATAGCGAAAATTAATCTATTCGTTTTTAAAATGTATATTATGTAAATATTATTACGCAAATGTCTTTTCTCACAGTATAATTTAGGACGATCCTTTTAACAGCCTGATTTGTATAAATAAATTTTATTTTTGAAAATACAAAGCAAATAAAGACACTGGAAATGCTGCTTTTATTATAATTATCAGCAAGTTCTGTTCCTAGGTCTGTCAATGAAATTATGTTTTAAAACGCTGTTTTTTTGTTCTGTTCGATTTTCATTTTTTTATGTATTTCAAATATGTTTTGTGTACATTGGGCTAAGCTTTTTAAAACAGAAAATTTTTATACTATTACTTTATTTGGAGATCAGAATTACATAATTTTTATTAAAAACTACTGCGGTTCAATGTATACAAACCTATAACTTACCATGTGAAGGGATTATAAATGTTCTCATTAATATTAATGCGGAATTGTGATTTAATATAGGCAAAAGCTCTCCCATCGAGTTGCATGTAAAGTAGTATAAATTATATGTAAGTTACATTTTTTGTTGCCGGCTATGGAATGAATTAAATCATCACAATTTTATTCATATCTGTGTTTTACTTCAAAAATGTATTTATTTTAACATTTTATATCGCGCAGTGAGTGGGTTGTAAAAGAAATGTGGTTGGCGATAAACGCAAGTCGGCTTATCCAGTCGAAATGCTTAACCCATATCCCACAAAATCTTAAGAGGAGCACCTTCATCGGATCGAGGTTGTAAACTCTGCGCCCACCACCTCTTCAGTGGTGAATATAGCTAGTTATTTTTTTTTATAAAAGGGGGGGCAAACGAGTATGCGGCTCACCTGATGGTGACTACCGCCGCCCATGAACAACCGCAACACCAGGGGAATTGCAGATGCGTTGCCGGCCTTTTAGAAAGGTGCAGTTTCGTGGTCACTTGGAAGGGAAGGCCAAAATGGCCTCTAAAAAGCTTGGCGTGCTCAGCAGAGCGAGGCAGTATTTCATGCCGGCACATCGCTTGCAACTTTACAAAGCGCAAATCCGGCCTCACTTGGAATACTTTTCTCATCTCTGAGCCGCGGCACCCCAGTGCCAGCTCCTTCCACGTAACCGCATCCAGCGCAGAGCGGTTCGAATCGTCGACGACCGAGTTCTTTCTGATCGGCTCGATACACTGGCACTGCGTAGGGATGTTGCATCCCTTTGCATTTTCTATCGAATTTACCACGGGGAGTGCTCTGAGGAATTTTTCGGATTAATTCCAGCAGCCAAATTTCACGAACGCACATCGTGTCAAAATTCACGATACCATCCTCACCAACTGGATGCTTGGCGGTCCACGACTGCGTTTTACTAGGAGTTTTCTTCCTCGTACAACTACTCTGTGGAATTGTTTACCACCGACGATTTTTCCGGACCGATACGACTTGGGGACCTTCAAGGAAAGAGCTAGTTAAATTTATTATCCGCTCTTTACGTGATGACAGATGCAAGTAGCCGTTAAGGAATTATGTTAAATTTATTGTGTTTGTGTTTTACTTGTGTTTGGTTGTGTTTTACTTTCCAATCACATTGCACCTCGCATACTTACCAAGTTTCAAGAAATGTTAAGAAATATTTCGTTCGAAAAAAATCCAGTTGTCAGCATCAGGTCATAATTTAGCTTACGTTTTCTCAGTCTAAACTTGGACACCGACTTTCAGAACTATACCAGTAACCACTAAAGAATTGACAAGGTAAGAACCTGGCTAAAGCTTCAGGTTAATCTTATGATTAGGTGTTGATATAGGTAGGTACTCTCTTTTATTATAATAATTTTTATTGAACCTTATCCTTACACAATGTGTAAGCACAAAAAGACTTAAAGCTATAATAAGCATTCTCTGCCAGTCAACCTTAGGTCGGTGATATAAATGAAAAATTTCAATAAAAGCATAGAAATACCATAACACTATTTGTTTGATAATATTTTTTTTCATACTTCCAAACATCTAGAAAATGAAAAAAAAAGTTAATACCCGTAACTGTTTAGTCCTCTCGTGCAGAGAGAATCCTGGCCGCGGCATATACTCGTAAGCTTTGCATTCGGGTAACTTTTACTGACGTAATCCAGTACTTACGTAATTCAAGAATTCCATGGAGCACTGTCTGCAGCATTGGAGTATATATCTCTATCTAGCATTGGAGTATATATAAATTGTGACGAGAAAAATTGGTCACAAAAAGAATACAACATCATAGCACAGTGCGTTTCTTGATTTAATCGTTTTCGTTTTCGAAAATTGGACCGCAGCGCGCCTATGCCATGACGACCGTACATTCAAATTCAGAAATGCCGTCAGAATCAGCAGCAGCCAAGCACTAGAAGACCACTGCTGAATATGGTCACGATCGTAGGATCAGCCATCGCGCACCTTTAACGCTCCTTCCATTCGCCTGTCTGGATATTTTACGTCTGGCATAAACCTTGTTAATAAAACTTGGTTGTACAATGTACCACCATCAATCGGAAAGGCAAAGGGTTTTACCGGCAGTTCCCATAGTCGCCTCTTTCGATTTACAATACCCAAGCATACTCTAAGCTCATAACTATTGATGCATAGTACTATCAAAGTACTTGATACTACAAGAAATTATTGAAGTCGCCTTAAACAGTTATTTATTGCCAGCACGGAGTCTTGATAGCACACTAACACAAAACGTTTTTCCACCGATAACTGAAATGTTTTGATCAGTTCTATTTTACATTTCTTTCATATAGTAGATATTCAATCCATACATACATCATAAAGTAATAAAACATTCTTTGTTTTATAAATTAACTAATACCACGGCAAGGAATATGTCCCAGGGCACAGGCGGCCTCTTCTATAGGTACAATAAATGGAAAGGGTTTAGGACAAGGAACTGTTCACTGGACTATGTGGTGAATTTCACATGTATTCGAAATATTTTTTTAATTTTTCGGATATATAGTTATCGTATATCGTTTTAGTATATCGTTTCCTCACGATGTTCTTCTTTCACCGCGGAACAAGTAATAAATCAGCACGATTGCAATTAATGATTTGGATACCGACGGGGACGGATTTCGATCGCTTAATAAATATCGCAAATATTTCTTGGTAGATTTGCCTATACTCACCAGATTTGGCAAGCTGGGTGGTGGTATTTTATAGTATATATTTAGTTTTCGTTAAAGATATAAGCCTTCGAATAGTGGAAACAACAGCAGTATACAGACAAAGATTCCAAACATAACATTTTAGATTCAGAGTCAGGCCTATCTATGCATATTCTTTGAAGGTTTTTTAGTTCTTGTACAGTTTTGTAATAATATTATATAAATATTATGATATAAAAATAAAACCATAATTTATTACGATTGTAAATTTAATTTTTTAAACTACAAAAATATAAATGTACGAAATTCTTCCTTATATACATAGTCTTAATTAAAAAAATATCTTTGGATGACATACATTATAACTGTCATTACAAAAACATGACATAAAAAAATAAACAAATTCAAACAATGTTTGCGCCTACCCACCTTTCCTAATAAATTAATTTAGTAAATACTTCCACTACACCGTACCTCTCATAATATATGACTGTATAACTTACAATTTCAAAATAAAATAACTACTTACAATCAAAACATAAATTGTTTTATGTATGTATAACGCAATTGAAGTATTAGGCAAATGTAGTCATTGTTTGTTAAATGAGCACATTCGCAAAAAATCTTTTCAAATTCAGTTCGATATAAAAAATGTTTTTTTTTTTAACTTTAACGATCAATATTTATGGTCTTTCGTTGATTTATTGATAATTTTCGCTGACTTTTAAATGTATTATGCAAGTGTTATTATTATTATTTACATAAATCCACTGAACTGAACTGAACCGACCGTTTTTGGAACAGATGTAACTTTTTGACTTCAAATAAAACTATTATTTTTTAAAAACCTAAATGTTATTTTCAAACATAACACTATTTAAAAAATGTTAACATTACATAAATAAAAATACAAAATGATAAATCACAGCGATGTGAAAATTAAAATATATTAACTATCTTGACAGTTTACTATAAGTGGTCTAGTTTTGATATACCGTTCAAGGCAGAAAACATATTTCACATGTGCTTCTCTCTTGTCCTTATTGCATAAAACAATAAAATGCCGATTTCGATAATTATATACAAAGGCTTAAAAATATGTAAAGTTCGTTTTGTTTTTTCATTTAGTCTTCTTTGACCTCGATTGTAGATTGAACAGAAATGTGTCGAGATATTTGCGACAAGTTGTCTGGTTTAGGAGGTATTGCTGGCTTTTCTATGATTGGTGACATACCTGACTCATCCAACTGTTCAGGGTTCTCCTCCTGAGTTTGCTCAATGATCTCCACTCTGGATTCTATCGAATTATTCAGGAACTCTGATGATTCCGTAACTTCAGTCCTATAATTTTTTTTATTGTAAATAATTATGGTCATACTAAAATGTTTAAAAATTATGAAGCGTTATGCATTTCTACTAAGACAAAACAAAGACTTTTTTTAATTAGAACGAGCACTAATATCAATTATTTTAATAACAGTTTCTCAAACTAATAATAAGCTGCCATCATGTAACATAATATATCTATATTTTATAGCATGCTTAAATTAGACATAACTTTTAAAAAGGTGAATTTAATGTGAAATTAAAAAAAATACCAGCGTGAAATAGCAGCTTAATGCAGATATGTGCCACATGAACGGCAAAAATCGAAAATCTATTTTTTCCGGTAACGAGGCCTCTCATCACAGTCCTGAACTGACAAATCATCTGCATTTTGATCTTCAAGAAAAATAAATGTTTGATGTGTTTTGGTCCACAACATCCACTAAACATTAAGTGGACTGTGTGCTCGTTTGTCACACTTACATTTATAAAAAGAATATAGTATTGTAACATTTGTTATAACTAATATACCCTTACAATTTATATATTAATCAAGTCTTCAACCTTGAATAACTTTTGTATAATTAGTATCAAAATATTTTTGAACAAATCAAAAGAAACATATAGTTAATGAATATTAACTTCACTCAACTGCAACAACAAATCCAAACAAACACCCAAGAAAACGAAAACAGTTAAAGAAAGTATTAGTTTCATCCAAATGCAAATATGAAATAGGTAATAAATAGTAAGCATGTGCCAAAAATACAGTGCCGAGCAAAGTGACAGAAAAAGAATGTAAAATACCTTTTATTATTCCCAGTTTGAGACGCGGAGAAAAGTAAAAAAGTAGCACTAGCGATGACACGCACAAAGTCAACAGAATACGAAAGATGAAAGCACCCCTTAACCTTTCTATATAGAGCACATAGAAATAATGACTGTTGTTTGAAAAATAAAATACAATTTTTTATCAATTCCGATTTATTTATAGGGTTACAAATAATCCAAATCATAAATGACAGCATATATTATTATAATATACTATATATGTGTGTTTAAAATAGCTCTTAAACAATTGCCTATATTCTTGTGAGTGACGAGAGGGACACCACTGATACATATTCTAGCCATAATAAAACAGACTGTTTAGCAATACTTACTGATTCGTTTATTAAAAATATATCTAAAGCTAAAAAATAATTCTATAAACCTTAAAATGTCTAAAAAATAAAATTTACAATTAAAATAATATAGTTTAAAATAAATCGTTGTATCCCATAGGAATGTTACAATCGATAAAAACTCTACAAAAATAATTCACAGTATACTAACTTAAATAACATAAGAAATATACATTTGTAGAAATAATCATAAGAGATGGTCCTATAAGACTTAACCACATTAAAATGCCAATAGGGAATGCTGCAATTATCAGGAATGTTCAACAATGTGTTAATTAAAAAGTTAAATTAAACGCGACAGAATCCGTAAAAATTAATTTCATTTAATGTGTAGTCTTCGCGTAAATATAAATCATAATATGTTAACACTTCTCTTTTTTCAATGGACTTGATTCATCTTGTTAGAAGTTCAGTCGTAGTTAATTAATTGTCATGGGTTAAGATTTGTTTTTAAATGTGCAAATATTGTTTGTAGGCACGCCTCTCTCTTTTTTATGTAAAAGAATTAAAGTATATTGGCAATGTACATTCGTTGTATATAATAAAAAAGACTTCGATTTATAAAATGCAATAATTTAGCAAATTTTTACATAATATAACAAGTTGGAAGCCAAATTAAGACTAAATCAAGGTATTGCCTTCAAAAATTATTATTATTATAAATAAATTTCTATTGAGTAAAAACATAAAGGTTTAAATTAATAATTAAATGTCTAAATTTCACGTCCATAAGAATTCTTCCAATTCCCAGTAAAAATGTATAAAAACATTGACACTTCAATAATACTAAGCTGATAAGTACTAAATGCGTTGACTTCCCAACTGACTTCATAGGACTATGCGATACTGAGACTTGAAGTCTAGTTCTATCAATAAGTTACCCTTAACTTTACAAATGTTATAGTTACGTAGACAGATACTCAGACAAAATAAAAAGTCAAGACAGAGCCCCGCCGAACAACGCACTGAGGCCGGTAAAACTACGCCTCGCCTTATACATACACAGTTACACGCACACACGTATAACGAAACTACGCCTTACCTTGTCAGTCGAGCTATTCCAGCGCGCAGAGTGTCACGCTCTAATAATTCGCAATTTTTAAAGAAAAAATGCCGAATTGTGTAGTGAAAGGGTGTAAAAACCAATCTTCGAAAAATAAAAAGCAGGATTGAATCACATTTCACACGTATGTAAACATAAAATTCCATATTTTAATAAATCAATTTTATTATTTATTATGACAGCTTGGAACATAAAATCTCCACAAGTGTTGCCACTAGTAAGCATCACAATAGTCGCCGTTTATTGAGTAAGTTGTTAATGTGACGCGAAACGGAATGTTCATTCATTTCATTTACACACGTTTATTTAATTATTTCTTTTTTTACTTTTAATGTTCATAACATTAATGTAAGTGTAAATAAGCGTTATTTTTTTTGTATTACCATGTTTTATCATCACTTAAAAAACCTATATTTTTAAGGTTCCCCATCCGAAATAAAGACATTAAAGAAAAATGGATTGAAGTGATTCGAGTTAGCCGGAATGAGCCATCGTTTAATCCAATTTCCAATTCCAATTCCAACGGTTATTTCCAATTTTTCTATAATATTATTTTCAGTAATAAATTTAAAAATATCGTTTATTATCGGTATTTTTCCATGTAGCACTGACAAGTAATGACATTTCTTTACAAAATGGTGAAATAAACAGGCTATCATAAGAATTCAACTTCTATTACTTATATTAATTTCAACAATCCAACCATTAACCAACCATTAATGTAAAATATGCTTTTAAAAAAAAATCCCGCTGGGTTTATTGCTAGTTCTTCCCAGGACAGAGGCTTTTTTCGAACCAGAGGTAAAGTAAAAAATTACTTTCAATAAGAATTACACATGTGAACTATATTGAAAAAAACAATTATGCTGTGCAAGAGCATAAAATAATTTTAATAAGATGCATAATTGAAAATTATTTATCTATTCGTTTCCACTATATTTCTAAATTGGAAAAATTTCCAAAACGGTTGAGAGTAAACGGCAATACTTCAAAAAGTTGACCCAACAAAAAGGCTATTAAAATAAAAACAATGTTTCATATTACTATTGTTTTATTTTCCCCCTATCTAGCCGGAATAAACATACTACCTTTTAAAAGTGAGATATGCAATTAAAAAAATTGCCAACTTATCTATTTACTTATCCATTCATCCTGCTAGTACGTAGACAATAGCATATTAGGGTAGTAAGATTTTACTGCACAGCAACACTCGCTAAGTGCACACATGTTTACGAAACCGACCTCATTTCATTGTTGACAGCGCTCTGTCTTGACTTTTTATTTTGTCTGAGGACAGATATTACAAATCTTATAATATTTTTATCCTTAGCTTAGCAACAAACACTTGGGACATCACAAAACATACAATTCCTTCACCGGACCTCAGTGTAAACAGGGCCAGCAACCTAATTATTAAATAATTTTCCACTGACTAAATTTAACTGATTGTTATGATATCGAGGAGAAAATTAATTTTATTAACCTTGAGTGAAATGACACAGATGGCTTATATAAGTTAATATATTTTTTAAGACAGAAAGTTGTTATAAGGGTCTAAAACATAATTAGTGAATCTTACCTATTTTACAGCCTATTTACTATGCAGATATCACTTAATAAAATTTACTCTAAAATGTTTACTAGAAAACTATAAAATCCTAATAGGATCTATTCTTCACGGAATTGAAATAAACTTATATTAAAATGAACCTTAATGTAAATAACCTTTCTTAGATTAATGGAATTTTCTGGACTTGGAAACCTACAATTAATACTTTTTAAAATTAATTTATTTTATGATTAAAGCCACTGAACGGTACTTTATGTTATGTTCTGAGAGGAATCAATGCAGTAAAAATAAAGCAAACTTTGAAACAATAAAAAGCCATCTTTTATAACCAAGAGAAAATGTGTGCTGGTACTAGGTGTATATGCAAGCGTGAACAAATGTCGATATTTATGATATTTGTATTTTCAAATGTTTCCAAAAATACACTGTTTTATGACAACATTTTATTAATATTTACGCCATAGATTTTACTGATGTCTTGGCAGCCCTAGACATTCTGTTTACACTGTGCCCATCACCTGCTTAAACTATTGTATATATTTATATAGGAAAGGTGCTGATATTTTATAATGTACAAATATTCAAATTAGGTCCATTGTATTTTATTATCAGGAAGTTTTTAAATGTAATTCCTTATGCCAGTATGTAGGTGGGTTATAATATTAATGTATATGTCATTTCTAGTGGCTCAGTAGCGTTAAACAATAATAGAACTAATTAACTATAATCATAAATTCATAGACAAGAGAGACAAGTAGTGAAAATATTATAATGATGTTAAAAATAAAACAAGGAAAACCAAGCCACTAAAAAGTTTTTATAGACATAGTTCCTTACACTTCCTTAGGCCTTATAAGCACGCGAATATATAATCCCAAGCCGATTTGTACCCTCCTTAACACATTCCATTTTCTTCACCATATTAGCGCTGATTATGTCCAAGTTTGATTGAATTTTATTATAGAGTTTTATTTTTACTATGTTTAAGACTGGTGTTTTTTTAAATAGTTCTAGACAAATATATAATTCGATAAATGGCACCAGTTGGCAATTATAAAATTCAAAAAAAAAAAAGTTTTGAATAACCATCATTTCAATTAATCACAATTTTATTTATATAGTTATTTTTTTATTGCATTCCCTATACGAAATAATATAAAGGGCGGACTAAGTGCTTAAGGGTATTATTTACCAGTCAAACCCATGAAGTGGTGAGAATTTAACGTAGTTTAAATTTTAAAATATATGTCATAAAAAATACTATAGCTTCATTAAAAGTAATAATTTGTGTGTTATATAAAATTCAATCAAACGTGGTGGCGGTGCGACTTACTTCGCTTGGGGCGCGTCCATGGCGGGGATGTAGTCGAGCGCCATGAGGCAGGCGAACACCGTCATGATGAGCTTGGGCTTGCGCTCCGTGATGTCCTCGGGCAGCGCGTACACGCGCGCGCCGCAGCGCCGCGCCATCGAGATCGCGTACTTCGCGTTCGCCAGGTTCTCCTGCACGCACACACACTCTATACAATACTAGAGGCCAGCCAGACCTTGTTCTGCCCTCTTAGACAACCCTTTGTCCTATAAAAAAACCTTAAATTCGTAATAAATATTGAGGGTCAATTATCGGGATAAAGACTATCCTATCTTTCAGGTTGGACCAAACTGCACACAGTGTGCAAAATTTAATTGAAATCAGTTCAATAGTTTAGTGAGTTCATCGCTAACAAACAATGTAACACTTAATTTTTATATATAAAGACAACGACAGACAACAATCTGTCCGACTTCACACGGGTGATTCTTGGATTTAGACAACAACGCCACCTATCAGGTCCAATTGTGAATATAAACCATTCTCAAATCAACTTAATCGCACACACAAAATTTCATCAAAATTCATCCAACCGTTTAAGAGTTGAATCACATAAACATGGACAGAAGAATTTATACGTATATATACAAGGTTGGATGACAAACAAGCACACAATTCACCTAATGGTAAGTGGATGATATAACCCATACACATCTACATTTATCCTCGATTAAGAATAAAAACGGAGATGTGTCATCATCCCTGAGAACTAAGATGGAATGCCTCGTTTCCACTAAAAAAGCTTTCCGGTTCTCTACATTCACCATACGAAACACATCAGCATTGAGCTTCTATTTTACGCTGGTATTCTGTGAGAGCGTGGTTCTACTCCGGTCGAGCCAACCCATTCATGCAACAATCATAATATAGCTACAACGTCGCTCTACCACGTAATACATATAGAATAGATTTTTTCAATACAAATAAATTACATATAATTCTCATTAAAAATCAATGTTTACTTTTACCACAGGTTCTGAAAAAACCCCTGTCCTGGGAAGAACTACCAAAAAACGCTGTGGGAATTTTTTTTCTCACAGTAAATCATACAATTAAAAAATATTGATAAAACTATTTACAGAACTTATTTAAGAACCAAATTTAAGGGACCACCTCATTCCCAAGAATTATTATTATCAACCATTTATTCAAATATAATATAATAACCCTTTTTTACTGTTTTTGAAAGTGGACGAAGCGAAACAATGTAAGGATCGTAGCAAGTGGAAAGAAGTGGTCTCTGCCTACCCCTGCGGGAAAGAGGCGTGATTATATTTATGTATGTATGTTTTACAGTTTTTGCTTAGTAAAATATTTAAACTTGAGAGACGCGTTAAGGTTACAAGTCTTTAGTTCATCGGAAAGTTAGCTTTAAATCAATTGTAAAGTTTGTACTGAATGGACAGACTGAGAAGAAAGGGGTGCTTCAGTAAAGAACTTCTTTACTGAAAGCAACTACTGAGAATTTCTTAACAGAAACACGCAATACCTGATTTTAGCCCGATCCAGGTTTGAACCCGAGAACACATAACCACCCACGGTTACGACCATTAGACAAACGAGGAAGGAACTTCATCATTAATAATTGAAATGCAAATGGGAATCCAAATCAAACCCACGATGTTGACACCACAAATTTCAAACTGTTGAAGTAGGTATCAACTGCTATCCGTGGGCGATATATGTATTCAATGTAAAAAAAAATATAAGGAAATCTTTACCTCCTCGTTGCCGCCGGGCAACACGAGGTCGTAGTTGATGGAGCCAGGTTTGATCGCGTCAATCAAGTCAATCACCACTTTACCGTCCGCCAGGACCTCATCCTGAAATTCACAAAGTTATTGGTTTAATAAATACCGTGTAACTGCGGTGTAAGAAACCACTACATCATATCATCCTATAGGTGTCATGAAAGGCGATAGAGGGAAGCTGTAACAGAAAATGGGCAGCAGCATCTTACAACTTTAAATATTTAAAAAAACTGCGGTTACCAACCCGCCCGCCAAGCGTGGCAACCATGGCAAGCAGTGAATTTTTGGTAGGCTATAATAATAAAAATAGTAAACCGCACTACGAACGACTCTTATTCATTATTAAACAATAAACTAAGGTTCCGACACATTACAAACCTATATCTATCAAAAACAAAATAACGAAAAAAAAATTATTCCCGAAGAACAAGAAATTTACTTGTTTAGCTATTGATTTAAAATTTTCCTTATATCCTGTTGGCAGTTGTATGAAGGTTGACGCGGAATAAACTGCGTTTATTAAGGTTGTAAACTGATATTGACTTTCAATTTTCATTTTAGTCCGATTGTGTAGTTTTTCTTAATAAATAATTAAAAATTAAAAATGTACAACCGTAAGTCGGTAGAAAAAAAAAAACAGACCTAACCATTGTCAAATCGGTGACTAACTTATTAGTAAGATAATAGTGCCGGCAGATTAAATCCCAACACATCCAATTTTTAATTAGTATCATCTTGATAAGTGTACCATAAGTTATATTAAATACAGAATTGTTACCATCAGTATGACTGTACAACTCTGATGGGAATTTGGTTAGCATCGTTATAACGTTTGGTTTCAGTGTATGTATCATATATGCAAATGTATTATCAACAATCATAATAAACTAATCTTTTTTTAAGCTACAGTGTTGCGTGCAAAAACATCGGCATAAACTAGAGTTATATGACCATTCGGCATGTTCTAATTCCACATAAAACTTAAAAATTCATTTTATATTGCAGGGTAACACGTTCTTGCTAACAAAATCTACACACCTGGAAGCTCCTGATTGATGATGTCTTGCCAGCTGATTGAAGTTTGTTATTAACCCACTGCACTATCTCCTTTTCGATAATAGGGTTGCCAGTGTTTGCCAGTCTCGTTAGTACTGATAGTGTGTACGCACGCATCAGTTGCCATATTAGAGCTGAAAAAATCCAATGATTAAAAATAAACTTCTCATTACAATAAAGTCTATGTTTTACTCACGTGCATTAGGAGAGTTAGAGATTTGATATTATTGTCATTTGTACTGTATAGATTTCAAAATCCACGATATGATTATGATAAGTTATAAAGGTGACAAGTGAGCACACAGTTCACCTGATGGTAAGTGGATGCTGTGGCCCTTAGACATCTACATCTATCGTCGATTAAGAATCAAAATTTAGATGCGTTGTCTCACCACTGACTAAGATAGAATTATTACCAGTTATAAGGTCACGTTTCTCTAAAATTACCATACGAAAGCCGCTTGAGATGTGATTTTACATTGGTATTTTGTGAGAGCGTGGTACATCACATGCAGCATGGCTATACTACGTAAAACCATATTTAAGAGAATAGTCTCTAATAATCAATCTCATATTATAATTAATATTTATTTATTTATTTTTATTTGCTTGGAAAACAGCTAATTTACAAAAATAATATAATTATAACAAAAATGTGGCGTAATGAATGGATAATATGGTACTTGCGGGTAGAGGACGTTGTAACGGTTCAGAAAAATATGTTTCATGTTTAGTAAAAGTCCCTCGGTTTTCGAGATAATTCGACATTTTCGAAAATTCAAAAAGATTACAGCCTTTGCCACTCTTTTTCGTCGCAAGACTCCAAATGAAGGAATTTATTCAATGCATTTTTTAAGACACGATCTCCCCACTTTATTGGAAAACGTTTCGTTAAAAGAGAGAAGAATAATGTGGCTGCAAGCACGATGGTTGCCCCGCCCATACGCCCATAGCGTTCGAGACTATCTCGACGAAATGTATCCCAGAAGATGGATCGGGCGATTAGGGACAATTTTGTGACCCTCACGATCATCGGACCATAACCCACTCGACTTTTTTTACCGGAGATGCCTCAAAGAGAAGGTCTACAAAGATCCTATTACCTCAGTGGACCAGCTACGAAAGCGTGTGGAAATGGCTGCACAAAAAATTGCTGAAATGAGACATGCAAGCAGAATAAAGCGATCATTCATTAGAATGTGTAGACTGTAGAGCATGTATTAGAGCAGGATAGATCTACCGTCGGTTTATTGTTGCTAGTGTAAGTAACCGATCTATTCCAAGAATTATATTCCCTACCTGGCAGTGGGCTCGTTTCTGCAAATTCAATGGGCTATGCAGGCCGTTGTTCCAAACAATTTTAAAAACAAGGTTTAAAATAAAACTAGGCCTTTAACTCATTGAAATAGGAATTTATTTTGTATTAAATGCTGGAAATACAGTGAGTTATACCATTTCGGAATCTCAATGAAACAGGCATGTTTTTTTTTTAATTTGGCACTCAGGTGTACATGTTTTTTTTTACACCACGTTAGGTTAAACTTAGGATAAAAAATAAGCAAATCATGAAATTTGAGTTAGATCTTTGTTTAAAAAAAGACTATGCTTGCGCACCTAAAATCATACTTTACATTCGATAGCGCTTCTATCCAGGAATACTATCCAAAAAAAGATTGAAAATATTCCTTCATTTGGAGTTTTGCGACGAAAAATAGTAGCAAAGGCTGTAATCTTTTTGAATTTTCGAAAATGTCGAATTATCTCGAAAACCAAGGGACTTTTACTAAACATGAAACATAGTTTTCTGAACCGTCACAACGTCCTCTACCCGCAGGTACCATATTATCCATTCATTACGCCACAGCCTGTATATATATATATATATATATATATATATATATATATATATATATATATATATATATATATATATATATACATGATTTTTGTTTTGTCCATGTTCATCTTAAGACCTATCCGTTGGGAGACACTATTGAGATCATTGAGCATAGTGCATAGGTCCTCCAGCGATTCTGCCATAAGGACCATAACATCGGCAAATCGAAGGTGAGTGATGTACTCGCCGTTGATGTTAATACCATATCCTTTCCAGTCCAGAAGCTTAAAAACGTCTTCCAATTCAGCGGTGATGATATATATAGATGGGATGGGGATATAACGTCACCGTATCTTACACCTCTCTGCAGTTGGATAGGTTTCGTACTCTGATGCTGTACTCGGATAGCCATCGTAGCGCTACTGTACAAACACATCAGCACTTCAATATACCGAAAGTCAACTTGACACCGCTGAAGTGACTGCAGCCACGCCCAATTTCGACGGCTTTCTCATAGACCACATACGCCAGACATAGTGGCAAATTGTACTCCTCGGACTTCTGTACAACTTGCCGAATGGTATGTGTATGCGCTCTATGGTGCTAAAGCCTTTTCGGAAACCGGCTTGTTCGGGAGGTTGAAAGTCGTCGAGTCTGTATGCGAGAGGATTCATAATGAGTCTGTAGTTCTTCAAGAGCGTTGTCGCCTTTCTTGAAGAACAAGACCACCGCACTTATGTTCCACGCCTCCGGTGTAACACCACCATGGAGGATGGAATTAAAGAGCTTCTGACTGGACTTCAAGTACCGGTTTTTCACTCGCTTTCAGAAATCCCGCCGTAATTCCATCCTCGCCTGGGGCCTTGCCGTTTTTAAGGTGCTGGAGAGCCATTTTAATCTCGCTCAGACTGACGTCCGGAATATCATCGGAATAGTGTCGGATAAGACTTGCTCTTGGATCGTTACTCACACTTGGTGTGGTTCCAACGATAATGTGTACAGCTGCCCACAGAACCTCTCAATCTCACTCAAAATCTCAGGTGTCCCGGAAACGACGCTGCCACACTCGGTCTTCAGCTTCGACAGTTGGCTCTTTCTGATAGACAGATCTCTAGTAAAGACTTTGGAGCCCTGGTTCCGCTTAATCGCTTCTTCAATACGAGCAGTATTAAAGTTGCGTAAGTCCCGCCGCGTGCATTTAGAGATCTGTCTGTTCAGTTGCCTGTATGCTATCAAATCTGCTGAAGACTGCAGCTTAATTTCCCGTCTAACAGCCATGAGACTAAGAGTGCGATCGGAGACTTTATGTGTTCTTCTGCGGCGGCTCTTGCAAAACTTAGCTACGACCGCATGGACCTGAAAGGTTTCGGGACTTTGGATTAAAGCACGAGAGGGACGGAGCGTTGACTTCATTAGACGTGACCTCTCCAACATAACGTTTAGGTTCAGCGTGCCTCTCACCATTCGGTGATCGCTGCCGGTTCTCACCCTCGCGATCACTGAGACATCACTGAACATACATATATTTAATATGGGTAATAAAACTTACCTAGCGTGAGTGTGGCGTTTCCTTCATTGATGTCGGCACCAGCAATGCCCACTAGAGAGAATCCCAACTGGCGACCCAACTCTACTGCGTAGTTACAGTTCTCCAGCCTTTCCATGAACTTGCGAAGCTTCGAGAATTGTCTGTGCACCTGGGAATCATTCATTAAAATATTATATTTATTTAAAAATATGTAGTTATAAATGTACGTGTTAGAAACTTAATGAATTAAACCTATAGAGAACGACATGTGTTTTTATGAAAAGAGGATCTCTTATAATGATGAAATACATAAAGAATTAACCTCTCAGATCCCGACATTGTCTGTCAGACCTGTGGTAAGGCCAAGATCAATATTTTTTTTTGTTTTGTCCTCAAAACCAGGCTCAGTCAATTAACGTATGGAACCTATGCGGCATTAATAACAGTGCCATTGAATAAACTACGTCGGCTTCGCAGGTCGATGCAGTATTTGTAACACCCGTTGTAGATGGCGCTGTTACAGAATTATTTCATTAGTAAAAAACGAACATAGTATTTTAAAATCAACAGATAGATACAAAATCAATAGGTGAATACTCCCGTTTTAGAGGTTTTCAAATAACTACAACTTTAAGGCAGAAATACGGTAAGACAAATCTCAGAAATGAAATAATTCTGTAATAGCGCCATCTACACGGTGTGGTCAAGTACTTCATCGACCTGCGAAGCCAACGTAGTTCTAATAGTAAAGTAGCATAATGGCAGAAGGTCGTCATTTGAAGTAAATTATCTTAATTAATTTCTCGTAATTTACTAACAAGATTAATTCTAATAAAATTTTTAGATTTTTATTTTTACAATTCTTATAAATAACATTTAAAAAAGAATTGTTCTGAGGGGTTTACAAATGTGAAAATCAGAATTAAGTTTTATATCAATATAAATCGATAAGACAAATTAATATAATGTTATCATTTAGTATATGGAGTATGTACATTTAGCAACATTATTGAATAGCGTTGAAATCAATTTGCGTTATAAAATGTTTTCAAAGCATTATATAATTTCATAGTTAAAAATCACTTTTGAGAATATAGACATTGTGTTGTACGTACCTTCTTCCAATTCACAATGCCTGGTTTAATAATGTCATAGAGCTGGAAGATGACCAGCCCGTCAGTTAGGTCGGAGTACAGCCAGTTGACATGTGGTGCCACACCCATCGAGTTCATCCAGTTACGGTACGCTGGAAATTTAAATATTATTGTTTATTTTATTCATTACTATAGTAGCTCGACGAATTTCAGTCCTTCTTGGTCAAACTTTCTAAGCCATTGTTAGATACAGGCTTTTTCAAGAATGCACAAATCGGGGTGTTTTGAACGAAAATTCAACGCCTGCGGATAACTGCTCTTATGTTATATTGTCGTTAAAAATGGTTTTAAAGTGGATTTTGATACGTAAATGTGGCTCGATTTAGTGTATTAAATGTATATGTATGGGAAACAATTGCTTTAATGGTGATATACGCATTAAGTTACTTTGTGTGTTTAGGCGTTAGTGTAGTGTCTTAAACACTATCTTCATCGACCGTTTTTTGGCTCATGCTGCCGCATCAACATAATATGAAGAAATATGTTAGCATATCTTTATTTCATATACAATAATGTATATGACTGAAGGTGTGATCAATTACACAATAAAAAAAAAATAAGTACCAACTAGCAACATGAACTTTGAAAGATTTTTCCATGCTCTCCACAGGCCCTCTCTGGATAGGCGGCGAGAACCTGGCCTTAGTCAATACTCTAGCACTGGTAATGCTTCACCCATTGAGTTATATGTACTACGTACTAGAGAAGCCATTCCAAACAAAAATTGTGTCCTACTCTATGTCTTCGCGCATGCGCGAAGACTTTAATTTCATATAAGATAAGATATTAATATAAAATAAATATAAGAATTTAATATAAAATATCTTAATTTAATCTAAACAAACATATTTGTAAATAAAATGTAATAATAATTTATTTATGGAATTTACAAATCTTCAATTTACGCAATATTTAGTTTGTACGGATTGCAGTACAGTTCAGTTCAGTTGAACATAGTCAATATTCGGAATGGCTTCTCTAGTACGTAGTACATATAACTCAATGGCTTCACCAGTATACGCCGGCCTTTTTCAGTCTAGCCAAAAGTTATGGCCTTCGCTAGCAAAAGCGTGAGTTACAACTAGGCACTATAATAATAATTCTATTAATTATAAATAACTTACTCTTCTCTTCCCTAGTTTCATCGAGCTGGTGGTATTGCTCTGTGTCGGTAGTGCGGTTCAATCCCGGATGCTGGTTGAATAAATTGGCGACGAAGGCCAAGTTGAGCTTGTAGACTCCGCCCACAACGTCCGCTGGAGTTACGAACGCACGGCAACGCAAGCGTGCGGCTTGTTGCAACATAATTTCTGCACGGCGCAGTAAGTCTGTTTCCTGTGGTAGAAACGTAAAATAGGTAATTTGTGTTATAATTATAATGATAAAAGTCACACGGGCATTATCACAAAATACGCAACTGTGATTGAAACAGTAGGTTCCCGGAACTACGTTCTATTCTGACTCAATCGATATTCGATCAAAATGATGTTTGCACACGACGCTACTAGTAATTCGGCTATTTATTTTACGAATATTCTTCACAGACATAGCCTAAACCAATGCTCATTCTCTTTTGCGATAAAGACGCTGGCTGGTTATCTAATCGTAAAAGTTAAAGGGAGGAATAAAGTTATGCGATACTTGCACACACTATCCGAAATGTATCCTCTAGATCTAGAACATAGAAAGACTTAATGGCTGTGATCGAGACTTATAAGATTGGCTTTAATCAAATTGAAGTCAGCTAGACGGTATAATCGCCAACGACTCAGTAAGCTGAAGTAGCAATGGGCGGCCATATAGCTCAAAGATCCGATAACCGATGAAGAAGAAAGGTTCTCCAGTGGTAGTGTCGTCGTACTGGTAAGAGAAGTGTGAGGCGGGCCTCACTCACGTACATGAAGTAACGATCTAGTAAGAGATGGCTTAGGGCCGTGCTTCCTGGCACTCCTTTCTTTATTTATATATTTTAATCATTGATTTGGCATTATATCCATAAACATTACAGTGTACCCTTATCGCCTAAAATTAATAATAATAATGAGGGTGAGGTAAAAATTACACGTAGGTATTAATTGTTAAGTGCGTGCCTGCTATTGCATGACGCACCGCTCATGGATTGTATACTCGTATACAGGAAGTTTTTTAAAAACATTAGTGTAAAATTTATTAATGACGTACCTTTAAATTAATTTGAATTATTTGCATTTGTTTTTTGTAATAGATTTCATGTAATGACTTTATTAACGCATTGTTATTAATATGCCTGTATACGCGACCCAACACAAGTAAACTATCGCACGGGAATCAGCCAGTGTCGTACCGATAGCCGCTGTGAAAAGGTCTTGTGTATGGGATCTCGTATAAATATGATCGATGTATATGTTTAGCAGTGGACTTCTATTGATGATGACGGTGATAACCAGGACGATGATGATAATGGTAGTGGTGATGTTTACCCTGAGCGCGTCGAGCGTGACGCCGGCGTCGTCGGGCGCGATCTGCTTGAGCAGGTAGGAGTAGACCTCGGAGTCGGCGACGTCCTGCTGGAAGTTGGTGCAGCGGCGCGCCACGCCGGCCGTGGCCAGCTGGTGGTTGACCCAGCGCAGCAGGATCGCCTCGGGCGACAGCGCCAGCAGGTCCTCGATGCGCTCCTGCCGAATCACTTATCGTTAATAATATGTCGTCAACTTCACCGGCACGTTCGAGTAATCCACTACGAAATAAAGTAGGTTATTAGTAGATTGCAACAATTATTTTTAATTGAAATTTATATGGGACAACTGGAAAAGTAATTACATTTAAGGTTTAAAAATACACCTAACATTGAGAATGTACGTAACATTTAAATCAAAAGGAAATACAGTTACCTACATAGTATAACCTTTTCTAAGAACCTCTTGTAACCACTCCCTTTTAATAAAGACTGAAGCCGATTAGAAAGCAACTTTATCAAATCAAATTTTCCACGAAAATATGACACTGAATATTGTATTAGAAATTGGTTGAAGTTTTTTATAATATGGGAAATTTCGTACATAAAATCGCCACCATACGCGACTTTTCGAAGTACATCAAACATAATAATGTAAAATTATTAACTGTTGGTGAAATACTAAACATATATACCTGGTCATTGAGAAGTTCCGTGAGACCTGGACAATGTTCAAGGGTGATTTGGTTGAAGAGACCGATACGGATGATCTGCCACAGGAGACCGAGCACCAAGTGTGGTTTGCCTGAAAATCAATTATTTAAAATATTTTAAGCAATTTCTATGGATTTAAAATGGCAACATAAAATAATTAATGTGCTAATAAGATTCCTTCTCTTTTTCCCCACAGATTTATTTAAATGTCTTAGTTATTGTCGGTAACACGAACAATTCTAAAAAATGATTTCAGACAACAATATATTTTATTATATTTTTTGTTATCTTTTATATACGTAGATACTTTTCAAACCAAGAAACAATACAAACATAAATAATGCAATGAAGAGGACATTTTCCCTTACTAATATATATTTTTTATTCTAGATAACAAAAGTCCTGGGTAGAAATTGAAATTATTGTTGCAAATAAAATGTGGTATTATTTTTTTAATTCTAAATTAATATTTTTATCATCATCATTATAGTCCATCACAAGTCCACTGCCAAACAAAGGTCTCACCTAAGTAAATGCCACAAAGCACGATCCTAAGCCACCTGCTTCCAATTAACATTTTAGTATATACACCTTTATTGTTATTTAAATACCTCTCATCGATTAATAAAACGATACTATATATATATATATATATATATATATATATATATATATATATATATATATATATATATATATATATATATATATAAATGTAAATATTGGAATAATACAATAATACAGATATCATATACTTCAAACATCTGCCAATCTGAAAAACCTTTTTATAATCAATTATGCAAAAGTTATCACTTAAAATGCGATTTCTAAAGCATTTCATTCAGAGTAGAATAAGTTAATGTTGAAAATCATCAAGTGTTACTCCATCGTATCTTTAAGTTACAAACAATTAAAAAATGTATACCTTTAGCGAGGTCGTGGGCATCGATATTGACGATGTTGCAACCTATGGCTTGAGATGAGACCAGCGCCAGAGTGAGGTTCTCGTGTTTTGTGTAAAGAGTAAGGTTCTTCTTGTTAATGGCGCGCTCGTCAATCGTGTCCGGGCAAGAATGGTTGATCACTTTACTGGAGAAAGGAAATACCATATTAATTAAATTGTTCCCATGGACAATTTCGTAAACTACGGATTGTTACTGTACACAACTTGTGTGTAATGTAACTCTAATGCCATAAAATTGGACCTAACATACTGCGTTTTCAATCAGACATAGAAATAACATTTTTATTATGTTCATAGTTCATATTGGGATCACTGAGAAATTTGATGACACTTCGAAGACCCAACATTTCGACCAGTATTTCAAGTTCGTTTATATATGAAGTTTTTATTTGGTCCATAGTGTCAATACGGGCGTGGTGTCTCTACTGGCACAATTTTAATAAAGTTAGTGTGTGAAATAAAAAAGACCAACTTACCATAGTATGAGGCCATCTTTGAGCTTCTCGTAAAGCTGTTTGCCTTCGGGGTCGATAGGCAGAAGGTGTTTTAAGTCTGGATCGTTCTCAAGATTACTGTTGATCCAACCAGAGAAAGCCATCTGCTCCTCAAGTCTGACAGAGTGAGTAGTGCCTGCCAAAAAAATATTATATAATGATTTCTTATATTTATTTACGCGGATACTAAACATTGAATAAAACTAATATTACGTATTTTAACGAGTTTTATTTTAACTTTTTTAATTCCCGACTTTTCGGCATTTATGTGTGTTCGTATTATGGATGCTGTCAATCGTTCAAAGAAAAAAAAATTAAACGCAATAAAATACGTCTAATTAGTTTTGTTAGTATTCCGGAGCCACAAAATGGAGAGACGATAATTAATCCGTATAAATCCGGAGTTTTAACATGTACAGTTATTGACCATTAGGTTATAAATCATAGAAAAAATCATGGATAAACCCAAAACTAAAAGTTCTGCAATTTTGGTATTCATAATCTTATTGTAGTAGCACTGCCAAGATTCAGAAACTAATCTGATACCACTAAGTTCCTACTTATCTAAAGAAATATAAAAAGTTCCCTTGTCCTATTTATAGTATTACTTCTCTATCAAGAAAGAACCGGGAAAGATCAATAATACACAAAATGTTAATTATTCATCCAACTTTATTTTATCACCTTCAAAGTATGCTCCTTCAGAAACTATACACTTTCTCCAACGAATAATCCGATCATCAAAACATTTTTAAATCCTTTTCCCGTAATTGAGTTCAGTTCTCGCTGCGAATTCTCGTATATCTTCTACCGAATGAAAACGGGTGCCTCTTGTTGTGGTGCCATTTGCTGTCTTAAGCTAGGGTCCCACGGCCTGTTTTGTCACAGATCAGACCGCGCCAGGCCGGACAACAGGCCGTGGGAACCATCGCATCCGATGAGGCCTGTGGTGGCCTGTGGGCGCCTGTCCGATCCATCGGGAGTCGGTAAGATCAAAGGCGCGGCGCGGCGCGGCGCGACGGCGCCTGTCGCGGCCTGTACGGGCGCGTCTGCGTCGCTTGCAATCGTTCATTTCAACTGCGGTGGCGCTTGCGCGTACATGCTCATGATGGAATGGACGAATGAGCTTATATTCGAGTTTTTAACTCTTTATGAAAATGAACCAGCGCTTTGGGATATTTCGTCGCCTCAACATAAAAACAAGAACGGCTTTTGTTGAATGACGACACCCACCAGCGTCGTTTCCTCTGCTTTCTTTTTGCTTGGTTTATCAAACGTTCACCACTGAATAAAACCACAGCGGCTGCACACGCAGCCATGCGCTCCGTATCACTTCACATGTTGGAATGTCAGTCGACAGGCCGCACCAGGCCGGCACACGCCGTGGGAACGCTCAGTACGGGCCGCGACAGGCCCATACAGGCGGGACAACGCCTGGCGCGGCCTGTCGCCTGACAGGCCGTGGGACCCTAGCTTTAAACGCCGCGTAACGTTCAAATAATATTCTTTATTTCTTTATTTACCATTTGACCTCCCGGCAAAAATTCAGAGTGCACAACACCACGATAGTCAAACAACACAGTCAACAAGACTTTGACTTTTGATCGACTTTGGCGTGTTTTTTTCGGTTTCGATTCAGTTGGAAGGCGCAACTCCGAAGCTTGTTGACTAGTTTGCATGGCAAACTCGTAAACCCACGTCTCGTCACAATAATATTCATGAATGTTGAGTCGGAATTGACCAGTTCTAGCACGTCCTCAATAACTCATATGCGATTGAGTTTTTGGAGAAAATACAGGTCTTTTGGGACTAGCCGATCGGCAACATGTTTCATACTCAAGTGATTATTTAAAATGGTACGGTTAGACTTGTAAGACACAGAAAGTTCGGCGTTATTTCTTTAAAATTTGAATGAGGATTTTCAGTCACTATTTCCTCCACTTTTGCGATGTTAACTTCAGTTGCAAACGTTGATGGCCTACCAGAGCAAGGCAAATCTTCCATCACATTTCGACTGTTTTTGAACGCTTTGTACCACCACTCATAAGCACGTGTTTTTGATAAAGTCTATTCACCGTAAGCCTTCTGTAACATTTTCAGTGACTTCGAACACGAAATTCCATTGGCGATGCAAAATTTAAGTTTAGAGTTAAGTTTTTTTAAGAACTCTTTGTTCGATATTTTTGTTGATTGTGAAATTCGCAATACACACCAGATATGATATAACTAACAGCACTGTATTTAACTAAATAACAGATGTAACTAAAAACTCCGCGCCAAAATGGAAAACAGATGTGCCGATATAAGAACAACAAAAAAAAATTAATTTGGTACCATAAACAAATCATCCACTTCCGATACTTTTTTGACTGAATTTATATTTTTAAAAACTCGAAGCATAGAATTTTGGATTAATCTAATCGTGAATTTAGTAATTTCTTATACATTTTCTTATTTAGGCGAATACTATCCAATTAATAAAATTAAATTTATTGATTTAATTTGTGAATGTGAGTGTTAGCATAGCATTATAATGAAACATACAGACTAATAAAAATATAAAACGCGATTTGTGTTACGTGTCAACTTTGATGAAATTTAAAAAAAAACTTTCAGTCGTAGGACTGCACATCAGAAGTGAAAAGTTCTTAGCTTCACTAACTACTAAACATTATTTTTGGGTTGTTAAGAAATATTTTTTGGGAAGTATTTTTTATTAGAAATTATTTATATCAAAGTATTTAATGAAAATATATAGTCATAAAATTTTCATTTATTGCGCTGTTTTACAAGAAAAACAATGATTATTATCTATTTAATATAAACAATATTTATAAATACATAACAATTTTATAAAATTTTATCAATTGTATTTTCAGCATTACTTATATAAATTTTATGTATCTGAGCGTGACGGTCACGCGAGATCAGTGCTTTTTCCCGTGTCCAAATGCCCAAAGTGCCTAGAGAAGATTTCACTTCTAAAATAATAATAAATGGTCTTACCATCACTGGAAGCCTCGCTCATGCCGCCTAAATGTTCCAGGTTTTCCTTTTTGCTGACAGCTTGTTTAAATGTGCTCGCCACCTGTAATTTAAGGTAAAATGTTTAGAACTTTATTTTCGGAATGAGATACACTTTCCTAAATCTTTCTATGCTTAAGTATATCTAGAAAGATGTAAATGCTTTTGCTAAGCTAAGTCAGAGCACTTTACCATATTCGACTGCATTAGCACCTATCACCAGGTGGGATAGTAGTGGCTTAGAATGGTTAAAAAATATTAATTTATATAATGCGTACAAATAGATGTTCATTCCTACGTGCGTCATCAAATTACATAAATTAACAAGGTTTCTCTTTTCTATAAGAAATGCATTACTTTAAATAAGATTAGATATTACCTATCTTATGTTTCCACTTTCTATCAAATAGTAAATACAAGATTTTTCCCTAAAAAGATTTATGCAACTAACATATGTTTGGTATTCAGCAGTTAAGATTCTGTAGCCCTGTTGGGAATCGTTCGTGTCGAATCGCTTTGCCAGTGGAAATCACTACACAACTATGTTATATTTCTTTCATTATGATAATGTTTTGTAACCTAAAATAAGACATCAATATAAAAAAAGACATCGGCTCATAATCGATAATGATACTTTAACATAATACATCGAAATCAAACGTGAAACGTCAAAACGAACCCAACCACGATTCCCACTAGAGTTAACAATCGCATTTCACGTCTAGACTTATTGTGATTGCACTGTGTCTTTGACATTGGATCCGTCTCAATTTTCGGTTTATGACCCTGCCCATACTTGTGGCTCTCTAATTATTTATTTAATTTTTATTGAACCTTACAAAGAGTACAGTATAAAATCGGCTTAATGTTAAAAGTATTCTCGACAGTCAATCTTAGGGAAGTGATAAAACTACGGAGTTAAAAATAACATATATACAGACATACATATAAATATATATAATATAAGATACATAATGATTGATATACTGATTAAACTGAAGCAGAGACGTCTACTATAATGATGACAGAGCTTAACAGTCAACAAAGACAATTATGTCCAGCACAAATAACAACTACGAATAATATACAAATGTTGTCATTGTTGTTGAAATCGCACCTTTTTCGAAATGTTATCGTCTTTTGATTTTAAAACTTGCGAATCCATACCCACACTTCAGACGGATATATTAAGCAATTTTTATTTACGCTAAATAGTTTAACTTATAAGCCGTAGATTCATATGATTTATTTTTATTATTTTCGTCACAACGAGAAACAAAGAGAATTATCGTTATATTGACATTGGACAGCAGTCTATTGACATAATCAAGTATAATGGGGTGTGTTAAGTCAGTCATTGCGTACGTCAATTGCAGCGGGTTCAAGTTTGTTGACTCCTTGATTTTATCAATAAAAAGCGTCATGTTGGCTGTTCGAATTTCTTCTATGTTTTATAATATTAGGCAAAGGTCACAGGGAGAGATCACAGTAGCCTTCATGTAGAAATGGTCTACATATTAAAACCAAAAAGTATGGCATGTATCGAAGTCTAGTAGTAATTTGACTTGTAGAAGTAGAAAATACAGAAAAAAGTTCTTTGCATAAAATATGCGATTTTTCAGTGTGAAATAGTAACTCTATACCGTTAGAAAAGTAAGGTTTATTTTTACTTAAAGTAATCTCTCATTCTTGTCATCTAGAGGTAGGTAGATACTGCGTACTTCCATTTGGCACTATTCTGACCTACCTATCTACGCATGCTACGGTGCTACGCATGCATGCTATTTATACTTTTCATAAAAATAATATGTATATACTCCTATTCTCTAAAATTCAAAATTCAAATTTAGTCATTAGTTTTGTATTAGATTAGGTATATTCTCGTGACAAGTGACAAAATTGTCCAAGTGGGATTAAAAAAGTGCCCAATGAGTAGGCAGCTTTAAAAATCAGAAGATGATAGCAACATTACGAACTAAGACCGATATCTGCAAAGGCGACAACATTTGTATATTATTGGAAGTTATTATTTGTATGGGATGTATTAGAGAGCCAAAGTAACGTCGTAGAGCCACGTTGTAGCTATATTATGGTTGAAGCACGTATGAGTCGGCCCGGCCGGCGAATGAACACGCTCTCACAGAATACCAGCGTAAAATAGCAACTTAATGATGCTATGTTTCATACAGTGATTGCAGATCGCAGAACCCGAGAAATCTACTGGCAATGAGGCTTTCTATATTACTTATCAAGATTAACACATTTTGATTCTTAATCGAGGACTGATGTGGTCTAAGGCGGACTATGTGCTCGTTTGTCATCCTTATTCTATTAGCAGCTGGGACGATTTTTAAAAATTACAGTAAATAAGTTGTTTTCGGCGGACGGAAAATCATCAATCATCAAAAAATAAAGGTAAAAAAATAAGATATCCCTCATCTTTGATAAAATTCGGTTTTTTGTTTGTTAATAATTTGTGTAGGCGTTTTAAGCAACTTATTCGACTAATCCACCATCAAGTGCATGGTATCCAAATACAATCAGACTTGACCATGTAGAGCCTTTATTCATTGCAAGAGTATTTTTAAATATTTAGTTATAATGGATTTTATTCTGTTAACTTTTCATTTTTTCATTATAGCCCATCAAAAGTCCACAGTTTAACAAAGGGTTCCCCCATAGATTGCCTCATAAGAGGGATACTGGCCATAGATGTCCCGCATGGCGGGTGCTACCACAATTTTTAATAATTTTGATATCAAGTTTGTGTGTTTTATTTCCCTCCGTCGCGTTTTGCGATATCCAATGTTAAATTGATTTATGTTAATGATTAGTAGCGGATTCTCTTAAGTCGTCACAACGGCAATACTGTTATTATTAAATATAAATATAGATACAGTATTTTACTATCATATAGATATTGTTTTACTGATAAAATGTTAGTGCAATGTGCTATAAAATGGACGACGCTCGGTGTCAGTATTCATGTTCGTATTTTGAGTGTGGAGATAAGTAGAAAAACAAAGAATATCTATCTACACAACATAAAAGCTTTGATATAATTGCTGTGGTACTGATGAGGCCCATGCCTTATTAGACATTAACAGGCTGATAAATAATCAAAATCCTAATAATTAATTCACACTGTCACTTCAAAAGGTCCTATATGTTTACAACGCCTCTTGAAAAATTCTGATATCATATTTAATTACCTGTTGTGCTTTAAGATTGGCGCACAGATCTTCAAACTCAGACAGGGACATGCCATTTTTGCGTGTGTCGCCGTTCACGCTGCCATTTACGCCGCGTCCCTGCCTGGCACCATTGTCGTACTCCTCGATCATACACCGCACCTGAAAATCAATAAAGTGTTTATTGAATCAAAATCATAAATATGAAAAAAAAAATTTAATACAAAGGCAATATGCAAATAAAACAACAAAGGGCAGAAATGCTCTTGTAAACGAGCTGTCAATATAATTTCGTTTATACTACGCGATTTATTTATTACGAATTATTCGATGGGGAAGAAAGCTTTCTGAGTGGTAGCCTAGTAATTTAAGTGTAGGGCGGCCTCCCACTAGATGGAGTGACGACCTGGTAAGAAACGCAGGAGGTCGATCGATGCAGGTGGTTTAGGACCGTGCTTTGTGGCATTCGTAGGCGGAGATTTATGTTCAGTAGTGGACTTGTAATTTTAGGTCAAGAACGTAGCTTAAATAATCTAACATCTATCATACCATAGGATTTTTGGCCTATCTTATAGTCACTTTATAGGAGCCCACCACCTATGAAAGAGAGTGAATATCGTTGCCGATATAGGTGTCAGTAGCTGTCGGTGACGACATCGGTGACGATAACGACACTGTGTGAAAGCGTTTAGTACTAAGTATAGTCCACCGATATTGTGTCGTTGTCTTTATCGGACAATGTGAAACGCCCAATGCAGGATTCGTTACAGCTGCAGTTCGTCGGTAGCCCCGCAACGCCACCGTAGTCAAACGAAGACAAAAACACTTGCAATAAATATTAATTCTTGTTTACTTTTAACGTTACAGCCTATCTAAAGTCCACTGCTAACTGCTGAACATGACCTATGTTCAGCAGCATATTGCCTCATAGATTGCTTCCTAGGAGGGTATATTTGTTATAGCTTCCATGCTTGGCAGGTGAGTTGACAATCGCAGTATATAGTTTTTAGTTATTATTAAGAAGCAGGCATTTTTAGGCATTTAAGAAGCGGCTGCACATCTCATCGTTTGTTAACCTATGTCGCCTTTTATTACATCCTCGGGACGATAATATGGGGTAGTGGATTTTCTTACACCGCCGATTTTCTTTCATACACGGTGAAATTCTTGTTTAATTTATGATTAGTTATATGTTCTACACATTTTGTTATATTTTCTTTAAAATCAATATAAATACAAATCTCTTAGCAAAAGACCGTCATGAGTCATGAGTGATGGCCGCTATTTATTCAGAGATAATTTCGAATTTAAACTCAAACTCCTCAATGTCAAAACGTGTGGTACCATAAGATATCTTTGGTGTAACATAGTACATATTGTCTAAACTCAAATTAAAAAAATATCCGATATATGATGTAGTCAAGACTCAAATTTGGACAATGTAAAATCTGAGATTAAACGCGAAATTATTATTTCTGAATATCATCACCATAACATCAACCTTAAAATTATGAAGCGTTACATTAATTATTATAGAAACACTACCGGAATCTTATTATTATTATTATCCTAAATACTCTTATTATTATCCTAAATGGCGTGTGCACGTATTTTTTGAAACTTATAAAGGTTATTGAGTAATTTAACCAACCTTCCATTGTGGGATTTTGTATCCGACACTGTCCAGCGCGTCTTTTAACTCCTTGAGGTCGATGTATCCATTGCCACTTGTGTCCAGCTGTAACAAGAAAACAAATATTTAATAACTACATAGGAACCACAATCAAAACCCTTATCGATTACTGGCGCTTGCTGACGTAATTAATTTGTAACAATTTTCTATGATGTCATATTACAGTATATCGAAAATGTCAAACTACATCGGATTAAACGGTGCAAGCATATAATATTATGTTAACATATAATAATTATATAAATAATATTCACATATGAAACAACATTCATTATGAATTACATACATTCATTTGAGACAAAAGAATATTAATACTGAACGGAGCGTTTGTAAGGGATGTCCGTAATTAAATTAGAAAGGAAATAGAATAAACTTGTAAGTACCAACATCACTCCACATCCGTGATTTACAAATTAAAAAATTATAAATGAAGGATATTGCAAAATAACGTCGTAATTCAGGAACTTTTAGAATAAAAATAAACCTAGCAAAGCTAACAGCATAGCAAAGTGGCGAAGCAATCAGCTTTGTAGCGGTTTCTAACCGAAAAAAAAATTCAAAATAGGAGGTTCAGATGCCTGGGTGATCAGTAATCGATTGCTGAAAACAGAATTTGCAAATTCGAAACCGTTCTCGAGATAATCGTGGGACAGACGGACAGACATCGTGAAATCAATAAGTGACTTCGCAAGCTTCGCCACTTAATAACTCTTGAAGAAATTTTCAAAAAATCTTTTCATGTCCAGAGCCCATTGAACCGATATCTACCAAGTAGCCTATGGAGCAACATTTTGCCTCAATGCATTTTGCTGACACGAGTATTACCTCCGTTCTTAGAGTACTAATATACATAATTAGATTATGCAAATTATTTTAAAATTTAGTTTCTCTTATCGACAAGTCATCGTAACTATCATCAGTCAGTTCTTTCTGCAGTTGTCAGCTGTTAGTAGCTTACCTTGTAGACATTTTAAGCTAAAAATATTTTTATCAATTATAAGTTTAATATACATGTGCAAATCAAATATTCTTTAAAAAAAAACGTTACCCCCACACTAGGATTTTCTCCGGTATCATGGAGGCAGTTTACAAAAACAAATTGCACAAGAACAAACATCCAGACCCGGAACAATTATTTGTAGGCCATACAAATACTTGTTTCGCGCGGGATTCGAACCCGCGGGCCCCCAGCCCAGCAACTCATTGCTAAGCCACTGCGCCACGGAGCTGTCTATGTATAATATGACATGATCACATCAAGACTTGACTTTAATTTATACCAGGTTCCAAAATTAGCAAATTGAAAACAATGCATAATTATCGTTCCAAATGCGTATCTAATGAAGCAAGAAGTAGGCGATATTATTAATGAAGTTACACGCCTGGAAAAATTCTAACGATTAGTTAATTGATATGACTCAATTATGATAATGATACGTATGAATAAAGATAATATTTCTATATCAGTTTTTGGATACGATGAAGTGCTTTAAGTCCACATAATACATAAAGAGCTTTATAAATACTTCAGTTAAAACTATGTTATTCAACGTATAGCAATAATAGTTATCATTAATATCTGTGTTCGAATTCTAAGAATGCGTTAATAATATTATCGGGCATTAAAGCAAGAGTTACCTACTGTAATATGATAA
This sequence comes from Parnassius glacialis, assembly GCA_033319125.1. Taxonomy (NCBI): domain Eukaryota; kingdom Metazoa; phylum Arthropoda; class Insecta; order Lepidoptera; family Papilionidae; genus Parnassius; species Parnassius glacialis. Next base: position 14,966,801 of record JAVANC010000007.1, on the reverse strand, counting down.
TCTATTGATAAAACTTTCAACTAAATTGCCTCATAGCCTGTAAATAAACTGGCTCTCTATAACCTTCGGACCGAAACACACCAATGCCAGCACTGCTATTTGGCTGCAGAAATTAGAAGACCCTGCCCAGATCAGATGGACTTCTAAGCAGAAATGAAGTCCTTTCATCTAAAAATTATATATTAATATATATAAAAATTACGTGTCACATTGTTTGTCCGCGATGAACTCCTAAACTATTGAACTGATTTCAATGAAATTTTGTACACTGTGTTCAGTTTGGTCCAACTTGAGGGATAGGATACTTTTTATCCCGATAAGTGACCTTCAATATTTTTAAATTGCGAATGTAAGGATTTTTTATGGGAAAGGGCAGAACAACGTATGCCTGGCCAGCTAGTATATTATACAGTGACTGAATGATATATCCGATACATTCAGTCGTTGCATTGGAATATAATATAAAAAGTTTAGAATTGACACATGTTTTAATAAGATTAATAGTGTAATAAAAATTTGTATGAATATTTTATTATTTACGTTTGGATGTTTTATTAATGTCTCATTTAATTTATCTTTTATAATTTACTATAAATATGTTCGTATAAAATCTAACAACGTCTTCTATTGAATCACCTTATTTACTAAAACCTATATATTTTCGAAGCAAACAAAACTATTGTCTAAACTAGACAAGAGTAAACCAAAGATTTCCTTGAACACTAACTTCGAATGAAAACTTATCATAAATAATACATATTGTAGAAATAAACATAACTACACAAACACGTGTATATTTTTTTCTCGCATTCCTGATTCATAGAATAAATCACAACAATAATTAAGAAACGTTTATGTTACTAAAAATGTTGAAAAACGAGAGTAATGTTTAGGATGCAAGATTTTTAACGTTTACTCGTTCCGCACACTTGAAAAAGATAATAAAGCATGCGTAGAGTTCACATTCAAAACTAAAAGTCTGTTCATATTAACGTTTATTATCTTTATATATAAAAATTACGTATCACGTTGTTTGTCCGCGATGAACTCCTAAACTATTGAACTGGTTTCAATGAAATTTTGCACACTGTGCAGTTTGGTCCAACTTGAGAGATAGGATAGTTTTTATGCTTATAAGTGACACTCAATATTTTTTTTATTACGAATTTAAGGATTTTTTTATATGAAGGGTTGTCGAAAAGGGCAGTATAACGTCTGCCTGGCCAGCTAGTTTTATTATAAAACATTTTTATAGCATAGGGTGAAAACAAACCGAGCAAACAATCCACCAGATTGTAAGTGGATGCTGTGGTTTATAGACACATCTACATTTATCCTCGAATAAAAATTAAAATGCATCGCAGAGGACTAAGATGGATTACATCGTTTCCAGTAAAAAAGGGTCTCCGCTTCTTTATCTCTACACCCACCATACGAAACAGTAATAGTGAGCTGCTATTTTACGCTGGTATTCTGTGAGAGTGTGGTCCTTTCCTGCAGCATGGCTCTACCAGGTATAACAACAGAATAAAGAATAGTACAAGAGTATAACATAAAATAACATAAATAGAACCTATGTAATCCAATTGAACGACAATTTTGTTATTATGAAAAGGACTATATATGCCGTTTAATTAAGAGCTTTTATAATATTAAATAATTACAGGTAGTCAGAGAAGAGGAAACGAACTTGGCGAAGGTATTTAGGCGCTCATTACTGTTCTTTAATAATCCTTGTCCTTGAGTCCATTATCTGCGCAATGCGAGATTTCTCCAAGTATCACCAATCTGCTAAGTGCTAAACAAGCGTATTTATTAAAAATTCCTTTACAATGGGAGGACATGACCAGCAGTGAGGAGTAGTGAACTGTTAACGGTCTGAGGAGATTTTCGTTAAAAAAACCGGTCAAGTGCGAGTCGGACTCGCGCAACTAGGGTTCCGAACATATCCGTAGGTATATATAGGTTTAAAATTATTTAAAATATATTTAAAATATATTATTATATGATGTAACTAAAAATTATTTTATATGAATTAAAACTAAAAATTTACGCTTTTCGCAATTTTTCCTTTATCTGTGCTATAAAACGTTGCTTCGTACCAAATTTCAAGATTCTGAGTTCACGGGAAGTACCCTGTAGGTTTTGATTCCTTTGCGAATGTCGAAAATTTGCGGCATAAACGGCTGTATCTTTTGATAGCGTTGGCTTAGAAGATTGATTTTTTTCACAGCTCCAAGGTTCAGTAGATTTGAGTATTTGATATGAATTTCAGCTTGATACCTTTCCTCGTTCCTGAGAAAAAGGGTCTTGACAGACAGACAAAAAGACGGACAACATAGTGATCCTATAAGTTCCGTTTTTCCTTTTGAGGTACGGAACCCTAAAAAAAGAAATAACAAACATTGTTAACACAATCATAATTGTAATTATGTTTAAAAATAATTTGCATTCACTAGAGCCCGGTGATGTGAGCCCGGGGTGAAGTAAAATGAAATGCGAGCCGCTGCGGTACCGTAAACCTTGGTTCACCTTTTTTGTATTGAAGCTCAAGTAAACGTTTGCGTATTTGTTAGGGTTGCGAGAGATACATTTATTGTCGGAAACGTTTTACGTTTCGCTGACAACGAATTTAAAATTTACAAATGATTATTTATGCATGAGCTAATAAATTTGATGAAAGCTAGCAGTAAGGTAATTTCATACAAGTAATGCCTACATAGCACAAAGTTCATCTGATCGGAAGTGAACGCTGTGACATATAGACACCGGCATTTAAGAATCAAAATACGGATCCATTAACCATAACTATTGAGAACTTATTTGGAATGCCTATATACATCAGTATTATGCTGCTATATCACGATGGTTATACTATGAGAGCGTGGGCGAATATACCCATTTTTGCTGCAGTCATAAGAAAGAAAGAAAGCAAGACATTTATTCATTGAAACTAACATCACATACATAAAAAAGACTGTTAAACGTATGGCATATTAAGACTACAAATGATGGGGGGGTAAACGGAGGGGGGGGGGGTCTGTGTGGGGTGTGTATCGAGCCAGTGAAAAGGTTATGACTCGGCGTAACGCCACAGGGTACCCTACAGCGCTGATGATTCTGGCATAAGCAAACGCTCAACGTCAACGCCAACATGCTGAGTTGTGATTATAACACGCAAAATATTGCTAAATAGTGTCAAGCATGTGTCCGTACATTAGTTATACATCAACTTTACGCAAGCAAATCGCTGAATGACCTGTTTCCCTTCAATTAGTTACATTGGCTGTTGAATCAGCACAATAAATAATATATCAACATTGGACACGAGCAACCCTAGCAAAATTTATGGTCGACGCCGTACAATGCATTTTTTTTTCAGCTCCATAAAGTGCAACGTAAGAACGTTCACAGCACCGTGACCGTAAATGGCCACGAAACGAGCCGAAAAGACCTACTCGCGGTTGTGTAATATTGCGTGCGCAATGCGCTGTAAACAAAAGCACTAAATATTGCAAGTTTTTTTTTAACAGACATGCGAACACGAACGTCAGTTCATGAGGCTATTTACTAATCCAATTAACAGTAGACTTTGTTATTAGTAAAATATTTGACTTAATTGATAATTGATTATTGGAATGAATAAGCAATTCATTTCAGTATATTGTCATCAGTTTTGAGGTTAAAGAAAAAAAGATATTTAAATTATACCTATTAAGCGTCTAATGGCGGTATAAGAATATCCACGACCCATATCATCCTGCGCGTGTGAGTCAGAGGCGAAAGAGGTTACAAACGTGGCAGAGCCAAGCTGTAGCTAAATTATAGTTGTAGCACCTAAGGGTTAGTTCTATCGGGGAAGGATTATGCTCTCATAGAATACCAGCGTAAAATAGTAGTTTCAAGAAAAGAGCTTACTCCTTTCTAAAAGGCCGGCAACGCAACTACAATTCCTCTGGTGTTGCAGTTATTCATGGGCGGCGGTAGTCACTTCCCATCAGGTGAGCCGTATGCTCGTTTGCCACCTCTCCTCCATCTTAAAAAAGTACTATAATGCTGTTGTGTTTTGTATTGGTGTGTTTAGAGTGGTGAGTGTAGAGAACCGAAGTTTCTAAAACGTGGCCTTTCAGTGATATCCGTTTGAGGAAGTTCAAGGTCGTTTAGCCAGTTATGGAGATGGATTTGCTTGGAGTGTCTATCTGATAGACTTAGTAATGAGGATATCCGAAGTAGAATCAAAGTGACCGACATATTCTAACGGATCAGTAAGCTGAAGTAGCAATGGGCCGGCCATATGGCTGAAAGAACCGAGAACCGATGAGGAAGATAAGTTCTCAAGTGGCAGCCTCGAAGCGAAGTGTAGATCGGCCCTCCACAAGATTCAGTGACGACCTGATAAAACATACAGAAAATCGATGGTTGCAGGTGACCCAGGTCCGTGCTTTGTGGTATTCCTGGCACTGTTGAACATAGGCCACTGGCCTGATGATGGTCACAATTTGCATGGTTTACACCAGATAGAACGTAATACGAACACTGAGACAAACTAAATTTGTCCCAGGATTACAATGTACATCCTGTGTAAAACCATGTCGATTCATAGATAGATTTGCTGAAGTAGTAAAAGTAGTGAGAACTTGCTATTATCGCCAATCTTCACAGGCTGATTTTCAAGTACCGTGAAACTTGGCAACTTTGCCATTTTTGGGAGGACTTAAAAGCTTGGGACCCATTTTCCAACATAAAAGTACTCTAATAATGAGCATTCATGTTAAAAGTGACACTATATTCTTCATACATTTGGTATTTATTAATAATTTACACAAATAATAACATTAAATAGAGAAAATAATCAAAAATAGAAAATGACAAAGTTAGCATCACTTTGTGGCAATTTTGCCATCAGGGTTTATAATGAAAATAATAAGATTTGACTTCAGGGTTTAAGGAAAGTTTACCTCAATATCCTAATACACAACACTCAAGAGTTATGATTCGGTCCTTTAATTGTGTTACAAATAGCAAAGTTTACGCTTGTGGCTAAGTTACCCTCCCATTTTTCATACAACCATGAAAATGTGTCAGGGTTGTCAAAATCCTTGATTACGTACTTTACTTGTTTTGTTTATATAAATCTTGTCACTATAATTTCTTAAGCAAAAATCTAAAATATATCAAACAAAAATAATCTCCTCTAAAATTAAAACCAAATTGGTACAATAATAAGCTTAAATCAAATAATAATAATAATAATGTCCTCCCGACCGAATTTCGGCCACGGCGGCCAGTCTCAACGAAGACTAGCCATCGGCGCAGGACAGGATTATAGTGCCCAAGTGTATGCGCAATCACAGATGCACTCTCTATTCCCTCACTCTCATAGCCCGATGGGACGGTAAACCGACACGACCGGAGAGAGATCAGGCGCAGGACCAACGGTTTTACGTGCTTTCCGAGGCACGGGGGTGAAACACCGCTAACTTCCCGACTTCGGGCAGCTACTGAGAATTTCTTGATGGAAAAACTCAATAACTGATTTTTTGGCCCGACTCGGGATTCGAACCCGGGACCTCATGATCAGCAGTTGCACTACTACAACCACTAGACCAACAAGGCAGTCAAATCAATTATAGTAAAGATAAAAAAAAGATTGTCTCTAAATTTTTAACAACCTATTCGCTTTTTCTATTACGATCAGGTAAATAAAAATAATTGTAATCAATCTAAATATTGTTTTCCCACAATAGCAAATATTCATAATCCTTAAAAATGACACTGTTTTTGGGTGCAAATTAATATCAACACACTAAGTTGAAATTATGAAAAATACTGAGTAGTAATAACGCAGTAAAAATAATATAGATTTCTCTTTTATTTTTCTTCACTTTTGATAAAGATGAATCGATTGACAACTTTGCTGAAATTGGTCAAATGGGTTGCTACGGAGGAATATCGATACAAACATACATACATATAATGATAAGTACAGAACCCTTTCTTTAAATCGTCGTAATCGGTTAAAATATAGGTTGAAAGTGACAACCATTAGTTGTAGCAAAACATGGCAATGTAACCGTCACATCGTGGCATCACTAGTATAGTAACTTTGTGAGGTTAGTTTTCTAGATAAATGTTAAGACCAACACATGGTCAAAACAAAGATCATGTTTAATGTCCATGTCACACCTATGCCGGTAGTTGTTGGGAACACTAAGCTCGAAGTTGTTGATGAGTATGTTTACCTGGGACAAATAGTCCGACTAGGTAAGTCCAACTTCGACCAAGAGGTCAATCGACGGATTCAACTCGGTTGGGCAGCGTTCGGGAAATTACGGCACATCTTCTCGTCAGGTATACCTCAAAACTTGAAAACGAGACTGTACACCCAGTGCGTGTTGCCAGTGATGACATACGGAACTGAGACGTGGTCCTTCACTGCTGGCCGGATGAGGAAGCTCAAGGTCGCTCAGCGAGCTATGGAGATGGCTATGCTCGGAGTTTCTCTGCGTGATAAACTTAGAAATGAGGATATCCGCAGTAGAACCAGAGTGACCGACATAGCCCAACGGATTAGTAAGCTGAAGTGGCAATGGGCCGGCCATATAGCTCGAAAAACCACCAACCGATGGGGAAGAAAGGTTCTCGAGTGGCAGCCTCGTACCGGCAGGCGAAGAGTAGGGCGTCTCCCCACTAGATGGAGTGAAGACCTGGTAAGATATGCAGGAAGTCGATGGATGCAGGTAGCTCAGGACCGTGCTTTGTGGCATTCTTTGGGGGAGGCCTACGTTCAGCAGTGAACTTGTGAAGGGCTGTAATGATGATGATGATGATGATACTTGAATAAAAATTCAAAAATAAATATTTAGCCACAAATACTTATCAAAGAAAAATATTTTTTATTTTAACGTAAGGCGGGCGCGACATCTCGAAAGGGCGCGTGACAGCCTCACGGAATCAGCCCCGCATGCGGGGCCGCGCAGCGTACGTGGGGCACACTGAAATGATCGGGAATAAGAAAAACCACATGCACGGTATAGCTAAATTGTATTTTATTGTTTTTCGAAGTATTCTCCGTTCAACGTAATGCACTTTTCCATTAGTGCAAACCAATCATTAAAACAGTAATTCCAGTCTGAAGTTGACGTTGACTAAATGGCTGATTTGTACGCTTCCACAGCTGCTTCGGGGTCTTCAAACCGTTGACCGCGTAATAAATCTTTCATTCTAGGGAATGTAAAGAAATCGTTTAGGCTCAGGTCAGGACTGTACGGAGGATGGCTCATCAGCTCAACGTTTTCCTGCTTCAAAAAATCATTTGTCTTCCGAGCCGTTTGGCAGGAAACCGTGATATACCACTCAGCGGTAACCGTTCTGCGTTCCTGTAAAGGAGTTGTAGCAACATGCCCCTTTTTCGAGACAAACGTACGACAAACGCGACCATTTTCGTTGACAAGCTGCGGGAGCGAACTACTTTCGTTGGTTTGACCTTGTCTTCGAAGACCCAAACTGCTGACTGTTTTCTTTCAGGTTCGTATGAATAAATCCATGATTCGACACCTGATAAGATATTATAAACGGCATTTGACTTCCCTCCGTTGAAGCGTTGCAGAGTATTCCGGCACCAATCTATACGAGTCACCTTTTGCTCTTCGGACAAATTGTGGGGAACCCAGCGGGAAACTAGCTTTCTTACATACATCTCATTATGTAATATCCACTCAATTGCAGTCATTCCGATACTGATAACAGCCCGAATCTGCTCGTATGTCACATGACGGTCATCTAATATAATAGTTCGCACAGCTGCGATGTTTTCAGGCGTGACCGCAGTTCTTGGTCGATCTGCAGAAGAAACAGTGCTGAGCGACACACGACTGCGTCGGAACTCGGCATACCAGCGGTATATTGTCGTTTGACTCGGTGCTTCAACATCATAAATCGAAACAAGTTCGCTGAGACATTTATCTTGATAAGCCGCGACAAAAATTGTGAAAAATCATGGCACGGAAATGTTCACGCGTGAGCTCCATTTCTGTTAACGACGTGTCAACTTTAAAACAACATAGTTTTTGTTTTTAAACATTTTTTTAAATTGATTGAATGTCATTAAAATTCAAGAGGCCAGTATTCAAATTCTAAAAAAGGTTTTATTGTAACTCAATCCGAAATATTCTATTCCCGATCATTTCAGTGTGTCCCTCCGTAGGTATATTTTCAGGCCTAAAGCGCGGAGTGAGACAGACCTGCTAATATACCGCCTATCTATGAGATGTTTTTGGCATTGACTACGGTAATAGTGCCCCTACGACCACAACAGGACTCTTATACCGCTACTACAGTTCTTGGAAATTAGATAAACAACTCGAAATAAAAACAATGTACGTATCTGGCTGACCTTACGTATAGATCACGACCAAATAAGCATTTCTTTCGCGATTTATGTTGATTTTGTTGTGTGAATCATTAATTAACCTTCAAGTTTTAAAATTTGATATTTTGAGGTGTGCTCACAGCAAAATAGCCGTAGATTTTGTTTACTAAACGTTATTGTTATAATTTAATAAATGCTACATACGATAAAGGTTTTTGAACAAAATCTGAGTTTTTAAAATAAAGCACTATAGTGGATGGTGTTTCCCAATAATTGAACTACTTAGCCAAATAACATTATTATAGAATATCGATAGAGACTATTTTTGTTAAAGTTCTACACAAAAGAAAGTGGTGATCGTGTAACTTCTGAACAACTTGACCGATTGAGGTCATACTCATATAATTATTATTATATATTCGTTTTGTCGAGACGAAAACTAAAATAATGCTATACTAGTATCCAACTATGTGGCGCTATGGTCGTGTGTGTAACTTTGAACCAAAAGAACTGATATTTACAATATAATACATATTATGTTGGCTCAGTGTCAAAGCACAAAATCTGAACCAAACGTGAAAATAAGAAAATCAAAATCTAAAACTGATCGCGTTCGTCAAATATCTGAAAATTCAGAGCAACGTCTGCTAAGCCAGCTTAAATTATACTAAAAATTATTAAACTTTGACTAAGTTCTATTTTGGGAATGAGGCACAAAAAATATAAAAGGAAACACGAACAAATGAAGGTAGAGCCTCATGTGGTATAACTGTATTCTCCCACCCGTTCTAGCAGTCGATTAAGAGATCAGTCAGTCTATAACTCTTACGAGTCTCACTATCGTTACTATGCCTGTTGGGATATTCTACTAATGTAAGCAAGTAAGATCGTGTTGCTGAGAGGATGCCCTGAGTTACATTGTTATGGGTGGTGTTGCTGATGGTTTGCATACTTTGGTATTATGATGTAATTGGGTCCTTCACATTACACCAGTGTGTGTTAGTGACGGTTAACACGTAACGGTTGGTCAAACTGTATTGCTGTTTACTGAATGTATGGTGCAGTGCGCTGTATTGTTGCTGATAATGACTGGTTGCGTAAGCAGGAGAGCAAGGTAAGCATACGCTCTCACACCTTTGTTATTTTTGACAATTGGCCTCCAGATTAGTTTCTGATATTAAGGAGGGTTTATTACCGAGTGGTGTTCTTTTATTTAAATAATTTTGAGAATAATTTCTAACATCAGAAGTGGAATATTTTCTTAGAATAGTATATATTAGGGTTTGGGTCCCTGGACGTCTCGTGTCTCGAAGTCCCGGGACTTTTCGTAATTTTCGTTGTCTCGAGTCTCGGGACTTTCGGGTCAAGACTCGAGACGAGACAAGATTGTCGAAATTGTTATGTAATCATTTTTATTTTCAAATAATTGAAAGAGCCTAGCGCCATGTGTTAGTTTAATGAATAATTACTTGGTCTACTACGTAACTACTGAGTACGAAACACAATAAATTAAATAAATATGTGATTATGAGAATTAACAATGAGATTATGAACAATGATTAGATACTAGAATTACTAGATAATAGTAAAGTTATTAAAAATTAGTATGATTTTTAACAAATTTCGTTTCATAACTATAAGATTTAATTGTCTAGAAGTGCATCTGTGTGTGACTAAAAGAAATAAACAAAGCAATTATTAGGTCCTTGCATATGAAATTAGCGTTTTATCGTACTGACCATGTTGATCTGAAATATCTCCTCTTTGGTTAAAAATTCCAAATTCAAATTTATAAATTCTTTTAGCTGGTACATTTCAGTTTTGAAAACAGTCATTTATTTGTTTCTTCCTCATTAATTTTTTCTTTGGCGTCGCTTATTACCGCACAATGGAAAACATGAAATATCGGTATATTTACGAGTACGAGTTCTACCGTGGCAACAGTGCTGCAGAAACAGCTCGAAGGATTAATGATGTGTACGGCGCTGGTGTCGCAAAAGAAAGTACGGCACGTTTTTGGTTTCAACGTTTTCGTTCTGGAAATTTCGACCTTCAGAACCAACCCCGTGGACGGCCGGAGACCAAAGTGGAAAATGAAGAATTAAAGGCTATTGTGGAAGCGGATCCATCACAAAGCACTTTAGATATAGGTGCAGGCTTCGAGGTAAGTGATAAAACTGTATGAATACACTTGAAGCAAATCTGGAAAGTAAAAAAACTTGAACGATGGGTACCTCATGAATTGAGTGAATCGAACATGCAAACAGGCGTCGACTGCTGTGTTACTTTGCTCAACCGACACAATAATGAAGGAATTTTAAATCGAATCATTACTTGTGATGAAAAGTGGATACTGTACGATAATCGGAAGCGCTCGTTGCAATGGCAGAACCCTGGAGACCCAGCCAAATCCTGCCCTAAACGAAAATTGACTCAGAAAAAGTTACTTGTGTGTGTTTAGTGGACTAGCGCCGGTGTCGTTCACTACAGATTTCTAAAATCAGGCCAAACTATAACGGCAGATATTTATTGTAAGCAACCATGAAACAAACCATGAAGGAAGAACTAGCTGCTAAACCACCGAGTTTGGTCAATCGCTCTAGGGCATTGCTGCTTCACGACAACGCAAGACCACACACTGCACAACAAACAACCACTAAGTTAGATGAACTACAATTGGAATGCCTGCGACATCCACCGTACTCCCCGGAAATTGCTCCAACAGATTACCATTTTTCCAGAATTTGGACAACTTCTTACAAGGAAAAAAAATCAACTCCGATGCGGCAGTCCAAACCGCCTTCAACGAGTTTATTCATTCTCGCCCCCATAGTTTTTTTTTTAGTAAAGGGATCAATGAACTACCTATGAGACGGCAAAAGCGCATAAATAACAACGGTGCGTACTTTGATTAATTAAATATATTTTACAAAAAAAAATTGAATATAAATTCCTCCCGTAGCAAACGCCAATTTCATATGTAAGGAACTAATATTAAGACTGAAATTAACTTATTTAGTTTCTGTAAAAAATTGCCTCTTTTTAATACGTTTCACCAGAAATTAACTCAATTAAAATTCTTCAAAAAAGGCTTACCCATCTTAAAAGAAAACAAAAAAGTTTTTTCTTAAAAGTCTCGAAGGCCCGGGAATTCCCGGAACTTTGATTATAGGCTGTCCCGTGGCCCGGGACTTTGAAATTGTCGGGAATTCCCAAACCATAGTAGTTCCTTCTTTTTCTGACTACGAGATACTGAATACTGAAGACTCGTATAAGTAGCCTAGAATGCATATATTATGTCACTATACTTTGATATTGCTTCAAAACAATACATATTTATAGAGTAGGTAAACAAATGTTCAATGTACAATGAGTAATGTGAAAAACAAATTAATTAATTGACCAGCTCAAACGATAACCTACCACTGATATAAGCAATTTAACATTCAGTGACCCACTTAGTGAATCCAATATTAACCATGCAACGTACGAAGTAAACCGAGACATTGCCTATTAGATATATTTATTTACTAGCTGTCCCTCGCGATTTCGTCCGCGTGGAATTTACTGCGACTTCATGGTTTTAATTTTTGCGCGGAACCCTAATTATTTTTCTAAAAGAAAAGAGTCCTAAGTTACTCCTCATAACATCAGCTATCTGCCAATGAAAGTCCCGTCTAAGTCGGTCCAGCCGTTTCGCAGATTAGCCGGAACAAACCGACAGACAAACAGACAAAAAATTTAAAAATTGTTTTTTGTTGTTAGTACCGTATATACTTTTTTATGCATTTAGTAAAACACTGTTATTTTAACATTACAAACAGACACTTCAATTTTATTTATTTGTATAGATAAGTCGCTACTTAATGCAAATGGTACGTATGATTACTTCTTCTTCTTTGCAGCCTATCGAAGTCTAGGTACTACTGAATACAAACCGCCCGAAAGATTGCATTTTAAGGGGGATACTTGCCTTAGTTGCTTCGCTTGGCAGGCGGGTTGAAAACTGCAGTTTTTTTCTAATTGGTAGGTATTGGGAAGACGCTGTTGCCCATATCTTAGTTTGTTTCCCACTTACGAGTAAGACTCACTGGACGATATGACGTACTGGATATTCTTACACCGCCTACACGGTTATGATCACTTATGGAGTCAAACCGGTCACTCTTGACTGTCGGTTGAAGAAGGTAAAAGAAAAAGTCTTAGCTTTTCACGTAAGATCATCACTGGATGATTTATGCTCAATGGCTTCAATAGTAGTGGTAGTTGTATTGACCTAGGACAAATATAGAACGTATATATAGTTCGAAGAACAGACATCTGATGGAGAAGAAAGTTTGTCAAGTAGTAGCCTCGTACCGGTAAGCAAAGTGTAGGGTAGCCCTCCACATGCAGGATGTTGATGGATGCAGGTAGCTCGGGACAGTGTTTTGTGGCGTACGTAATGCCCGTATTCAGCAATTGACTTGTTAAGGGATGTAATGATTATGATTACGATGATGAACCTTCTATAGATAACGATTTATTTGCAGTTTAATAATCTTTTAAAAGTTTATTTTTGTCAGTGCTTTTAAAGCCTCAAGGCCGCAATCAATAAAACTCTTGAAATGCGTTTTTCACCTCTTCATCGAAGTTGAATTTTTTTTTTGCTTTTTAAAAGGCACAGCACTTACAATTACTGAACAAATGTTTTTTTTTAAAGCAATGTAATAGTTTTATTACGACTGAAATTGAAAGTCCTAGTCTAAAACATGATATCGAATTTTAAACAGTTTTAACACACAATAAACAAAATAATCTCACAGGGCCTAATAAAATATTCGCAGTGGAACCGGAATTATCGACATAGTCCACATGTTAAGTAAGCTAGAGAGTAGTATTGGACCGGCAAAACGTGGCTAGTGGAACCAACAACCGTTGAGAATGGGTCTCGAGTTGCAACCTCAAACCAATAATCGTAGTATAAAAGCCCGAGTAGATGAAATGGAGTGACGAACTGTTAAGCCAGAAGCAACAAGTTAACAGAGTATTTAGGAAAAGGTCTTTAAATGTTTCTAAGAATGACTTTTGACAGGCTGCAATGATGATTATTACCTAAGCAACTAAAGTCGATACATGTAATAATAAAAATACAGGCTGTTTTGAATTAACTTATATCAAAATTGTTTTCTGTAGTCAATAATACATGGTGTTAACATTCAATCACTTTTTTTATCTGTGGATGAAGGGCACCACTAAGGTTTTGCACCAATACGCTATTCATCCTGTGGTGTCGTAAGATTACAACATTTTTAGATAGGTCGTTACTATATAAGCCGATATCTATGGAATGTTCTACCCTACCCTGTCAAAGAAACGCGTTTTATATATTACATAATATACAATAAATAAATATCAACAAGAATAATCGTATTTTATAGCCTTTTTTCATGCTTATGTTTTATCTATCTATGGAAAAGGCCTGAAAAAGCTTATGGGTTCCGATAGATGCGTCCTACCATCTTATAATATATATCGCATATATATCTATATATATATATCGCAAGATGCGACAAAGCGTCAAAGGCGCGATGGTCACGATGAACTACCGATAGAGATATTATACAATTATGTATGTAGGTGTGTACCAGGCAAGAAGTCATATACCTATCGTGTTTTCCAGAACATTACTCAATGAAAAACAGACATTATGGTAGCATATTATGATATAAATGAGTTGTATACTGTTGTATATATAAAATGATTGTTTAAAAGAAAAACGCAGATAATACACAAAATAAATATCGTTTTACCATAATACCCATTGACAGCGTAATTTCCATAAACACAGCAAAGCTGACACAACACAAAGTGTTTGCGTAAACAAACTCTTTATGAGCGAGACAATCGTTGCTTCCTCATTCCCTATTCTATCGGTCAGAAACTCTCGGTAGAATGTACGTTTAATAAATCACTTATGAGGTATAAACGATGACTCATTCACTGTGATTCATACACTGACAGTGCGATGTTTATATAACATGGTGTCAGTGAGTCTCTGCGTGAATGGTAGTGGGCTTTTCGGCGTACTTGTTTAAGAACCTTGAGTTCGTCAGTTTGGTATTTTGGTCGGCTCTGTGTATTATGTATTATATTGTGTAAAAGTTAAAAAGTCCCACTACTAAGCTGAAGCCTCCTTTCATTTCATCCATCTTCCATTAAAAATATTTTAGAATTTTCAGACAAGTATATCTAGGTCACGTCGTAAATATGTATCGTGCCGGTAAAGATTAACCGCAGGTCATTCACGCACCAAGAAAATTTAAGGCGCACCCAGCTCTTAAACTACCTACTACCATGGTTCATATTCATACGGATATCAAAGTTACATTAAAAAGTATTTTAAATGTCCCATCCCATGTAATATTTTATGTCGGTAATGAGGTGGTGTACATTTTCTATTACGTGTTTTAATGGTTTTATGTTTTTCAGTTAGATTTCTTCTTTTATTACTGTGTTTTAGAAGTAAATTCCCTGTTATTTTTGCTTATACCTAAATTAATGAAGTGTGCGCCTATTTATGTAAAATAAATGCATTTTCTTCTTCTATTCCATGACATAATTGACTCCTATGCCAAATTTCATTAGAATCCGTTCACCCCTTGATGCCTCATTTAAGGATAATAAACATCCAAATAAATATATTGTTCTTCATAAGCCGATAAAAGTCCACTGCTGGGCCTATACCCTATACTTATACCGTCGTATAAAGCATGTTCCAGACTGATCTGTAATCTAGCGTCCCAGCAGAAGTGACCTTGGTGGGAGCTTGGTTTCCAGTCGCAAATTGTGTTTCGGCTACAAGGATCACAACCAAGCGCCAACACGGTCGAGCTTCGCTGTGAATCGCGCTCACGTAGAAGTAGTAGAATTGGCTCCTAATTTGTCCACCTTTCAAAAGGTGGGCCTTGCTTTAGCAGTTTTGTATGCATTTGAAGACGGAAAACAAAGAATGAAAATAAATTGAATGAAGCGCTGGTTAAAGGCCAAAGAAATGTTTGTATATTGTATCCCATAAGCATGGCAAATCTCTATAGAGATCGATTATTTCGCGTTCGCGTTGCTGGTCCGTGGATAACATTTTGCACCCTCATAATATGTGCGCACCCGCTAACTACCGCAGTACAGTACTGCGGTAGGTAGCGGTGTGTGGATTAAGCGCGCGCCCGTCCTCCAAGGACGTTGAAGGTCAAATAAAAATATAGATTACATCTGCCGTCTAGATAGATGGATGGCCACAAGCAAGGTCACCTCTGTTGGGACGCTGAATTACATCCGTCTGGAATATGCTTAAAGAATTTCGGGTGCAGTACAAGACGTCTCGCACCTGTGACGCTGCTGCCTGTCGCCTGTCTGAGAATTTTACGTCTTACTTAAACGAGATGGTTGTGTCATCTATTGAAGACATAACTATTTTTCTAACTTTTCCTATTCTTCTTCTTTTACGTGGTAGAGCCATGCTGCAGCTGTATTAGTAGTAAAGTTGTAGCACGAATGGATCGGCTCGACTGGGGAAGGACCACGCTCTCACAGAATACCAGCGTAAAATAGCAGCTTAAAGCTGCTGTGTTGAGTATGGTGAGTGTAGAGAACCGGAGACCCCTTTCTACTGGAAACGAGGCATTCCATCTTAGTCCTCACGGGTGACAACCCATCTGCATTTTGATTCGTAATCGAAGATAGATGTAGATGTCTATGGGCCACAGCAACCACTTACCATCAGGAGGACTGTGTGCTCGTTTGTCACCCTTATCCTATAAAAAAAAATTCTCGCCACTTACCACACGCACGGCACAAAATGAAGTAGGTAATGTATTCTCTTACACCGCCAACACACGCCAAATAAACTCTTTCGCATTTATAATATTGGTAATGTTTGCTAAGTTAGTGTTAGATTAAAGAGATATTAGTCTATTCAACGTTCCACTAGATTTTTCTGGCATTTTTCTCATTCGACTTTCAAACACACATGGGAGAAGTTGGGATGATAGTGATGCATTGCTCGACAGACACCACTTAACGGAGTATATGTTCTATGAATGATATTTTAAGTAGCGACATTTTAACACTTTGCTAATACCTATATATACAAAAAAAAAAGAAAGAAAAGACTCTTGCTTAAGTATTCTTTCACTTTATACGCGCTCTTACGCATATTAATCATTTGAATGTTAATAAAACCCACATTTTGCATTGCTATACAGTTTAACGACCCGCTAAGTAGTGTTTATCTTCGTGCGTCACGTAAGGTGATAATACAAATCTTTGTTATAAAGAGGAATAATATTATATCTTTAAGAATACACATCACGGTTAGTATTTAACTTAAATAACCGGCCAAGTGCGGGTCGGAGTCGCGCATGAAGGGTTTCGTACTATCGTAATACACGTTTCTAGTAGGGGAGCCCGTTTTAATTTTTAATTTATTTTAATTTTTATTATTTGTTGTTATAGCGGCAACGGAAATACATATTCTGTAAAAATTTCAACTGTCTACCTCTGACGCATCATGAGATACAGCCCGCTGACAGACAGACGGACGGTCGGACGGACGGACGTCCGAGGAGCGCCAGCGGAGGCTTAGTAATAGGGTCCCGTTGGTTACCCTTTGGGTACAGAACCTTAAAAAGGGCAAAAAACTAGAAATGCTTTCCACTTCTTTGGAGGACTGAAATGGAGTGTCTTTACCAGTAACTGAGACCCCGTTGTATGTAACTTTTGTACCTTTGTTTAGTTTCTTGTATTATTATTTATTCTGTGGTTTAGTTAACTTTTTTTAACTTCTCACTGCAACTGGTCTTAAAGAGCTAACCATAAACCTAAAATGAGTACTGGAGCCATTACTAACTTCTAAAAAAGAAGGACATTTTCATTGTCACCCATGATAACATAGATCGAAGGTCTCACGACTCGTAATGGCTCTTGTAACTTTTTACCCGTAACAGTGTGTACACCGTATCACTGTGTATCGGAGAAGTCATAAGATTTTTCCAATGTCAGGTGAAATGAGATGATGAATTGTATCACGCCACGACACGGTAACGGTAAATAAATCTTCATTTAAAAGATAAACGGAACTTAGAAGTAACCAAGAAGCTACGAAAATATTTTACATATTATAATTATTTTTAACTGGCTTTAAACGTTACCGTAATACACATCATATCAAAAAGTGAGAAAATTAATACATACTTAACATCAAAGTTTGACGATAACATTCAAATTGTAGAGGTGATAAAGATGTAATTTTGGGCTTTATCAACATTATAAAAGTGATTTCGTCTTATCGCCGAATGATGGCCGAATGCTAATCTTTCTACGTAGTGTATGAAATGTCCCTGTCACTGCCTAATGCCCTATATAGCGGCTATCACATTAACACTGACTTCGTATAGTGAACGACAAAAAAGATACCGAAATTGAGATTATTTGTGTTCGATAACATTATCATTAATGTAATTTTTATTTTATTAAGCAAAAAATGTAAAATCTATTTTAGCTAGTTTTTTTGAGCAAAATATAGTAAATAGACGTACTCGTATAACATAAGAAAATAGAAAATGGCTGTAACAATTTTTTCACCGTGTAGGTACTACTAAGTTTCTGTTGATTAATTTTATCAATTAAACTGATTTCTTAATCAAAGTCAACTTGTACTTATTAAACTTTTAATTTATTGAGATAGCTGCCATCCAATCACTTGTTTTAACCTTAAGGAGCATTGGTTTTTTTTTTTAAAGAATTATATTAATACATGAATATTTAAAACCACAATATTTTTATTTTCAGACTGATATCTGCAGTACAGATTAAAACGTGATAATTCTTAGTAACACTATAAAACATGTATTTCACGTTCGGAAATAATTTTTAAGCTTTATTTTTTACTGTATCTAAACTTCCAAAAGAAACACATTAAAACTATTTACCGATTATTCTTTTAAATGGCTGTAATTTTATAAACTACAAAATTCTGCACTGCTCTTACCTTCGCACAGTCGCAGATATTGGCAACAAAACCAACTGGACATTCTTTGAATTCCAATGGAGTGTAGTCCATAAAAGACGTCCAGATTAACGTTGCATTGCAAGTACAGCAATGTGGGGTCGAGGAACTCCGAACCGATTGTTTTGCGATTAGGGGACCATTGACCCACCTCCGAAACGCATCGAAGTTTAAGGAATGCCACGTACTTGATGATTTGAAGGTCGTTTGCAGTTCCGTATATACTCGCAACAATGTTAAATACACTTTACCACTACTCACTTACCATAATTTATGCATTTTAAAAATGTGAGCACTTTTTTTAACTCGAATCGTTTGTAAGCATTCTATGGGAACATGTTTTTAAACAATAAGTGTATAAGTAATATAACAACTACGCAGTTATTTACAATGTAGAGGAGGTCCACCATATAAAGGTCATGTTACAAAAACATCTGTGTAGCCAAGCCTCTAGGCTATAATATAAGTACATTTATACTTTTTATAAAACGTCGAATTAAATTAAATCAATTTATTTAGTTTGTGTATTACCATTATATGTATACATTTTGCAATTAAATGTTTACTAACACTATACTTAATTATGTTTTTGATCTAAAATACGAACTACAGTTCTTTTTTATCAGGTTACTATTACTTACTATACTTATTTTTTATTAGGTTTTAACAGTCTACTGCTAGAAATGGAGGTTTTCTCATAGAAAAGATTTTGTAATCACCACGCACCAAATAGGTATACAACCTATGTATACAGCTGTGTATACTGTGTATACGACCGGGGAAGGACCACACTCTCACAAAATACCAGCTTAAAATAGCAGCTTAACACTTGCTGTGTTTCGTATGGTGAATGGAGAACCGGAGACCCTTTTTACTGGAAAAGAGGCATTCCTTCTTAGTTCTCACGGGTGAAAACGCTTCTTCATTTTGATTCTTTATTGCGGATAGATTTAGATATCTATTGGTCACAAAAACCACTTACCACCAGGTGGACTGTGAGCTCGTTTGTCAACCTAACCTATAAAATAATTATATCTAGCAGAACGAGATGATTACACCGCTATCTATCAAAAGATATAAGGTCTTTCTAACCTTTTGATAGTTTAGTTCTCTTATACCGCGCTGTCAAAACACAGCAAAATAAACTTAGAATTGAAATGTGTTTATGTAGTACAATTATTCTGACAAACTCCAAGTTATAATTCTACTAACCAAACCTACTTATAAAATATTGCAAAGACCACAATGTAACTTCTAGTACCTAGTTAAAACGGCTGTGCAAACTTGCCAACAATACAGGTGCGTTATACCGCGCAAGTATTCGGTAAATACAAAGATGATGTCACAAACTTATTATCGTCGTATTGAAACAGATAGCATATTCATTCGCGTTTTTTTTTAACAAAGCTGATGAACAAGCACCTACGTCACTTATTAGTAAGTGGATGCCGTGGCTATAGAATCCTACATCAATCCTCGATAAATAATTAAATTCCAGATTCGTTGTTTCTGTGTGTTCCAGAGGACGAAGATAGAAAGCCTGTTAAAGTAGAAAAGGTATCTAGTTGTCGTTCCTCGACAAAAGAATTTACATAATATTATCAACATTATAGCAGTAGCATTCATTGCTTCTATTTTGCGCCGGTATTTTGTGAGAGCGTGGTCTTTTCACCGGTCAAACCAAACCATTCGCGCTGTAGCCATAATATAGCTGGAACGCGACCCAGCCTCATTCAAATACATCACATGTGCCCAGTAATGCACATAATGTGAGGCCAACGTTTGGTCATTATGCCACCTGATGTTATGAGGTAATAACATTTTGGACGGTTAATCAGATCAGTAGAGGTATTGCCGTGACTTTACACTTTTGACAAGCAAATAATTGGTCATCATTGTACAAGGCAACGTACTAATTTAAACAAAACACTGCTTCACACCACATCGTGTCATGATTTTTTCTACCGACTTCAAAAATAAAGGAGGAGGTTTTCAATTCGACTGTATTTTTTTAATGTGTAGTAACCTCAGAACTTTTTTCTAGGTGAACCGCTTTTTTATGATTCTCTTTTTATTTGAAAACTGTTGCTTTAAATTTAATCAAATTCTGACCAGTAGTTTTTTGAGCTATCCTTAATAATGTGTAAGTAATTGGCTTCGACTGCATTGGTGATGTTCTCATTTTATTTATATTGAAGTCAGTTGTACAAAATTTTTAATTTTACCAATTTTTGCAGGTCTGGCAAATAAAAAGATGGATTCTTAAATATTATGCAAAATGTTATCTGTTTTACTTACTTACTTATCTTCACGCACAATCCCTGACGGGGTAGCCAGAGAGAACAGATCGCCAAGTGTCACGATCCTTACATACCTCTTTCGCTTCTTTCAGATTCATTATCTTCTTCATACATGCACGTCTAGGTATCCGAGTACTCTTGACCCTCCCCTCTTCGAGCAGTTTGCTCACATGGTCTTCGAAAGTTAGTCTCGGTCTACCTCGACACCTTTTAATATTAACTTTCGCGCTATATATTTTCTTCACCATTCGGTCTTCACTCATTCGCTCAACGTGCCCAAACCATCGAAGCACGCCCTTATCAATTTTTGTGATAAGGTCATCTTTCAAACCTGCCATATTGCGAATCTCGTCGTTTCGCTTTCGGTCGGCCATGGTAACGCCGCACATTTTACGAAGACATCGCATCTGCACTGCATTCAACTTGCTTTTATGCTTCTTCTGGCACACCCAGGTTTCGCTGCCATATAACAAAGTCGGTACCAACACTGCGTTATGTATTGCAAGGCGTGCACTCTTCACTACGCCTTGCCTTTTGACTAACGCAGTCAGGGCACCATTGACTATGTTCCCGGCAGCGACACGCCTGTCCACATCTAAATCACATCTTCCATCCCGGCTAAAAGCACTCCCCAAGTATACAATTTCATTTACCTGTTCTAGACATTCCTGATTTACCCATATTTCACACTTCGTTCTCTCTTCGTCCCTTTCAAATACCAGAACCTTAGTTTTATTAGCATTCAAACGGAGACCTTAAATTTCACATTCCTCTTTCATACACGTGACTAATGCCTGCAGTTCTGCCTCTGATGGTGCAATAAGCACTGCATCATCAGCATACAGCAGACAATTTACTTTTATGTCACCCAATTTCACACCCAAACAGCTATCTTTCAGCTTCTGTAAACAGCTGTCGAGATACAGTATGAACAGCCAGGAAGACATGACACAACCCTGTTTCACGCCCGTTTGGACGCTAAACATGGGTGACAGGTCATGCCCTACCCGCACACAGGCTTTACAGTTACAGTAAAGTGACTGCACAGCCCTTAGCAATCGACCATCCACACCGTACCCCGGCAACAGTTCCCACATTTTCTTCCTTACAACCTTATCAAATGCTTTCTCAAGATCCACAAAAGCACAGAAAATCTTCTGGCTAGCAGCCAGAAGCTTTTCCGTGATCATGCGTAGAGAAAACATTTGATCCGTACATCCTCTTCCAGGTCTAAATCCGCATTGTGCCTCCCATAGAAATCTTTCCGATTTCTCTTGCATCCTACGTGTCAAAACCTTCGAGTAAACTTTACTTGCTAAACTGGTCAAGCTGATCGCCCGATAGCACCCGCAATCAAAATGTGAATATAATATAAAGGCACAATGACTGCGGATCGCCAATCATCCGGGACATCCCCCGTCCGCCAGCACAAATTGCACAGCAGATAAAAGCTGTCTCAGACGCGAGGCCCACCATACTTGACCATTTCAGCAGTAACTCTGTCTAGTCCCGCAGCCTTACCACATTTCAAACTTCGAATCGCACGTTCAATCTCTTTCATACTGATGACCTCAGTGTCATCGAGGTCCAGGTCTGGCGTACCAGTCACGGCGTCATCCCTGGATCCCTCACTAAGATCATCACACGCATACATTTCTCTATAAAATTCGCTCCATCGCTGCATGACGTCTGATTTTTCTGTGAGGACGTCATTAGTTCTCGAAAGCACTTTGTTCATTCTTAAGGCCGTCGCACCATTTCGGGTCCTTCCAACCTCTTTCCAGAAGAGTTTGGAGTTCTCCTTAAAGTTGTGCGACAACCTTTCGTCCGCTTCCATTCTACACCTTTCACGCATTTCCTCAATCAATGCTTTCGTGTGAAATTTCTGCAGCTTATATCTTTCTTTCATCTTCTCTCTCATATCCTTATCATTACTAGAGGCCAAGTAGTCTAACCATGCTTTCTTCTTCTTCTCTACAGCTTCTTTCACTTCATCATTCCACCATGCATCTCTTCTTTTACTACTGCCTCTTTTTATTGTTCCACACACTTCTTCCGCTGCACTTACCATACCATCCCTAAGGTTCTGCCATGTTCTTTCCACACATTCATTTCTGCCATCGATGGTGTCAAGCTTTTCGGCTACCCTCGCATGATATTTGTCCCTAGTATCCGCTTCCTGAAGCTTCCAGCTTCGGATGCGACAGACCGACTGTGGTTCTGTTACCGCCGTCCGGTAGCGCCAACCCGCGAACAGACCCCTAAATCTAGTAATCACTAGATAGTGATCCGTTCCCAGGTCAGCACCCCTGAACACTCGCGTATCCATTACCTGTTTTCGCAGTCGGTCATCCACCAGAAACAAATCGATCATACTTCTCTCATTCTTTCTTTCTCTAGTATACATATGGATTTTCTTGTGATTAAACATAGTGTTTGTCACAAGAAGACCCTTTTCCTTGCATACCGCCAGTATAAGCTTGCCAGCATCATTAACCCTTTTATCGCCAAACTTTCCAAGCACCGACTCGTACCCTGGTCGAGCGGTACCAACCCATCCATTCAAATCACCACACACAACAATTCTTTCGTTTCCCCTAGCCAAATCTAGAACTTCTCTTACATTCTCCCAAAACTCCTCCAGCTCAGCCCTGGACGACGAAGCTACCGGCGCATAAACAGCCAAAAGGAATAACTTCGTCAGTCCCAATTTAAAGCGAACCCAGAGAAGTCTTGAGTTCACAACCTTATATTCAGTCATAACATCGACCAACCGAGACGACAGCAGCACCCCTACTCCCTGGCGGGCGCTCTCGCTCTCCGGGACTCCGGACCATAGAGCTAACGCCCCGCCAGGGAGCTCTTCAGTACCACTGCCCTTCCGTTTGGTCTCCGACATACACACGACATCTAATTCTCTTTCTTTCATTATTTCAATCAACTCATTCATCTTATCTTTCATGCCTCCTCTAACATTCCACGTGCCAACTCTGCACTCTGTCCTCCACCTTCCGCCGTGTCGGGCTGTGCGTGACGGGTGGCGGTCCCCATCGCCGCTTTGCGCGCTGCATTCCACACCAACGGGGACTAGCTGGTGTGCGTCGCCTTGGGGGGACGCCCTAACCCTCGTTGGCATGGGTGCGCAGCTGAGTAGAATTGCAGCCCTGAAAAGGGCTGGCAGGGGTCGCGACGAGCACGCTTCTACAATGACCCTGTTTTGACTGTGTTTTCTGTTTTGATCATAATATTTAAGAATGCATACCGCATTCACATAGTAACACTGGCATAAATGGCGCTTATACAAGTATGTTTAATGAACTATTGTTGCTGTTGTAAAAATTGCAGTAATAGTATTTCTTTTTTTTTTCATACACGCCCTTATACTGGGCTAAATAAGATCGAACATGCTTTATACTTGTTCTCAAAATATCACAGCCTCTACTAGCATTTGGCAGAAAAAGCATCCAATAATGCTTATTATATCATACTTCATAGACCAAGCATCATATTCAGTGCGAGGCTATCGAATGCCCCAACAATCTACTTGCCCAGCAAGGAGCGTTTGGGCATATATTATTTAATAAATTAATGCCAATTCGCAAATTCTTATAATCAGCAATGTGAAATTTATCATTATGCATATTATATGTTGTATGGTATTTTTGAAACTAAAAATTATAACTATTAAATTACTCTGTGCATTAAAAGAATAGTAATAATTGATACTTTTCTTAGTTTAATGATACATGAAATTGTTTCCACTTCGTGCATTATCTCAGTCGAAACAGATATCTATGTAAAAGGGGTTTTTATTTTCATAATGATAAAGAATCCATTCCTTTCCTGTTTATGCTCAATCTGTTTTGTTAACAGCAATGTCAAAAATTATTTCATAAAAACAATTCTCCTAACAGCGTACTTGAGTTTAACTATTTATTTTGAATTCGTATTTAAATATATGAATGATAATAAAAAGTTTATTTAAAAACATAGTGTATATAATAAACACAACCGTGGAAGTATCTGTTAAATTTGCGACGGAAATTAATTAATTAGCCACAAAATATGACCGAATTATTAACTGTGACTCATGGTAGTAACACAATTTCGAGCAATACCGAGGGAATAGGAAGCACTACAAAAGGCATGGGGTTCACACAAATACCATTTAAAGTAGGGTTTTATGGAAATCTTATGTCAATATTTATATGAAAAATTTGCTGCACTTGGCTGAACGAAGAAATCATGACGTTCTTATTATAGGTTACTTTTGAATTAATAATTAATTCAAAGTATAATGTTAATACACAAGTGAGTGAGTAATGAATGAGACATGTATAATAGAGATGACCTTAGAATATTTATAAGCAAGCTATACTTATAAATACTCTAAGATGACGAAGCCTATTATCGACTCATATACTTATGTAATCTCAGAAAAAAAACCTGTGGTAATGATACAATGACAAACCAATTAGTGTGTACGTTGTAATAAAAAAAAATCATCACAAGTTGAATTTTTAATTTACCAAATCGAACTCATTGTGATAATTTTCGAAGTCGTGTATTCAAAATTCTTTGTTAAAAACTATTTTGAAAATCATTTTAATGCTGTTAACTAACTCATCAAAACTTAATATTTAAAGTATTATTAATTGAAGTAGGTATAATGTTGACCGTTGACGCGTTGGCACCTTTGAGGACTAATAAAAAATGCTTGTAATTGTACTGGCCCTATACTCTCAGACTACAGAATGTAGCAGCACACGCAGTGCTGCTTAGCGGTAGAAATTATTAAAAAGGTTCCTACCCAGACAGACTCCTATCCCAAAAAGGAATAGGAGACCACCACGTAGTTAAAAAGCACTTATTCTATTACACAATTACATAGATGCAAGTTGAGCCTCTAATAAATCCTCCAGTATCCTGAATAGCGAGAGATTACCTGTAACAAACAAACAGTTTGGTATTATTTTATTATATATATTAATACTCAAAATAATAATCATTTTAGTTGTTTTATAGTAAACTTAATGCTGAATAATAGCCATCCCCTCAGAGGCAGACCTATTTAAACCCCGACGCAAAAAGAGGGGTGTTATAAGTTTGACCGCTATGTTTCTGTCTGTATGCCTGTGTGTATGTCTGTAGCACCGTAGCTCTTTAACGGATGAACCGATTTGGGAGCGGGTGTTTTATTTAAAAGCAGGTTTTCTACGGGTGGTTCTTAGATATGTTTTATCAAAATCAGTTCAGCTGCTTCAAGGTCATCAGCTGTTTTTTTTCGGGGGTTTTTAAATTTTTTGATTTGAGTTATTACTAACATAACGGTAACGACGTATTCAATCTTAAACTTCAGAGGTGACATCTGCCTACGGATTTGTATTTTGATTCTAAATCACGTATCCACCTGTTCATGCCCTACACGTAAAACACGTAAAGGTGAAGCGATTATGTTAAATATTACAAAAGAAGAGAGCTGGCGCAGTGGCCAAGCATTAGGTTGCAGCGTTGCGGACCACGGGTTCGGATCCCGTAGGGAACAAGTATTTGTATGGCCTACAAATAGTTGTTTCTGGTCTGGTCTGGTCTGTTTGTACATGTGCAATTTATGTTTGTAAAAATGCCTCCACGATGCTTGGTAATGTTATTTAAAAAAAGTTCTAGTATAGTGAACCAACAAATAATGTACACACCGAGTTTACCTTTTTTATATTTCAATAATCAATATATTATTTAATGTGTACGAACTCACTGTATAATTGTTTGGGTCCTTTTGTGACAAATAAATTAAAAAAGGATACTGCCCTAATATATTTATTATTTATCTGACTTTATTATTTACTTTATTATTTGATTTTTTCGTTACTATTGCGGGTAAAAATGAATTTAGATATTATTTTTATCAATTTCCCTTCAAAAGCTATATATAGAATGCAATAATAGTTAACTCCTATATTATTTAACTTCGATTGTCGAACAGGAAATAAACTACACAAATTTGTTTAGGTTGTCTGTGGACATTAACAGTATGTAGAATGTAGATAACAGTATCGCTATTTTGCAGGAATCATAGTTACTTTGATAAATTTAATATATTTCAAGAAAAAGAAACTAACAAAATACAACGTAGAACTACTAAATAAAACAAAATATATTGGTAAATCCAATTGGGCATACCTTAAGCGCGTTAAAAAAATTACGTATAACATGATTATACGGAATTATTTAAGTAGTTTAAATACATTTCGACAGCACTATCGGCTTCAACACCCTCGAAAACCATGAAAATGACACCCATGATGAAAAAAATTGATACCTATTGCAGCCGCCATCTTGGATTTACATTTCGACAGCACTATCGGATTCAACACCCTCGAAAACCATGAAAATGACACCCAAGATGAAAAACTTGATATCTATTGCAGCCGCCACCTTGGATTTACATTTCGACAGCACTATCGGTATCAGCACCCCCGAAAACCATGAAAATGACACCAATGATGAAAAAATTTATATTTATTGCAGCCGCCATCTTGGATTTACATTTCGATAGCACTATCGGCTTCAACACCCTCGAAAACCATGAAAATGACACCCAAGATGAAAAAATTGATATATTTTGCAGCCGCCATCTTGGATTTACATTTTGACAGCACTATCGGCTTCAACACCCTCGAAAACCATGAAAATGACACCTATGATGAAAAATTTTATACCTATTGCAGCCTCCACCTTGGATTTACATTTCGACAGCACTATCGGCTTCAGCACCCTCGAAAACCATGAAAATGACACCCATAATGAAAAAATTGATACCTATTGCGGCCGCCATCTTGGATTTACATTTCGACAACCCTATCGGTTTCGACACCCTCGAAAAGCATGAAAATGTCACCCATAACAAAAAAAATTATACTACTTACTTTTAGTACGTACTACTATTATTTATTGTGCTTTTAAATATTGTAATAAAAAAATCTCTTATTATTATTATAATCAAGTATTTAAGAAATTTGGTTATTCGAATACTGTGTGTGTTCGAATACAGCGATCTTTTTGAGCCGCTGAAAACAACCGAAACAATGTCCACTCACGACGGCGACTGAAGCCGAAGCCGAACTAAACTTAATACAAAGGTACTCTGTGAACTAAACTACTCTGTGGCTGTAGATCCCCATTTACAGAAACAATTTATATACGAGGCAACCAAATCAACGAAAATTTCGCCATTTTGGAGCCGAAAAAAATTAATTATAGCTAAACAAAACAAAATTACACTGCCATTTACATTCAGTGGCTTCCCACCTGATAGATGAAGAGATTAAAAAATAGATTGAGTTAAACAATTGATATTTTCAAAAGTTATAGTGTTTATAAGCCACAGGGACATGATAAATCTACACCATAAGCCACTAAAACCCTTTTTTTTATTTAAAAATAGCAATTAATCGATTTAAAAAAATTATTAATAAGTTCAACAATCATTTATATTTCTAACAATGTGCTTTTTATATCATTTATATGTATAATATGATTGCTAGATACGATTTTATTCGATAAAATGTTGGAATTTTAATTTTTAGGCGATAGTAGAACATTACCTTGCGCTTTCGCTTAATGTATGCAATACAACTGCTAAAAAAATTAAGTAAAAAAAGAAAACTTTTTTTAAGAGATAGATAGATACGTTATGTTTGCTATTGTTTCGAAGATAGATTCAATAATATTAGTAATATTGTTATTAGACGGCTCGGTAGCGCAGTGGCTAAGCAATTGGCCACGGAACAAGTGTTAGTATGACCACAGAATAGATAATAGTGCAAGTAATATGACCTGAAATAATTGTTTCGGGTTTGGATGTATATCCATGCGCAATTTATGTATGTAAATCTCCTACCTGAAAAAAAATCTCATTATCGTTAAAAAAAAACAGATAAAAGCGTATTCGCTAAAAATTGGGATGTTGTTTTAGTTGGTTAAACGATCCGGGAAGGGCAGCTGGTAAAAACTTCCATTCCATCCATTACAGCCTATAAAAGTCCGCTGCTAAACATAGATTACCACGGTAGGCAAGCGGGTTGGTAACCGCCGTTTTTGTATTATTTTAAGTTATTAGGAAGATGCTGTTGGCCATCTCCTGATTCATTTTCCTCTGTCGCCTCTTACGACACTCTCGGGACAATATGGGGTAGCGGATAATCTTACACCACTAAAAGCATTTCAGTTTAAGGTCAGAAACTGAACTGCTCGGAACTTGCCAAGTTTTATAAACACTTCGTAGTAGGCACGGTTACCGCGAAAACTTAATGCGTGAATATTTTGATATTGGACTTAGTGGCGCGATATGCTATGCAGTAGCCTGATCTCCTGCAATGGCAGTGGGATTTTATTACTCTGGTGGGAATCGTGTTTGGTTTCGTTTTGACGTATAATTGCGTTGAATTGTATATCGATTATCGATTATAAGTGGACGTCAGCTTAACTATGTATTTTAACCATTTAAAAGTCCCTTCAAATTACATAAATATTTCGATTGTTTAAAATATAATTGTCCGTTTCGCCGATAAACATATTTTAAGGTTACAAAATATAAACATATATTATAGAGTAACGCAATCATGGATTGATTCCCAACAAGTTTACATAATTATTAGTGATGCAACGAATACGAATACGAATATTCGTATTCGGCGAATACTGATCACGAATATTTAAAAACTAATATTTTTGTACGCAACTCTAATTTGGTCCTTAGCCTCAACGACGGGGTCTCCCAAAAATTATTTTCACTGAAACTATGTACAGTCGCCTTGGAAAGACTTTTTTCAACGGCTGAGAACATCCAGACTGAAAAAGAAATCGCCTAAAACCAGAAAATCTACAAATTTTATGTTTTTTAAATAAACATTTGCCTATTTTATTTTAATTATTAGAACTATAGAAAATCATCAAATAAATTAGTTTTTTATTACCATGGCGAGATATTCCTATTTGTATTCGTATTCGCCGAATAGTAGGTTTGATATTCGTATTCGTATTGGTTGCATCACTAATAATTATATAAAATTACTTTTAATAAGTATATGTAGATGTTGAACGGTTTTGTTTGTTATGTTATAATGATCTAATTAATCTAACGAATTTGACTATTAGTTTAATCTCAAAAAATATAATTCTTTTAACAGTTGTGATCCGTTTTGCTCAAAGCCAAGCAATAGTAGAGAATTCGTTCCGTTGTTAATGATTTGAATCCTATCCCACATACCCTGAACTTATTTACCTATCTCTTAATAATTATAATATTTATTATATATATCTATATCTATAAACACTCACGCCTGTCACCCAGAGGGGTAGGCAGAGACTATGGACTTCCATTTGGCACGATCCTGACAGACCTCTCTCGCTTCCTCCACATCCATATACCTACGCATACACGCTCGTCGGTTAAAGGTACACTTGATTTGGCCCATTTTCAACATATCGCCAATTTGGTCGATAAACTTTCGCCTATGGCGACCCTTTCCGACTCTGCCGTTCACCTCTGCAACATAAATTTGCTTTGTCACTCTTTCCTCATTCATTCTTTCCACATGACCAAACCACCGAAGCATTCCTTTCTTAATCCTGGTCACAACATCATCTTGCAAACCACACTCTTCTCTTATTAAACAATTTCTCACTCTGTCATTCAGATTCATCCCTAACATACTCCTTAAGGATCGCATTTCTACAGCATTTATTCTACTCTCGTGCTTCTTCTGCCACACCCAACTTTCACTACCATACATTAAAGTAGGCACTAACACAGCATTGTGAATTGCCATACGTGCCTTTTTGGACACATTCTGACTTTTCACAATAGAGTGTAAAGCCCCATTCACTCTATTTCCTGCATTCACTCGTCGTTCTATATCCTTATCATATCTACCATCCCTGCTAAACACACATCCCAAATACACAAACTCATCTACTTGCTCTACCAACTCCCCTTCTATTCTTATTTCATATATCGTTTTACTTTCTTCTCTTTCAAAAACCATAACTTTCGTCTTACTTGCGTTCACTTTCATTCCCTTTTCTTTTAATGTCCTGTTCATTAATGTAACCATCATTTGCAATTCGGCTGCCGAAGACGCAAGTATGACTTGATCATCGGCGTACAAAAGGCATTTGACGGTTAACTCACCCATTCTTAACCCGCATTCTTCTACTTTCAAATTTTCCAAACAACTGTCCATAAATAGGTTGAACAGCCACGGGGAAGCCACACAGCCCTGTCTGACACCTTTATGGATGCCAAACCAGTCCGAGTAGGCCCCGTTGATCCTGACACAAGCACTAGAGTCCCTATATAGAGACTTCAATGCCTGTATCAGACCAGCGCTCAACCCAAATGAGGTCAGTGTTTGCCATAACACGTTCCTGTCCACTCTGTCATAAGCCTTTTCCAAGTCCATGAACGCACAAAAAACTTTCTGGTTTTTGGCCAAAAATTTCTCAGCAATCATGCGCATGGAAAAGACTTGATCCGTACACCCCATCCCCTTTCTAAATCCAGCTTGCACATCCCAAATTTTTTCATTAGTTTCTTCCATAACTCTTTCAATTAACACCTTAGCATACAGTTTACCCACAATGCTAAGCAAGCTGATACCACGGTAGTTTTTACAGTCCTGCTGCGACCCCTTTCCCTTATATATTGGGACTATAACAGCTTTGCACCAGTCTTCCGGTACCCGCTTCAGTTCCCAACATAAATTAAACAAGGTGTACAGCAGGCCTGCAACCACACCCTCTCCAGCCCTTAGCATTTCGAGTGATACTCTATCATATCCGGCTGCCTTACCTGCTTTCATGCTTTTCATTGCTTTCACTATTTCATCTACACTTATTTCTCTACCTCTCTCCACTTCTTCCGGAATTTCCATTTCACTTACTTCAGACGACTCTTCACTCTTAAACACGCTTTCAAAGTATTCCTTCCATCTCATTAAATTCGAAACTTCATCATTCAGCATGCAGCCATTCTCGTCTCGTATAGCATTTATTCTAGGCTGTTTTGAATTTCCCCTGGCATTTCTTACGAGCTTCCAGAACATTTTAATATTTGCCTGGAAGTTATCAGATATTCTTCTATCATTCTTATCTATTCTTTCTTGCTTTTTCCTTTCAACAACTTCTTTTACTCTCTTATTTATACGTCTAAAGTCTGCCTTTTTTCTTTCAATCTCATCATTCATACCGCCAGAATTACCAGCTTTGGTTGCTAGTAAATCTAGCCATGCCCTCTTCTTTGCTTCAACTTCCATCCGTACCTCATCATCCCACCACAAAGTATTACTTTTCCTTTCATTCGTTCTCTTACTTACACCACATACTTCGGTGGCTGTATCCACCAAAACTTTCTTAACATTATTCCATACATTCTTCAAGTCTAACTCATTCATACCAAATTCATTCAACACACTTATATTTTCCCTCAGTCTGCATTTATACTTCTCTTTCACACCTTCATCTTGTAACCTCTCTATTCTTATACGCTGTAACGCAGTGGTAGACACAGATGTCCGATGCCGCCAACGCTTGAATAGACCATTAATTCGGCATAAGACCAAGTAATGATCCGTCCCTACGTTGGACCCCCGGTAAACCCTTGTATCTACCACTGCGCTCCTCATTCTTCCATCCACAATTATGAAATCTATCATGCTTCTATCATCCCCTCTTTCCCATGTATACATGTGAATCCTCTTATGGCGAAAGAAAGTGTTCGCCACAAAAAGATTCTTTTCCACACATATGGTGAGGAGGTCTTCACCATTCTCATTTATTCTTTCATCGCCAAACGCTCCTAATATCCTTTCATAACCAGACCTCTTCACTCCCACCCTTCCATTAAAATCTCCTAACATAATAATATTTTCATTTTCCTTGCACTTCGTCAACACCAGCCTTACCATGTCCCAAAACTGCTCTCGGATATAAGTGGGCTTAGACATATCTGGGGCGTAAACCCCAAGCACAAACAGCTTCTTTAAGCCCACTTTCATTCGTATCCACAGCAGCCTTGGGCTTACACATTCATACTCTTTCACATATTGACCCATTCTTTCTGAAAGGATGACACCGACTCCCTGGCATGCCCGCTCGGTCTCGTCTACACCAGACCAGTAAGCGGTATACATGCCATGTGCAGTGACATCTCTTCCCTTTCGTTTCGTCTCATTCACACATAATACATCTATTCCTCTATCATTCATCATTTCGCATATTTCATCCATCTTATCATTCATTGCTCCACATACATTCAGCGTAGCCAGACGGGCCTCCGCAATCCACTTTTCGCCCCTCCAGGAGACAGGACGTGACGGGTGGCGAACCTCGTCGCCGGTTTTCCTCCCGGAGATTCTTCGCACCCCTGCCCCATTAAAGGGGCGCCGGGAACTCGGGGCCATTTCTTTGAGTTGTTGGCTCATGGTGCGACATTATTATATATACTTAAATATAAATATTTTATTATTGAGATACACGCTATACGAACACTAGAAAATACAAAAAACTATAGACAATATAATCATGAACCAATAAAAAAGATTTAAGACTTGTTAATCTGCAGTTCATTCATATTCCATAAACTTGGTAAACCCTTAATTTGAGTGTTACGTAAAAAAAGACCATCATCAAATTAATGAAACGTAACATTTTTTTAAGTCTCAAAAGGCCACTGGCCATTAGTTTTTGTATCTAAGTAACAATCACTTTCGCGGAAACAATCACTATTTAGTAAATTGACATATTAGAAGAATATGAAGAAAATAATTAATTAGATTACGTAAAACAATTATCACTATAATTTGGACCAAGTGGATCAAAATTAACACGACCAAAATTAGAATTTACTTACGCAATTCGTAAAGAAAGAATTCATCACAAATCTTCGTGCCGTAGGTGTCATAAGAGGGCAACTATGGGGAATGCCTGAAAAGCCTTACAGCCTGATAGATGACGGCATATCATCTCAGTTATGTTAAATGTAAAATACGCAGACCGGAAGCACAAATCAGCGTCATGGATGCCAGACATCTGGAACTGCGATCGCCAATCCTTCTGCCAAAAGTGACGCTATGTCCAGCAGTAGAATATTACGGACTAATAAAGAAAAAGTCATGAAAATAAAAAAGGAAATATTTAAAAAAACAGCATCTAATTCATGTCCTAAATCTTGTAATTCTAGGATAGTATCATAAAATCTTGATTATATCTCCCTTCTACTCGAGTGGCCTGTAAACCTGTAACATAACTTGAAAACACGAATACAAGGAATCCAATGACTATATAACCACTTGACTGCGCATACAGTGCCCCGACGCTCGAAAACTATTAGTATTTTGTCGCCTATGTATAGGCTACGGTACGAAAACCATTTTAGTAGTGTCCAAGTGTTAAACCTGTGTGCACGCTAAATTAATATAAATTTTTATAACTTTTTATGCAATTATAACGCATCAAAATGCCTTCATGCGCGGTGAAGTGGTGTGGGAAACATTCCAAGACATCTAGTTACAAAAAGGATGGCATAACTTTTCATCGGTAAGTAAACAGTATGAAAATTATTTTTAATTTAATCAGATTATGAGCGACTGCAGGGGTCTATTTAAAATGGAGGTTTGGTAAACGAGCACAAAGTTGAGTCGCGCGTTGATGTCTTTTGGAAAAGTCTCGTTCTTTCATTGGACAATTCTAATGCTTCTATCCCTTTCTTTCCCTTTGTATGTTTATTGCAAAACTTAGTGCTGTAACCTTTAATAGCTGAAAGTCGATATCGAAAATATGAAAATTAATAAAAATTTCATTCAATTCACGTACTGTAATAAAATACCTATTTACTTTTAACCGACTTCAAAAAACGAGGAGGTTCTCAGTTTGTCGGTATTTTTATATGTATGTTCCGGGATTTTTTTGTATCTCTTTGTCCATGACCGGGACCGATCGCTCCAAGATAATCTTTATGGCTTCATACACCGCTGGGACTGATAGGTCCCAGTGCGGTCGGGTGATTTCACACCCAATTATTACGAAGCCACAGATAACAATGAACTTGGAACAAGAAATGGACATAGTGCATTTGATAACGCACTAGGAATTTGATAATGTTTTATTTGTTGTTTTGCACAATAATTATTTTTTATGTAATTTTTGAGGGCGGTGATGTAAAAAGGTTTTTTTCGTTTGTGTGTTTGACATACATATTTTTATTTTAGATTTCCGAAGATTCCAGAAATAAAAGAAAAGTGGATAGATAAAGTTAATAGGGAAAATTGGTTTCCAACAAAATACAGCGCTGTTTGTTCAAGGCACTTCACCCCTGATTGTTTTGAATATTTAAAACAACGCCGCCGTCTATTTAGTTCAGCGATACCAACGTTGCTTTTGCCTATTTTGGTAAGTTTTGTTTTTATTGATATAATGTTAGGAAAAGTGAAATTGTGAATATAAGAAACATTCATTCTTTACAGGATTCACCAAATAGTATGATTGACTCTTATACTAATGTACCTGGGCCTTCGCATCACAATATCGCCCTCGTAAGTTAATTTGTTTCGATGATAAGTCCATGGGATAAATTTTATGTGACTGCGTTTATTGATATCCGACATGTTTAATTACAGAGTTCATTCTCAAATAAACAAGTGCATTCTGAAGCTTATACATCAACTGAAGCCCAGACTCCCTTGCATTGTTTTCCATTTGATGATAGTAACATTTTTAGGCCTTCCCATGAAATTCCCGTAAGCTTCATTTTTATATTCTTCTCAAATAATATTTCTACAAAATTCAATATTAATATTTCTTATTACCTCTTTCTTTTCTTATTTTTCTTATATATTATTATTTTTCAGAGTTCAACAATAAGTAACAAAGCAATAGTACACCCAGTAATTGAAGACCTGACTCCACGTAAACGCAAAATGAAACGACACATAGACCATCTTATATATTCCCTTAGTAAAAAAAAGAAAGAGGTTAAGAGGCTTCAAGATAAAAATAGATTATTGGTTAAAAAAAATGCAAATCTAAAAGAAATTTTGAATACTTTGACAAAAAAATCTTATATCACTCAAGAAAATCAAGACATTTTAAGTCGCATAGGTGTACAAAACCAAGAAATTGTTAAACGCCAAATTTTGAAATCAAAAAAAGGACATATACCCAAAATCAAATACTCACCGGAGTTACGAGCATTCTCCTTAACATTGCATTTTTATTCCCCAAAAGCGTATAATTTCGTTAGACAAACTTTCAGCACATGTTTGCCTGCTACAAGTACTCTGAGAAGTTGGTATCAATCCATTGATGGTAAACCAGGTTTTACAAAGGAGGCAATAGATACTATCAAAATGAAAGCCAGAGAATCTAAGAACAAAATTTACGCCACTATCATATTCGACGAAATGGCGATCAAAAGCGGTGTCGAATATCATCCCCAAGCCAGAAGGTACTATGGCCACGTGAATTTTGGCGCCAGTTTACAAACGGACTGTCAAGATGAAGCTAAAGAAGCCCTTGTTTTCTTGCTGGTGCCAATAAATGCATCCTGGAAAATTCCAATAGGATATTTTTTAATAAATGGCATTAATGCAGAACAGAAAGCCGCTCTTCTAACAGATGCAATCCATTTGGTAGAAGAGGCTGGTGTAAACGTCAAAGCCATTACGTTTGACGGCTGCCCTGCTAATATTACTATGGCTAAAAAGTTAGGCTGTTCGTTTGAAGTTGATCAAATAAACACCACCTTTAAAAATCCCTGCAATACTTCAAAAATAGCGGTCTTTTTAGATCCAGCACATATGATCAAGTTAGTGCGAAATGCATTTGAGTTTTATAGGAATTTGAAGGACGAACGGGGCAATATTATATCGTGGGAATATCTCGTTAAGTTACATAATCTACAAACAGCGGAAAATTTTCATCTAGGTAATCGACTAAGGGCTGCTCATATATTTTTTAAAACTAAAATTATGAAAGTAAGCTTAGCAACCCAAATTTTTAGTAAGAGCGTATCAGATGCACTCAAATTTTGCAAAGAAAAGCTTAATTTGCGTAAATTTCAAGAAGTCACACCCACAACACAGTTTCTGGATATGATGAATGACCTTTTTGATATTCTGGACTCGCACATCCATGGATATGATTTAAAACGAGCAGTCAATGCAGAAAATGCTGCGAATGTTATATTTAAATTAAAAACAGTTAGAGATGCTATACTAAATATGTCTGCAGACGTAATTGTAAGAAATGTGAAACAAGAAGTTCGACTCGTTAAGTCACCTCGATATACCGGATTCATAGGATTTTGTGTGTGTATAGAAAGTGCCATTGCTCTCATCGAAGACTTGGTCCTGAACTCAGAGTGCGCCTTAAAATATCTTCCTCTACATAAAATAAGCCAGGACCACTTGGAACACCTGTTTGGAAGTATAAGATGCCACGGTGGATCAAACAACAATCCTAGTGCTAGGGTATTTGAAAGCATTTACAAGAAGCTCCTGACCTATGCACAAATAAAAAATAGTGGTAGTGGCAATTGCAGCGCTCTTGGTCAAATTTCAATTTTGCAATGCACTTCTGCAGTTAACCGCATCAATATTACAACAAGATACAAAGACCAAAACATAGATCTTGAGACTGAGAGCTTGGATTTTTCAGGCCTTGAAAGCCTGTTACCTAATTCTGAATTCGGTGAAAAAGTAGTAGAATATATGGCCGGCTACATTGTACATGCTTTGATAAAGCAAATAAAATGCCAAACTTGCATTGGGGCGCTGATTGGTGTACCAAATCAAAACGCCTTACAATTTCAAAAGGACACTAAAGACAAGTTATTGTACGGATCCACCACAGTAATAGAAATTTGTCGTCGTTGTGAAATTTATATTAAGAGGGCGATCAACGAGAGTGGTTCGAAAGTGCTGTCTTCGAAATATAATACCGATCATTTTATAAGATCGGTTTTAAAATCTCTGATTGGGTATAATTTATTCCCGGATATTAATTTTCATCAATTTGAAATAGAATCCACAAATCATTTAATTGAATTAGCAAGATGCATAATTCAGAAATATGTAGACGCGCGTTTATCATTTTTTACGAAGAACAATCAGGACCCTAAAACTTTAATTCGAAAAACATATTCCAAATTAATACATTTTAAAAATCAATAATAAGGGAATACATGTTTTTCTTGTAATTGATTGATTTTGATTAAAATTATTTCTATGATTTTAATTGAGTATTTTTTATAATATTAAAATCCATTTTATCGATATCCACTATTTTCCCTTAACGAAGTAGAGCAACCCTAACGATAGGCATACCTTGAACTGACCAATTGCGGCCGCGCATTCTTCATCGTCCCCCGGCCCGCAGTAGTGAGTCGCGTGCTTAGAAGAAATCAGCCTATATGCTCTCTAGTGGTTATATTCCTCTATGAAGGAATCCCACGGGAGATGTAAACGCGAGTCTCTATCCGACCTCGGAGAGAATTGTTATCATAAAAATAACATAATCCACTAGGACGTAAGGTATTATACCTGTTCTAGTAGATAAACTTAAACGTTGAATCAAAACTGATTCTTAACACACAGCAATACAATACAGTATTGTCGAACAACTTCCACATCCCTTCGAGTTGACGCAGGACGCACGTAAGTGTTCCGATAAAACACGACGTGCACATTGTGACCCTGAAGGAAATAGCTTCAATAATAGATTGTTATGAAAATGAAATTGTTTTTTACTATGCCGCAATTGAGCCAACACAGTGAGCAACAAATCTATATTGAATACTATGGACGTTACTTTATGAAATATAAAAATAATAAAAAGAGAAATCAATTAAATTATACGCCGCGTCTAAGCAATCCCGTGCATTGCATGTGATGAAATAGGAGTTTTCCGTAAATAATAAAATACTGCGGTTGCTAACTAGACTGTCAAGCATGGCAATTATGGCAAATATTACCCCTATGAGGCAGTGACTTAGACTTAGACGGTCTGCATCTAATAATGAAAAGTAATATAATATATCAATTTTGTATACATCCGAGTATTTCGTCTTGCATATTATGTAAGAGCACATCTTTAAATAATAAAAGCTTAATATTTTGATTAATAAAAGTTTCAAACATGGAGTGTCTATTTAAACTGCACACCCTTTTCTTGTACTTATTTTTGGTAGATTTTATCACTTTTATCATGTCATATGTCGTAAATATACTAAAACCTATTAAAACACAATATAAAGGTTGCGCAGGTTTAGATTTCATGATTACGATCGAAATGTGGCAAAATCAAGCTAAATTGCAAGTTAAGCACGTGGAGTTTTAAATTAGACGATATCTACATACGTGTTCTGACTTCAACATAGCACTGTGGGATGTACATCGGTGATCAGTGGATGCACATGTAATCCCACAGAAAACTGGTCATAAGATAAAAAGATAGGTCCCTTCCTATGTTAAAATCATCTCCAGAATCGCACCTCTCGATCTGTCACACGTATCAGGCAGGTCGCGTTGATTAAAAAACAAAGAAGCCCGATGAGAAACGGAGCATGGGAAGCGACGGGCGCAGAGTGAATGCCACGACGCCAGTCATTGGAAAGTTCACATAGTATTTAAATTAATGATCGGTAGACGGAGCATTACAATGTATTAAAGTGGTAATTAATTACTTATATTTTATATAACTCCTAAAACCTACTCGTTTCATTTTTAGACGCTTCAACAAAGATTTGAATCGTCGCTTCAATCTTAACGATTTAACGTTGGCTTGCATTACAAAATATCAAATCAAACTGGGACAAAATAATCTAAAATAAAGAATTTCGGAGACTCGGAACAGTGGTTCAGCAAGTTATTCCCAATAGAATATACAGGTCACTCTATCAATTATATTCTTGCTAAGTTCTTTCTTTTAATTAATATTTGCGATCGCAAAAGATATCTTTTCACTTATAGCAAACATTTTGAATACGCTTACGTTATATAATATACAACATATCTGAACTGCAATACCAGAATTATATTATCACTCTTACGATTACGAAATTCTCGATAAAATTGTATAACAAAAAAATTTTAAAACAGTAGATTTTAATGAATAGAATCATCGGTGCAAATATCTTATCTATTGTCACTACTCACGATATAATATTGCGATTAGCAGAAACATTTTGCGTCTACCTGAAGTTGGTTTAATTTTAAGACATAAATGTTAAATATTCATCCTAAGTGTCATCACAGTCGGTTCAGCCATTCCAAAGATTAGCCCGAACAGGCAGACACACAAACAGACAGATAAATATTTTAAAAATGGTTGTTTATGTCTTAATGGCAAGCAAATAACCCCCTCAGTTAGAATATAAGCCAGTTATTTCGATTTTACGGATAGACACTTTAATTTTATTTATATGTATAAAAGTATATAGATAAAGCGTCATGTTACTAGTGAGTTGTATGATTGTATGGATGATTGCAAGATATTTGTCTGTGCAATTAACATTAAATTTTATGAATGTTTTGTTATATTCAAAATTGCTACTATGGCGGTAGTTTAGATACGAGGGTGGATTGAAAAGTACTCGGCCTAACCAAGAAAATAAACACATACTAAATCAGTTATATTTTTATTTTTCTACATAATCACCATCAAGTTCAATACACTTTTGCCACCTCCCCTTCCAAGCATTTAGACCGTTGAAAAAAAAGGATTCTTCCTTAGAGTCAAAATATGCGTCTACAGCTGCTTTGACCTCGTCGTTTGTCGAAAATCTTTGACCTCCCAAGTGCTTTTTTAGGTTAGGGAACAGAAAGAAGTCTGATGGTGCCAGATCAGGTGAATACGGCGGATGCGGTAACAGTTCAAAGCCACAGTTGTGAATTTCAGCCATTGACTGTACTGACGTGTGAACACGGGCGTTATCTTGATGAAACAGGACTTTTCTTCTGAGCATTCCTCGACGTTTTTCTTTTATTTCCTCTCGTAAACGACGTAGTAAGGTGCAGTAGTAATCAGAGTTTATAGTCTGACCCCTTTCAAGATAATCAATCATAATCACACCTTTCGAGTCCCAGAATACTGAAACCATCACCTTATTTGCCGACAAAATCGACTTAGCCTTTTTAGGGGGTGGTGAACCAGGTCTTCTCCACTGTTTTGATTGTTGTTTTGTTTCCGGTGTACAGTAATGAACCCATGTTTCGTCTATAGTAACAAAACGATTCAAAAAATCATCTGCATCGGCTTCAAATAACTCCAAACAGTCGCGTGAAATAGTCAATCGCGTCCTTTTTTGTTCAACTGAAAGCAGTCGCGGAACCCACCTCGCAGACACCTTGTGGAAACCCAACTCGTTGACAATGATGTTTTGAGTTCGTTCATAAGAGATGCCTATAATCTCGGCTATCTCTCTAATTTTTAATCTGCGGTCTCCCATTATTAAATCAAGTACTTTTTTAATATTTCGTCAGTAGTTGACGTCGAAGGCCTTCCAGAGCGGGGTTCATCTTTCACACTCTCTCTACCACGCTTAAATTCTGCTATCCATTTTTTGACGGATGAATATGACAGAGCACAATCGCCTAATGTACTGACCATGTCATCATGGATGACTTTTGATGATAGCCCCTTCTTATGGAGGTACTTAATGACGGCACGCTGCTCGATTTGCTCCATTCGCGGAAATTATGTCCGATTACTTTGTTAATAAATTTATAAAATCACAACTAATTATAGCACACGTTTTGAACTTCACACAATGAACTAGTCTGAACTGAACTAAATAATGTGGGTAGATTTGATTTTTAGAATTGAATGGATCTGTGTTAGGCCGAGTACTTTTCAATCCACCCTCGTATGCAGGCATTTCAAACCTAGCTAGCCTTCTTTGATAATATCTGTAACCCACTTTTACTAAATGAACTTGTCACATTTCGGCAGGGGTCAACGGTACTTGCCGACCTTGATAATGCGGCGCCAGCGCCAAATGCCATTTTTAAATCAAGGCAAATTGGACTTCCTATTTTGTATTCACGTGAAATGGCAGTGCAACAGATATTATCCGGAAGGAGATAAACATGAAATAAATGTGACAATTAACTTTTATGTCCTTAACTTCAATGTTAATTATTTATTTTTAATCTTCTGAATTTTCTTTTTGTCTTCTTATCGTGTAAGAGTTATACATTTAATTATTTAATTGCGATCTGTATTGTAGTCATTGATTTTTCGGCATCTCATTCTACTTGCAGAGAGGGTTTGAGAGTAGGTATACATATTATATATTTTCTAGAGCTCTTCAGATAGACTCTCTACATCTTTGATGAATAAGAGCATAGCCGACTATACTTTTTTTTATAGGATCGGGTGACAAACTAGCACACAGTCCACTTGATGGTATATGGCGCTGTGATGGTGATGGAGATGGTGCTGTAGCCCATAGACATCTACATCTACATCTATCCTCGTTTGCGAATCAAAATGCAGATGCGTTGTCACCCGTGAGGACTAAGATGGAATGCCTTTTTTCCAGTAAAAGGGGTCTTCGGTTATCTACACTCACCATACGAAACAAAGCAGTAGCTGCTATTTTACGCTGGTATTCTGTGAGAGCGTGGTTCTTCCCCGGTCGAGCCGACCCATTCGTGCTACATCTATACTACATAATATAGCTGCAGCATGGCTCTAACACGTTTAAATACCTATGTCTAGTCCATCACATATTTTTTTCATAGAAAAATTATGACAAAAAAGCACACAGTTCACCTGATGGTAAGTGGATGCTGCGGCCCTTAGACATCTACATTTATCTTCAATTAAGCATAAAAATGTAGATACGTTTGACTAAGATGGAATGTATCTGCACTCACCATACGAAACACGGGAACATCAAGCTGGTATTATTCTGTGAGAGCGTGGTCCTACCCCGGTCGAATAATATAGATATAATATATATGCACCGTGGCTCCAAGACGTCTAAATATTGCATCGATAAACTAGTTTTTCAATTGTTTTCGTTGTTTACCGCATTATTTTCATTCATACAGAAAGGTTTCCCACGACCGTCAACAATCATCAACAGCTGCGGGAAATGCGATTCAAAGCAAACTTGCCCCGTTCCCAGTTGCCGCAGTTTAAAATTAATTTGATACTCAATAAATAACTAAAATATCTTTTAGGTTAAAATTTGTTAATAAATATAATATTATGTTAGCCTCAAGAACGAAATACGCCAATTGAGCGACAAAACAACTCAAATCAGAAACCACAACGCGTTGCGAACTGTCTTTTCGCTCTGTGAGCGTTTTGTTCTTTGAACCTAAAGCCGCGTATCCACCAAAAATGTTGATAACAGTTATGTTTCCAACAAGCGTCTCCACCGAGGGAACAAATGTTTGCAACATTTTATTTAACAGTGGTAGAGCCACGCGGCAGCTTTTGTTGTCGCACGGACGGGCCGGCTCGAACCGGGGTGGTACCACGACCTCACAGAATACCAGCGTGAAGTAGAGGTTTACCTTTGCGTTTCGCTTGGTGAGTGCAGGTGGCCGGAGGCCTTTTTTACTGGAAATGAGGCATTCCATCTTAGTCCTCACGGGTGGCAACACATCTGCATTTTGATTCGCAAACGAGGATAGATGTAGATGTCTATGGGCCGCAGCAACCACTTACCATCAGGTGGGCTGTGTGCTCGTTTGTCACCCTTACCCTATAAAAAAAAAAACAAGCGTATTCCTTTGATGTTACCGCCGAACATGGAAACACGGTTCCCGACATTGTTTCAAGTTTTGTTACCAACTGTTGTGTTGGCAACAAAACTTTGGTGGAGACGCGGCTTAACATAACATTGAAACAAA
Organism: Parnassius glacialis; assembly: GCA_033319125.1. Lineage (NCBI taxonomy): Eukaryota > Metazoa > Arthropoda > Insecta > Lepidoptera > Papilionidae > Parnassius > Parnassius glacialis. Next base: position 14,923,163 of record JAVANC010000007.1, on the reverse strand, counting down.
TTTTATCATACCAAAAGGAAAGACCAAATTTTATTTGTATATTCATGATTATAAGGCTAACGTCTTCAATTTCTTAACTAGTATTACGTAGTATTAAGTTTATTGCTAGAAAATGCGTTCTTAAAGATATAGTAGTTTTATAAGTGAGTTCCCTAAGCCCCCGCTTAAAGACCTGGTTGAGAAATATGAAAGGCCGGGGCCTGTAAAACAATGCGAACGGAACGGCCGGAGCGAGGTAAGCTAAGTGGGACGTTGCGAAACGCCGAATTACTCGTGAGTGCATCTAGATCAAAATACCCAATTAGAATTGCAGTTGCAATGAATTCACTTTCTCCGTTCAAGCGTTCGAAAGGGAAATTGCATACGTTGGACTATTACGTTATGTTATTTATTATTTATTCTGTGGTTATGCCCTAAATTTCAACATTTGAGCATTAACTTTACTTAATTAAATAGTCATATATTAACGCGGATACTATAGATTGAACAAACTTATTTATTTTGTCCTTTCTTTTAAGTTATTTTAAATTCACAATGTTTCGGCGTGCTTTTCAGCAAGCACGGTCACATGAAACACGAATGCTGTAAAGCACTGAAAGCAAAACATCGGAAATTTTCGCGATAAAATCTGTAAAAGAAGTAGATTATTAAATAAGAAATAAAGTATCCGACTGCAATGGCCAATAAGTAAGATAGATAAACAAAAAATATGTAGAGATCCTATATACACAACTTTCAGGTTCTGTAATTTTTATACGGAGCTCATAACTGTAAAATAGTCTAGGAAACATCATCTTTATTAAAACACCTATTCATCGATATGCTACTCAATAACGTATGCAATTTTTTTCGTCTCTACCGCCATTCTATATTTGACGGCCGCCATTTTCTAGATTCTAGCCTATAGCCATCGGACGAGTAGTCAAATTGATAGACACCTAACTTGACGTTGAGATGCTTGGAGGTTGTAAAGAATCCGACCTATCCGAGTAAAAAGCATAACCCTTTCTTGGGTAAAAATAATATTATCCGGTTATAAAATATCTGTGTATACTACTTACTTACTTACTACTTACTTTATTACTTACTTGTGTGATACCTCTAATATTCATTAATACTGCACTGAGAGCCGATATTCTTGGATTGGTAATACCGCCATTTGTCGGTCGCCAGTCTCGGTAGTTAATTAGCTAAAGGTACGCCCTCCGAGCAGGAGAGTATGTGAGTGCATGAGAAATTAGAATGGTCTGTTACAAATGACAAAGCGTTACAAAATTTGTAAATTTATGGTTAAACTTTTTATATAGGTCTAATTTAATTAAATTCATTTTTGGTGATTTAAAGAAAAAAAATACCAAAAATGTTTCTTCTTACTGATTTGTATAACTACCCTATCTTACGTTAATAGTTGAAAAGTACTTTTGATAGTGTCCTTAATTAACTTAGTCAACACCACTAGTGCACGTAGCCCCTTAAGGACTGCTTGAATTTTAAACACCGTAGAAAGTTCTCCACTTTCACCCCTTACTTGATAAATTGGGAGATATTTCTTGAATACGTTAAGTTAATTAAGATAAATAAGCTTCGTGGAAATAAATGTTGTACATATTTTATAAAATCAGAGGCGTAATCTTCCACACATAATTTTTTTCTATACTAATTATATTTTTTTAAAGGTTAGATGTTATGTAAATGCTACGTTTAAATTTAAACTGTACGCCACATAAAGGAATAACTTACTTATATGCTATGGTTTGTCTGATATTTTCTGTAAGGTTTTATAAAAAGTCAGCCATTCTGAACATAGAGCCTCCCGCATAGATTGTCTTGCTATCGTTACCAGGAAGATGCCGCTGCCTATCTCCCGTTTCAGTTTCCCTTTATAACACTCACAAGGTCATAATATGGAGGAGGGGATAGTCTTACGCCGCCACTACACAGTTTTTTTTTGTTTCCACAACTCATTTTACTTCTACAGCTTTAGATATGCACCCAAAATTGAAGCTGAGTATACTACACTATTAAAATATTTGCTTTCAAATATTTTTTTTTAATTCGTAAAAATGTGTGATGACGAGAAATTATGCCATTTTATTTCTCCGAGACATAATTAATATTTCACTTGTTAGTACCGACTTAAATAAAATGAATCGATACCAGTAAACACGTGGATATTATATCAGAAACTATTCTCTATTTTTTTATATAGAATGGGGTGATAAATGAGCACACAGTCCACCTGATGGTAAGTGGATTTTGTGGCCCATAGACATCTACATTTATCTTCGATTAAGAATCAAAATGCAAATGCGCTGTAACTCCTGAAGATTAAGATGGAATGCCTCGTTTTCACTAAAAAAGGTCTCCGGTTCTCTACACTTGGACATGGTCCTTTCCAGGTCGAGCCGGCTCATCCTTGCTACAACCATAATACTGCAGCATGGCGTTTGTATCTATATGACCCCTTTTGGATTTGTGATAAAGAATACTGAATTACGTGATAAAAGTATACAAATTCTCTCATTACATTTTTGTTTCTCTCTCATTTATTGTTGTCACCCGTGAGGACTAAGATAGAATGCCTCGTTTTCAGTAAAAAAAGGTCTCCGGTTCTCTACACGTGGACACACTCTAGAACGTGGTCCTTTCCAGGTCGAGACGGCTCATTCTTGCTACAACCATAATACTGAAGCGTGGAGTTTGTATCTATATGACCCCTTTTGGATTTGTGATAAAGAATACTGAATTACGTGATAAAAGTATACAAATTCTCTCATTAGTCATTATCAGGCTGTTCAAACAATTAAAACTACTGTCCATCAACCGCGGCGGATACATGACGCAGTGCAGATGATAACGATGGCGGTTCGTACACAATAACACTGAGTGTGCAGTACTGGAAGCAGACAATGCGTTAAATTTAGATTTTTATCTTTGACTCCACAACGGCATTAACGGTCAACGTAAGTATGATTTAGTTGTATTACAGTTTACTTGAAGGTCGTAGTGATTTAAATACAGTTAACTACTTACGCATACGAGCTTATGCACTTGGATTTTAAATAACGGTCTCACTTACAATCGTCGATTATCGCTTATACCTGTCTCCGTTTATTTTCATTTAGTAGAGAGAGAGAGAGAATCAATTTTAAGCATTTTTTTAAAATTTACTTTGATTTCCGAGAAACGCACACACACTAGGTACAGTAAAGTGTAACACGGTCGGAACTTCATAAATTTTCGCCTTATCTATAATCTAGAGAGTTTCTATTTCATACTTAAATCATTATACATTTTAGTACTGATGCCTGACAGTAAAGACATTAATAACAGTATGGCGAATGAAAAAAATTGCTCGTAATTTATATAATGTTGTTTAAGTCACTGAATGAGCACGCGCAGATCTATTTGAATGATAAATTGTCTTTATTAAGTAAACGCTACTTTTATTGGAAAAAAACGTTGATTGTTCAGTAATGTAAAAAAATAACACTATTTTAAGATCAACTACCAGCTTAACACTTGTAGGGTTTTACATTGCAGAAACCATATATCTGATTCACAGGAACGTGGCATTCTATCTTAATTTATTACTAGTGTGACAATGCAATTAGAGTATAGTTTTTCATCTCGTACAGATGTAAATCTCCGCATAAAGAGGCTGTAGAACTCAAAGATTTTTTCTTCAGTCTTCCCAAAACTGTGCCAGCAGGCGCGTATTTCTGGAAACCGTTTTACATACATATTACGCTGGGCATACGTTGGAGCTGGAGGTCTTGAGACAACTGCATCCATCGCTAGTGGGAGGCCGTCCTACACTCTGCTTGTCTTCACGAGCATCTTCTCTAAAAACTTTATTCCCCATCGGTTTTCAGTTCGTCGATATATAAGGCCGCCTCATTGCCACTTTAACTTACTAATCTTTTGCGCTTTGTTGGTTACTCTCGAATGCTATCATATTTTATGTATTGTAACTGATTTAATTACTTAAACAATGTTCAAATTAGTTAAGCTATTAAAAACAGATTCAAAATTAATTGTCAACTGTCATTTATTCTGCAATACAATTTTGACTACATCCCTTTCACTTTTTACAATGTTAAGAGAATATACTTCTGAGAAGCTTCCGAATTAGTTTAACTCATTACTGTAAGTGAATGTAATCAAGGTCGATAACGTAAGCGTTTATTTACGGTAAAATATCTCTTATAGCCCTTTATTATTTTAAACGTGGTAGAGCCACGCTACAGCTATATTATGGTTGTAGCACGAATGGGTCGGCTCGACCGGGGTAGGACCATGCTCTCTCATAATACCAACGTAAAATAGCAGCTTAATGCCGCTGTGTTACGTATGATGAGTGTAGAGAACCGGAGATCCTTTTTACTGGAAACGAGCCATTCCATCTTAGTTCTCAGGTGAATTTTGATTCTTAATTGAGGATAAATGTAGATGTCTATGGGCAACAGCATCCACTTACCATCAGGTGGACTGTGTGCACGATTGTCACAGTTATTCTATTAAAAAAAAATTGTCTCTGAGTACAGTTTATTAGCGCAGTGGCTAAACGTTAAGCTGTGGATCACGATTGTACGAGTACAAATATTTCTATGGCTTTTACAAAATTTTTAGGGTCTGGGTGTTTCAAAATATTTATAAAATATGTTTGAGATATATGTAGGTTTGCACTTTTAGGTTAATGCCTCACATTGATCATGTAGTGGCGGTGTAAGAATATCCACTAACTCATATTGTGCTGCGGGTGTCGTAAGAGGCGGCAGAGTGAAACAAATTGACAACTATGGCAAACATGGACACTTTGTGACACCTATACCTATGGTCCATTTTTGGGGAATGCCTATGTTCAGTAGGGTACTTTAGACTGTTATGGTTATAACGAAACTTTGGGTGGCAAAGCAGGTGCAAGGAAGTGTCCTTGCAAAAGTGCGACGGTAGCTGTTACTTACACTATATAAAGCGCAAGTCCGGTCGAGCACGAAGCAGGCTGGCTTTAAGCTACAAGCAAGCAAGGTTAATCTAAAAATTGGAAACAGAAACTGACGGCCTCTATCCAAAAGATGTTATGGATTCCTTTTTCTTAGTCTTATATAATTAGGCAGGTGGCTGTGTTTTACAGTGAATGCAAAAATCAAAATTTTCAAAAATTATTTTTTAATATTTTGCTTCCACAACTTATTTAAATTATCTTAAATATACCACAGAATAAATAATAGTACGAGGGTGGATTGAAAAGTACTCGGCCTAACACAGATCTATTCAATTCTAAAAATCAAATCTACCCACATTATTTAGTTCAGTTCAGACTAGTTCATTGTGTGAAGTTCGAAACGTGTGCGATAATTAGTTGTGATTTTATAAATTTATTAACAAAGTAATCGGACATAATTTCCGCGAATGGAGCAAATCGAGCAGCGTGCCGTCATTAAGTACCTCCATAAGAAGGGGCTATCATCAAAAGCCATCCATGATGACATGATCAGTACATTAGGCGATTGCGCTCTGTCATATTCATCCGTCAAAAAATGGATAGCAGAATTTAAGCGTGGTAGAGAGAGTGTGAAACATGAACCCCGCTCTGGAAGGCCTTCGACGTCAACTACTGACGAAAATATTAAAAAAGTACTTGATTTAATAATGGGAGACCGCAGATTAAAAATTAGAGAGATAGCCGAGATTATAGGCATCTCTTATGAACGAACTCAAAACATCATTGTCAACGAGTTGGGTTTCCACAAGGTGTCTGTGAGGTGGGTTCCGCGACTGCTTTCAGTTGAACAAAAAAGGACGCGATTGACTATTTCACGCGACTGTTTGGAGTTATTTGAAGCCGATGCAGATGATTTTTGGAATCGTTTTGTTACTATAGACGAAACATGGGTTCATTACTGTACACCGGAAACAAAACAACAATCAAAACAGTGGAGAAGACCTGGTTCACCACCCCCTAAAAAGGCTAAGTCGATTTTGTCGGCAAATAAGGTGATGGCTTCAGTATTCTGGGACTCGAAAGGTGTGATTATGATTGATTATCTTGAAAGGGGTCAGACTATAAACTCTGATTACTACTGCACCTTACTACGTCGTTTACGAGAGGAAATAAAAGAAAAACGTCGAGGAATGCTCAGAAGAAAAGTCCTGTTTCATCAAGATAACGCCCGTGTTCACACGTCAGTACAGTCAATGGCTGAAATTCACAACTGTGGCTTTGAACTGTTACCGCATCCGCCGTATTCACCTGATCTGGCACCATCAGACTTCTTTCTGTTCCCTAACCTAAAAAAGCACTTGGGAGGTCAAAGATTTTCGACAAACGACGAGGTCAAAGCAACTGTAGACGCATATTTTGACTCTAAGGAAGAATCATTTTTTTTCAACGGTCTAAATGCTTGGAAGGGGAGGTGGCAAAAGTGTATTGAACTTGATGGTGATTATGTAGAAAAATAAAAATATAACTGATTTAGTATGTGTTTATTTTCTTGGTTAGGCCGAGTACTTTTCAATCCACCCTCGTACAAGACAGAAGGATATCTTTTATAGATTAGATTAACGGTGACAAACGAGTACAAAGTCCACCTGATGGTAAATGAAAGTCGTGGCCATCTCAACACCTCTGAGGTCTAAGATGGACTGCATCGTTTCCAATAAAAAAGTCTAGTAAAATGAGGAGTTTATGTGATCATAACAGAATTTAATGCAGACGTTCTACACTCTTAATATAATTGCAGCGGTTTTCTTAGACCGTACAGGCAATGACCGTAAACAATATCACAACAGTGAGCATGCGATAACATTTAACTGTTACTTTGTAAAAATCGGATATAACGGCAGTGAAATGGACGTATATTATAAAGGTATATTTTATATAGGCTCCTTCGCGTTGAAGCAGTCGAGCTGGAGTTGTAATCCACTCAGGGCTCGAGTATTTTAAGCACAGCTGGAGTGTTTATGGGGCTTATTACCTTATTAGTAGTACTCAGTATTTAAATTATTGCTGGTACCTAATCTAATTAAAATAAAAATCTGCAGCTTTTCTGAAATTTCTTTTTTTTTGTTTTGTTATTTATTGATGATGTGTTGATAAAATAACTGTTTCTTTTTTGGCAGATATAAAAGTACTTTAAGCTAAGTTAAATCAGTAGTGGAAAAGAAAGCGCCACGGACGAATGCACGTAGGTAGATAAGACAAACTATTTATGATAGGTATTTGCATTCGTGCTGCGCAGAGCCGGAGAGCGTGTGTGTGAGCATGTGAAGTGAGATGTCACTGATTCTAAACAGATTATTCATTGATTTATGTTACAGACGGGAAAAGGCAATAAATATTGACATGACACAGAGAAAGTTTCAAATTCAAAGGATTCCTCAGTTCACACTTTTACCTTTTTTTATGTTTCGGTGAAATTAATTTGCACAAAAAATAACTACGAAGTATATAGTGTGTGGGCTTTTACTTTCACCACTTACAAAGAATTAAACGTAACGAAGAACATCAGTAATAGTGAATTATTTGCTTCCAGACCTATTTATTGCAAATAAATCTCTTACTTTGATTGCTGCAAATTGACTTTTCATCTGATTTGTGGTTTTGCACTAAAATTAGTGTAAAATAAGATGGTCCGTAGATAACAATTCGAGTGTGCAGACGATAAAATTGAGTAAACGAAAGACCGGATCAGGCGCAACATCGGAGATATTATAAATTGGCTACAGACGCATACACACTAGATTTAAATTTTGCTACGTCACCAATGAGACCGCAACGCATACAAGGCGTCGATTTGAAATGCAATTATCCCGTTACATGCCAAACCTGGAACGTGATAAACAAACGCGTGCAGCGTACTATAAGTCGTATTACCACCTGTACAATTAATTTTGAGACATGTCCCAGTTTTCATGATAAGGGAGATTAATAATATCGTGTGGGCGATTAGAATGTACTCATTTTTAGTGTTCCGTATCCAAAGGGTAACCCAACGAGACTTTATTACTAAGCCTCCGCTGTCCTTCCGTCTGTCTGTCAGCGGGCTTTATCTCATGATCCGTAATAGGTAGACAGTTGAAATTTTCACAAAATGTATATTTCTGTTGCTGTTATTACAGCAAGTAATAAAAACTAAAATAAACTAAAAATTAAAAGGGGCTCTTCTACTAGAAACGTGTATTACGATGGTACCGAAACCTTCATGCGCGAGTCCGACTCCCGCTTGGCCGGTTATTTTGTTATATATTCGAAAGTTACGAATGAGAAAATGAAAAGGGTCAATAAATACAGATAGCGGCACAAGTCTCGAGCGCAACTTTACAATTAGTATTTAATAAATCAAAGTAAATAGTTGAACATATCATCATTACAGCCCTTCACAAGTCCACTGCTGAACATAGGCCTCCCCCAAAGAATGCCACAAAGCACGGTCCCGAGCCACCTGCATCCATTGACTTCCTGCATGTCTTACCAGATGGTCACTCCATTTACTGGGGGGGGGACGCCCTACACTTCGCCTGCCGGTACGAGGCTGCCATTCGAGAATCTTTCTTCCCTATCGGTTGTCGGTTTTTCGAGCTATATGCCCGGCCCATTGCCACTTCAGCATACTAATTCTTTGGGCTATGTCGGTTACTCTGGTTCTACTGCGGATATCCTAGTTTTTAAGTCTATCACGCAGAGAAACGCCGAGCATAGCCCTCTCCATAACTTGCTGAGCGACTTTCAGCTTCCTCATAAGGCCAGCAGTGAAGGACAACGTCACAGATCCATAGGCCAACACTGGAGGTTTTGATATTATGTGTCTGACGAGAAGATGTGTTGTGTCGTAATCTCCCGAACGCTGCCCAGCCGAGTTGAATCCGATCGATCGATTGACTATGAACGTTGAACCTATGTTATTAAATGAAATATGATATGGACAGTACGGCTAGTTATTACTCTGAACAATTTACGAGTCAAAATATATTAAACACAATGGGCAGACTTAATGCATTGTGACACTCCACCAGTCAACCCAGGGCGATTTAACAATTGTAGAAGTTTCGTTTTACATTGATATAACTAATAATAATAATACGCTAATAAATAATATATAAATAATATAATATAAAGTGTAGTACAAAATATTGAATACTCCGATCGGTAATCTACTCCCGCTCAGAGTGGCGATTATGACACATCTAATATATAAGGGTATTACTGCACCCTTTTCCATTATAAAAAAAGATCCCTCCTAAGTATAAATGTCCCGTACTTGTATATTTAATATGCTCACTATACACAAGTCGACTATCGAGCCATTAAACTTGCTATTTGTGGAGCAAACTTAGGCGTGCGCACGCGTGTTGTTTCCGCAATGACGGCATAACTTGAAAAGATGTAAAAGACACTTGAATGCATAATTTTATTCTCATTTAACTTCGCACTGGACTGGATTATAAAGTGAAGTTTATTGTTTAATCAACTGAATTCTAATTTATAGCAATGACTGTAAAATCATGGTAAGTACATCATCATGTACACTGTCCGTCCAAATTTCTAACGTGTACATTATAATTTATTGGAGTATTATATTATTATGACGATTAACGCAAAACTGTCTAAAATATAAGTAATATAATGTTCGCAATTTTAATTTAACACAGGGCATCATGTTCATATACATGGATGCTCAAGACAAATAAATATTTTCTCTTCAGGTGCAATTACCTCCTAACTTGAACGGAAACTAAGATAAAAGAACCCCGTATATTGTAAGCAACGACAAAGTTACTTATCACCTGCATCCACTTAGAAGCTTTTATGATAACATGGTCAATTTACACATATTATGTAACACGCATTTATGTTGGAAGCCACTATTTTTTGATTTTCTTTCGCTAAAATAATGAATAGTATGTTGGTTGGTACATGTAAAAATAACAATCACAAGTAAAAATAAACTTTTTACACCAGACGTTACTGATTACATGTAATAACGAAAACTTTTGGTACACAATAAATAAATAAAAAATAAATATAGACTTCAAAAACTAAAAGAGTTACATACCTTTTTGAGTGGTCTAAGAAAATTCACAAGTTCAGGATAACAGACAACTAGATAGAGGTCTAGCTTTAGTGATGCAATTCTTTCTTAACAAGTATATGGAGATGAATTAAGTACCTCCTTCTTTTTTGAAATCGCTTTAAAAAGAAGCCGCAGTTAACTTTGACATTGGTACATCGAACATCTGTCTCCTGTGACCATGGGTGCTGTAAAGTGCTCGAAACGTCGGAAATATAGAATAAGTTAATATACGCGACAAAATCCGCAAAAACTAGTTTTATTGATAAGAGAAGAATCCGTCGCGTTGTACCTATCCGTGGACTTTACATATTATACTCCAGATATTTTTTGTTTTTAAACAACAGAATGATATCTTAGCGACCTACGTCGAGCACGTAGTAAATCAGCATTTAAAATTGCTATTAACAAATTCAGTGTGGCCGGCGGGAATCAAACTTGGTGTGTTCGCGTAATATGGAATTTTAAGGCGAGCGCTTATCTCTGATCTATTCTTAGCTAATGAAAAAAACTCTAGCAGGTTTTTATTCCGTTCAAAGATTTCATAGATTTAACGAGAGAATATTACATATAAGGAAACTTTAAACTGTTACTTTATTGCATTTAAAAAGAGGTTCGCAAGTTGTTATCTTTTTAACGTATATGAATGGGTGGAAATTTAATATACAATGAAATGGGCATCCCCCATTATTCTCAGTCGGTGATTCTTTAAATATTTCAACGTAAAATGAGCAACGTTCTAATCGTGCAGGCCTCTTGAACCTCTCATCATCTCTAGTCCCCTCACCTTTCTGTAGAGAATAATGACTCACCGACTGTTGACCTGAACAAGTACCGAGACGTGAGCCTATTTGTGTGCGTCGCCTCACAAAGACTCTTTGTTTGTGTACTTTCTATACAACTCACTCTTTAAAATCTATGTATGCTAGCTCTGTGCGTAGAATAATACACAAAACAGTTAAAAAAAAACCTTTTCATTCAGTGTTGTTCAGAATATAATTTGAATTGGCATAAGAACTATAAGAATTAGAAGTCGTGGTAATGTGATAAAATCTTGAAAATACAAATATATTAGTTAAGAGCCGTGGTAGCTCAGGAGCTAAACGCTCGCCGTAAACTTTACAGTACGCGAGCAATCCGGGTTCAATCTCCGTCGGCACCAATGAAATTGCTAATTACAATTTTAAGTGTTGGTTTACCACGTGCTCAGCGTTGAAGGAAAACATCGTGAGGAAAATTACTTACATGTGTGAAAAATAAGAAAAAAAATATTTCGAAGACATGCTAAGTTTGCAAACACGCATTGTGGCAGCGCGGCGGACATTTCCTTGCCTTAAAACCTTGTCAGAAATGAGAGGAGGCCTGCGCCTAGCAGTGGAACGTATATAGAACTGTTACTTTTCTTTTACTTTATTAGTTAACTAGCTGACCAGGCAGACGTTGTTCTGCCTACTTCGACGACCCTTTGTCCTATAAAAATCCTTAAATCGTAATAAAAAATATTGAGGGTCACTTATCAGGATAAAAACTATCCTATCTCTCAAGTTGGACCAAACTGCACACATTGTTTTTTTTATATAGAAGAGGTGGCAAACGAGCATGCGGCTCACCTGATGGTAAGCGACTACCGCCGCCCATGAACAACCGCAACACCAGGGGAATTGCAGATGCGTTGCCGGCCTTGTAGAAAGGTGTAAGCTCTCTTCTTGAAAGTTCCTAAGTGGTTTCGGTCCGGAAAATTCGCTGGTGGTAATTGATTCCACAAGGAAATTGTGCGAGGGAGAAAACTTCTTCTAAATCGCACAGTGGTGGACCGCCAATCATCCAGATGGTATGGATGGTAACGCGAGTTTTGTCGCGATGTGCCATGGTGAAATTGAGCGGCTGGAATTAGTCCGAACAATTCCTCAGAGCACTCCCCGTGATAGATGCGATAAAATACTCAAAGAGATGCAACATCTCTACCGCAGTGCCAATGTATCGAGCCGATCAGATAGAACTCGGTCGGCGACGATTCAAACCACACTGCGCTGGATGCGGTCAAGTAGAAGGAGCTGGCACTGGGGTGCCCCGGCCCAGAGATGAGAACAGTATTTCATGTGGGTCCGAACTTGCGCTTTGTAAAGTTGCAAGCGATGTGCCGGCATGAAATACTGTCTCGCTCTGCTGAGCACGCCAAGCTTTTTAGAGGCCAATTTGACTTTCCATTCCAAGTGACCACGAAACTGCACACTATTCGATATGTCGACGCCAAGGATTCCGATACTAACTGAGGCAGCAAGGGGAGTGCCTTGTAACTGAGGAGATACGACAAAGGGTTTCTTTTTAAGCGGTAAACGCGCAAACTTGTGTCTTCTAGGGATTGAACTAGACTATATTTAGTCGCCCCCAATGTCTTCAGCACAATGGGAGGGACTCCATCGGGCTCACTCGACTTGCTGACGTCCAGGGAGAAGAGTGCTTTGCGAACCGAGCGCTGTGTAAACCGCACATCCGGCATGGAGCACTCACATCGCGGGATGGTGGGCGATGTGTTTCCCCCATCATCTAGAGTCGAGTTGGACGCAAAGAGAGAGCTCAACAGATCGGCTTTCTCCTTTGCGGCATGGGCCAGTGAGTCGTCCTCTCTGTGCAGAGATAGAAGAGATGGCTGAAAGAAGTTCCCTTGGACAGCTTTGGCGAGAGACCAGAATGCACGGGGGATAAAATTTCCAATATGGACCATCGATTTAAATGCCCATAGTTTCAATATGCGGAAACGCGTACTTTTTGAGAAAAAAATTATTGAAAATCAATTATTTTTGCAATATTTACGGTAAAACTGACACTCAACTGACACTATTTTGTATTGTCCATAGAGAAAAGTAATACATCAGAAAGTATTGTCTTTGTCATCGTCGGTAGGGATGTCGATTCTTTCTGAAAAAATCGATTCGAATCGTAAGCTGTATCGATTCACAAAAAAATCTATTTCTAAAATATCGATATTTTTTCATGTTTGCATTTATAATGTAAATATAAATCCATTTTATGAAAAACCAGAAAGATACCATAGTAAATTATCTCTTATTGAAATTTGTTTTATTTTAATTTATTTATTTTTATTAGGGCAGATAACAAATAAAATAGGTGAGGTTCAACTTGTGTCAAAGAATCGAATTGATTGACCCCGACTCCACCTGGTACGAGTCTGTCCTACCCCTAGAGTGGTTATAAAGAGCCGGAGACGTTGCAGTCTCAAAATAGATACAGAAACCCCTTTTAATCAGTCCCCCTATTTTATGTCTGATGAAGGGGATTTTGTTCTCATAAAATGGATTTATAATTCCATTATAAATCCAAACATGAAAAAATATCGAAATTTTAGAAATCGATTTTTTGTGAATCAACTTACGATTTGAATCGATTTATAAAATCGGTCTTTTTCGGAAAGAATCGACATCCCTACCGACGATGACAATAACAATATAAAATAGCGTCAGTTTTACCGTAGGAATTGACATAAATTTGCAAAAATAACTGATTTTGCACCTGATTTTCAATAATTTTTTTCTCAAAAAGTACGCATTTCCGCATATTGAAACTTTGCAAAACGCTTTCTTTTAGTGAGTACTATCTACAAAAAAATTATGGTCATTTAAATCGATGGTCTATATTGGAAATTTTAACCTGCACGGGTTCCCGAAGGAAGGCGAACTAGCTTCTCGCCAATTCTGCCGATGTGCTCAGACCTTGCCTTGGCAATGACGCTTTTGAAGGACCTGGAGGCAGAATTATACTTATTTTTAAGTGTGCTGGTGTTTACATCCCGAGACGTTGATGCGTCAGCCCAGGCCCGGTAGCACTCCTGCTTATAGCGTGATGCTATTTTACAGGAGCGACCAAACCATGGCTGGGATTTGCCTCCGATGGGCACCACAGATAATGGAATAAAAAGTTCCATACCCTGAAGTACCACAGCAGCAACAGAATCGGCAACAACGCTGGGATCTTCCGGCGAGAAGCAAACCCGCCCCCAAGGGTAGGATGCAAAAAAAGACCGCATCGCTTCCCAATTAGCTGACCTATAGTGCCAAACACGGCGGCAAGCTGCAGATCGCAACTGCGATTGGAGCGTGAGTGGCACCGTACTCCAAATTAGACAATGGTCCGAAGAGCCCAGAGGGCCATCGACGGAGACCTGATATCCGTCCGGATGAGAGGTCAGCAGAAGCTCCAACAGGGAAGGTACATGGTCTTCCACATCTGGGATCCGCGTAGGCGAAGTAACCAGTTGTGTTAGAGCATATGCCAAAGCAAAGTCATAGACAGATCTACCCGCATGATCGGTTAAACGAGAACCAAACCATTCAGCGTGGTGGGCGTTAAAATCACCGAATATCACGATATCTGGGGACGGGACTTGTTGTAGCACGGAGTCTGCAGCCATTTGGACGTGTGTGTGTGTGACGTCTGTGTCGGCATTACCGCTATGGGACCTATAGAGGCACCTGTAGACGCGGGATGGTCGTCGGTGTCTACGCGCAGCCATAGGATGGACAGGTCCGTACCTTCAAGACTGCCGAGGCGTCGAAAAGAGATATCCTCTCTGACGTATACGCAAACTCCAGCCCGAGGCACAAAGGAGTGTTCCAATTTGTACCCCGGCTAGGAAAGATATGAAGTATCAGCCGGAGAGGACACCTGAGTCTCTAGATGGTAATGGACAGCGTTAAGGTTGGAATGAAGTTCCTTGATGTTGCAAAAATTCCCGGATAGCGTGACAGGGGTCGCTTTGGTTGTATTGCTTTTTATTATTTTTTTATATTGCTTTTCCGAGCAGCATTAGTCGCCCCCCCCCCCCCCCAGCATACGCGGGCAGCCGCAGCACCCACGCTCAGGAATGAAGTAGTTTGGTCGTGGATGCTCAGCGAGGGATTCTCCAGGGGTGCTGGTACCCTCCTGGGGTAGTCTTTTATTTAATTCCACTACCATGTTGATGGGGGGGGGGGGGAGATTGGGCCTCCGGCCACCTGCACTCATTGTGAAACATTTTATTGAAATAAGTTCAGTAATGATTTCTTATATTTACGCGAACACTACACATTGAATAAAACTGTTTTTTACGGATTTTATCGCGTTTATTTTATTATTTTTATTCCCGACGTTTCGAGTGCTTTTCAGCAACCCATGGTCACGGGGGGGACTGAGATGTTTGATGTCCCAATGTCACAGTTAGCCCGGCTACCTTCAGTTTTTGTTCGGTTTTTTGGGTTGCTGAAAAGCACTCGAAACGTCGGGAATAAAAATAATAAAATAAACGCGATAAAATCCGTAAAAAACAGTTTTATTCAATAAGTTCAGTAGTTTAGGAGTTCATCGCGGACAAACAATGTGACACGTAATTTTTATATATAGAGATTATATATCCAGAAAGACCGTTATAAAGTTTTAAAATAATGCCTATTTACCTTTTGTGGGGTTAGGTTAGGTTAGGGTAACTATCTCGCCCCCCCCCCAACGGGTTCTCGCCTTGTCGTGGTGGGGGGGCTTAGTAGCCGTGGCTTGG
Organism: Parnassius glacialis; assembly: GCA_033319125.1. Lineage (NCBI taxonomy): Eukaryota > Metazoa > Arthropoda > Insecta > Lepidoptera > Papilionidae > Parnassius > Parnassius glacialis. The sequence continues at coordinate 14,907,542 of JAVANC010000007.1, read as the reverse complement.
TCAACCGCGGTGAACAAAGAGGAACCCCTTGGCTGGCCCGAGGTGGCCACTCCGAGTGGGCTTGACGAGCCCACTACGGATGTGTGTTGGTGGGCTGCGGTGAGAGGGGTGTCCGCTCCCTCTACCGCTGCAGCGGAGGTGGAGTCGCGGAGGAAGAGGAGTGCTGGTATCACGATGCGCCACTCGCTCTATCCTCCGCGACTCAGACGAGGCCGCACGGTTAGATGATGCGGTGGTGGTGGAGCTGCGGGGGGAGAGGAGTGTCGGTATTGCGAGGCGCCACTCTCCCAACCCTCCGCGGCCGAAACTTGGAAGGTGGCGGAACCCGAGATCAGATCCGCCGCTGGGGTCGGGAAAGCGGACGCTAGTAAGCGCACCATTTTCCTGGCCCCATGGCCTCCGCGTATCGGACTCGGGGAGGTCCAATACGTAGGTGGAGTTGGAGGCCGTGTAGGGGGGTAGCTGAACACCTCGCCCGTGCAGGAGACGAGGCCCAGACAGACCGGGCCAGCACTAGTGTGGGGCTGCGGAAGAATTTGGATTCCCGCGGCCCCGCACGCACGTGCGAGGAGGCACCGTGGGGTTTTAGCCGGTAGGAGTCCGGCATAACTTTCCGGTTGCCCCCGCAGCCGGAGGTATCCATGAGGACTTCCCCACGAAAAAAAAACAAAAGGTTAGGTTAACTATTATCTTACTCTACCTCTTCCTTGAAGTCATAGTTACCTCGGTTATCTAATAAAACTACTATCTATGCGTCTTATTGTCATGTGGATGTCGTAAGAGATAACTATAGAAAATACCAGAAAGACATGACCTCGAAGTAAAACACTTCCTGCAATAGAGAGTTCCAAGTCCAGCAAGTTACTGTTCTTTAACTTATTACAGCCAATCAAAAGTCTAATTCTGAACAAGACTGAAGCGTCTTCTATAGATTGTCTCATATGGAGGATATGCTACAGTTGCAACGCTTGGCAGGTGTGTTAGCAATCACAGTTTGTTACGTACGTCTCATGTTTGAATACCATTTGTCGCTTCTTACGACACCCACGAAATGATATGAGTTTGTGGATTCTCTTACACCGCCATTACACGACGTTTTACTATTATTTCTATTACTGCCAAAACAGCTCACTTGAAATTTGCAAGTACATATATATGAAGTGCGGATAACCTGGGTTTAGCCTAGCTTCTATGCCCAGCCGATTACGGTATGTTAAGATATATTAAATTTATTCATGGTACGTGTGATGCCAGAAGAAGTAATGAACCGAGGTTTACATGGATTTACAAGAATTACCCATGTGTTTTCCGATTATTTTATATATGTAGTACTTAAATGTCCCCAGCTTAGCGTAGCTGCAAATTAACATGAACTTTAATTTTTAACTTCTTTTTTAACTTTTTAAATTAAGGTAAAGCTTACATAAATCATCGATGTTTTAATTATTATTGTACTAGACCTAGTTTTTACTATGAATAAATCGAATTCAATTTTACCGACCGCAAACGGCTGCACCTAGTTGTTGGCGGTTAAACCGAAGTGTATACATAATGTATATTATTATATAATCGATATTAAAATTTATTCCATATATTTCGTCGTAATATCATGAACACGAATTGTTTTTACTGAATAAAATGTATGTAAAAATTTAGATATAAATTAAATAAATGCGTAAACTTACGCAAGTGTCGCATTTACAATAGCGAGCTGTGAAACTTACGTACAATGGACATTAATTTTAGCACATGTTGCTCATTTAAATGCAAAGGGGATAGAACCCTTTCTGAGGTTCAAATTGTAATATTGATTTTTAAGCCCTTCTGCGGCAGAACTATCGCCCTATGACCACCGCTTTTATCAATGTCATTAATTTCTATGAGATTTTATCACGTTTTCATTAAGTCACCTTCTTGCTTGTCTGTCTGTCGTTCCGGGTGGAATATTGCAACTCAAATTTCGAGCACTTCCCTATGAGCTAGACACTTGAAATTTTGAACATGCTCACAATCGAATCACAATGTAGGAATATGAAAAAAACGTGGTGTATTAAATTGTTAAAATACAAAATATGTTTATGCAAAAATTTTGGACTCGAGTGAAATTCAAACCTAAGATCCGCGACCTGATTGTCAGGTTGTCTTATCACACATAATCACGTATTTTAGTAGAAGTCGAAACCATTCAAAAGGTAATAATAATAATAACAAATAGTAAAGCATATTGCTGAAATCTGTAAATTTATCGGTCATATTTTCTACGGATATAAACATTATTAAAATAAATGACAGCCCTAGTTCAAACTATTGTGGCCGGAGTTTGCCACGTCCAGTTTTAGGAACCGGTCAGTAGCTCCGAGCGGGTTTACAGACTGAGTCACAGTACCGAGAAATTTCAATTACCGACAGTAGTAACGAATATAATAATATGCTTGTTAACCGAGTAATCTTTACTGGCATACTAGGTGCTAATAATAAACACTTATTTCATAAATAATATTATTCTTACAAAAAATAAAATAAACGAAAATGTTAACTCCAATATTGATATACTTACTTATGTAAATTGAAAGCTATGAAGTGAACACATTCATTTTTCTGCTGCATTAAAACATTATAGATATCCGTGTGTACTGTGTAATAAAATCTTCTTCTATATTAAACAAAATGGTAGAGGTTTGCAGTTGTGCGCGCATCACGGAATAACTGCTGGATAGATTTAATTTAGGTTTTCTAAGTTTTATTTCTTAGACACTTGGTCCTTATCATAAAAAAATATATTGCGATATTTTCATTAAATATATTTTAAAGATATTTCAATCATTGAGGTAATATGTTACTACGTAATAGTAATATATTACCTAAATGATTTCAATAAAGTTATTAAAGTTTTAAGAAACAACGATTTTTATACAGGGTTTTTCATACGGTCAACTGTACGTCGCTTGCTATCGCATTACTAACCCAGATAATTTATATATACATATTTTAGCTACAAACGGAGCATATTCTTTACAAAGAAATTTTGTCGTTTTGATGTTTTTTTCTTCGCACATACCAAAACTTTGTTAATATATCAAGCAACGCGGATGAAGTCGCGGATATCAGCTAGTTGCTTAAATATAATTATGCAGCATTGAAGTAATGTTACTATTACGTAGTAACATATTACCTCAATGTTATGCAGTGGGATTTTGATAAAATAACGAATGGATGGATGAATGGATGAATTATACATACATCTTTGCCAAGTAATGTAACGAATAAATAATAACCCACCACCATGCCTTAGGGTAAAATTGTTAAGCCTTACGAAGTCAGCCAATCCGCAATTATACTGGGAGGAGACTCGTTCTCTGTAATTGTGGGCGTAAATGTATTGTTATAGTAAAGAGTAGGCTTGATGCTGGCGCTGCAATTTGTCCTAGTGTGCGAGAAGTGGATTGATGCAAACGACTCAAGCTTTGAGGCATTCTTTGGTTTAATTCAACAGAGTACTGACGACGATGGTTCAATCATCATCATTTTCATATTTTTTAACATACATAGAGATAATAAAATATGATACAATATCGTTGCACAAGTAATGCCAATGATCGGACTACTTTAACAATGATTATATACATGTGATTATAAAAAACTGAAACGTTTTATGGCAAACTTCGACCATTATAACACAATGCATTCAAATAAAATGACGCATCTCGCTTGAAGTTATTAAACCAACGTAATGAATTTTCCAAATGTAAATGTTGTAAAACTTAATTTTTTTATCGATCTGCCAAAATGTTATGCTTCCTCTACATTACTCGCGAAGTAACTTCGACGAAGTGCTCGTCGAAGTCGATCGAAGTCCGAACAACGTGACTACACACTCGTGCTACTTCGCGAAGAGCTCAGTCGTCTTGTGTCTCCCGCACCGTTAACATAAATGACGTTCAAGAGGCAGCTGCTATATGTACCTAATTGTGTGAACAGTACGACGTCAATGCGTTAAATAAATAAATAATTATGTAGAAAGTTACATATTTAATATCTATATATATATAAAAAATATTTATAGCTGGCGTACGCCGAGTAGTGTAGTGAGACGCTTCGTGTAACTTCGGGGTACTTCGTGAAGTCCTTTGACTCTGGCGCAAAAAACCGACAGCGATCGGAAGTCGCCCGAGGCGAAGCGAGGTTGGACGAAGTGAATCGAAGTACCTCTCTACACTATTCGCCTCGTCCAACTTCGATCTACTTCGCGAGTAGTGTAGAGGAAGCATTAAGGATAATTGCAGAATCTTCACTGCTACGGATTCCTCTGAGAAATGAAATGAGGCCCGTTCCAAGTAGTGGAACGTTTATTATGACTGTAAAAGCCAAAAGGCTAATACCACCAACATAATCAGAAATCAGAGAAACCAGAAAGGTTATTTTTAGGGTTACTTCACTTTTTTTAGTAAGAAACACATCGAAATGGCAAATAAATCCTTAAAGTGAAACTCAACAATAGGCCATATTTTTTTTATAAGATAAACGTGACAAACGAGCACGCAGTTCACCTGATGGTAAGTAGTTGCTGTGACACATAAGACATCTACACCTATCCTCGATTACGAATCAAAATGCAGATGCGTTGTCACCCATAGGAAAAAAGATGGAATGCCTCGTTTCCAGTAAAAAGGGTTTCCGGTTCTCTACTCTCACTATACGAAACACAGCTGCGTTAAGCTGCTATTTTATGCTGGTATTGTTTGAGAGCGTGGTCCTTCCCCGGTGGAGTGGACCCATTAATGCTACAACTATACCAGTAATATAGCTGCAGCATGCTGATGAGCCATGGCTCTACCACGTAAAAGAAACGTGAGGCGACAACTTTTAATTTACGTAAGGTGTTTGTGATTGGATGGGGTACGCGTAATCCACATCATGCGAAGCACTTCGACCGAATTGAATGTGCGCCTTTGAAAAATTAAAATTTCAGTTTTTAAGTTCAATGGGTTTTGAATTTTGTGTAATATGTAGTGTGCGCAGTTTATGTTGTCATTTACATCTTACTTTAAGTGATAGGTATGTTATCCATACAGAAAACACTCAAGAGTACTAATGAGGTAAGATCGAAGAGCAATGGAAATTAACATAGATACTTATCTTGTGCTTGTAACGCAATTAGTAATGAGTCACTAGTAGTCTCACTACTCCCCTCCTCTTCATTCTACTATGAGATAATAGAGAGGGATAGTATGGATTATAGGGAGGAATCATACATAAGGCCAGGTGGCATGGTACGCGAACTTTTACGCAGCTGTCTGTTGCCGATTTAGCAGTTTTATTTCTGATATGAGTCATAAAAGTTTAAGAGAAGGATAATTAAAAATTTTGTACAACCGACTTCAATATAAATTATGAAGAATAACTCAAAAACTATTAGTCAGACTTTGATCAAAAAAAAAAAATATGGGACCACAAGAGAAGCACCAGCTTTCAAATAAAAAAAGAATCATTGAAATCGGTTCATCCAGAACAAAAGTTATGAGGTAACACACTTAAAAAAATACAGTCGAATTGAGTATCTCCTCCTTTTTGAAGTCGGTAGAAAAATCAATTTGTTCCCTTAGGTAAACCAAAAATGACTTTGATGTTTTCTCATACTATCCGTCTCACAACGCACGTAGTGCATAGAAAAATAAAATACTGAATCAACAACGACTTCCTCCTCATGAGTTTTTAAAGGAATAGTGTGTAATAGAAGTACACATTTTTTAATTAAAATAGATAATATTACAAAATGTATTGGAAAATAAATCGTTTCTTAATTTGTTTACAAGGCATATAAGAAATTTTTCCGAAGTGATTACAAACTAATATTTCTGCACAGCGCGTGACGCCTATAAACGCGAACGCATTTTAGAATTTTATTGATACGCTAATGAGAATGTTGATATTAAAAATTATTATTATTATTCTTAAAGAGCAAGATCTAAAGACATCCAACATACACAAATAAGTCGCTGAATACATTACTTTTAGATGGCCACAAACCGGTCGCGCTATTGTGCAATGAACGCACACGCAATACATGCGACTATTTGCGTGTTACTTTCTAGTGTAAAAAATGGAAGACATTATTTATAAATAAAACTATATTAAATATATCTTTAACGAAGAAAAGTTTGTTATTGGATATAAGATTAGGTCTTCACCTATGACATTGCCGTTTTTTATGAAATAAGTTAACGTAATATTTTTTCTATATTTTTTATTTCTATTAATCAAAGTAATCACCCGTGCCAATCGATGTATCTTTTGCCAACGCCTTGGCAATGTACTGATGTCCTTCTTGAAAAAATCAGCTGGACGGGAGGCAACAAATACTTCCAAAGACATTTTGTACCTACTGCCCTCTCGGGTATGGAATTTTTATCTCGTCAAAATGTTATCCAAATTCTGGAAAAAAAAGAAGTGTGTACGAGCAAGGTCTGGTGAGTACGGCGGATGACGGAGTTTCCAACCCCAGCTCTTGTAATCGTCTGTTGAGCAGTATGAGGTCGCGCGTAGTCGGTGCGTGGTAAAAAGCTGTGATGAATCACACCGGCGCTAGAACACCAAACAGAGACCATCACTTTTCTAGGGGTAAGTTTTCGTTTAGCGCATTGTTTAGGTGCTGAACCAAGATCCAACCAACTTGTTGAGCGCTTGCGATTGTCAAACAGAATCCTTTTTTAGTCGCAGGTAATGATGCGGTTCAAAATTCCTTCGTTTGTGTGCCTGTGACGGCACTCAAAATTGAGTACTACCGGATGCTCGTCAAAACATGTTTTATAAATCGTCGAAGTTGTATTAAAATTGCTGTAAATATTGCGCAGGATATAAACATCATCGCTTTTAATTAAACTTTGGAATTTGGAAATCTTATATAAAATTCCTGTGTGTGTGTGTGTGTGTGTGTGTGTGTGTGTGTGTGTGTGTGTGTGTGTGTGTGTGTGTGTGTGTGTGTGTGTGTGTGTGTGTGTGTGTGTGTGTGTGTGTGTGTGTGTGTGTGTGTGTGTGTGTGTGTGTGTGTGTGTGTGTGTGTGTGTGTGTGTGTGTGTGTGTGTGTGTGTGTGTGTGTGTGTGTGTGTGTGTGTGTGTGTGTGTGTGTGTGTGTGTGTGTGTGTGTGTGTGTGTGTGTGTGTGTGTGTGTATGTGTGTGTGTGTGCGCGTGTGTGTGTGTTCGAAAAAAATCTGCTCTTAATAATAGGCTTGACCGATTTTGATGAAATTTTTATGGGATACTTATGGTGTCATCTGGATGATTATTAACTATAGTTGGACCCGGTAGGTGGTGATGTTTTCGAGATTCAGAAATCACCCGTGCGAAGCAGAGGCGGATCGCTAATATAATATAAAACAACTTATTTTACCATATTAGAGATATTCATATTACAAATGTTGCACCAAATCTCCAAATTAACATAGGCAAATCAGGTCAGGGAAAAACACAAAATCAAGGAAATCCAGTACTTACATATATAATTAGAAATCATAATATTTCCGGGACTGTTTAAACATCCGAAGGCATGAGTAATAATATCACGGAATATTGCAAGAAAATATTCAAGTCTAATATATATAAAAATTTATGTTTGTTTGTTCGTATTTTATGCGCAGCCATACCGCTCATCAGATTGCGGTAAAGCTTTGTCAACATATTGCTTGCACTTGCGCGAAGGTTACAGGCATAGTATAATTAACTTACAGTAGGTAACGCGAGTAAATAAATTGTCGGTAAGACTCCGACAATTTATATTTGAAAGTTATAAATCATTCAGTTTCAATGATTGTATTATCATTGATTATTAAAAAAAATAACTCTTCTTAATTTTAATCGATATTATTTCCATAATTATTTCTTCTGCGACAGCAACGTGCCGGGTACCAGCTAGCATATCATCATCTACTTACGCAGTAGTCATGGCAGCTGAACATAGAATTTTCCAAGAATATTCTGGTTGCTTAGAATAATTATCAACGGTTGGTTGGTATGTACCTATACTAACTACGCTATTAACGTGACGGTGAGCAGGATTCACTGTATTATATTCATCTGCCATCAGTCAATCTAGAGCCTACTCCTTCAATCTCTTCATACCCACATATAATTTGTTTGAAGTAAATGTCACTAATATATTTCTTTTCGGAACTGACGTGCTGAATCACTGATTTCCTTGACTACAAATGAAACTTTGATAAGTAACGCTTACGGTTTAAATGCTAACTGTTTATTAAGCATAATTGTGTGATTCATTGCTTTCGTAACCGCAGAAGTCCAGAGTTGAAATTCCATGAGTTTGTTTGAAACTTTCACGGAATTGCAAATGACCTATAATACAAGCACTTACTTAGACTTCGAAATTTGCAAGGGTTTCACATAACATGTAAACTGAACTAGAATTGTCATTATGACACCATTTTGTGTCGCAAATGTTTCTCTGATATAACTAGTCGCGTATTAATTTTGTTTATTATATCTAAACTAATTTTTAAGTGGTAGAGCCATGCTGCAGCTATATTATAGGTGTAGCACGAATGGATCGACTCAACCGGCTTTTCAGATGCACCCCTCTGCGATACGCTTGTCAGCCTTTAATCACACTGGCTCTCGAAAAACAAAACTAGCTCAAGCCAAGGGTGGTAATAATTTCAACGGACTCAAACGCCCTACATCTCGTAATACAATATATAATTTTTGCATCCATAACGGTAAACTAATTTGAAAAACCAAACTCTCATCACTTATTCAAACTGATTACACTAAGTGACCTCTAAAGAGGTAAATAAACTGCAAATCATGCATACCGAACTGCTAACGAGAACAACAAAATATCCGTCTGTATGAGGTAACGTTATGTAGGATCTTTCACTCGATTCGCGGTCATTGCCACTGCTCTGTGCCGATCACTTAGCTAGGATGCATTTACTGGTTTTAAGGTAGTGTGCAGGAGTCCATGGTGAATGGTTTAATGGAGCTCGTATATAAAGTTTTATTGATAGAGGTAATGAGTGAGCTTTCGGGCAGTCATTTTATTAATTTGTCTATTTTATCTCTATTGTTGCGCAATTTTGACAAACAACATGACAAAAATAAATGTTAAAATTAAAAAAACACCCTTACATTCACACATACACACATATTATGCAGATTAAGCTGGTAAGAGCGTGTTAATAAGAATTATTTATGAGTAGTTTAGTCACCATTCTTTAATGATTGGAATGATTGCAAGCGTCAGTAACCTAATGGCAGGGCGCGGACCGTGAACTCCAAAGGTCGTGGGTTCGAATCTGCCATTCAACTACTGTCGTGAACCACTTCTAACGCAAGCATTTTAAGCTTGCCAGAAGTGGTTAAAGGGAATATTAGTAATGTTTAATAGCATTACTTGTAATTTTTTTTAAATGATATTTGTATGATAAATATGTTTTCGGCTAAGCACATATTTTAGTGTGATGCTAAAAATAATTTAGCATAATAGATTTTCTAAGTACCAATCTCACGTATAAAAACTATAAAACAAACTAAAATCTTACTCCAGTACACTCCGCTCTTTCCTCACGTTTTACTCTCCACATTCTAGAATATTTATTATTCGGCTTTTTCATGTTTATTTACTATTCCGGGCTCTATGCACGTTAAAAGAATTGCAGTTTTTGCTGAATCTTCATCTCTGGTTATAAGTTATGAGGAACGTTCACTAAAACTTTCAAATGGAACTACGCGTAGTTATAGAAATTCAAAGTGAGCGCCTGGCTCATAATAATCTATCACGAATCAAAATACGAAGGCGGGTCAAAAAGTTCGCTGAATGGACATTAGACAGGTGAGGGAGGATTTTTTAACGACACTACTTGGTGACTCAATACAACTATAAATACAAAGTTTCAGCAAGATGGGTTCTCTTTAACCTTTGAAATATCACAGGATAAACAAGTCAATCGGGAAGTGAACACTAACTATGGAGAAAATTAAGTTTCGTGCCATGATTAAGTTCCTCACTTAGCAAGGAAAAATACCACATATCATTATAAGAGATGTCATCTGTTTACGGAGACTGGACTGGAAAAACGATGATTTATAAGTGGCATAGCCTTATCCAAGCTAGGCAGACTCAATTGAAGACGATCAGCGCTCAGACAGACTGATTGAGGCAACTTCCTCAGACACTGTCGAAAAAGTTAAGAAACTAGTTCTTGAAGATGCTCGTCTGAAGAAAAAACAGATCACAGAAATTACTGGAGTAACATCTAAGACCGTTTCAAATTCATTCTCCATGACCATCTTACAGGTCAGTGCAAAATGGGGAGTGGTCTTAGGAATTCTTCGGACTAATTCCAGCCGCTCAATTTCACCATCGCACATCGCGACAAAACTCGCGATACCATCCATACCATCTGGATGATTGACGGTCCACCACTGTATGATTTAGAAGAAGTTTTCTCCCTCGCACAACTTCCTTGTGGAAGCGATTACCACCAGCGATTTTTGCGAACCGATACGATAATCCTTTTTAAAAGGCCGGCAACACATCTACAATTTCTCTGGTGTTGCAGTTGTTCATGGGCGGCGGTAGTCACTTATCATCAGGTTAGCCGCATGTTCGTTTGCCCCCTCTCCTATAAAAAAAGCAGGAGTCTATGCAGTGCAAAAAGGCGAAACACTACCTAAGAAGTTCAAGGTGTCACAATCGGCTGGGTAGACTATGGCTTCAGTTTTTGGGATTCAGAGTGGATTTTATAGATCGATTATAAAGATAAAGGTGTCAACATCACCGTACAGTACTACTCTACGCTACTAGAAAAATTAAAAGATGCGATTAAAGAAAAAAGAAGGGGAAAGTGGTTTCGAGGTGCGCTCCTATTGCACGACAACGCATCCTCTCACGAGAATCATGTTGTGATAGTTTCCTCACACAAGTGCGGCTTTGAAACTTTAAACCACCCTCCCTATAGTCTAAATTAGGCCCCTTCGGATTATTATTTGTTCCCAAATATTATTTCTTCTTCTTCGGGGAAAGAACTTTACAGATGACAAAAAGGGAAGTCGGCAATTTCTGCCTATTTTGAGGGCGTGGACAAAACAATTTTTTTTGGAAGGTATAAACAAGTTATTTGAACGGTTTGAGTAATGTATTAGGGTTAATTGAGAATACATCAAAAAGGAAAAATAACTTCATGTTTAATTTCACCTCCTTCCCTCTCATTCCGCGAACTTTTTGACCTCCTCTCATATGTAGATCTACAACTTAAGGTGTACAATTAGTAGACTGTGTCGTAGAAAAGAGCAACGATCTCGTAGCAAAGTCAAGTGTTATAAAAGTAAAACTTTGCACCGCTTTTTAAGCATATTGTGCGCACGGTGGTGTAAGATTTGATTAAATTAAAAAATACATCGTTTACGTTCATACTGCCAATGTCAAACATAATTATTGTCGCTTGGACAAAATAATATTGTCGTTTGTTAACGTCCATACTGCCAAAGTCTCAGAGTAAGTACGAGCATATTATACTCGTATGTATGAATAATTATTTCTCTAAGGCCAATGTCAAGCACTTAACGGTATGTGGTCAAACAGTCGCACAGAGTAGAGATTGTCGCCAAAGATTTTTAAAATGTTGCCAAAAATAATTACTGACTGACTTCATCTGTGAATTTTGTACTATTTCAAATGTTCCTTTTCCAAAAGTGTGCGGATTAAAGGCAAAAATACGTTTGTTTTATATTTTGTCCATTAAATATCTGTGTTTTATATATTAATGTGTAGTTGAAAATAAAATACAGCTTGCTTAATATACATACCTAAAAGTTTAATAAATTACGGTCGAATTTCTACCACTAGGCGACTATGTACGAGGGCTGCACTAAAAGTATCGGAAATGGAATATTTCCACTGTTCCTGTCATATTAAAATCTTTTTAATTGAAAACTCCTTGGTTTTAAAAATCGAATACCATTTCTTTATTTACAAAAAGATTCTCGGTCTTGTCACAAGGTTTTGTTAAACTTGTTTAGTCGTTGAGAAAATGGAATTGACTCGAGAAAATTCAAGAGTGATGATTTATTATGACTTTCGAAGTGGTTTAACACAAAAACAGTGTGTTGACCAAAACCACAATTTATCGTTGGTTTGCTGAATTTCAACGTGGACGTGTCAAGCTCAGTGATGATCCCCGTCAAGGTCGTCCAAAAACTGCAGTCACCCAAGAAAACGTTGATGCTGTGCGTAAGCTGATTGAGGAAGATCGACATGTGACATACCGCGAAATTCAGGCAACTTTAGACATTGGCATGAGTCAAATACAAATAATCTTGCATGAACAATTAGGTGTAAAAAAGTTGTTTTCCCGATGGATACCGCATTCGCTCTGTGAAGAGCAAAAAGCGGCTCGCGTTACTTGGTGCGTCAGAACTTTCGAAAGATTCCACGCAAGATCCTCAAATGCTGTATATAACATCGTATCAGGTGACGAATCCTGGATATACGCGTACGAACCCGAAACAAAAAACCAGTCACGAGTTTGGGTGTTCGAAAATGAGTTAAAGCCAACAAAAATTGTTCGTTCACGGAGTGTTGCAAAAAAAATTGTGGCCACGTTTGTCTCCAAAACCGGCCATGTTACGATTATTCCTCTTGAGGGACAAAGAACGGTTAATGCAGAATGGTATGCTAGCATTTGTTTGCCACAGGTCGTTTCTGAACTCCGTAAAGAGAACTGCAACCGCCGCATCATCCTCCATCACGACAATGCGAGTTCTCACACCGCACACAGAACAAAAGAGTTTTTAGAGCAAGAAAACATAGAATTATTAGACCATCCGCCGTACAGCCCCGACCTAAGCCCTAATGATTTCTATACTTTCCCTAAAATAAATAATAAATTGCGTGGACAGAGATTTTCATCACCTGAAGAAGCTGTGGACGTCTACAAAGCGGCCATTTTGGAGACCCCAACTTCCGAATGGAATGGTTGCTTCAATGATTGGTTCCATCGTATGGAAAAATGTGTCAAATTTCGCGGAGAATACTTCGAAAAGCAATAAATACATTTTTAAATAGTAATGTTGTGTCACTTCCTTGGTTCCCGAAATTTTCAGTGCCGCCCTCGTACATGACGAAACAACGATGAGCAGGCGAAACAACAAGAAAGATCATAGTTATATGTGTACTCGTTATGTATTAAAATCATTCTACACTTTCACAGTAGATTCGATGCGTCACAGACCTCGACAAAGGACACACCGCGACTACATTCTTGCCCCAAGGTCGATGCACATCGACGACGGACGACCATAGAAGCGAACAAAGAAATTTAATTGTTGGAAATTAAATACAAATGTTCTAAACTTAATGAATATAAAACGTAAACATGTTTCCTTGTTTAGTTAATTTTTAAAAGCAAACATTAGATAATCACTAATGATTAGTAATCGGGTGAACAGTTGTATTAAATTAAAAACCTATTAGACATAGGGTTTTTCAAGTATGTACTAGTAAATAAGCAATTTTCTCTCCCACAATAGAAAATTCTCTTGTATGGTTGAGACGTTTTCCACAAATAGATATATAAAAATATATATATAAAATCAATTGCTGTCCGTTAGTCTCGCCAAAACTCAAAACGGCTGGACCGATTTCGATGAATTTTTTGTGTGTTTGAATGGGTCCCTACTTGGTTTAGATTCACATTTGGACCTGGTAGGTGGTGCTATTGTCGACATCCAGGTATCACTATGGAAAATATCCTCCTTATGACATAATCTATGGGGAAGTCTATTATTCAACAGTGGACTTAGAATCGCTCTCTAGTGTGTCGGCCCCGTGTGTCAGGCAGCTGGCTACACCACGTGGAAGTGATATTCCCCTTAACAATACGTAAAATTATAATATAGTACAAGCTGGTCCAGCAGACGTTGTATTGCCCTCTTCGTAGGAGGCGCAATGATATTCCCTCAGAATTATTCACTCCAAACTTTTTAGTGTAAATATAAAATTTATTAAAAACTCGACAACAACGCCACTCAGATAATAGCGGATCCCGAATTTGTGATTTCTTTTTTGACACAAAGCCAACATTGTTATTATAAAAATGAGTTTTTTTGGTTCATTATAGTATGTGAAATTTGTTAATAACTTGACTACAGCACATTCTAACATAGCTAGCTATGAATCATCGCCGCGACAAAACTAAATACTGTGTGAATATGACCTAAATCAGTCAAGACTTTCAGAAGTTACACGATTACTAACAGATGCAAAACAAAATAATTATAATTATTATTTTATTGTAGATACTCAAAATTAATCAATTATATTATGTTATAATCTGTAAACTAATAGCCGTTGTAGAAAAAGAATGAAAATTTAATTTTTTATCATTATCTGTGTAACGGCGTTGCCATTAAAATTAAAAATTTAATAAAAAACAACAACTCAAAGTACAAAAAATAACAACTCAAACTATGTACACAAATTCTTATAATAAACAGTAAGCCCTTCAAAATTGTTCTAAAAATTTAATTTTATGAAATCTTTATTGACGCTCTTTTGCTTACTTATATAAAAATATAAAATTATAATATGTATAATTATTAAAACAATTAGTCATTCGCCAATCGCTTATATCGAGTATAAAATTAAGGTTTATTATCGAGCTCGCTGATACATAAATGCACTTATCTTTCAACTTCCATACATGAAATTAATTTCATATAAAGTATGTTTGCCGTAAAAATAAAAAATCTTATATTAAACTCCCTTTTACACACGCTCTTTCTAAAACGGTGATTCAGAGTCCGGAGAAGATAAGAGGTCAGCAACTTGTATTGCGCAAAAAAATGACTAATAATAAATAACCCCAAATGTGTTTCTTCATATATTATGACGATATGTTTTATTAAAAAATCAGTATTTAAAAGAACGTTTGAGGTCAATTAAAATTCTATGCGTCAGCTTAAATTTTAGACAAGCAAAAACAAAAAAGGCGTTTACGGAATTTTCGCATAAAATAGAATGGGTTGAGTACATTTCCTACAAAAAATATGTATAATACGCTTAATTACAGTAACACAACATTAATCGTTGGTATCGTAATTGGTAACAAGTAATAACCATTGGTAACCGGTCAACCGTGTAGTGGCGGTGTAGAAATATCCACTACCCCATGATATGGGATACGGGATGATTCCCGTGGGAGTTGTAAGAAGCGACAGTGGGAAACAAATCAGGAGATTGGCAACAGCGTCTTCATAATAACGACTTAAATTAAAAAACTGCGGTTTTCAACCGGCTTGCCAAGCAATTGCCTCATAGGGGGGTTGCCCCTATAAGGCAATCTATGAGGGAGGTCTATGCTCAACAGTGGACTTTAATGGGCTGTAACTGTAACATAAAAAAAGACTTTCTATTTAAAGAGGAGACTTTATTTTTCAGGACGTAAGACCAGTTATCTACTTGCTTTTATGTAAATGCAAATTATTTTTACGTAGTAGAGCCATGCTGCAGCTATATTACTGGTAGGTATAGTTGGAGCACGAATGGATCGGCTCGACCGGGGCTGCAGTGTTTCGTACGGTGAGTGTAGAGAACCGGAGACCCTTTTTACTAGAAGCGAGGCATTCCATCTTAGTTCTCACGGGTAACAACGCATTTGCATTTTTATTCATAATCGAGGATAGATGTAGATATCTATGGGCCACAGCATCTACTAACCATCAGATAGACTGTGTGCTCGTTTGTTACCCTTATCCTATAAAAAAAATACGCTTATCTTTTTTTAAAATGTTTAAAAAGCGAACCAGTACGAGAATATCAAATTTGAAGGCTAAAAATAATTTAAATGCACCTTTTACGCCGAATTCAATGTTAATTTAATTTTAAAATAAAAACGGGAATGTTAGCTTCAAAGAGCAATCATGTAAACAGTTCTTAATGCACTACGTGCTAGCCGTGCAGTGAGGAATTTGTTTACACTGGGAGCCGCATTTCGTCACGTTTAGCTAAATATCATTTACGTATAGATTATATTACTTTTACGCTTGAAATACAATATTTTTTTATAAAACCGAAGTGACAAACGAGCTTACAGTCCATTGATGGTAAGTGACTACGGCAGTCCATGGATACCTCCAGCTAATTTCAAATAAATAAGGCTGAATATGCGTGGTGAACTCTAAGAACTAAGATGGAATGCAAAACTCGAATTAAGTGTAATAAATGTTATAACCCAATCGTAACCCAAATGTGGTAAATAACGAAAAAGGGTTAAATCAAGAAATGAAACAACACATTGTAGAATTACCGACACTGGTTAGGGTAGCAGACATAGCCTAAATCTGACTATGATTTACTTCGTTGACAATAAATAATCGGAGACGTGAGAAATCATTACCTTATCTTTTGGACATCGTAAAAATAAACTAAAACTTTTAAAAGTTTTCTAGTTAAATTGTCTATGCATAAGCATCTTAGGTGGTAAGAATCTAGCGTCTTTTAATGCACCTGATAAGTTGTCTAGTTAAACTACTAAGCCAATGTCCAGAGTGCCAGTCCTTATGTAAAATACCCATACAGGCAACGGGGAGCGTCGTGGTGTCGATATTGAATATTATGTTGCTGTCGAAGCTGTCCGGACCATGGGGTCTACCTGCGGTTAACTTTCTAAAGGAACTGTATCCGCGACTCGTCGCCGCTGGTGACAAGTAGACAGTTTCTTTTCTCGCTCAAAGACAGTATAGCCATTTTAGTTAGGCAAAAATGCAGCCATCGTTCTTGGCATTATACCCCGGTAAGGTGGACTGTATTATATATTTTTTTATTATTGTAATAAGAATTGTATATTTTATGTAATACTAAATAAATATATTGCCTAAAATATGATATTGATATATAAAAAATGTTGCGGTATAATATAAAGAATGTTGAGCCGCGTCATAACCGCCAATATCTCATTAAAACTCGACGTAATTGTCCGGAAAAGAAACTCGAGGGTCTGGAATAAAGTCTGAAACAACTTAAATACCAGTAAGTAGTTACGTCATATTGCATATTGATAATCTAATTGCCTAACAATCAATTTAATAGCTGCTTCTATTACGACGACCTACGTTTACAAAGCGATATTTATAAACAATGCGATTGCTTATGAATATGAAGCTTCTTATTCTTATATTTAGTGGTGCTGTAAGAATTTCCACTACCCCATAATATCATCCCGTGGGTGCGGGGCAGCAATGACAAATTATATCTACCATGCATGAGGCAATCTACGGGAGAGGCCAATGTTCAGAAGGAGACTGCAATGAATAACTGCAATGAATAAAACATAATTACACCCGTTTTCTTCTTTTTCCACAACCTAATCAGGTTCGCTGCTATAAGTAGGTCGACTTTCTCATATACAGCAGTCACATCATCAGTCTTTTTAACTTATATCCAGTACATCAACTTGAGAAGACTTCTTTTATTTTACAAAGCATTATGGGTATTTTCTGCCTAGGATTACATTTGAGTGCGTTTGTGTCATCCTCTTACCTACATCATTAATGAGATTGTCAAGAATAGTATTGCATAAATTACAAAATTATGATAATATGCATTTAAGAAAAAACATTTACGCGTAGACGTAGAAAAACAAAAATGGTACACAACTTTCTTTTTTTAATCTTATTCCGACATAATATATTCACATATTTTGAGAAAATTTACGCTCTTTCCTCATTTGATGCTATCGCAGATCTCGTAGTCAACAATATAAATACATAATATTTGGTATAAGTAAAGTAACTTTTAATGAATCTAGCAATAATATCGCCCTTAATGGTTGATTATCGCTTACTTACATTTAGTATTAATTATCTATACAACTGTCTCTTTCTTATGTCATTTAATGAAAAGAGAGAGAGAGAGAGATAGCAATTTTAAGCCTTTAAGCATATCTTAGGCCGATTATTGTTGTCGTTAGTGATCGTGTAACTTCTGACCGACTTGACCGATTGAGGTCACATTCAAACAACACATTGTTCTATCGAGACTATAGTTCATAGTTGTGCTAGGATTCGATAGGTGGCGTTGTGGTCCAGTTGTGAATAATTTTAAATTTACACTATAAAAAGGCCGAAGTGAATTCAGAGTGGAATTCATTACCGAAAATGGCAGAATATGAGTGTAGCGTCAGCTATTGACATCATAAAATATATTAAATAGGTATACCTAACCTTACACAAAAAAAAACTAAGAAAACAGAGTTTTGTTTTCTTAGTTTTTTTTTTGTGCGGTTACACTTAGTTCTAACTGGCTAGAACTAGGTGCGCCCAGCAGTAGTTGGTTAAATTTAGGTGTACTGTTAAATTTGTTAAAACACGGAAAAACGTATCAAGTAATATCAGCGACAGTAAGTTATGGTGCGGTTAAGGTGGTCGTTGGGCCACATTA
This sequence comes from Parnassius glacialis, assembly GCA_033319125.1. Lineage (NCBI taxonomy): Eukaryota > Metazoa > Arthropoda > Insecta > Lepidoptera > Papilionidae > Parnassius > Parnassius glacialis. The sequence goes on along the minus strand of JAVANC010000007.1, from coordinate 14,889,093 downwards.
AAACCGCAGACATTTATCTAATTTATAAATTATGTATGATACATCAACTGCAATCGACTACACCTTGTATTAGCCGGCTACGCCTAGGTGTATGTAACGGTAGTAAACTTTTCAGACTATTATTATCATCATCATCATCATCATTATTATCATCACCATTACAGCCCATCACAAGTCCACTGTAGAACATACCTAGACTTCCTTCAGCTTGAACTTATAACACTATATTCGGTCCATTAAATTAAGAACTCTACTTTTACTTAACGGGGTGGTAGACGTAATGTTAATATGAATTAGTGTCACCCTCTCGGTGTTATCTATAGCGATTTAAGCAGTTTTATCATTGCAAGCTGTATGTAGAAATGTGTATAACGGCTTAAAACAGACAATAAACTTATAATAACTGCTTATTTACTTATCATCATCATTACAGCCCTTCACAAGTCCACTACTAAACATAGGCCTCCCCCAAAGAACGCCCCAAAGCAAGGGTCCTGAGCGACATGCATCCATCGATTTCCTGCATGTCTTACCAGGTCGTCACCCCATCTAGTGGCGGTCCGCCCCACACTTCGCTTACCGGTACTTATTTACTCCTACCTACTTATTTACTTAATTGCTTATAATTATTTTTTCATTTTATAATTAAACGATTTATAAAAGAAATTACGTTAAGAAAAATATTATTTGCTGTTAAGTTAACGACTTGTATCAACTTGATTTAAAAACGTTTTCTGCTGTTTAGTTTACTTCACTATACTATAAATTTTAACAGTGGTAGAGCCACGCGGCAGCTTTTGCTGTCGCACGGATAGGCCGGCTCGAACCGGGGTTGTATCACGACCTCACAGAATACCAGCGTGAAATATAGGTTTACCTCAGCGTTTCGCTAGGCGAGTGCAGGTGGCCGGAGGCCCTTTTTACTGGAAATGAGGCATTCCATCTTAGTCCTCACGGGTGACAACGCATCTACTTTTTGATTTATAATAGAGGATAGATGTAGATGTCTATGGGCCGCAGCAAACACTTACCATCAGGTGGACTGTGTGCTCGTTTGTCACCCTTATCCTATTAAAAAAAAATCAACAAACTTTCCTTCGTACTTAAAACATCAGACTTAGGACTGTCGGAATATAATTTGAATTATTATAGTTAGGGTCGGATGCCTATTGGTGGATTGTTATTAATAATAGTCCTAGATGGTGCTGTTTCGAAAATTCACCAAAATGCAGACGAGTCTGATTAATTTAAGAAGCAATTAACGTTAATTGCTTTTTTTAAATTTAATTTGGTAAATTACCTACATTGAAGTGCTGTTACATTATATGCTTATCATTAAAACGCCCATCTTTGACTATAAGGCATTCCTTTTAGTTCTTTTAGGCTCGCACACGCAGTTGCGGATTATTCTTAAGGCAAACTAGGCACGTGCCTTGGGGTGCAAAGTCAAAAAGGGGCGCGATCTCAAGTTTTTGAACGAAAGCAAAATCGTGTAGGTAGTAGAAATTATAACTTATAATTATTTATAATGTATGGCCCCTAGAGTGGCGATGAGGTGCTAGCCTAGGCCCCTATCAACATTTAATCCGCCTCTGACAACACTTGTAGCCTTCTGTAATTGAAATCGGTGGCAGGTTTCCATTGGCCAAAAAGTTTTGAGTTCTGTCGGCACTGTACAGTAACCATTCTAACATATCTAATCAAAAATAAAGCAATTAGTTTATCGATTATATACGAACAAACCTTTTTTGTTAGATTACGCATCACACAATCAGAATATTACGTCAATTGCGTGGACTATATTAAATACGGACCGTAAGGTTGTACGTGCTAACAGATGGGATAGGTAGTAATCAAGCGCTGACTTAGAATAGTTAAAAAAAAAAAACAGTTTTCTCGTATCCTCAGTGGTGACAAAGCACCTGTGAGCCTGTAACGTTTGTTGTTTAGAGGTGGCTGTTTGTCAATTTAAAATTATAAAAAAGAAAAAATTGATTCAATTTAAGCTAAGTACATACAAAATAAACAAATAATAGAAAGAAATGCCCTCATAAAATTAGTAATTCATAATGCACGTTATGTTTTATTTGCAACAAATGCAAAGCTCGTAAATCTACACGGACAATGTATTTCGCTATCGAACAACGTACGTTTTACCCACAATACATGTCAAGGCGACGAATACAGTCAAGTTTTGAATACTAAAACATATGGCGGCGAACAAAATTACCTCTTAGGTAATGTTATGTGACACACGACAGGGATATTTGTTACCGTATAGTTTTGCATGACTAAGTGATGTTCGTTTTAGACATTTTTGATGTAAATTTAAGTCACTAAAAGGCGCACAAGCATTTTTAATATCTACATCATACGTTAAAATTGTACGAAAAGTTTTTTATATGTTTCGTAAAGTTTTTAATCCTATGTACAGTTGTAAGCAATAACATAACATTCTCTATATATCGGACATGAACAGGCTTCATAATACAACATTTCAGTTATATAATCAAAATTTGTTTGAAAACTAGCTTTTACGCGTGACATCGTCCGCGTAGGACTTAACCAAAAAACCTGCAGATCTATAATAATTATTTCAAAGAATGTTAAGTGCCATTAAATTAATGTTAATATTCGCTAACACGATTAGTAGGTACTTAAAGAGGCAGTAAAAACCGTTTTCCGGAAAAAAACGGTTTTGCGGGGCAGTAGCCCGTAAAGACTACTGCTGGTAACCGATTTATACTAATGCACATAAAACAATATTTTTAAACAAGTGAAATCTGTTTTGCTGACTCAGCTAAATAAATTTAAACAAACTGTATTACCGGTTCTTACTATTGCGCTTTGTTTATAATAATTTAATTTAGTTTGCAGATTAAAACCGTGTTAACGCATTAAATACAAATTAATTAAAAAAAATATTACAGTCTATTAATTTTACGCAAAAAAAATATATTTTCACTTTATCCTTTAACACTCATAGTGTTGTAGTAAAATTGAGTTAATTATTAATTAGTAGATTTATAGATACCCCATAGTGATAATTAATAATAATTTATTATATCAAGCAAAGAATATCTTAATTTCTACACACTTTGAGATACAGCTTAACAATAAATACAATTTAGTGAACATCTGTGTCTGAACTAGATAACTTAATATCTGTATTTCAGACAGCAGCGCTTTTCCCTTTAAGATATACATACAAGATTGATATATTTCACTGTATACAAAAGAGATCATTTATCAATAAGTAATTTAAAATTGTAGAGTGTGGTTAAGGTTCCTTGTGTGTAGTATGACAGTGTGTAGGAGGTTAAATTTTACACCAAAATAGCTTTTTTTTTTGTTAGATTTGTTTTATATGTGCTTTTGATTAATTGTTGAAACAAACAACAATGAAGGCAAGCTTAAGAACTGGTGAGAAAATTTAATAGCAAATTAAAGAAAGACAATATTAACTAATTAGAACTAGAGGATCTTCATAGATTCTCATCTCGGAACTAACCAAAACTTAATAGTTTAGGGTAGACACTGCAACAAGTCACAGGTTTGTTGAATATGCCAATCAATCACTGTTGTGAATGTGAGGAAGTGTTGTGTTCTCTTCTAGGTTCTTAGTTACAATTTTAATGAAGACTTATAGATTTTTTTTGACTATTAAAATCCAATTCTTGGCCACTATCTCACTTGATGCTTGATGATAGCAGAAAATGGCGGTGTAGTGAGCTGAGGCACAGAGGTGAACATGTATATATATATATATATATATATATATGTATATATATATTGTGTCTGCACATCAAAACTGACTAAAGTTTCAGTGTGCTGTGTTATGTCAGTGATTTAGATCTTGTATCATGGCAAAATATTATCTATTGATCTGGCAAAATGGAGTCCTTTCTGCATGCTCTTGTGTTTCCTCTAAGTGGTGACAGTACTTTTGCTAAATGTTAAGCTAATTTATATTGTGGTGAATAAATGTGGCTCACTGTTTTATGTAGTGGAGTTTGATTTGTGTATTTTAGGCAAGCCGTTAAACTTTAATGGTTTGGGACAAGGTAATCACCCGAATGCAAATGTAAAAACTAAAGCCATAAATTACATAAAATTAATTTGATTTAATGTGTAGTAAAGTATACAAAATCATTATCAAGAAAAAATATTATAGACAATATGAATAACATATTAGATCAGTAGTACTTTTATTAGTGTGTAGTTGTAGTGTAGAAAATATTAGGTGAGGAAATAACACCTTTATCTGATAAAGCAATTGCCCTTATCATTATACATTATTAACATTCTGTCACAAAGGTCAACTAGATAACACCTTTTTGGCAGAACCTGCAATATAATGAGATCATATTTATGATCATAAAAAAGCATTAAGCCTTATTCTGTAGTCAAAGTAGCTGCAAACTATTGTTGTATATTACAATTATGGCGACTACATTAAAATATATAATTCCCTTCAAACCGAATTTCAGTCACAGCTGTGCTCAACAGAGACTAGCCATATGAGCAGCACAGGATTATAATACTCAAGCATATGCGCAAGCACAGGTGCACTAAATATTCCCTCACTCCCATAGTCCAATGGGACAACAATCCAACACAACAGGAGAGATTAGACACAGGACCATAGCTTTTACACACTTTCCGAGGCACGGAGAAGTAACAAATACAACTTTTTCACTCCTGGCTACTACTGATAATTTCTAAACAGAAAACCTAAATAACGAATTTAATTGACACAGGGATTCAAACCCATGATCAGTAGATGGGCTTACGTTCATTAGCCCAACAGGGCAATCAAGTAAATTGTTATTAACAACACACAGTAAGACCAAGTTAATCAACAACAACAATTAAGTTTGTCAATGCAGTATCGCCTACAATTTGCTGCTGTTCCAATAGCCCTCTTATAATTGAGAATATATACCTCCTGCTACCTGAGAAGAATATACCTCATATGCCTGAGGAGTGGGATGTATGTAGGTAATTAACTTTTAGTTAACTTTAACCTTTACTTTAGGAATAGCTAATTTATTATTGCAGGTAGTTTTATTATTTTTATTTTATATTTTTTATTATTTTCGCCCTGACTGCGTTAGTCAAAAGGCAAGGCGTAGTGAAGAGTGCACGCCTTGCAATACATAACGCAGTGTTGGTACCGACTTTGTTATATGGCAGCGAAACCTGGGTATGCCAGAAGAAGCATAAAAGCAAGTTGAATGCAGTGGAGATGCGATCTCTTCGTAAAATGTGCGGCGTTACCATGGCCAACCGAAAGCGAAACGAAGAGATTCGCAATATGGCAGGTTTGAAAGATGACCTTATCACAAAAATTGATAAGGGCGTGCTTCGATGGTTTGGGCACGTTGAGCGAATGAGTGAAGACCGAATGGTGAAGAAAATATATAGCGCGAAAGTTAATATTAAAAGGTGTCGAGGTAGACCGAGACTAACTTTCGAAGACCATGTGAGCAAACTGCTCAAAGAGGGGAGGGTCAAGAATACTCGGATACCTAGACGTGCATGTATGAAGAAGATAATGAATCTGAAAGAAGCGAAAGAGGTATGTAAGGATCGTGACACTTGGCGATCTGTTCTCTCTGGCTACCCCGTCAGGGATTGTGCGTGAAGATAAGTTAGGTAGTTTCAACATGGACTAGACTTTCTGTATTTTATGGCCTAAATTAGGTCTAGATGTTTGTCAATATAATATGTAAAATCCATCTACCAACAATCTAATCAATCTGCAACTAAAAAATCATCATCACTCCATCTAGTGGGGGGGCCACCCTATACTTCAACTACTGATACGAGGCTGTGACTGGAGAACCCTTCTTCCCATCTGTTGTCTGTTCTTCAAGCTCTATGGCTAGCCCTTTGCCACTTCAGCTTACTAATCCGTTGTGCTATATCGGTTACTCTTACATTACAGATTAGTAAAAATGCTCAATGCATGAGAAATTCTAGTAAGAGATTAACATTATATTAATATCAAAAGAACAACAATATATTTTCATATGTTAAATTTATAAATTTAGAAAGCCTTAACAAAATGAACTAAAAATTATCCATGTCTGTTCAGATTCACATTGTATTTGGACTTATTTGTAATTGATGTCGAAGCTCAAAAAATTTGCATTTGGTTAATTTTAGCTTGTAATATGCAATAAAAACTTATAATTTTTCAGACTAACATCAATACAGATACATGATAAATTTATATAGTCTTTCAAAGTCCACAACGGAACATAGACCTCTCCCATAGATGGATAATCATTATGGAAGAGATATTTGCCATGATTGCATAACTTGGGAGACAGGTTGGCAAGTTGCTGCTGTCCATTTCCTGTTTATTTTCTCTCTGTCGCCTCGTATCACCCCCACTGGCTGATATAGAGTAGACAATTCTCTTATATGCCTACAATCCATGTCATCAAGTTAGTATACTCCAATAAAACATTCCCTTAAGTCTTTACAATTTCTAAAGCCTATGTTTTCCATGTTTTTGTGAAAACTCAAAATTTTGTTTCTTTGAAGGATCTCAATGTGAAAGGAGAGCAGTATTGTAGGTTGCTTGGGAAAATAACCTGCTCTATGAGGAAATTTATGGGGAATATCTTATATATAGCAGTAAACTTTAATAGGCTGCAATGAATGAAATGAAAATATATATAACTGATAATAAATCTAGAACTATATTATCTATAAATTTGCGAAATTGTAATCAAGAAATTAAAAAATCCATTACAAATATACATATTGTTTCATTTTATAAATTTATTATTCATATAACTATTTTTTGTCAATATTCCAATAATTGTTATAAAAGCGAAATAGTTCTTACATAAGTAATTAAATAGTCTATGTTTTATTAATATGCTTCTATAGTGATTAAGTAGTTTCATGAAATATGAGAAATGAGTGGTTTGGAATTGTTAGTTTTTACATAAAACAACCATAAAAAATAAGATGTACAGTAAAATTGTTAGTTTCGCCAAAGTTATGATCCAATCAAAACTTAAGCGTTCTTGAATATAGTTAACGTGGGACCACACGCGGTCTCGTAAGACATCATGCATACGTATGTATGACCATCCCTTTAAGTGGTGTTTATTGAACAAAGTGAAATTGTTCCGAAATGCAAAACTATCGACAAATTCGGGAATATTATAAATAAGCAAAGATATGTAGCCGGCCGGTACCTAATGTTGTACTATGAGTTTTATGAATAAACTCTGCAATAATGAAAAAAAGTTACCTGAGCGAATTGCTCACGGATTTCAGCTCGCTCCTCATCAGTCAATTTTGAATTGTCTGCCATCGCCACTCAATAAGTTTTATCACAAAAACAATAATCACATCCACCTGCGTCGTTATAAAGGTTTCAGAATACACTTTATTCTTAAACACTATTAATACATAAATATAAAAATTAATAAATATTATAAATCACAGCACAATCTACTTTGTTCTAAAATGACGAGCATAAATTTCATACACGCTAGAGGAGATGACGAGAGCCCAACAAAACGCGTCAAACTTACAAAACGAACGAAAGTCGTCTAACCATAGATAATATTACTATTAATTTTTGGAGTCAAAGCATAGATATTAGTTGCTTAGATTAGATTCGCTATTTACGGCAAGCAAAAGTCTAAGACCATACAGCCTAATCTGATGTATATGTTATAAATTTTTTACATTATGCTAATGAGTAACATAATTGCGAAGCCGTTTGGAGATTTTGGCACCAGCGTAACCCAACAGACTGTTGATATCAATAGCATCTGAATAAAAACCCATGTGATTTATATTACCATCGAAGCACTTGTGACATCTTTAGTTTACATAGGCAGATACTGAATACACAAAATCGCATCACTTTGCGTATCAAAATTCATTTCAAACCATTAGATAAATGATAATATGTAGTAAAAATCCACCGACATGCAAGTTCCCGCCAAATGCCAAAACTCCCTCAACATAGGCAAAGAATATACATTATTCATTATACATATATTAGGAGTAGGGTTGCACTTCCGGGAATCATCTTTGTACTTGGCATGTGGAAGATTTCATGTAAATTGTATAATTTTCAAACTCGAAAAGTTTTTTTAATGTTTTATGAATAGCGCTATAAGTCTGATTTGAAAATAAGTCCATCAGTTACTATCTACCTATTGGGGCCCATTTTTAGTCGTTATAGCGGTCAAACCGTGAACTGCTAATCCAATGTGCTATGCACGCGTGAGTTCGAATGTCATCCTCGTCGCCAATTGATATATCTCACTTTAACCAAGGGGGAAAAATAATTAGTTAATACAACCACGTGATAACAAAGAGGATTTTATTTTCAACTGACCGATAACCATAAACAAAACCAAAGACAACAACAACTAGTGCTGCCTTCGAGATTACAAATGTTAATTATTTATAATTAACCAAACTTATTATGCCCATTATTACTTAGTTATAAAAATATACTCTGTGCTTATTATCAAGAATGAACCCAACCTCTACATTGTGCGTGGCGTGTCATGCACTTGGCCAGTTTTTTATTCTTTTTCTTACCACTAAAACGTATGAAAATCACTCTATCACCAAAAAGTAAGGAAAATCAGCATATTAAAATTTACTAATTTATTTAAAAAGTAATTTTTTAAGTAGATTTTCATTAGCCTAACGCGTTTACCATATAAGAAAAACTAGCATCATTTATAAACAAATTGAACTAACTTGAACTTGGTGTGATCGTTTAAAACACAAAAGACATATCGTTTCATCCTTGCCGAAAGTTGAGACAATATTATTATTATATTAACATAAGCAAGTTTATTTATAGACATATTTAGGAGTTATTTTTTTACGGTGCTTTTTATCGTAGTCTGCCAAGATGTGCTCGAGCAGCGTTGCAGACTAATTCCATAAACCTAACAAACCAGAAAAGAACTGTACCCAGCAGTGGGACGTAGGACCTATAAACTTAGTTTTTTTTTATACTGTACCAGCCATGGTAGCTTAGAAGTAGAATGAAATACTAAGTATCCTCAAAAATTACATGGCTATTATTACTTTCTGTCATTAACGCATTAATACACAAACTAACTCTAACTCGTAGACAGATATAATATATTTCCGTGTCTACGCGCGTGATAAAAGCTCTTAGCTGGGCCGCTTAATAAATAACCTGGGCTACAATTGCGAAAGGAAAAAAAACCGGTCAAGTGCGAGTCGGACTCGCGCACCGAGGGTTCCGAACAAATCCGTAGGTATACAAGTTGAAAATTATTAAAAATATTTTTATCATAATATGATGTAAGTAAAAATTTATGCTTTTTGCAATTTTTCCTTTATCTGTGCTATGAAACGTTGCTTCATACTAAATTTCAAGATCCTGAATTCACGGGAAGTACCCTGTATGTTTTGATTCCCTTACGAATGTCGAAAATTTGCGGCATAAACTGTATCTTTTGATTGCATTGGCTTAGAAGTTTGATTTTTTCACAGCTCCAAGGGACAGTAGACTCTTGAGTATCCACGCGTTTCTGAAAAAAAGGGTCTTGACAGACAAACAGACGGACAACAAAGTGATCCTATAAGGGTTCCGTTTTTTCCTTTTGAGGTACGGAACCCTAAAAATGGCTTACCTTAAAAGGACACTGTACTGCGTCCATACAATGTTCGCCTAAGAACCAACAGTGAAAAAAAGTACCGTGTTAAATCCGAAATTACACATAATTGTATGTAAGAACAATAAATAACTTCTGACGGACACATCTGAAAACTTAGATATTGCAGTTATTATAGAGATTTTGAGGTTATATTTTATTTTTATGAAACATTATGTTGTTGCTAATGTAAGCAGTTCAGTCTTAGCCTAGCATTTATACGATAAATAAAACTCAGGTTATGATTAGGTATTTATTTTATTCATACCAAATGAATACAACTTATACTGTCTCATTTGGTTAAAGTCCGTGATTCAAGCCAGGTAGGTCGCTAAAGAAGAGTATATATATCCGTTGTTCAAGCCGAGTCGTAATTTGTAAAAACTTATTACATAACAAAACAACTGCACAGTGCACTTAGATTCCGAAAACATTTGCAGAAATGTATTTTTTTCAAACTATGGAGCGTAGAGTACAAGGGGAACCATCTTATAAGGGGCGAAAGTTGAAAAAGTGTCCTACTATTTACTGAAAATAGAGGTCCCAAAACCTACCACAATAGCGCTGGCGTCTGAAAAATTACGATATGAAGATAGCTGTTGTAAACGGAGTGAAGTCAGCTGAATTCAATTATTTAAAAAATTTCATGACTAGAGTAGTTAGTAAATAAAATGCCAGTATACAAAATCTCAACTATTTACGTAGTACAAAACCAAGCGGATTGGTCGGTCCTTGTTTATTTCTCCATCTTACTCTAATGAGGGCATCCACGACTTTTCTGCCACCAGGGCGACGCCACTTTATAGTTAGGTAAATTATTTGACAGATTTCATAGCGGGGGCGATAATTTCTTAATAAAATGTAATCTTAAAGGTTTCTTTCTGTATTATTTCTTATATTTTATATTAATAACATTAGAAATGAATAAACCAAACTATAAATATATCTAAAAGTTGATTTAAAAAAAAGAGTTATAAAGTGCAAAAAACTTAAAATCAAACCACTGACGCATTTTGTTGTGTATTAATATAATACTCTAGACAATGATAAACTATTATTTAAAACTAATTTCTCAATTAACTGACACTGTGTTACAAAAAACTTTACCTCAGTCACAACTAGCGAAGTCTGTTGAGTGCATAGAGATAATATAGATAGAGTAGGGAAGCCAGCCGCAAATGTGACTTCTCGCTAGAAAGAGAGAGAAGATCAAGATTGCTACCTGTCTCTCTCTAACGACGCATGTGTAGCGACGACGAGAAAAAAGAGTTCATGCCTTTAGATAGTGACTTATTAAGCCCAGAAGTAAAGCTTATTCTGTATAATATGAAGCCAGAGCAACTAGCTTGCTAACTTACAACTTACAAGCACGAGTTACTATCCGTGCATTAAGTATCAAAATCGTCTTCAAACTATTATTTTAACGATAAAACTGGAGCAGTAATCATCTAGCGGTTAAATTCACACGAAATTCTCCTAGCCTCCCTAATCGTTAGAGAAAATTTAATTTTGCATATTAAAAATAAATAAAAATACATATAGGTGTTACTAAATTTTCAAAGTTGATTGACTTCACATCACTAAAAAATGGGTGGAGCTTACAGCGTCCGCCATTTACAGCCATTTATTGTTTCAATTTGACATTTTTTTTAGAGGCTTGCCATCTCCTCTATTTTCTATGCTCAAAGCTTTTCTTTCTATTTTGACGTGTTGTCACCTGTCAACGTAGATATAGGATTGCGGCATTGATATAATAAAAAGATATGGAGTGTAGAGTAGAAGGAGAATCATCTTATAAGGTGCGAAAGTTGAAAAAGTGTCCCAATATATTATACTGAAAATAGAGGTTCCAAAACCTACCACAATAGCGCTGGCGTCTAAAAAACTACGATATGAATATAGCTGTAGTAGACGGAGTGAAATCAGCTAAATTCAAATATTTAAAAAATTTCATGAATACATAGAGTAGTTAGTAAAATGACAGTATACAAAACCTCAACTATTTACGTAGTACAAAACCAAGCGGCTTGGTCGGTCCTTGTTTATTTCTCCATCTTATTCTAATTAATTTTGACGCCTTTTTAAAATTTATCCTATGCAGCGCCACCCTTATTGGACGCGTTTTTAGGGACACTTTTCATATACAGAGATGGTCCTCCTTCTACTCTACACTCCATATAAAAAGAGGATAAGCAGTAAATTGCATATATATTTTTTGGTTATACAAAAATATTATGCAAACATGAATCTTGCCAACAAAAATATATCTGTCTCATTCTCACACCTTATGATTTTCAAATGTAAAAAAAGATAAGTACATATCCTTAGACTTCAATTTTCTGTTGACAGTTTTCATAATTTCACTAAGCTCCACCTTGAAGCATGACCATAGAGCATGACGCCATTTTAGGATGACATTCATTTGTTCATCTGTCATCCTAAGCCTTGTTCGTAGTTATTTTTGTTTATTTAATATATACCTATGAGATGGACAATACGTCATAATTTATATTGCATCGACACTGAAAATATCGACAAAAACAACGCTATTTCTTGTGGGTGGAGTCGTCGCCATATTTGAGAAACACTTGACTTCAGATCACGTGACCACATGCAATATCCACTATTTTTCTTATATCTATGAATTGAGGAAATACTATAAGTATGTGCCAAATCGATTGAGAAAAACGGACAATGACCTTTCGGTCGTTTAACCAGGGGTTACAAACCTTCAATATATAGGCACATTTTATATGTAGTACTTTCTTTATTTATAATGATTTTTTTATAATGATTGATATAATATATATTTATTAACTATTATTAAAAAGTTATGTGAAAGATCGCTGTAGAAGAAAAATCATCTATTGTTATAAAGTACTTTATTCATTTAACAACAAAAAACATTAATTTATAACACATATAAAGATTCGAGTGATAACGACACCGAATAAGTACGTACTTATGCAAAAGATAAAACTTTATTTTTAATATTATATAAGAACTTTATTTTTATTCGGTGCAATCATCACTCGTATCTTCACTTGATGAACTATCTGTAACATTAATTATAAAGCGATCTGCAGTTTGGTCAATTCTATCATCCATGCCACGCATTTTTTGTTCAACCTTGTTTTTGTCCTTAAACATGCTGAACACAGTTTTTCCATTTATCTGGCGTGATTTGAGTTAAACCATCTTTAAGTAAATTTTTAACATCTTTTAACTTGAAAGTTGTATTTTTTCGTGCAACGTACCCTTTCACATCTGCCCACACAAGTTCAATGGGGTTAAGCTCACAGTGATAAGGAGGTAACCTTACCACTGTGATGCTTTTTTCTTTTGCCATCTCGTCGGTGACGTAACTTCGATAGTTATCTTTAACTGCCTTTATTTTTTCCATTAAGTGGGTCTTTGTGTCCGAGGGCACGTATGCGATCTGTTTAGATTCTAGCCATTCCTGCATATTTTGTTTCCGCCAAGACATTGTTGGGGTTTTTTCTAAACGTCTGGAGTGGTAACTAGCGTTATCCATAACTATGACATCGCCGCTTTGCAGTTTTTCTATTACTTTTCTAAACCAGTCCTCGAAATGGAGAGCGTCCATACTCTCATGGTAGTCACCAGCAGATGATGATTCAAATACCCAATCACATCCCTCCAAAAAGCCATTTTCATTGCCAACGTGTACAACTATTAATCGCTTTCCTTTACCCGAAGGGGCTTTCGCGCCAGTAGAGTAGCCTTCTAACCGTGATTGACGAGAAGATTCAATTGTGGTGTCTTCCCATACCTTTCCCATAGTATGACCTGCGTTAATCCATGTTTCGTCAAGGTAAAAAATGTTACGTCCCTCGTTTCTTAATATTTGTATTTCTCTCAAATATCTGGTACGCCACAGAACTATCTCTGGGCGATCTATTAGACCACTTTTTCTGTTTCTCTTTATATATTTGAATTTTAAATGGCGCAACACACGTCGCAGGGAAGTTTTGCTCAAGTTTGGCAACTGGTCATCTTGATTTATACTGAGCAAAATTTTGTCTAAAGTCGGTAATTCTCCTGCAAGAAAGAACTGATGCACTTTCGCTCTTATAGCCGATTTATCAAAATCGTCCAACTTGTCAATTACAGACTTTTTTCTTTTATTAATTATTCCCTTTTCTGGTATTTTATGGGAATCTCTATACACGCTTAATACGCGATATATAGTGCTCTTGCTGACTCCTGAGATCTCCGAAACCTTTTCTACCATATTAACGTTTGAAGGATACACGTCTTCGGGCCAGGTGTTTTTGACATATTTGTATACATTAATGATAATCTCTTGTTCCCCGACCGACAAAGTGGTAGGTTTTCTCTTTTTTACTGGTGACGTTAAAGGTGCTCCAGAAGATGGGCCTGTAAATAAATGACAAAAATATACTACCATAGTACTACATCACATAAATACATATTGTTTTAGAAAATAAATACCACATGGTCACATAAAAAGAGCGCTTTAAGAAATAGAAAGGCTACGTCGTCGCATTTGTACCTATTTGTACGTACCTGCTACGTTTATTATGGGTCGGCGACGTCTCTTTCCACTTGATGTTGAAGGACCGGGTCCTTCACCAAATTCTCCTGAACTCATGTCGATTTAGTAACGACCGTCACAGTAAAACTAATATAACAGATTCAAAAAACAAAAACTTAACGATATAACAAATTTAACAGTAAAAACTCAACTAAAACAATGCAATGAATGCTATGAATTACCCGAGACGTACACACGCAAGCGCTATCCGAACACGAATGAAAACAAAATGGCGGACCGGCCCAAAAAAGGTGACGCATCTCTGGCTGCCATTGTCACGTTTCTTTTAGAACGAACTGACGTAACGCGCGTTTTGTTTATTTTAAAGGGATGAATTTGCAAAAGCTCAATATGGTGATTATATTGCTTCAAATATTTTTTTAATATGAAACTGTTATTAAATGAATTGCTGCGTTACTTACCATAAATTGAAATATAAAATATAACACATTTTTCGCGATGTACCGTAAGATTTTACTATGTTTATAGGAACCACAGACAATATTATTTAAGAAACAAAAAAACAAAACATATGTGCTGACCTAGAAGTGGGAATAATATCAATATTTAAATATTGTTATCACATCTAAATTGAGATTTTGTAAGTTACGCCTTTTGACACTCGGCTCATATCTGAGGTCATTGTCCGTTTTTCTCAATCGATATGGCACATACTATAAGTCTATGCCTGTCAACTATGGAGTGTAGAGTAGAAGGAGGACCATCTCCTTATATGAAAAGTGTCCCTAAAAACGCGTCCAATAAGGGTGGCGCTGCAGTAGCATAGGATAAATTTAAAAAAAGGCGCCGAAATGAATTAGAATAAGATGGAGAAATAAACAAGAACCGACCAATCCGCTTGATTTTGTACTACGTAAATAGTTGAGGTTTTGTATACTGGCATTTTACTAACTACTCTAGTCATAAATTTTTTTAAATATTTGAATTCAGCTGACTTCACTCCGTCTACAACAGCTATATTCATATCGTAGTTTTTCAGACGCCAGCGCTATTGTGGTAGGTTTTTGAACCTCTATTTTCAGAATATAGTGGGACACTTTTTCAACTTTCGCACCTTATGAGATGGTTCTCCTTCTACTCTACACTCCATACTGTCAACATTATTGACTTTTTTTTGCGTGGCACAATGCTGATTTGCCAATGAGATTACTATAGTATTGTTATTTTAATGATAACAGATGATTTCACTGTACCCCAGTTCCTTGTGGCATATATTAATCTCAGATATATTTTAAAATCTAACGTTTTCATAATATATTTGAGTTTATGACAACTTTTGAAATATGAGTAAAGGTATTGTACGATTGGCCAAATCACAGGAGGCCATAAAAGCAGCACATTAGTATTAAAAAATAGGTAGAAAGTTCGAAAAAGTTATTTTTATTTTGATTTCACAATTCATAATTGTCCGTTACTGTCTAATGAATGTTATCTAATGCATAATTAAGTATAAGAATTTTGGTAATTATCAAATATATGTTGGTTCTTAGGCGAGTTTTAGCAATGGCCGTGCAATTCCGTCATAGACTTAGATCCTCTATCTACGAATTCCGTGTAAAACATTACGCTTTTGATGTCATTTTACGTGAGCTGTATAACTTTTAATGTTTCAGCAACTATCTTTAAACTTTATTTTAAACATTTAAAATTGTGGCTAAAACAATATTAGTTCAAGAATGTAATAAAAGGTGGCGACATGAAATTGGTAATAGCTCCATCTGGACACAGACATAAAACTCACCACTACTTTGCAATGTTACAATTTTGTAACGGTAAACTACTCAACACTAGATGGCAGTAGATGATGGGTCTAGAAGTATCCAGAAATTTCTTGCAGGTTGATGCTCTTTCAGGTGTTTCAACTAAAAGGGCCGCAAAATACATTATAATCCATAATGAAAACTATTAGTGAATTTTGTTTGATTATTATAATATTATATATCGTAATATGTATTTTTAACATAGCACAAGTTCGGAGCCGGAAAATGAATGTTGTAATCCTAAAACAATTATCATCATCATTACAGTCTATTAAAACAATTGAAATACTAAAACAACGTTTAATAATATTGAAATATAATTTTTATTTGACTTATGCATATCTTACTACATTGTAATAATTGCAAAACTGTAGTTTTATAAAATTAATACAGTTTTTTAACTTTAGATTACAAGTACCTATATTTTGTTTGAGCTGTATTAGCTCAGGAGATAGCTGGACTTAAAAAGTAGAAGATATAAATATTATGTTAAACGCAATTTTACATGCGGCTAGACAGTGAAAGTAAGTATTATGTCCAAAACGCTTTTGGTCAAGGCTTTTACGTGCTCCAAAATCTAAATACTGTTAATGAGTATTATTTATTACGCAGTTATTTATTTTTTATGTATCGTTCAGTTTAATAAAAATATCCTACTGAATTTTGTAAGTAATAAGATTTTCCTTGCAACTATACATTACCAAAAATAAATAAATATTGCAATAATTAAGATTATTTCATAATGTTTAGTATTACGGTTAAACGGAATATTTTTAGCGACCCTTTGCTTGAGCACCTATGACGTCTGGAAAGTTCTACAAGCGTCTAGTAACCCCACGTCGAATAAATATCCGTCGCTGGAATTGATCCGCGTCAGTTTATTTCGAGCTCTCGTGGTTACTACACGTATACGAAGCGCTTTGTGCATTTATTCTCATCTATAGTTGTTCTTGTTGTATTGAAGAAAATGTCGTTGATTCCATTCTTACTCGACTACGAGCTAGAACGACCCCGTCGTTTGATGGATCAACATTTCGGCTTGGCACTTACTCCTGAAGATCTTCTAAGTGTTGCTGCTGGACCTCTAGTAAACCGGGAATACTACCGCCCATGGAGACATCTTGCGGCCGCTGCTCGTGACCTGGGCTCCAGCATAAAAGCTGATAAAGACAAGTTCCAAGTTAATTTGGACGTTCAACACTTTGCTCCTGAAGAAATCTCTGTGAAGACAGCCGACGGCTACATTGTCGTTGAAGGAAAGCATGAAGAAAAGAAAGATCAACATGGTTACATTTCTCGTCAATTCACACGCCGGTATGCATTGCCCGAAGGTTGTACACCCGAAGCTGTTGAATCTAGGCTCTCTTCAGATGGCGTGCTTACTGTTACCGCTCCAAGAAAAGTACCTCCTCAAGTCCAAGGTGAGCGAAAGGTGCCAATCGCTCAAACCGGCCCAGTCCGCAAGGAGGTGAAAGATCAGGCTAACGGCGATAAGGCTGAGAACTAATTATTTTCTCCAAAGTAATTACGCTTATTAGACATTCATTCCTTTGCTTTCTTTTTGTCTAAGACTGATATTTTTAAGTTTCTAATAAACTGTGATTTTTAATTAAAAATGTCTTTTGCTTAATATCATCCCCGATTACAAACTCATTCTGTTAATTCTGTTTGCAGCAACGCTTCTGATTAGGGAATGTACGAAAAATTTAGAAATCTTTAAATATATTTTCGATGCAGAGTACAATTGGATTACTTCCCTGATTTCACGCCTTTACCTTGTAACCGAAAAACTGAAATAGTTTCTAAGAAAATTTATTTTTCTACTTAATTCAAAAATAATTTTTACATCATTTTTACATTAGGCGAACTACCACCATATTTATGGAAGCTATGTTTAATTCATAAACATTGTTATATCTTATTTTAATATAAATCCGGTGCTCCAACCTCAAATCCAATATAATTGTTTCTATGCTAGTAATATATGTCAATGTCTGTTACCTATAACCTATAATAAATTGGACGTTGCTGTTGATGCTGAAAACTGGAATATGTAAGTGTGTATAATGTTGCAGGTATATAAATTAGTCTATAATTGCGTAGGCTTGTTGTACCTACGACTTTTGAGGGTGTGATTAGTCATCAAATGTCCAAAAATTATCTAACCTTGGGTATTGATTATTAAATTATATTATGTACATGGATAAGGTGCGACTAAGCGACTCTACTAAATTAGGAAATGCCAGAAAAATATCTGATCGCTTTCGAATTCCGTTGATATTGGCATAACCATCTCTCTTCTAAGACTTAACCGGTGACGGGCAGCAGCATGTCAAAGGTTGCCGAATTAAAAAAATTGGGATTTTACTTTCACTGGCAGATAGCTGATATTATAAGGAGTAAATCGATAGATAGTTTTATTATAGAAACAATTAGGGTTCTGTGTAGAAAAATTAAAATCCATGAAATCGTAGTAAATTCTACGGGGGCGAAGTCAAAACTTCGGTGTGGATTTACCAAATAGAATTCTCGGGATATGATGTTACTATAAAAAAGTGGACTTATTTATTAAACATATAGGTATAGTCATTTGCATAGGTTGCATACTTTAGATTTAATTGATATCTAAAAAAAACCCGATTTCGTCACTGACTCACCGATGATCATCAAAATTCTTAAGGTACTTTTTGAAGTCCTAGAAAGCTGAAATTCTATGTAAGCTAGTATTAATACACAAACAACAACAAAAATTGTAAAACTAGTACCTGGTAAGTACATGGTAAAATTAAAAATTTTGTACAATCGACTTCAACATAAATAAAACTAGAACATCATCAATGTAATCGAAGTAGGTACCTACCTAAGTTAAATACACATTACGGATAACTCAAAAACTACGATCTTGATCAAATATATCTGTATATTTGATCTATATACATATAGATATATGGGACCACATAGGAAGCACCAGTTTTCAAATAAAAACAAGAATCTTCAAAATCGGTTTACCTAGAAAAAAGTTCTGAGGTAACACGTAAAAAATTCAGTCGAATTGAAAACCTCTTTTTTTAAGTCGTTTGAAAATATAATCGAACGAGGGTTTTTCTTTGCCCGCTTGTTGCTTGCATCGGTTTTTGAATGAAATAAAGTACCTACCTACCTATCTAAAATATTGAGTATTTATTTTGATACTTATTTCTCTGCTTAAATTTCATTCTAATTCTTCCATGCGCGTATTATAATTTAAAAGCGAATAACGACCCACTTTTATTCATTTCTAGTACTAGGTTCCTTCATGAGGCTTTATATATCCATGGCTTATGCCATGTCCCATATTATTATTGTATATCCATGGCCCATGGTATCGCCGACGCCATTTCTTGTTGCTCCGAACGAGCAAGGGACGGGAAGGTCGATGACCGGACCTTTTCGTCTCCCTACTCAATGCGCTCGCTTTTATCACAGTAAATATATAGTTTTATTTTCTTTGATTCTTCGTGTTACTACTATTCTTTTTTATTCTGTGAAGCTGTATTTTATTTCAAAGTTTATTTACTAATTACCTATAACCGTGTTTAAAAGTTTGTATGCTTATAAAATTATAAGTATGTAGGTATATAATTAATAATTATAGGTAGGTATTACCTTACCGCTTAAAGATTAAAGATCTGGTCTTTGATTTAAAATAAAATGAAATCGAATTTTAATAAGTAATCGTATATTATAAAAATAACTGCAAATTGTAATTACTTTTCGCTCACACTACAAACATTCTTATAAACTGTTCCCCCTTCCATTCTGTTGTTTCATCATCATCATCATCATTACAGCCCTTCACAAGTTCACTGCTGAACATAAGCCTCCCCCAAGGAATGCCACAAAACACGGTCCTGAGCCACCTGCATCCATCGACTTCCTGCATGTCTTACCAGGTCGTCGCTCCATCTAGTGGGGGGACACCCTACACTTCGTCCGCCAGTACGAGGCCGCCACTCGAGAACCTTTTTTCCCCATCGGTTGTCGGTTCTTCGAGGTATATGGCCGGCCCATTGCCACTTCAGCTTACTAATCCGTTAGGCTATGTCGGTCACTCTGGTTCTACTGCAGTAATCGTCATTTCTAAGTTTATCACGCAGAGAAACTCCGAGCATAGCCCTCTCCATAGCTCGCTGAGCAACCTTGAGCTTCCTCATCCGGCCAGCAGTGAAGGACCACGTCGCAGTTCCATAGGTCATCACTGGCAACACGCACTGGTTGTATAGTCTTGTTTTCAAGTTTTGAGGTATATCTGACAAGAATATGTGCTGTAATTTCCCGAACGCTGCCCAACCGAGTTGAATCCGTCGATTGACCTCTCGTTCGAAGTTGGACTTACCTAGTCGGACTATTTGTCCCAGGTAAACATACTCATCAACAACTTCGAGCTTAGTGCTCCCAACAACTACCGGCATAGGTGTGACATGGACATTGAACATAAACTTTGTGTTGTCTATGTTCATCTTAAGATCCATCCGTTGGGAGACATTATTGAACTCATTGAACATAGTGCTTAGGTCCTCCAGCGATCCTGCCATAAGGACTATATCGTCAGCAAACCGAAGGTGAGTGATGTACTCGTCATTAATGTTAATACCGTATCCTTTCCAATCCAGTAGCTTGAAAACGTCTTCCAATGCAGCGGTGAAGAGTTTCGGGGATATAACGTCACCCTGTCGTACACCTCTCTGCAATTGGATAGGTTTTGTACTCTGGTTCTGTACTCGGATAGCCATCGTAGCTCTACTGTACAAACACTTCAGCACTTCGATGTACCGATAGTCAACTTGGCACCGCTGAAGGAACTGTAGCACCGCCCAAATTTCGACGGAATCAAAGGTTTTCTCATAGTCCACATACGTAAGGCAAAGTGGCAGATTGTACTTTTCTGTCTTCTGTACAATTTGCCGAAGGGTGTGTATGTGGTCCATGGTACTAAAGCCTTTTTGGAAACCGGCTTGTTCGGGAGGCTGGAAGTCGTCGAGTCTTCGTGCGAAACGATTCGTAATGACTCTCGAAAACAGCACGTAGACGCGACTCAGAAGGGAAATCGGTCTGTAGTTCTTCAAGAGAGCGTTATTGCCTTTCTCACTCAAAATCTCAGGTGCCCCGGAAACGATGTTGCCGCTTTGACAGTTGGCTTCTTCTGGCAGACAGATCTCTGGCAAAGACTTTGGAGCCTTGATTCCGCTCAATCGTTTCTTCAATACAAGCTGTATTAAAGTTACGTAAGTCCCGCCGCATGGATTTGAAGATCTGTCTGCTCAGTTGCCTGTATGCTGTCAAATCTGTTGAAGACTGCAGCTTCATTTCTCGTCTAACAGCCATGAGATTAAGAGTGTGATGTGAGAGAGCTTTTGTGTTCTTCTGCGGCGGGTCTTGCAGAACTTAGCTCCAACCGCATGGACAGTTTCCACGAGCTTATCATTTATATCGTCCACTTCATTGCAGTCTTCCAGGCACTGAAAACGGTTTTGTAACTGGAGCTGAAAGGTTTCGGGACTTTCGATCAGAGCACGAGGGGGACGGAGCGTTGACTTCATTACACGAGACCTCTCCAACTTAACTTTTAGGTTCAGTGTGCCTCTAACCATTCGGTGATCGCTACCAATTTTCACCCTCGCGATCACGGAGACATCACTGAACAGTTGTCGTCTGGTCGTCATAATGAAGTCAATCTCATTTTTTGTACAACCGCCGGGGTTCGACCAGGTCCACTTCCCGTGGGGCCGCTTCTGGAAGAAAGAGTTCATCATAAAGAGTCCCTATTTCTCCATGAAGGCGGCCAGCTGCTGGCCCCTTGAGTTCCGTTGCTCTATTCCGAATTTCCCTACTTTCAGCTCACCGTTCTCTCTTGTGCCTAGTTTTGCATTGAAGTCTCCCATTAACACCGTATAGTGGGTTTTGGAGGAATGCATGGCTCTAGAGATATCCTCATACATTTCCTCCACCTCTTCATCGGGGTGTGCCGAAGTTGGTGCGTAAACCTGTATGACCTTCAGCGAATACCGTTTGGTGATTCTGAGTATAAGGTACGCAACCCTCGTCGACACACTCCCAATCTTTACAACGTTGTTAACGAGAGACTTATGGACGATAAATCCGACACCTCCTTGGGACAGCTGGTCACCCTCCCGGTGATAGAACAAGTTGCCGGATTCGAGGATTACCGTGTCCTCCCCCTCTCTTCGGACCTCGGATAATCCTATAATATTCCAGCGCAACTTGTCTATCTCTTCTTCCAGCTCCAGGATCTTCTCGTCAGTCGTCAGGGTGCGTGCATTTTAAGTTGCCAGATCGAGTCGTCGTAGACCGAACCTCCACCGGAGATTCTTAGCACCCCCTGCCCCGCCGTTACCATGGTCACCACCGTAGCCAGGAATAGCGGGGGACTGGGGGCCATTTATTAATGTCAATGCTCATGGGGGGTATATTGTCATAGTTGCCACGCTTGGCGAGTGGGTTGGCAACCGCAGATTTTTTTATTGGGATATTGCTGTTATAAGGAAGATGCTGCTGCCCATCTCCTGCCTGTTTCCCACTGTCGCCTTTTACGACACCCACGGGAAGATATGGGGTAGTGGATATTCTTGACCGCCACTCTTAGTCTCGTAAAAGTAATCTAAAAGTGACTACCGAAATCTTAAAACGTTAAACAGCATAATATGAGTTCTTGGACATAATAAAAACTTTTTTATATTGAATTGGGGTGACAAACGAGCACACAGTCCACCTGATGGTAAGAAAAGTCCGGAGAGCATGTGTGTCAGCCCACAGTATCAATTTATAAAAACTGGCACAACATAATAATTATGGTGGCATATAAAAAGTCGAGATGGTAAAGGTATATTGAACAATTAACGTGAGCAGCCGTTTGTTGGCCGGTAGGGTACCAGGCCTAAATATCCTAGAGGTCTACGTTCAGCAGTTTTGTCTTTGATAAGCTGTAATGATGACGATGGCTGTTTTAATCATCTTCGCTACTCGTAATATTTTACGGTAGAATGGAAATAAAAATGTAACATCTCCGAAAATATCATTGAAATGAAAACTGTATAGCCGCCCCGCCTCAGTCAATTTTTAATAAGTATTAAAATTTTATTTACATTCCACTTCTGGGCACAGGCACAGAATAAATAATAGAGAGGGTTTTTAGGGCAAAAAAGCCTGTTCATTTAGAAATACTCATTCAATAATAAATTAAAGCTATCTTAATAAATATGACAAACTATTTTAAGTTTTATTCAAATTTAAAAAAAAAAGTAAAGTAGCAACTTGCATACGTCTCTCGATTGTGCACAGGACTTCTGACAGAGTTTATTATACAGGTTATGACTCACACAGCTATTTCGATATACAAACACATGCAAGCATTGTAACAACGGCTTGGAATCTTCTTATATATACAGATACTAATTTTATTACGGCACTGCACTCTGCAACCCAAAACGATACCACGTATGTAAAAGTTCGTTAACCCAAGCACAAACAAAAAGCGGTCAAGTGCGAGTCGGACTCGCCCATGAAGGGCTCCGTAACAGGAAGTAACATAATTTACGATTTATGACGTATTAGAAAAAAAAACTACTCACTAGATCTCGTCCAAACTAATTTTCGGTGGAAGTTTACATGGTAATATACATCATATATTTTTTTTTAGTTTTATCATTCTCTTATTTTAGAAGTTACAGCCCCCCCCCCCCCGGGCAACATTTTACCACTTTGGAAGTGTCTCTCGCGCAAACTATTCAGCTTAGAAAAAATGATATAAGAAACGTCAATATCATTTTTGAAGATCTATCCATAGATACCCCCACGTATGGGTCTGATGAAAAAATTTTTTTTTTGAATTTGAGGTCTAAGGGGAACGCCCAAAATTTATTCTTTTTTTCTATTTTTGTGTGAAAATCTTCATGCGGTTCACAGAATACTCACCAAGTTTCAACAGCACAGTTCTTATAGTTTCGGAAAAAAGTGGCTGTGACATACGTACGGACAGACAGACAGACAGACATGACGAATCCATAAGGGTTCCGTTTTTTGCCATTTGGCTACGGAACCCTAAAAAGCACTTAATAATGTTGTCCCTTATTGGTGGTTCGTATGAGTTTTGAATTTTGATTGAGAGAAAGGAGGAGCCGTAAAGTGTCATTTAGGTTTGATAAAATTTAAGTTGAAAATTCAGAACATGTTTTGGCCAAATAGTGGATTATACAGGGTTATTTTTAAAACAGTAGCCAGATTTTCAGATTTTAAACTTAAGTTCAAATATATAATAATAATATACCGTTATTGCCGTTTTTGAAAATACGAGTAACCGATGGACCCTTACGATCTTACGAATGTGTGTGATGTGATTTTCTGCATATACCAATGTAAACTACTTTAAAAGTAATGATACGAAGCAAAGTACGTTGTAGGTTTTTTTTTTAATATCTATACCGTCTATCTGTTAAAAAAGCAAAGAGAGAGATATTCTCCTTTAATTAAAAAATAAAG
Organism: Parnassius glacialis; assembly: GCA_033319125.1. Lineage (NCBI taxonomy): Eukaryota > Metazoa > Arthropoda > Insecta > Lepidoptera > Papilionidae > Parnassius > Parnassius glacialis. The sequence goes on along the minus strand of JAVANC010000007.1, from coordinate 14,864,512 downwards.
CATCCGCCTTTACCCGTCCCACTGCTAGGCTGGAAAGTTCGTTTTATTCAATTCATCACACTGTGCCACCGCGTGTGGTCGGAGACATTTTATTTACCTAAAAAAACCTTCACCGCCGAGTACGGAGTAAATTCAAACTTTAAAAATACTAATAGAAATTTCGTTGCTTCAGGTGGAATTTTACTCGGGTTGTGCGCATTCTATGAGAGTTACAGCTTTCCTTTAGTTTTTCATCTATATAGTTTATAATATACATATATATTCGCTATGCTCTCGATTGTTTAAAAATCTCGAGTCGAAGAAAACAAATTTTTATTTTTAACAAGGCTAGCTCCGCTTGGTTCGAAGTCCCAGTATATCAACATCAGTACATCAGTACAGAACCTGTAATTCGATGGTTTTCGTGTTTGGGTGTGTTGTGACTGTCCATGTCTCTGACTCTATATCTGGGCCCACCTCTGACTCTTAGGTGGCTTTGATTTCTCAATAATATAAGAATTTGAATTACCTAAAAACGAATGTTCAGTGATTCCTTGACTTAGTTTGTAACCATGTGCAAGGAAATAGAAAAGGAAGAAAGAAGGTTTTAATAATAATGTCCTCCAGACCGAATTTCGATGTCGGCGGTCAGTCTCAACGGTGATCAAACATCTGCGCAGGACAGGATTATAGTATACGAGTGTGTGCACAAGCACAGGTGCACTCCCAGCCATCTGCGCATTACAGGATTGTATTATACGAGTGTGAGTGTAAGCGCAGGTGAACTGCCTATTATTAGTTAGGTACGGTGTCACGGCCGTTACTATCATTATCCGATGGTATGGAAATACGAGGCACGAAGAAAAACAGCCACCTTAATGATTCCGGGCTGCTACTGAAAATTTCTTTACAGAAAAATCCCAGTAACTGGAAATAGGCACCTAGTTATTAAGTAGTTTGTGGATTAAATCGCGTCTTCCGTAGTAAAGTTATTTTGGCGAATCGCGATGAACACACTGGACAGGTACTTGTTGTGCAGTATGTACAAACACGACACATTTAATTTTTATAACTTTGTTAATGTTATTAAAACTTACTTATTGGAACGAAGTTCCTTATCGGACGGTACGGATTAGGTGGATGGGAGCTAAGCGACAAAATGTGTAAGATTTTTTTCGTCACTACCCCTTGGGTCACAGTGTGCAAAATTTTTTTGTTTGTATTATTTATTTGGTTGTATTTGTTAATCCATAATATAATACGTTTATCAATAATAATATACTACGAAAGGAACTTTTATTTTAATTTTAAATGACGCTTCATTTTAATAGACGCTAGTAATTCATTTATTGCATACCTTAAGCGAAAGCGCAAGGTAAGTTCTACTATCGCCTAAAAATTAAGATTTCAACGTTTTATCGAATAAAATCGTATCTAGCAATCATATTATACACATAAATGATATAAAAAGCACATTGTTGGAAAGATAAATGATTGTTGAACTTATTAATATTTTTTTTAAATCATGGGTGTCATTCTCATGGTTTTCGCGGGTGTTGAAGCCGATAGTGCTGACGAAATGTAAATCCAAGATGGCGGCTGAATTAGGTACCAATTTTTTCATCATGGGTGTCATTTTCATAGTTTTCGAGGGTGTTGAAGCCGATAATGCCGTCGAAATGTAAATCCAAGATGGCGGCTGCAATGGGTATCAATTTTTTCATCATGGGTGTCATTTTCATGGGCTTCGAGTGTGTTGAAGCCGATAGTGCTGTCGAAATGTAAATCCAAGGTGGCGGCTGCAATGGTTATCAATTTTTTCATCATGGGTGTCATTTTCATGGTTTTCGAGGGTGTTGAAGCCGATAGTGCTGTCGAAATGTAAATCCAAGATGGCGGCTGAATTAGGTACCAATTTTTTCATCATGGGTGTCATTTTCATAGTTTTCGAGGGTGTTGAAGCCGATAGTGCTGTCGAAATGACAATCCAAGATGGCGGCTGAATTAGGTAACAATTTTTTCATCATGGGTGTCATTTTCATAGTTTTCGAGGGTGTTGAAGCCGATAGTGCCGTCGAAATGTAAATCCGAGATGGCGGCTGCAATGGGTATCCATTTTTTCATCATGGGTGTCATTTCCATGGGTTTCAGGGTGTTGAAGCCGATAGTGCTGTCGAAATGTAAATCGAAGATAGCGGCTGCAATAGATATAAAATTTTTCATCATAGGTATCATTTTCATGTTTTTCGAGGATGTTGAAGTCGATAGTGCTGTCGAAATGTAAATCCAAGATGGCGGCTGCAATAGATATCAATTTTTTCATCATAGGTATCATTTTCATGTTTTTCGAGGATGTTGAAGCCGATAGTGCTGTCGAAATGTAAATCCAAGATGGCGGCTGCAATAGATATCAATTTTTTCATCATGGGTGTCATTCTCATGGTTTTCGCGGGTGTTGAAGCCGATAGTGCTGTCGAAATGTAAATCCAAGGTGGCGGCTGCAATGGGTATCAATTTTTTCATCATGGGTGTCATTTTCATGTTTTTCGAGGGTGTTGAAGCCGATAGTGCTGTCGAAATGTAAATCCAAGATGGCGGATGAGGTAGGTACCAATTTTTTCATCTTGGGTGTCATTTTCATGGTTTTCGAGGGTGCTGAAGCCGATAGTGCTGTCGAAATGTAAATCCAAGATGGCGGCTGCAATAGGTATCAATTTTTACATCTTGGGTGTCATTTTCATGGTTTTCGAAGGTGTTGAAGCCGATAGTGCTGTCTAAATGTATTTAAACTACTTTAAAAATTCCGTATAATCATGTTATACGTAATTTTTTTAATGCGCTTAAGGTATGCCCAATTGGATTAACCAATTTTTTTTGTATTGTTAATCAATAATATAATACGTTTATCAATAATAACATACTACGAAAGGAACTGTTATTTTTATTTTAAATGACGCTTCATTTTAATAGACGATAGTAATTCATTTATTTGTATTTATTTTGTTAATCAATAATACCTATAATACGTTTCTCATCAATAATATAGGTACTATGAACAGAACTATCTTCCAACCAAGTATTCCACGACACTCACGCATGTTTTTTTTTATATAAAAATGAAGTGACAAACGGACTCAAAGTGTAACAGTGGTAGAGCCAGGCGGCAGCTTTTGCTGTCGCATGTATGGGCCGGCTCGAATCGGGGTGGTATCACGACCTCACAGAATACCAGCGTGAAGTACAGGTTTACCTCTGCGTTTCGTTTGGTGAGTGCAGATGGCCGGGGGCCCTTTTTACTGGAAATGAGGCATTCCATCCTAGTCCTCACGGGTGAAAACGCATCTGCATTTTGATCTGTAACAGAGGATAGATGTAGATGTCTATGGGCCGCAGCAACCACTTACCATCAGGTGGACTGTGTGCTCGTTTTTCACCCTTATCCTATAAAAAAAAAGTCCTTCTAATGGATCTAATGGTAAGTGTATACAGCAGTCCATGGACATCTGCAACCAACCTCGAACAAAATGGAATCCCTCACAGTCTCAATATTGGTTCTCTACTATACTCTTCAGGCCCTATTTGTTAGAAAAATGGGTAAGAGGGCGGTACCTACTCAGATTCAGACGGATTCCTAACTCTAGGATTCTAGGAATCCTATCACCTATTATGTTAAAGGCCCAGCTTATTTTTTGCTTCTTTTTATTTTCCATCAAACCGTTTAAAACGATTCCAAAGATTTATTTGCATTAATATAATCATTATCAAATATATTTTTTACATGTTTACCTCGTCTATGTCGTTTTATAATCTATTTTTTTACCCAATAAAACTGATCATGTAACGCCATCTATGGTTACGTATATGTATTGTAGTTACTCAAAGGTTTGAGCTGATTTAAAAAGTTGTATTTTTTTCAAAGTATGATGGTCACAAACGAGCACATAGATCCACTTAATGGTAAGTGGTTACTGTACATGTTATTTCTACATTCTACATCTATTCTCAATTACGTATTAAAATGCAGATGCGTGGTCACCTGTGATGCCTGTGAGAACTAAGATGGAATGTCTCGTTCCCAGTAAAACGGGTTTCGGGTTCTAACTCACTATACGAAACACAGTAGCTTTGAGCTGCTATGTTACGCTGGTATCCTGTGAGAGCGTGGTCCTTCCCCGGGCGAACGGTTAATATAGCTGCAGCTAATTAAAAACGGTTAATATAACACGTAAATAAATTATTTACGCGGTATTAGTTTATAATGAATGTCGTCCCGCCATTCGGTTGTCGCTGAGCTACCTGATACTAATTATTTGCCTTGACAAGATCAACAATAGATTTCATTAAAGGCCGGCAACGCATCTGCAATTCCCCTGGTGTTGCAGTTGTTCATGGGCGGCGGTAGTCACTTACCATCAGGTGAGCCGCATCCGCATGTCCGTTTGCCACCTCTCCTATAAAAAAAAGATTCATATCTATCTAGCTTTGATTGATATTCAACAATACAAATTCTACATTT